>OU745273.1:12067782-13267782 GCA_916618015.1 Xestia c-nigrum
ACTCTGTGGAATCTTTCAATAAAACTACATTGTTCTAAATTTACTTTTACTGTTTTTAATTAATCTCATAAGGTCCATTCTATTTGACAGTCTGGACAGGTCCACTCAAATCTGTATGGTTCTTTCTTCAAAAGACCATCTCAGACACTAATATCTACGTGATCCTCATGTGAATTGAGCAAGATTGTCTGTACTTCAAAAGAGACTATGACCTCTGAGTTTGTTTCGGGTGTTTCTTCTCAGAGTAGTCAGGTACGAAACACCGGCCCATCTAGTTTAAAAAAAAAAAATGATGTGTAAAGTGTTTGTGAAAACCTACTTACAAAAAAATAAAGATCATTTATCATTTAGGTCGTCGTAACACGTGTTCTTCTTCTATTTTCCTCTGTCAGACGTCACGGCATAATTTTACTCTTTTTTTCTTTCTTTGTCCATCCATCTTTTAGTTGGTAATTCTCTTCCTTGGCATCTAACAACATTCCCTGTATTTGTGGTACGAGACCATTTGTCTTTGCAAATTTTATACTTCCAGACTAACGGGAACGGGGGGAGAGTTGTGAAATGAACGTATTTTACGACATAAACGCCCGTATTTCATTTTTGCGTTTACTTTGAAGGTTGATTTTATTTCACAGCTTTAAGCAGACGTATCTTGAGTATATGGTTTTAATTTCAACTCGATACCTCCACGCGTTCTTGAGATAAACGATCTTGACACTCAGATGTACGGACGAACGGACAACATAGTGATCTTCGTAATTTGAATTTTGCAGGCTTGCCTTGCTTATGGATTTCCATGGTCAAGGTGGAAGACCACCTTGACCATGGAAATCCATAACAAACTCATTCATAGTTTTGCCCTTGATAAACTAGACAGCCAGTAAGGTGCAGGACACACAGAAAAGACGGTAAGACGCAGACTGGGCGCAGACATATCTCTTCCACGTCTCTTTCATACAAAATGTATAGAACTGTCGCGACACAAAACTTAATTATAGAAAAGGCAGGGGGCGGACACGACGCGCGACGCTTGCCCGTCAGCGCCCTGTTGTAGAACAGATAGAAAGGACGGGGCACGGGCGCAAGAACAGGGTGCGGGCGGGGTGGGGCGCGGGTGCCGGGAATCATGCGGTGAAGTTGGTTGAAAATCTCTCGTGGCGCCCCGCGCCTGGCGCTACGTCCATGGCTCGTCTTTTCTGTTTTGAAAAGTCGTGACGGCGCCGTCTGCGCCCTGTCTGCGTCCCGCTCCCGTCTTGTGTGTGTTCAGCGCTTAATGGTGCTGTACCTATGTATTCGCACAGTTATATTTAATACGATTGACCCAAAAACGTCCAACACAGTCGGGAATGATGCCGATGGCGTAATACACTCATGGTTATTTAGATTTCTATTGAATTTCTCTCTAAATGTTTTGCAGTATTTCATCATGCGCCATTGTTACCCCAAATCTTCTTATACAAATTCATCGTCTCACTATTTGTGACTACTGTATTCAGTGCACGACATGCAAGCGCGAATGCTAAGCGTCCTTTTTTATTTTATTTATCGTATGACATTAAATGACTCCTCCCACTCTGGGGCGGAGTGGGAGGGAGTAACAGACTTTTACTGACTAAACAAGAACGGGCTCACCTATCCAAACCAAATGTTTAGGCTTTGTTCGGACTATTTAGTAGATGGTTTATGTGAAGTTTGCACAAAATCAGTCGAGCCGGTACTTCACACAGACGAAGTTGCGCGGGTCAGCTAGTTATTTATATTTCATGGCGTTCTGGATAAACTAGATGTTCTCTAGCATTAGGTCATCCGCCATTCTTGTCCCAAATCGTTTTATGTATGTAGTTCATTGTTATGTTTTGTCATAATGTGAGGACTAGCGTTTGCATGCGGTTTCGCCTGTGTGGCGGTTGAAAATTATTCTCATATCATCATCGTCTGTCTGTCTTTGTCTTATTAGTGGTTTTGTATGTTTGCGCCCCTTTGATGGTAATAGGCTCCCCGTGCCCCCTATTTATATTATTGGTCTTTGAATTTGTGATTTCAGATCATACCGGCTTCCTCACGGTAATTTCGAATGAAACGTTTTAAATGTGGCTGTAAATTTGGCCTTACTCTTCAAATTGGAGAAAAGCAATACCTCCGGGAATTGTACTTTCTTAAATAAAACCTTGTCTGTTACCTACCATCCAATTTGTGTTCCACAAGAAAGTTGAAGAAACTAATTTTGGAGAAGCACTTAGGAAAAAAAAAATTGGTTGCCTGTAAAGTCGGTATACGGGCGAAAGTTTTACGTGACAACGACTTGGAGTGGTAAAATAATTTTAATGTGAATATTCATTCGTATAGTAGGAAGAAGGATGAAATGAACCGGTATGTATGCCTATCTCTCTCACTCTCTCTCTCTCTCGCTCTGTCTCTCTCGCTCTTAGGCGGGCTAACTGTGCTCGAGTGGAAGGGACGCGTGCCTTTCACTTTTTATGTCTGTCTCTCTCGCTCTTAGGCGGGCTAACCATGCCCGAGTGGAAGGGACGCGTGCCTCTCACTCACTCTCATTGTGAGCGCATAACGTGAGCGGAGCGTAACGCAGTTTCTTGAAGTGTCACCCGGCAAACCAATTTATAAGACGTTGTCACGTCAAAAGACTCCGGTTCTAACAACCGGAATAATCTGGGCATTAGGTACGGAAAAACGAAATATGTCTTGAAAATCATCAAATCATGATATTTTATTTCACATAGGCCTAGATGAGCATATTGAAAACGTCGAAAAAGGCACATGATTCTAGTTCACTAGTTAGCCATAATTCTTATTTCTATACAGTAACGTTGCCAATAAGTAAAATAGGTAAATATTTGACAGCTATTTGAGAGGTATATTGTGTGGTGTGGTGTGGGTGGGCTATTTGTGGCTATTTGACAGTAAGTCGTGGATTCGAACCCAGACAGGCGCATTACTTTGTGTAATTTATTTCATCACCGCTGCTCTCAAAACGGTGAAGGAAAACATCGTGAGGAAACCGGCATGTCCTAGAACCAAAATTTCGAAGACATGTGACATCTACCAATCCGCACTGGGCCCGCGTGGTAGATTATAGCCCATTCCCTCTCACTGAGAGGAGGCCGTGTCCCAGCAGTGGGAACATTATAGGCTGATAATGATGATGATGATGATGATTTGAGAGGTTACCAACTTTTTATATACGCTCTCTTAAGGGAGAATGCTTCAAGGTAGCCCGCGAAATTCAAATGTTCTTACGTTTTTTGCAATTTGTAGGGCAGTGCTAAGTTGTATGTTGATAAACATATCGGTCGCGACTGTAAAACTTATTAAGTTACAGAATTATAATTATCAAAATCATCAATGCAACCCTCCAAGTTCATAAGAGTCAATGAAGATTTTTTACGGTCAAAGTTCTTCTTCGAGTCTGCGACCGGGTAGGACCGCGAAATTATTTACAGAATTATAATCATCAAAATCATCAATCCAACCCTCCAAGTTCAAAACGATTGATTGAATATCTTTTTCATTAAATAGACACATACATTCAATCCTGGACAATCTACTTTTCGTCCACCATCAATACATTGCAAAAGTATTTAGTCCGGCAGCAAAAATATTGCAAAATAATAGACACGTATTTTTTGTTTTGTAAATCAATGAATATTTATTAAGAGAAAACGCTTCAAAACTCGAAAGTGGAGGCTCGTGACGTCAGAACGCACTAAAAATTACTCCACGGCGCGGCGCGCGGCGTGACGTATTGAGAGATTGAAAAGCGTCGTATCTTCGTCAATTTTGGGTAACATAACAAAAGACAAAATACGTGTCAAATGTTTTTTGACAATATAACTGACGGCATAATTACATTTTTTGGTGGTCTACCCTATTATGGAAACGCAATATATTAATAGAAATACGATTTTAGACATTACGTCACAATGTTGTATCCATGACGCTAAGTTGGTCGCGATTATAAACACACTTTACTTTTCCTCAAGGTCGTATGTCCGCTAAGAATAGCCTAACGTATGTAACTGAGCTACGAATCAATACTACTTATATGCCTTTCGTATGTAAATGGTACTTATGGGATAGAAGTTATGGCAGGTTTTGGCTTAGAGGTCATCAAAGTACAATTAACATTTAATGTAGCTTCAGTCCCAGTCACAAGACATAAAAACTGTGAAAGTACTGTAGTTGCCCATTCCCTAGCGTAGATCTCTATGGAGAAGAACGGGCAAAAAACTCCATGGATACTCTTTTAAATCAAAATATTGTAACAAAATCTGGGTTACATCATTCATTTTGAGATGGTATATTATGTGAGAACAATGTAGCAAGATGTGCACGTCTAAAGTGTCCATAGCAAAATAAAAATAAAATACAGCTCAAAAACAAAATAATTATCCTACTAATATTATAAATGCGAAAGTTTGTGAGGATGGATGTATGTTTGTTACTCTTTCACGCATAAACTACTGAACGGATTTGGATGAAACTTAGCACACAGACAGTTCATAACCTGGATTAACACATAGGATACTTTTTATATCGGTAATAAGATTGAATGGGTCAATTTCAAACTTCACGCGGGCGAAGCCGCTGGCAGAAGCTATAAGTTTAAAATAAACCATGGCCACTAAGATATGACCAGTCACAACTGACAGCGCCCGTTCACGAACAGATAATATACATATCACCAGCTTAAATACTTCACACTTGCGCAAAAAACATAAGCAATTTTCTCGTAAATCACTATCACTACATATTATAATACAAAGTCTCCCGCCGCGTCTGTCTCTCTATGTATGCTTACATCTTTAAAACTACGCAACGGATATTGATGCGGGTTTTTTAGGGTTCCGTAGCCAAATGGCAAATACTGAACCCTTATAGATTCGTTATGTCTGTCTGTCTGTCGGTCTATCTGTCTGTCTGTCTGTCCGTCCATATGTCACAGCCACTTTTTTCCGAAACTATAAGAACTATGCTGTTGAATCTTGTTAAGTAGATGTATTCTGTAAACCGCATTAAGATTTTCACATAAAAATAGAAAATAAGCAATAAATTTTGGGGTTTCCCCATACGAACTGAAACTCAAAAACTTTTTTTTTCATCAAACCCATACGTGTGGGTGACCTATGGATAGGTCTTCAAAAATGATATTGAGGTTTCTAACGTCATTTTTTTCTAAATTTAATAGTTTGCGCGAGAAACACTTCCAAAGTGGTAAAAAGTGTCCCCCCCCTGTAACTTTTAAAATAAGAGAATGATAAAACTTAAAAAAATAATAATGATGTACATTATACCATGTAAACTTCCACCGAAAATTATTGGTTTGAAAGAGATCTAGTCAGTAGTTTTTTTTATAACGTCGTAAATCGTAAACAGCAATTTACCTTTCATTCAATCTGCTACGGGGCCCTTCATGGGCGAGTTCGACCCGCACTTGGCCGCTTTTTTAATAGATAGAGTGATTCAAGAGGAAGGTTTTTGTTATATAACATTACGTGGGCAAAGCCGCGAGCATCGGCTAGTTAACGATAAAATCTTCGACACAAGACCGTCATCATAATAGGCTGGTTGAGAATCCTATCTAGCTTTAACAAAACATACACTGACCTTATTGGTGAGGATCTTCAAAAAGGTCAGGTACTACAACCGTACTCACAACCGGCGTGCGTGTATGATCAGAGGCCCTACTCACCAACGCTTCGTCCGAATATTCGGATCCATCCGTCTCTCTCACTCGCACTCATCTGCAGACGTGCGCGATAGAGATGGATATATCCGATAAACGGACGAAGCGTTAGAGTGTAGGGCCTCTGATGTATGAACGTGGACGAGGCAAAAGAAGTGTGTGAGAATCGTAGCAGGTTACGTTGTGTAGTTTTTACATCAGGCCTTTGACCCCCATGGAGAAAAAACTGTGGTATATTTACTTCTCAGAATTTGATCCTTAAGGCTGAAGCTCCTGGGTAACTCGCAAAATTCATTTTTTTAGGGTTTTTTGCAATTTGCAGGCCAATGCTAGGTTTTATGTTGATGAAAATATCGTTCGCGATTGTATGACGTATGTAGTTACAGAATTATAATCATCAATAAAACCCTCCAAGTTCATAAGGGTTGGGGATAAATTTTGAGCTTGTTCCTTGACCTTTGTGACAGTGTTTTGTTTTGCAAAATCAACGACTTCGATTCCTGGTTAGGGCTATTGATTTTCCAAAAATCGAATGATGCTGTTATAGTTTTATCAAAATTGGGCTCGAGACTCCTTAGTATTTTTCGCTATTCCCATATTTTCGTATTTGGCCATCCACGCCCACTTGAAAAATTCACTCTTTATAGGAAATATCTATACCTGCAACACCCAACAATGTCGGTAAAGACTTTATGAAAAACTTGCTCTTGAGCTACGTTTTAATTCCGCTTCAAATAATTACCATTCCGGTTCTACTAGCCAGTTCAAAAACTAAGGTTAAACTAGAACCTGTACCAAAGTAGAGAGGAAAACTATCTAAGTAATACTTGATCAATCAACACTGCCAACCACGGTTCACTACTAAACGTAAGCCTACATTTGATAGTGAAGTTAGTGCTAAATAAAATGGAAACCATAAATGAATTGAGGAATTCCAAGGAATTATCGAAGAAGAGATATTCTATCGTGTCCGGCAGTGAAATTTGTAAGTCATCAGCCTTTTAATAATAACCACAGATATCATAATTTCAGTCGCAAGACGTCCACTGCTAGACATAGGCCTTGCCTGCACATTGACCGGTCCCTGAAGTAATTTGCTCGGTGCCCCTATCAGGGGGCGCGGCAGGCGGTCACGGGGCTTCGGCCCCTGGCCGCGGAGCCCATACCTTGACCTGTCAATACAGGCCCGTCGTTTAAGTTGACTAATAAAGGCAAGAGCCTGTTGGTGAGTGATCAAGTCACTCACCTGTGTTTGGTTGCTACTGAGTTTCCGTAGGCGCGCTTACAGCGCTGTTATACAACACTGTTATCTTCACGCTACCTCGGCGGTCCGTCCCCTGGCGGTGAGACCTCCGGTTACCCGGAGGAGGCCCGGCGGGGGACAACCAGCGACAGAGGTGATGACCGGTACCGTGCGACTCGCATCCAGCAAATTCCCGCAACTTTCACCAGGTCATCAGTCCATTTAGTGGGAGACCTTCCGTTGCAGCGTCACAAAAAACACAATATCCACAAAACCAACAATCACAGTATTACAGGGAAACAAAATGTAATCACTGGAGGCAGTGGTGGGAAGTAGAAATAACGGACTTTTCCTACTCCTCCGCTATGCTTTCTGATTAATTTCGTTGCGGGATCCAAGACAGTTAAATTCGTTCTCTGGGACTTCGTCGAGCTTCATCGTCTCGGCGCATTTCTGGTGGTCGCTACTGTTGGTTCTGGCTTTCAAGAGTTACAGTGGTTTGGGAATGTGGCGGGTTTGTAAAAGGCAGTGGTGCTCTGGGGGAACTGCCTCGATTTACGAGAAGTAGGTCTTGAGGACCTCACCACGACTTGTCACATGACCATGATCACCCGCTATCTTGAACAAAACTGGTCGGACGCCTTGTGTGGCCAAACTTTCTTCTTGGTCGAAGCTTCTGCGGCCAAAAGCCATAGTCCTGGTCGCGTATTGCACGAGGTCCCTTAGATTCGATACCCTCGCGTCAAAACATCATCGTGACGGAAAACTTTCTGTGGAAACCGGTTTGTCCTAGAACCGAAAATTCGATGACTATGACATCTACCAACCCGCACTGGGCCCGGGTGGTGAATTACAGGCCTGTGTACCAACTTTGGGAACATTGTAGACCAATCATGCATCTCTATTCACATCTCATAGAGAAATGATGTGCATCCGTCAATGGGGAAGACAGTTAAAAGCTAATTGTAGATGGCGCCACCATAGCTGGTCTCAATCTGACCAATGAGGTCAAGGTATTTTAAAAATATACGAAATGACATTCCTTGATTTTCAACCAATGACTATGCTTGGAACCAGCTATGCTAGCGCCATTAGTTCCATAGTGTGCATCCCCATTGCTTCCAAATTCTATAAATCATTAAACTCTTCCTCAATTGTTCCAGGTTCATCATCAGACGAAGATGAAGGTGTCCAGCCCCATGAGAAAGCCATCGCAGCCGGTACGCCGAACCCTGCTTATTGCGTCAGAAACATCGAACAGCATGCCTTCGGGAGAAGGGAGATTGAAATCGCAGAGCAAGAAATGCCAGGAATCATGGCCCTCAGAGCCAGGGCAAAGGAGGATAAGCCGTTGAAGGATGCCAAGGTAATTTGAACCTAATGTTGCTAAATAATAACGGTTCCTCGGGTCGATCTTTATGTATAGCCTTGCTTGCCTGCGTCGGTCTATAGATGGGTGCCCACCCATTACAAATCGAGTTTCGTGCCTCGGAAAGCACGTTAAGCTGTTGGTCCCGGCTGTCATTTGTAGATCTTTGACAGTCGTTACAGGTCGTCAGTACCCC
Source organism: Xestia c-nigrum (assembly GCA_916618015.1). NCBI lineage: Eukaryota > Metazoa > Arthropoda > Insecta > Lepidoptera > Noctuidae > Xestia > Xestia c-nigrum. Next base: position 12,076,292 of record OU745273.1, read on the forward strand.
GAAAATCTGACAACCAGTCTAACCAAAGGGCATCGTATTAACTGGGTTGTGGAAATCAGATAGGCAGTCGCTCAATGTAAAATACTGGTATTCAGCTACGTCCGGTTAGACTGTCGGCCGACACCAATACAGGGCGTAAACCACCTCATCACAAAGCCGTTAACCAAGCATTCTGTACATCAAACTAAGTAACTTTACGCCAAAATTATTGCTGTGAATCAACTTTTTTTTTGAGGTTATAAAATCACGTTTTGTGGTAGAATTCAATGTAACGCACTTAAAAAATTGTGCTGATGAATGGACTGAATAGTACGGGGGTCGTGGAGGTGATAATAATTAAAATCTAACAAAAAAAACTTGTATTTAAAAAAAAAAACTTGACAAATAGTTGTAACTTTAACCCCCCATATCTCCGTAACTAGAAGGTTCCCAGGGATGGTGTAGAACAAAAAAATGATCGCAATGATGAAGAGGTATTTTACACCCTTTATAGTAGAAAAAAGGCAGACAGATGATGAGAATAAATCATAATTGAATAATTGATTTAGATTGTTTATATACCATTACGTACGTTCGAAGTTCAAATAAATAAACCAATATGCAATACAACACAATAACACAGTAAACGCCAAGACCGACATAAACATCGTCCGAGGGGTAATCAATCAAACTACTTCAACTCTTTCAATCAATCAATCTCTGTCAATCATTCAATGTGATGTCTGAAACTATGTCAGACTTTTGATTAAGGAGCATGCGTTTTTCATCCAAACGTAATACCAAAATAATATGAAAATCAAACATATTCTTAAGGTTCATAACAATTGTAGAGTAAACAATGGACGAATTCCGCCCATTCACAAACTTAGCCTAAGTTTTGACTTCGATTTTTTGGCTAAGTTTGAAAGCAATCGGTTCATAATTGCGACCTGTAGAGTGTGGCAAAATTTTGCTTGTCACCCATATACATACGTATACCAAAATATATATATATTTCCGGAAGTGACAGGTAGATTTAAAAAAATAAAAAAAGAGAAATCTACCTTTAGCAATAGCAATCTACCTTTCTTTTTAAAGCATTTATTAGCCCGTACAGGACAAAACACATAAAAATTATAATTATTTACGACTATTGAAAACTAAAAATAGATAAAAAAAATAAATAAAAAGAAATGAAAGTTCCTGAACGAGGTCAAAAGGCCCCTATCTCAGCATGGCTGCATGGTGCTGTAACATTATAATGCTTCGTTATAATGCGTCCGAATATATCCCACGGGAACGTAGAACTGGGATCTATAATATTTAGCCGGGTCTACCTAAGTAATTTCATCAAAATTGGCAATAGGCTCGAAAGTCCATCTTTATAAACACCAAAAAAAGCAGCCAAGTGCGAGTCGGACTCGCCCATGAAGGGTTCTGTAGCAGATTGAATGAGAAGTAAATTGCTGTTTACGATTTATGACGTATTAAAAAAAAACTACTCACTAAATCTCATTCAAACCAATTTTCGGTGGGAGTTTACATGGTAATGTATATCATATATTTTTTAGTTTTATCATTCTCGTATTTTAGAAGTTACAGGGGCGAGACACACACTTTTTTCCACTTTGGAAGGGTCTCTCGCTCAAATTATTCTGTTTAGTAAAAAATGATTTTAGAAACTTCAATATCATTTTTGAAGACCTATCCATAGATACCCCATACGTATGGGTCTGATGAAAAAAAAAATGAGTTTCAGTTCTAAGTATCCCTAAAATTTAATTTATTGTTTTTTTTCTATGTTTGTGTATGTAAAAATATTAATGCGGTTCTCAGAATAAATCTACTTACCAAATTTCAGTAGCAGTAGTTCTTATAGTTTGGAAAAAAAGTGGCTGTGACATACGGACAGACAGACAGACAGATAGTTGCAAATCTTTTTTGATTTTTTCAGTTGACAAGCCTATTGCATCAAAATGCATATTGATGCTACAAACATGTCACCATCATCAGAAGCCTTTAATGTTCCCACTGCTGGGACACGGCCTCCTCTCTTTGAGAGGGGGCCGTGTCCGTCAAACGTGTTTTATTTATTTTCAAAACCTCCATGTTGCGTTTAACTACTGTGGGTATAGTTAGATACAGCTAACCTGACCTCAATAACCCGTTTACGCAAGGTTTTAACTCCTGAGAAGTTTTCATGAATGCCAGCTTTTTCAATTTGAAACGGTTTTATGGGAGAAAAAAAAGGTGGTTTCATTTCAACAAATAGTAGTTTAATTTCATTAATGAGTATATTAGAGGAAGCCTTTAAGGTGAAAGCGTTACGGTAGCTCGCGAAATTCAAATTTTCTTACGTTTTTTGTAATTTGCGGGCCAGTAGCAGGTTGTATGAAGTTGAAAAGATCGTTCGCGACTGTAAAATGTATGTAGTTACAGAATAACCATCAAAATCATCAGTACAACCCTCTAAGTATCTGCGCCCGCGTCTATGTTCGTCAGTGTTGCCAGTGAAAGGCATGGCACAGATTGCCGAACAGTATTCGTTACGTGGGGTGTAGGTGTTAATATTGTTTTTCTTTATATTTATTTATACTCCACACATTAATTTATTTGTATTGTTTATTCGTCTACACTTTATTTTTATTTTTATCCGTATCTGGCCTGACCGTGGCATCACCTTCACTTTGGGCCCTATCAGAATACCAGCGCTGTGACGTTTTTTTTAATGTTACAGCACCATGCTGAGATAGGAGCCTTTTGGCCTCGTACAGGACGAGTTTCATTTCTTTCAATTTTTAAATATATAATTGTTTTTTTTCTGTGTAATTTTTATACTGTTAATTTTGATGTGTTTGTCCTGTGTGGGCTAATAAATGCTTTTTCTTTCTTTCTTTCTAAGTTCATAAAACTCGATGAACGATTTTTGCAACTTCAAAGTCGTTCCTATATTTATGCAAGCTTGGAGGGTTGTATTGATGATTTTGATGATTATAATTCTGTAACTTAATACGTCTTACAGTCGCGACCGATATGTTTATCAACATACAACTTAGCACTGCCCTGCAAATTGCAAAAAAACGTACGAAAACTTGAATATCGCGGGCTACCTTGGAACATCCCCCTTATATTGAGCCAGTTAAGAGGCCTTTTACAGTCCACTAGCGCCGCCAATCGAAAAAATGTCGTAACTCGTAAATAGAATCAAAAATACAAAATGTGGTCTATTATTGCTGTAGAAAAGGCAATAACGTAATTTTATAACACATTGTCAACACTTGAAATATAGCTGTTTAGCTAAATCGTGCATTCAAAACATAAACGGCCGTTTTTGTTACAAATGCACGAGTTATGACATTTTTTCGATTGGCGGTGCTAGTGGACTGTAAGAGGGCTCTTAAAGAAAACTTGAAAGAGAATCGACTGTCGTGGTATGGACATGTGATGGGGAGTGATGAATCGCATGTGACTAATAGAGTGATGAATATAAATGTTGATGGATGGAGGGGGAGAGGATGATCAAGGAAATGATGGATAGATTGTGTGAGGAGAGATATGAAAGATAAAGGAGTAAATGATAGCGAGACGGTTGGCAGAGGAAAATGGAAGAAAAAAATGTGTTGCACCGACCTCAAGTAACTTACACGGTGTAAACCACCTCATCACAAAGCCGTTAACTAAGCTTTCTGTTGTAAAACCTACTTTCTAAGTACTGTTTGTTAGGTTTTAAATGTCTCATGTAATGTCGATAAAAAGGTTTTCGAGGTTCAAACTATTGTACCATGCTTGTGACTTTTGTGTATGAATAGCAACCATCATACAACGCTCACTCGTGAAGAGGTGTTTTACACCCTTTTTTACACCCTTTATAACAAGGTCAGGAAGATGATCATGGTCTGTAAATGTAGTGGTTGCTTTTTAACCCCAGACGCAAAAACGACGGGGTGTTGCAAGTTTGACGTGTCCGTGTTTGTGTGTGTGTCTGTCTGTGGCATTGTAGCTCCCAAACGGATGATCCGGTTTAGATTTTGTTAAATTTTTTGTTTAAAAGGTGAATTAGTCGGGAGTGTTCTTAACTATGTTTGATAAAAATCAGTCGAAGATGGCCGCCGCAGTCGGTAGTTAGTTCGTGCTTGGCTATCGGAGCATTAAGACGTGTCGAGTGCACACTGGATATTAAGACTGTGAATTGTATATTAGTTTGGAATAAATAAGTTGAGTTTATGAACAGAGTTTTCATTTCATAAAACTACCATCACCAAATAATTCCGTTTTCTGTCTTCCAGATCGTAGGCTGCACACACATAAACGCTCAAACAGCGGTTCTGATCGAGACGCTAGCCGCTCTCGGGGCCACCGTGCGCTGGGCCGCCTGCAATATCTACAGTACGCAGAATGAAGTCGCAGCCGCTTTAGCACATGCTGGTAAGTGCTTTCGATCGATGGATTGTGTACGGATTGGTATGAAAGATAAAGGAGTGAATGTCAGCGTGACATGAGAATAGAGGACAACAGTATCAATAAAATTGTGGCTCCTCAAGCATCCCCCTCTGACACACTACGTCGACACATTATGAAACAAATGAAATACGGGTATATATCGCGAATTTACCTTTAATTTAATCCCGACGTTACACTACAACACACACACACACACACACACACACACACGACACTACACACACACACACACACACACACAACACACACACACAACACACACACACACTACACACACACAACACACACACAACACACACACACACACACACGACACTACGTCGAAGTAGCAGAAAGCTCCCTCCGGGACACCTTCTGCCATGGCGCCCACCTGGAAGACCCTAAACCGTTTGCGAAGTCGGGTGGGCCGCTGCAGATACAACCTGGTCCGGTGGGGGTATTCCGATGAAGCCTTGTGTGACTGCGGTGCCTCAACACAAACTATGGCTCACCTCCTGTTCTGCACTGTGTGTGGCTCCACCTGCACTCTGAGAGACCTTTCCGAGGCCACCACCAACGCTGTCGAGGTACTCGTAGCAGAGTACTGGTCGACAGCAATTCAAAATAAAAAAAGGTAAATTATCGACACGACGAAGAATGCAAATTTATTTAGGTTCATGTTCACCAAAAATATCTGATTATCTAAAAACAGCTGTTTAAAACACATTTTTGAAAGAGAATGTGACGTTTAATAAATGAGTTATGCGTGCTGTGGTGGGGGATTCCCGTTGGGGGGAGCGCGGGGTGATGCGCCGCGCTTAGTCCAGTACGAGCAGCCCTCGCGATAGCACGCCTAATCCAGTAATATTGGAAACTGTGTGTTTTATTGTACAACCCTGAACAAAGACACCACCCTGATACGGTGGCTTTACTCCAAACCCTAACTAGCATCGGAGTGAACACCACAGGGAACATGTCACAGTGACAGGTGTTTTTAGATAATCAGACCGTTATCTTTTCGGTGAAAATGGACCTTAGTCCGTCAGTTAGAAAATTGAAAATTAACGGACACTTTTTTTTGTTTGTTTTTGTATTTAAATCAATAAACATTGACAAAGATAATACGCATCAAAACTCGGGAGTGGGGGGGGTTCATGACGTCAAAACGCAATAAAAAATACAATAAGGCGTGACGTATTGAGAATTTTGAAATCGTCGTATCTTCGTCAATTTTGGTTTATGTAACAAAATAAAAAATACGGGTAAAATATATTTTGATAATCTAACTGGCGTAAAAATTAGATTTTTTGTCGTCTACCCTATGGAAGAAAAAAATGTGTTGCGCCGATCCTAAGTACCAGGGGCCAAGGGTAGGAAATTGATGGCGGTGATGGTGGTAAGTACCTTCAGGGTATACCTTCACCGTATCGCCACGAGCTACAGTCTGTCTATAAAGTCATGAAAAAAAATGAGGGCGCTGCGGTGGCGCACGTAGCAACCCTGTATAGTGTGACTTCATTGATTTTGATACTAGCACATTATTTTGTACTAGAACCAAACCTGGTGTTGATAAAAACGACGAGACGCTTTTTTTTTAAACTGTATAGAAAAGGTAAAGTCGTAACATCCGTAATCTTTGGGAGGAGCATCACCGTGTCCTCGTGTGGGGGCGATCGGAAAATCGAAAAAAGTTCAAATATATTTTTTATTATATGAAAGAAGAAAGAAAGAAAACACGTTTATTTGCGGTGAACATGACGCAAAAAAGAACATAAAACATATGTTTTAACTTTTTTTTTATTAATGAAAAATATCTCGTAACACAATAATTAATTACTTTCATCATCTGATTCCAAATATTCTACATTAAAAAAAGTACTTTCATTGTCAGCTGCATCACTAACATCGTCTTCGCTACTGCTGTCATTGCTGCTGCTATCTGCGCTTAGGCGAATGACTAACTCATCTATATTTTGATATAGGGTTCTTCCTCGTTCATAATATTCTTTTTAAATGTTTGCAACATGACGGCAACAGTTTTTCCATTTTTCAGGTGTAATGCTGTTGAAGGCCTCTTCAGCTAGTTGTTTCACATCACGTGACCCAACATTGTGTTCTGCCACTTTCTGTTTTACTTGAGCCCAAATGAGCTCTATTGGATTTAAATCACAGTGATACGGTGGAAGCCGTACCACTGTATGCCCATTTTCTCCCAAAAGTTCATCAATAGCGTAGATGGGGTCAGGTTTGTTTTTTTTTACCAAATTGAGCAAGTTTGGCTTCCTAAGTGAAGGGTCAAAGTCAATATTATTTTCCAAAAGCCAAAGTTTTATTTCGTCCACGCGAGATCTTGAGGTAGGCGCCTTATTTGTCACGACGGAGTGGTAGGGGGCGTTGTCCATGACAATGATCGATGGCTCATGCAGGTTCGGGATAAGCTTTTCCGTGATCCACTTGGTAAAATTGTGGGCGTTCATCTCCGAATGGTAGTCTTCGAGTTTGTTTTGTCCACTAAATATAAGTAGGCAGTTTGGCACAAACCCCTTTTCGCTTCCAGCGTGGAGAATTATGAAACGCTTTCCTTTAGATATATTTTCCGTGACGGCTTCCACGTTTAAAGATTGCCAACAATTTCGAACCTGGTGAAAAAATGGTACTTATTTATAAAGTAAAAATATTCAATAAGTATACAGGGTGAATTTTAATTAATGCGACAAAATGAAATTGGAGCTTCAGTTACAGTAACATAGTAATTATAAACTGTTTTTTCTACAATCTAACTCGTTAAAAAAAATTACGCGATTATCGTTTTCAAAAGGTCCATTGATGTTATTATCTTTATTTAAGTACGAATTATCGGTATTCCAGTAATATGCAAAATAAATAAGAAAAATTAAGGCAAAATTAGGTAAATGTAAATTAGGTAAAATAAATATTGAGCACTGCGATCAGTCGGCAAGATTTTTGATACTTTTATTATTTTAACGGTTTTCGTAACACTGATCAATTATTTTTTAATTTTATATTTTATACATTTTCTTGACAACACGTATTATTGTATATTTAAATTTGTCGCATCTATTCAATTTCACCCTGTATTATTGATTACACAAAAACAGTTTTACCCTATATGAAGAATGAATGTAAGTCTCGTCAAGATAAATTATATCTTTTTGCAACTCTTCTGCCAAATCTCTATTTTTTTTAATAATTGCCAAGTACTCTTCTCGTTTTGCTGCAATATGTGCTTGTTCAATTAGAGCCGATCTGTTATTTTGACAGTTCTTGTAAGAAAACCCAATTGATTTCAAAATTTTACGCAGGACTTCTAGGCTACATTTAAAATCCAGATCTGTTTTAGCGACTACCTGAAGTTTCCTTAAGGTTGGTACCTCTTTCTTTACCGATTAAAAAAATTGGATCTTTTGTCGAAGTGCACATATTATGTTGAAGTCATCCATTTCTTTTATAGGACGGCCTGATCTGTGTTTGCCAGGGGTTCCAAAGTTGCCATCATTTTTAAAGCTTTCATCTACAATACGCTTCACTGTACTCTCAGATTTTCCTGAAAGAAAGATTTAAAAATTAATAATTATGTAAATCTAACAGAAAATAGATTACTCTATTTTTAATTTCAAACATGGTATAAGTAATTTATTCATATTTAAAATCAGCGGTAAAGGAGAATGACCAAAAATGTATGGGCTCTGGTCCAAAAAAAAAACTGCTGCCCCCAGGGTTGACTCCATTGTGGGTTAACTTACTATGTGTGCCAATGTGCATCAAATTCTAACCCACAGTTACAGACTAATTCAACAATTTTGAATGTGCAAGTGAATGTGCTACTTTTTTTAAAGTTCACGTTTCAGCTAATATCTATGATTCCGTGGGACAGATTTTTTCAGTTCCATAGAAGAAAATTAAGCTTTTGAACCAGTCTTTCAAATGAGCTATGTAGTAAATCTGGGGGCAGAACTTTTCTATTTTTTTTCAAATTTTGGTCCACTTTGGTCATTCTCCTTTCATCACCCAAAAGTATCAAAAGTTCTGGTCGCACTACAATATGGCTTACTTATATTTGCAATCTAACCTATTATTGCACAATGTAAACAATCCTTATTTCGGTCTTACAATCGTATGTTTAGTAAATTTGGAACTTCTGGTAGATAAAAAACAAACAGTAACACGATTACATACCGGTCATAGCTGCTGTTCGAGCATAAACATCATCCAAACTTGATAAAATTTGTCCAGCTTGGTGTTCTAACAAACATTGCTGATACACTTTAAAAATAATTTCCCTAGCTCCACTCCTAATTGTTTTCTTCATAATTATCACGTTTCTTCGAAGTTTTATCTATGTAGATTTGAAAAGCAATAAAAAATGCAATAGATAACTAATTTCAAAACAACTCGATGACAGCCGATGACATTCAATGTACTATGATTTAGTGTTGCCCTACTTCTGAATAATGTTAGTTCCTCTAACATTATTTTCATGACTTTATAGACAGACTCGGAGAAAACAAATGAAGATGCTTAGACTTAGCCCTTTCATACACAAGGCTACTCAAATCATATATACTCAACGATTTTAGTCTTCAAGCGACTGCCGTCATACAAATACATTCGTCCCGCGACTCGCGTCGTGTTAGTCGCGCACTACTTGCCGGACGAGATTATATCGCTACATGAGTCGCAGCGATTTCCAAGATGGCATTGACATTTTGGGAAAACTGTGATCTGTTTAGCGACTGAATAGGCAATTCGCGTCTTGCGTACAATGTCGTGTGTACGGACCGTGCGCTATTCGATACTCGCGACTTGATACTAATGTGGTGGTATACAACATTAGTATCGAAGATTTGCGTAGCCTTGTGTACAAAGGGGCTAAGTATAAGCATCTTCATTTGTTTTCTCCGAACTCGCTCGTGCGTTTATCGAGCTCGTGGCGTCGCCATATCTATAAACAAGTCAAAGTGATTACTTGGGTAAAAACTTTACTAGTATGGCTAGCCCATATTGTCCCACTGCTGGGCAAAGGCCTCGGTCATGATTCTGTGCTACTTCTTACCAATCCCAAGAAAGACAACCAATTCGTCCCGCCATCTTGAAAGTGAGCGAAGACCAATTTCGATAACGTACGATTGAAGACCGCTTATTTTATCCGAAGCAGAATAACTAACAACAACGCGAATACAATAACGCGTTCCGGGTGCTGATGGGGCTGCCGCGCCACTGCAGCGCTTCCGCGATGTTCGCGGCGGCTGACAGAGACGGCTTTGCGGCCATCATGCGTAAACGGTGCGCATCTATCATGCGTCGCACGCGCGACAGTCCCAACACCATCCTGCGCGCGCTGGAGGACCGGTGCAGTGGGACTCTCCGATACTGGCGCGCTGGATACGGCTGCACGCAGTCGTTTAGTGATTTGCCGCCATCATCAGAAGTCCACCCGGACCTGCTACTTTTTTATTATATGTAAAAAAAAACATTCTTTATTACTAACACTAGTATGTAAGCTCGCAATTTTACTAACAAATATGGATGTAATCTTAGGATGAATCTGAAATAAATGATTATTATTATTATTATAACTGATCTCCGATTTGAATGCCGGATTGACAAACCTCTAAATGTTGAATTTTGGTCCCCAACATTGTTGGAAAAGGCTAGACACACAAGAACATTTGGATTTCCACAATTCATACTCTGTCTATCCTTTATTAGTTTTTATTTATCCAAATCTCTTTCTCTTTCCCAGGCTACGCAATCTTCGCCTGGCGTGGAGAAAGCGAAGAAGCGTTCTGGTGGTGCATCGACCAGTGCTGCACTCCAACAGCTACATGGACTCCTAACATGATCCTCGATGATGGAGGGGATGCCACACATCTCATGCTGAAGAAGCATGCTGCTGCCTTCAAACATATTAAAGGTAAGGGACTGATGGTCTTCTTTTAGAGTACTGGTAGTCTATTGAAGGTCTACTGCTGGTTTAATTGTGGTCTATTGATGGTCTTCTTGTGTTGTTATCCATAGCTAGCTGACGCCACGCGGTTTCACACTCACAGTTCTCGTTCCCGTGGGAATACGGGGATAAAAAGCCTATGTCAGCCGGGGATAGTGTAGCTTTCCAACGGTGATAGAATTTTCCAAATAGGTCCAGTAGTTTTTGAGTTTATTTGTTAAAAACAAAATACAATGCTTTCCTCTTATAATATTATTAGTTTTAGTATAGAAGCATAGGTGAGCCCTGTTTTTAGGGTTCCGTTGCCAAATGGCAAAAAACGGAACGGAATCGCAATGATGGGTAGAACAAGTGCCTTTCGGCTTCGTGAAGAGGTGTTTTACACCCTTGACTACTAAGATTCCACTGTCCGTCTGTCTTTCTGTCACCTGGCAGTATCTCACGAACCGTGATAACTTGACAGTTGACATTTTGACAGACAAAGTATTGCTGCCGCTATAACAATAAATACTAAAAACAGAATAAAATAGATATTAAAGTGGTGCTACCATACAGCAAACGTGATTTTTTGATAATGGGAAGGAAATTTTAGTGCGCGAGTCCGACTCGCACCTGGCCGGTTTTTAGCGTGAACCATCTCCTTCTCCTCTTTCAGGAATAGTAGAAGAAAGCGTGACAGGCGTGCACCGCCTGTATCAACTATCCAAAGCCGGCAAACTGTGCGTGCCAGCCATGAATGTGAACGACAGCGTCACCAAGACCAAGTTCGACAACCTCTACTCGTGTCGGTGAGTCATAGTATAGTATATAGCAGACGTGGTAATGGCAGGTGGGGTAGAGATGGCACTGAAAGGTTGGCAGACCTACAGCCGAATAGGTAGATCTATGGTAGGCGTTGTGTAAGTCAAGAAGACAATATAAAGGTTTAGAAACTTGGTGGTAAGAGTTTATTTTTACTAGTAAGCGATCTGAAATTTTCATTGCAGCCCATTCGAATATTTACCCTATGCGTCAAATGCATGGGGTGGTAATTCCTAGGGTAATACCTAATATACTAGAGACCAAAAAAAAAATGCACAAATGTCAAGAAGCCTATACGCAGCAGTCCGTGGAACAAGGCTGCCAATGATGATGATGGAATAGAATTAGGCCAAGATATTAACCTTGTGGAACTCCAGAGCGAGTGTGGAATTGATTGGAAACAAATCCATTGAGAGCAATGAAATTTGAACGGTTCATTAGGTAGGCTAAAATCCACTTCAACGGCCATGTGTAGACACCACTGAAATCGAGTTTTACTACCTGAGAGGATGACGCGCCTTGTCGAACGCGCTAGTGTAGTCGGTATCAGTTGCATTCTTTTATCAATATTGATCGACGGATTTTTTCTACATACTATTTGTATTGAAGTAAATAGGATTCATAGAAATGCTGTTCAACTTATTTTCGGACAAAGATTACTTCATTATATGGGCTGACAAAAAAAAACGAGACAGCAGAAGTGTTGTTTCTTTTGGAAACATTGAAAGTCCTGTTTATAACCATACCTTTCTTGTTTACAGAGAAAGCATAATCGATGCTCTAAAGCGCAGTACAGACCTGATGTTTGGCGGCAAACAGTCTGTAGTCTGTGGTTACGGAGAGGTCGGGAAGGGATGCTGCCAAGCACTGAAGGCTCTGGGTTGTGTAGTAAGTATAATTGACACAGAAAGTACAATCATTGACCTTACTGGTGAAGTTCTTTAGAAAGGTTGGTTTCATAGCACTAGCAGCTAGCATGCGTGTATGACCAGATGTCTGAACATGGCCGAGGCTGAAGGAGTATGTAAGGATCGTAGAGGTGATGTAGAAAGAATGTATATTCAAGAGATGCATGCGAGGAGTAACTAATGGATAAAAGCCATTATCAGATTAAAAAGTACTACAATTCCAACTTATTGTCTTTAGAAATTTATAAAATGTTTTAATTTCAGGTGTACGTAACAGAAATCGACCCAATATGTGCGCTGCAAGCTGCCATGGATGGGTTCAGAGTCGTTAAGTTAAATGAGGTGAGTACACAGGAAGTGGTCTGCTGCTTCGTTTCTTTTAATTTTAAAATATATATTGTTTTTCTGTGTAAGTATTATTAGTAAGTGTTATACTGATAATTTTGATGTGTTTTGTCCTGTGCGGGCTAATAAATGCTTTTTCTTTTTTTCTTTCTTGCTTTATATGCCCGCCGGGGCTGTGGGACTGTTCGAAAGAGATACTGCGGCCCTGAAAAAAAAGGGCGGAGATGGATCACGGATGGGTTTTAGTCAGTAAAAGTCTGACACTCCCTCCGCTCCGCTCAGAGCGGGAGGGGAGGTTTGATGATTTCCCATCCGAAGAAAAAGCCTTAGTTGCGCCAAAAGCTGTCAGTTTGATGCCTTAAATTCACGTTGAAAACTTAGGCTTTATTTGTCAACAACCACGTATTTGTTTTAGATAAGTAGTGTCAGATAAAGTGATCCATATTCCAGTCTTATTATTCTTCTATTCCCAGGTGATACGCCAAGTAGACATTGTAATAACAGCGACAGGCAACAAGGGCGTCGTCACCCGCGAGCACATGGAGCGGATGAAGAACGGCTGCGTCGTGTGCAACATGGGACACAGCAACACGGAGATAGACGTGCACGCACTGCGCACGCCCGACCTGCTGTGGGAGCGGGTCAGGAGTCAGGTAAGCTGTGGCGTGCATAGCGGGCAACATGGGACACAGCAACACGGAGATAGACGTGCACGCACTGCGCACGCCCGACCTGCTGTGGGAGCGGGTCAGGAGTCAGGTAAGCTGTGGCGTGCATAGCGGGCAACATGGGACACAGCAACACGGAGATAGACGTGCACGCACTGCGCACGCCCGACCTGCTGTGGGAGCGGGTCAGGAGTCAGGTAAGCTGTGGCGTGCATAGCGGGCAACATGGGACACAGCAACACGGAGATAGACGTGCACGCACTGCGCACGCCCGACCTGCTGTGGGAGCGGGTCAGGAGTCAGGTAAGCTGTGGCGTGCATAGCGGGCAACATGGGACACAGCAACACGGAGATAGACGTGCACGCACTGCGCACGCCCGACCTGCTGTGGGAGCGGGTCAGGAGTCAGGTAAGCTGTGGCGTGCATAGCGGGCAACATGGGACACAGCAACACGGAGATAGACGTGCACGCACTGCGCACGCCCGACCTGCTGTGGGAGCGGGTCAGGAGTCAGGTAAGCTGTGGCGTGCATAGCGGGCAACATGGGACACAGCAACACGGAGATAGACGTGCACGCACTGCGCACGCCCGACCTGCTGTGGGAGCGGGTCAGGAGTCAGGTAAGCTGTGGCGTGCATAGCGGGCAACATGGGACACAGCAACACGGAGATAGACGTGCACGCACTGCGCACGCCCGACCTGCTGTGGGAGCGGGTCAGGAGTCAGGTAAGCTGTGGCGTGCCTGTCAGAAACCCTAACATCATGAATAGTAGGTTATTAGGGCAAGCCAAGCTTTTAGGCTCCTGTGAAAGTACCGCCACTAGGTTCAACAAAGGCTGGGTAGTTTCGAATGACGAAAAATTTTCAGCAATTCCATCGGTTCGTACGAGAAACTGATGCCTACCCCCCAATCATGAAATAATACGGCATTTTCTGTGATGTATTCTGCACTGTACTAACCACCACCTCATTCCCCACAGGTAGACCACATAATCTGGCCGCACGGCAAGCGTATAGTCCTGCTAGCAGAAGGTCGGCTCGCCAACCTGTGCTGCTCCTCGCTGCCTTCCTTCGTGGTCTCCGTCACCGCCGCCACGCAGGCGCTCGCGCTCATCGAGCTGTACAACGCGCCGCACCACCGGTACAAGGTGAGGGGGGGAGTGCGAGTAGGGAGAGAGTGCGGGCGGGGAGAGAAAGTTGAAGCAGGAGCATTGAGGCAGTTTCATTGTGGAAGAGAAATGGAAAATAATGAGGAAACGGTTTTCACTTATTTAACTATCTGCTTATAGATTTACGTGGTTTTTAAATTATTTCTTTATTGATATTTAAGGTAGAAACAAGGTGTGGTGATCCTAATTGATGTTGAAACTATTAGATGGCTTTAATAGGTTTTGGTATATCGGAAAAGACAGGTATGAAGAGTTTAGTTTGGAATAAGGGTGAATTTTGAAAATTTAAGGGGATTGATAAGATCTGAATAGAAAAACAAGAAAGAAAAATAATGGAGATAGTGAGGGGAAATGACGAGTATTGTAGAAAAGAATAAATAGAAAATAAGGGAAAAGTAAAGGGAAATGACGAGTATTGTAGAAAAGAATAAATAGAAAATAAGGGAAAAGTAAAGGGATTGTAGAGGAATGACACGAAATATCGATAAATGAGGGAGAACGTGGACGAATGATGGAGATTATGGAAGAACGCGGTTTATAAAACGAAAATGTGCAGAAGTAGTGAACGGATAAGAAGAGGGAGTTTTGAGGTATAAGGGGGTTGTGAAACAATTGAGAGACAAAGTAGGAATACCAATAGAGCTTATACAATATTATTATCTTGGGAATTGTGAATTACTGAGTGTGGAACAATAACAGATTGTGGAATGATGATTAAAACAGCAGGAAGTCAAGAAAAATATTATATGAAATGGGAAAGTTTGGAGAAATATCCGGGAGTGTGGAGGAATATAGGGGAGTGTGGAGGAATGAGATGAATATAAGGGCATGAAGCATTGAGAACCTATTAAGGCATTTTGATTTAAGATACTTTTAACCTATAAAAGTAAGACAGATGGATATTAGACAGTTTGAGGCAGGAATGAATAGATTTTAGTAGTAAGTAGATATATCTGCTTTAGAAGATTTTGTATTGCAGGAAGAGCCTGGAAAAGTGAAGGAACAACAGGTAAGTCGAGTGAATGACTCATAGATGGGTGTTTTGTGTTGTCGTATGGTAGATTATATATCGTAAGTGTTACATAGGTCACAAATTAAGGCTTTTGAACCGATCCGGACAGGCTGAGCACAATCTGGCCGTATCCGGTATTCAACGCCACGTCCATAATTGGTCTGTACTGGTTTGATTGCACCTTTAGGCGTTTTTAATTTCATGCGGATTTGCTCGCATGCGGGATTTGCCCGTTTGCTTTTGACATCGTTCAAAAAATCATTAGCTAAAATCAAATGTCCACTGAATCTTGGGCTATGACACTTATTCTAAAAGTAAAAATAATTATAAAAAGAATCCTAGAATATGTGGTCCAAAAATGCATACTTTCTAAGATATCGTCAATCTCTCGATTTGTATAAGTATGGTGTGTATGATTTCATTGATAAATACGAGTAATTAATTTTCAATCAAACCAATAGTTCATATTTAAAGATAAGAAAATGAGATCTTATCGAATTTTACTTGTGCAATGCGGGCCAATCTCATTTGCATCAGCAAATCCATACGACACTGAAAACGACCTTAGTGTAAGTGTTTTAGTGGTCACTTTACGACACGACCCTTGTTTGTCAAACTCTAACTCAATATATTTGTCTTTATATTTAAACAAATAAATAAAATTGAAGTGTCTGTTTTAATTTCAAAATAACAGCTTTTTACGGAATGTATATGAAAGTATTATAATACGGTACTTAATGTTTGTCTTTCTGTCTGTATTTTTGTTCCGATTTATCTCCGAAACGGCTCGACCGATTTTGACCGGACTTCAACTGACAGAAAACTGATACTATAAGAAGTAACTTGGGCAACTTTTATTTAAGAAAATGGATAAGGTTTCCTTGCAAAAAATTAAAACCCTTGTAATTGTTAACTAAATCCGATTCAAATAGGATAGTAATATTTTTTATTATAACTTTAAGCGAAGGAATTTCGCGCAGCACAACTAGTTTCAGCACAACCAGTTGCGGGCACTTTTGTGATTGTCAAAGTACCTACATGCTTTCTTAATTTCACTTGTAAGATTATAATAGGGAAGGTGACAAAATAATGTAATTAATCCGTCAGTTAGATTATCAAAAAATATTTGATCCATATTTTTTCTTTTGTCACATAAACTGAAATTGACGAACAGGCGACGCTTTTAAAATTCTCAATACGTCACGCCGTGGTATAATTTTTAGTGCGTTCTGACGTCACGAGCCCCTACTCCCGAGTTTCGATGTGTTTTATCTTTTTCAATATTTATTGATTTACAAAACCAAAAAATACGTGTCCATTATTTTTATTACTTTAACTGACGAATAAATAGATTGGCAATTTATTGATGTTGAAAATTAGCCTATTTTACGTGTTTTCGAGTTTTTTGTTGGTCCAGTGAACGCAAGTCTGACTTCAGAGCGTACACTCCTGGTTTTGAACTCCTTACTGGGATTTTCATTAACGTACCTATTTCTCAATAATAGTCTACATTTGCGCCAAATTGATTTATAGGCTCGCCCCCTACTCGTCATCATCATCATTATTTCAGCCGTACGACGTCCACTGCTGGACATAGGCCTTCCCCAAGTGTCGCCACATTGACCGGTCCCTTGCGACTCGCATCCAACGGATTCTCGCAACCTTCATTCAGGCCATCGGTCCACCTAGTGGGAAGTCTTCCAACGCATCGCCTTCCCCTTTCGGCCCCATCGGAAATCCGTTCTGTGAGCAATGTGCCTTGCCCACTGCCACTTAAGTTTAGCAATTCTGTGCCCGCTACTACATGGGACTGAAACATAACATACTAGCGTTTGTCCACTTATGCCTATCTTCTAAAAAAACTTGGAAAAGTTGGGAGTTTGACCCCCAACATCTCAATAACTAGAAGGTTCCCAGATAATGGTGTATAACAAAAAATATACCGCAATGACGGGGAGAGGGAAGGACGTAAAGAGTCGTTTTACGCCCTTTAGAGCCTTATCACATTAGCGAGTTGTGGGCGAGTTGAAAGCGGGGCGAGTGCGCAGCGAGCTAGCCGCGAGTTCACAACGTGTGCGCGACGAACACGCTGCTAAGATAAACAAAATAAATGATTGCACAAATCGCGTTGCGAAGTGCTATATTCATTTGTGCCAGTCACCTGTACATTAGTAGAATTACTAATTGTCGCAGTGTTAATAATATAACTAAACTTAGACATACTATTTATGTCTGTGTGAATACTATAAGAAAATAACCGAGCTATTTTGTGTCTACATACAATAGGTACACCTTACCCCAGTGTCGACTTAAGATTATCAGCAATAGTGTTGATATCCTGTCCCTATAGTGACCTTGTAAGTAATGTACATGTTTATTTAACATATGCATTTAATTGTTTTTTCTACTACTTAAATTTTCAAAATATAGAAAAGCACACAATAGGATTTTATTACAACTTAACTTTAGCAACTCATATACACAGTCGGTGATAACTTCCTTTTTAGGGTTCCGTAGCCAAATGACAACAAACAACAATGGCGCTGCACACTCGCCCCGCTTTCAACTCGCTCGCAGCTCGCTAGAGTGATAAAGGCCTTAGGCGCGGGACAAACACGAGTGGCGTATGGCGGTGGCGCGGGTGCGCGGGAGGGCGAGGAAGTGGCGTCATTTCCTCGCACCCGCAGCCGCACCAGCGCCGCGCCACCGCCATACGCCACTTGTATATGACCCGCGCCTTATGTGTATAGAAAATCACGAGAACACCATTGTTTGTCATTATACAAGCTTTAATTAGTTTCACCTGATAGTATATTTTTGTGGTTTAGATTATTGACAGTCGTTACGGGTAGTCAGAAAGTCTGACAACCAGTCTTACCAAGGGTTACGGTGTTAACCAGCACTAACAGGGCATTCCAGTCGCGTATGGATGTAGAAGAGAAACTTATGGCTAAATAGTAACAGCCGCTCGGGTCAGATCTTAAGGGTAAGCTGCTCTTGCCAAGGTTGTTCCATGGATGGGTTACCACCCATTACATAAGAATATAAGGCGCGTATTAGCTTGTCGTCAGATATTACTTCCCAAAATGTGATTTCTCCAAATCAGTATAAAAATAAATATAAAAAGGTTTATTGGTCAAAAGAGCATTACACAGGTTGCAATACGAGTATCACTAGCCTCCACACTAGGAGTCCCTGTGTCGTGGAGACTAGTCTCCTTCGTGTAACAAACAAAAAGAAACAAATACTAGAACTAGAACTATTTTATAGTTAAACAATATAAGCTGTTTTTTTTTAATCTTGATGAACTATCTGTTTTTTTTTAAAGTTGTGTTATTTTAAAGTGAAAAATTATCTTTAAGGCAAAGGAAGTTTTCACAAGAATATTAATTTCTGTTGCAGGCCGACGTATACCTACTACCTAAGAAAATGGACGAGTACGTCGCCAGCTTACATCTACCCACATTCGACGCCCACCTCACGGAGTTAACCGACGAGCAAGCTAAATATTTAGGCTTAAACAAAGTAGGCCCTTTTAAACCTAACTACTATAGGTACTAGCATAGAATCGCATATCGCAACAATAACGACCGACGGTGAAAAGTTGCCACGCAGTCGCCCCGCAGTGGCCCCGCAGTCGCCACGCAGTCGCCCCGCAGTTGCGACGCAGGTAAACGCGGCGGTTATTAGTTGTTAGTGTGTTTGCTTTGTGTAAAGTTTGTGTTTGGATGAGAGTTTTTGTAATTTGTATGATATTATTAAATGCAGTGCTGGCGTAGTGGAGATGCAGCGTTTTAACCGATTTTGTGAAGAGAAGTCATGTTTTCAACTTTTAGATGCAGTTTACTTTTAAATTAACACGAATAAGTGCATCGAGCTAGGAATTTTGAAAGTTAAGGAAATAAAAAAATAAATTAGCTCAATCCATATTGAAGGTAAAGTTGAAGTCTAAAGTAAAATCGTTGTTTAAATTTGACCACTAATTTTAAAATTTGAATGTCAACATCGAAAATCGTCACAAAAACGCTGCGTTGTCACTACAAAAATCAATTTTAAAAGCAACAAATGTGATTTTACCCAAAAATATTATATTATAAATGGCTTGAACCGCTTTCACGGTGTTTTGAAATACACCATAGCTATGAGACGAGAGAATGACATAGAAGTAGCAGTTCTGTTAATAGACACCGATATAATAATATACATAATTAGTCCCCGCCACGAGATGCTATAATTTTTGTAAATAAAGAACTTATACCAAGTTACGTAACGACAATTCAATCAGCAACAAATAATCCCAAATTTATTCAACTCAAATTATCATACGTGTAATACGAAACTAACGAGCAATTCCACTTGGTCGGGTTATATTTTTGCGATATAAAGCTCTGTCGTCTAATGTTTTATGGTACTGGAACGCATCTGACTTCATAGAACGTAAACATTTGGGCTGCCATTTTGAAGTACGTCACGCTGGCACCGTCAATGCTGCCATTTTTTATTTGATCCAAAGGTTGTGAACCCCTGTGTTTACAAAAATTATAGCTCCTCGTGGCGGGAACTTAGTTTGGTACAAAATTACTATTAAGAAAATATCAGTTATAAAATAAGTTATCATGAAGACACAGAGTTTTATATAAATGAAGATCTGTTGTGTCTAAAATATTAATTTCCTCGTCAATCGAGTCCTGACTCGATTGACGAGGAAATTAATATTTTACAATTAGCCCGGCCTAAGAATCAAACCCAGGACCTGTCCTGGGTTTGATTCTTAGGCCGGGCTAATTGTTAGTGAGTCTGGATGCATGCCCAGTTGATGAAAATAGGATTGCCCCCTATTACCTAAAGTCGAAACAAAACTAGGGAAATGATGACGTATCTGACCTATCTCTCAGTCAACATCTCCATTTATTTATACTCTGTGGCTTACACTTCACTGAGCAACTAATAGTTGCCCATAAATGTTGCCTGACAATCGCTCAACAGGATATTTATTAAAAAAAAGTATTTACAACAGTTGGGATCGATTCTCAAGTCATGCTGTACTGTACTTAGATCACGCGAAACATACTAAGAAGAATCGCAGATTCAGTATGAAACGCAAGATACAATTTTCTGTTTGAGCGAGCGAGACAATACTATTCAAATGTCACTGTCGAGCAGACTCGTGATCAGTTTTTGGCGCTTTAGGGCAAATTTAATTGTTTAAATCTTTGGCACTGTGCATAATAAATATTATGGAAGCAACTGCAATGTTACTGCAAACCAAAATAATTGTATAAAAGTATTACGTTAAATGATACGGTTCAAAAATGTAGAAAAAGCACCTTTAAAATGGCATACAGACACAAATTGCTATACACGAAAATGACATAATTTGGTATTATTATATTGTTACATGAAAGTACACTGAAATAACAGCATAATAATTATAATAAAAGTACATCGTTCGAAATTGTACTTTAATAACTTGATGTAGAGTGCTTATTTTTTTACCCGACCAATAATTATTATGAATGAAAGAAAATGTCAATTCAATGTGTAACAAATCTTCTTTTCTCAGAAACGTCAGGATTGGCCTAAAATTGTATGAAAAAAAAAATGTTTGAGCGTGTTTTGTTTTTAGTGAAAAATGGCGGTGTGATATCTGTACAAAATGTGTTTGTAGAAAATAAGCGATCCTAATATGAGAAGAATTCTTTTGATTTGGGCGATAGATATGAAATTGAGCTACTGTGGCGCAACTATGTGGAAACTGTTGCCTGTTGTTGCAAAACAAATACTTACCCATGCCTTTGTTTCACTGCGTTGCTGTTTTCAATCGACTATGGCGCTTCGGTTGCGCAACTGTGGTGCAACTAAGCAATAGTTGTAATCACGTGATGACCCATCGTGCTACAGTTGAGCAACTGTGGGGTCTATCAACTGTACCGCTTGTTTCGATCAACTGTAGCACTAACGTCGATCAACAACGTCATCCCGTATGTCGCCATTTTGTGTAGCTAATTCAACTAACTGAGACGCAATTATTTGAGCTTCTGTTGCGCAGCTCTGGCGCTAAAGTCAATCAACACAGGCTCTTGTATTGAGCAACTGTTGCGCAACTATCGCACCACAATCTATCGCTCAAATTAAAAGCATTTCAATACTTTAAACGAGGTGCCTAGAAGCAGATTTGCATTTTAATTTTTGTGATCTAAAAACCTACAGCTATTCTGAAAATCTTTTGCAAATACTTTACCAACAAACAACAATATATGGTTCTTTAGGGTTTGTATAAACAATTTTTGCAATAAAACAGTATTCGGGCGTAAATATATTCCATCTAGTTTAGAAAGAAACATCACCAAAGGTTTTATGAGCGTGAGAACAACTTACTGTTCTTTTTCCATCGAGAATTTCTCTTTAGCAGCCTCAGTGTCTCAATTTGTGCCGGGTTGATAGCAATTTGCTCGCACCCTGGAAATCTAGGTGTACTAATAGATACACCACTGCCAACCTCTTCAGGAATAACAGGCTTCGTGTTATGTTAGATATGAGTGGCAGAGACGGTGCTGAAAAAATCAGAACTCTTTCTAAAACGCCATGGGATATATTCATTGACTATACTTATCAGCTTGAGCCGAGCCAGAAAGAGCTTTATGTCCATTTCAGCCTACAAACGTCCACTGCCGGACATGATGATTTAATATACAGGGTTATTTGTAAAACACCGACAACCTCGCAGGAGTAGATTACTAACATCTTAAACAACAACATTTGTTCTACGACTTTTCCGAAAACAGACAAAAAAAATCAACTCTCCATAGATACATATGTCCGAACAGCTGATGGAGTTTTGCATGAGAATGTTTTCCCAAAAGTCGTAGAACAAATGTTGTTGTTTAAGATGTCAGTAATCTATTCCTGCGAGGTTGTTGGTGTTTTACAAATAACCCTGTATAAAATTCTCGTGTCACAGTGTTAGTTACCATACTACTCTGAAACGGCTTGACCGATTTTTATGAAATTTTATATGCATATTCTGTAGGTCTGAGAATCGGCTACTATCTATTTTTCATACCCCTAAGTGATAAGGGTTATCCACCCATAACATTTTTTTTTTAACTAGAAATAATTTATATGGCAAAACAATGTTTGCCGGGTCAGCTAGTGATGATATAAAAGTCGGACCTGACTCGGCTCAAGCCGATTCCACATGTAAACTATGCTTTTCGCCAATTCGGTATCTCGTTTTTCCTTATGTTAAATTAAAATATATACTTGGCTTAATCTTAGTATTGTTTTATGTCTATATTCGCAGTATTTACTTTGATAATGTTATGTACAAAATATTAGTATATAATGTGTGATTTGTGATTGCAATTAGGTGATATTAATATCAGTATTTTTTTCAATGGATTTTTAGATGTTGAATTTTGTGAAAAAAGAAATATAGCCGTTTTTAGACAAACTAGTTTAAAAGTCAATAATATAAAAAGTCAATGTTCGATTTTAAATTTTCGATCCAGCGGCAGAGAGTTGAAAATCTAACGGAGCAGTTTTACCTAGGCATTATTTTAGGAGTCAGGTGATGAAAATGAGTACGATCAATCAAAATCTCAATACCCAAATTAAGGTAACCTCTCATTGTACGCGAAGCTCAAATAAACCGAGGTCAAGTTTTACTGGGTGTGTATAGTTTTACGTGTCCCCATGTTTGTGTACCCAAGGACATCACTTAAAAATCAATAATTACGTTTGTCTAAAAAAAATATGCAAAATTCTTTTCAATTTCTAAAAATTTATTGAAAAGTAATATATTTACTTATTTGTATATTTTGATGAAAATTATATTATTGTCATATAAACTATAATTTAGGTAAACAAATTGTATTGTGTTCATGTGTTAAAAACCTAAGTTTGTTAGAAAGAAATTGGCGATGGAATATTTTAGAAAAAATATATATTAATATGTGTACCAAAACAGAATTAATTTAAAAAGTTACGGTATTAATGTAATTTTACGTTATTATATTCTTATTTAATCTTCATTGTGTAAACAGATTCATCACAAAGCCGTCAACCAAGCATTCTGTACATCAAACTAAGTAACTTCACGCAAAAAATATTTCTGGGAAACGACTTTTTTTTGGGGTGAAAAATCACGTTTTAGGGCTGAAACTGCATTAAGCGGGCGCCCGCGACGGGCAGCCGTCGCGTGTCTACGCGGGTGGGCTCTGTGGGTACACTACGGGCCCCGTCGCGGCGTTTTATTTACGCAGTGGCGCTAGTTCAATTTTAACGGTGTGCATGTACATTCGTGTCGATGGAGAACTTAATATATTATTACGTAGAAAAAACGACGACGCTGGCGCAGGCGCCTTCCCGCAACGTACACCCGCGTGGGGCCCCGCGACGGTGCATTTTTGTATGGTACCGCGCGGGCGTCCGATTAACGCAGTTTCAGCCCTTAAGGTTCAATGTAATGCACTCAATAGATTGTGCTGGACGGATTTAATAATACGGGGGTCGTGGAGGTGTCTGTTTGTGTAAAAACTTGTAAAAAATGAACTTTGACCCCCAATATCTCCGTAACTAGAAGGTTCTCAGCTCTAAAAAACTAGAAAAAAAAAATGATCGCAATGATGTAGAGAACAACTGTTTTTCGGCTTTGTTAGGAATCTTCTTACACCTATAATACCACTGGTTCCCAACCTGTGGTCCGCGGACCACTATTGGTCCGCAGGAGCCTTGACTATAGTCCGCGAAAGAGTAAAATGTTATTCGTACTTTGTAACCCAACCTAATTGAACCTATCAGAGGCAAAATACTATTTTTTTTATTTCGAGCTCATTTCAATTGTATCCATCACTATCTTAATTTTAAAGGTTCTCATCACATTATCCAATTTTCGTATAGTGTGAGTTAAAGATTCACTCCCCTAGTTATAATCCCGTCGGTGTCCATGTTTATCTAGGACCATATGGTCCCTGTTAACAATGAACATACCAAAGTGGTCCCTGGTCTAAGAAAGGTTGGGAACCACTGTATTATACTAACACTCTTATTCATGAACTAGCGTGAAATTGCTTGTGTTGAAAAGTGTGTCAATATTGAGATAGAGGGGCAATGACCAAGATAGATAGAATGCTATTGCCTTGTAATACCTAATAATGAGAAGAAATCTTTTTGAAAATTAAAAAAAAAAATAGTTTCCAAGAACTCGGCAGATGGCGTTGAACTGACTACGTTACTAGGTGCCAAAACCAAAACGCTTGAAAAAACACACGTCACATACGCTCGTTGACTGACACTTTCGTTTGCATAAGCTTCCGAATATAACCATTAGGTCCAAGTGATATTATGTGACGTTCTGTTCCTTGCAGTAACGTACCGAGATCAGCGCCATCTATCCAGCGACTAGGGAAGAGTTGAAAAAGAAAATCACTCATTGAATAAGGTAGTGGTGTACTTATTAGTATACCCACAGTTCACCACTTATGATTTAATTCCCATGTAATAGGGGCAGCCTATTGCCGTCAACCGGGTCCAAATCCAAGCAATTCAAATCCAATTTGAGGGAATTCTTAGTTTTTTTTTCGTGACGGCATTAGGGTCGCCCCAATTACACCGGGACTTAAATATAATTGGCGAAATGTGAGTGAAATTATGATTTGGGGTCTTTGTAAGGTAAATGAATAAGGGTGTTAATTATAATTTATATTCTAATTATTTTTAAGCTATTATTTACATTCGTTGCAAATTTAAAGTATTTTTTTTATTATTATTTTTAATCCAATGTTATTATTATTTTATCTAATACAAAATATGTTATAATTGATGTACCAATGCTATGGAATACAAACTGGTTATTGCCTGTACCCCTGTTGACATGTAGCGCAATTATATTGATCTCATTATGTTCTAAAAGCGAGAATTTCTTTCAGTTTCAATTTAAACGATTTATTTGACATTATACAGGGTGTTTTTTTTACTTTAGTATCACTTGGTACAGTTCGTTAGGGGGCATCCGTAAATTACGTCACACGTTTAGGGGGAGGAAGGGGGTCGACGAAGTATTACATTGTGTGACAAAGGAGTGGGAGGGGTCTAAATTTCATGACGTCACATTTCAAAATCTTTATAATCTCAGTGAAACACGAACTTTCAACAAACTATTAACGAAAAATTCAATTTTGGAACTGATTTTTTAATTTAGTAACTTGTAGATGTCAAATGGGAAAATATGTGACATCACACTAGGGCAGGGGGGTCTTACAAATGTGACCAGCTGTGACAAGGACGAGGGGGAGGGGGAGGTGTCAAAAAATCATGAAATTCGTGTGACGTAATTTGGATGGCCCTTAAGTGGTAACTTAACAAGTTTACGCTGACTCATATTTATTTGAAAGTCAGTATTACGTTAGGTTAAAGTGTTATCACCAGTGATAGGAATAGGTAGTGCCTATTTGCCTAAACTTCGAAGAACAGAGACAAGAAACGGAGACTTCCTTCGGAATAATTATTTTCCGATACATCTGTCCCGGAATTTCGATACAACCCTTAAATACATTTAAAAAAATGTGTTATTTGGAATAAGTTATTCGTCTATATTTACCTAAAGTTTGCGACTAGATATATTATAATAAATAACATACACAGTCGTTACAACCATAAAACTTTCTGATTTTTTTTGTTGGAGAACTTTTTGTAAATGACTTGTTGATACACAATGAATCACAATATTTGTATAAGAAGCCGTACATGTTTCGAAGTAAATATCTTCTTTCTAGCTCACTCTAGGCGTCGCCGCGCCGCTACGTTTAATGAGATTTGTAAAGTTAAAAATTAGTCCTAAGGAAGTCTCCGTTTCTTGTCTCTGTTCTTCGAAGTTTAGGCAAATAGGCACTACCTATTCCTATCACTGGTTATCACCGTGCGGTTGACTACTCATGGGTACATAGAAAAATATACATTCAAAAATTCATCTTAAGTAAAATGAGTTTTTTTTTATATAAAGCACTTTTCGGCAAATAAGGAACTCTGTTGAAAAAGTGTTCATTACTTTTAAAATAGGTGTGTATTTAAACTACCTGGTGTCCACGACACATACATCGTTCCTTAGTGTGGCACTAGATGGCGTTGTGTGTAATTAGTCCAGCGATATTATTTTTGAAAAGTGTTTTGCTACTATTTAATTCTAAATCTTCTTACATTTGAACTGACCAAATTATAGATTAAAAGAAATTCTCGTTTTTTCCCTTTTAACCAAATGCAGCCAACGCACAAGGCACTTAATAAATCACAATAAAATAACCCACTGCTTGTCTAGTGCGTTATCAGAAAAAATGAAATATAAAGTAATGTATAAAGAGAACAGGGCCGTCTTATGATACATCGCTGGTCGAAAATGGTCTATTTTGTCGGAAAACTGGCACAGCTGTCCCCAAAACATCATCATTTCAGCCGAAAGACGTCCACTGCTGGACAAAGGCCTCTCCCAAGTGTCGCCACATTGACCGGTCCCGTGCGACTCGCATCCAGCGGATTTCCGAAACTTTCACCAGGTCATCGGCTATCGGCCTGGTCCCCTCAATACTGCTGAGAAAAATTAAACAAACAGACAAACTTCCCAATTTAAGATTTCCATGTTAATATGCGGGTAAAAAACAGGTTGTGGCCAGAAATTTTGACAACCAGTCGTCAGTCAAGGGGTATCGTATTTCTGCCGGGGTTGCAGAAAGGCATATTCGAAAGAGATACCGTGGCCCCGGAACATGGATGGGTTTTATTCAGTAAAAGTCTGACATTCCCTCCCGCTCCGCCCAGAGTGGGAGAAGTTATTTGATGATTTCCCATCCTAAAATACTGGTATTCAGCTGTATCCGGTTAGACTGGAAGCTGACCTCGTTAAAGTTGAGAAAAGGCTAGGCAAATGATGACATATAAGTAGACTTACTTATTAAAAAAGAACCTGGGTTTCCCCCTGAGATGAAATTCTACCATTGGCTAGGATTGCTTCAAAGCAATACTTATTATAAAATGCGTATAATGCTTTGATTTGCATACTTTTACTACGAACCTGGGCCCCCAACTGATCTTAATTGCTCCTGTTTGCTGGTGTTGTTCCTATGCGCACTTATTGCTCCCATCCATCCTAATTGCTCGCATGTCCCCGAATGCTCCCACGTGTTCGCTTCAGACGGCCCTGTAGGTGGTCCACCGCCATTTGTAATTACTGTAGAGTAAATAAGGGTATTGTTGCTATGTTTCTAATAAATATACGTTTAGAAAAATGGATCTAGTGTTTTATTTATAATTTAAGGCGTTGTCAACACCAAAATGCGTGCAGACTGTCTTTTTGTATCGGAGTGAACGAGAGCCCACTATTACTGGGCGGCCAGGTTTTAGAAGATAATAAGAAAAAAAAGTGTATTATTTGTGAAATATGACTCGTTAGCGGTTATACTTTCATGCTATTAATTGCAGAGACCCATACATAAAAAATTAAAGACCACTTTTTCCGGGAAATCCCGGTTTTAAGTCCAGTATCGAAAATCCGCTCACTAGTCGCGCACTTGTCCTGACCCATGAGTGGACACCGCGAATCGATAAGCGTGTGGTAGGACGCTCTCAAGCTAGGTGGTAGTAGGAAGACTGATATCCGGAGGACACGGTGGACGTTTCCCCAGCGTGGGCGGAGCAACACTGTGTCCTCGTAGCGGCGATCGGCAGCGGCGACCTCTCGCGCTCCGTCCATCCTTGTTCAATCCATGGTCCGGAGCGAGAGGTAATGGGAAGCCGTTACCTACCTCCTTCTGCGAAACAGTCATGCTAGCGAAGGAGGTGGCGGAACGCGAGAGGGAGAGAGCCTCTCGCCCTAGCCGCCGCGGGAGACTCATCGGGCGTCGGGGGCCACGTGGTGGCTACCGGCCACCGTAGACGCGGGCCTGTCGGTCTCATGACGACAGGCCGTGTCGACGGTGCGTTCGTGTTCCACGCGCGCCTCAAAGAGAGGTCAGCAAAGTGAAGGGGCCCACAAGGGCCGAAGCCTGCTGGGGCTGCGTGATGACTGATATCTGTTGAATGAGAGTTACCACCGGGAATCAAGCTGAGTAGCACGCTACACGAGCTATTGCACGCAATAGGACAAGTTTTGCATTCTGGTCAAATTCAAGGAGTTATCTCTAAGCTAATGATTCTCGACCTGAAACAATTATTAAACAATGAGTAGGTTTCTTTTTCTTTATTACTGAAATCGATAAGTGTAAACCACCCGTATTTAATCGCAGCCCGTCCGTTACTAGCCCTATAACCACGCCTTCACACACACACACAGATAAAGACACACAGCGACATGTCTCGCGATGGGTGATTTGTTTTTCGTGTTACTCTGAAATGCTGTCAAAGTTTAACAATTTATAATATCAACTAATAACGATTTATTTATGTATTCTTGGACAAGCAATTTTGATTAGGATGCAAAACAAATTCACTTGCGTTAGTACCTGTTGTAAAACAGAAAATAAAGGGTGTGGTGGTTGATAACGCAAATGACGATTGTTCACACCGACACTCGCGTTTTTCTCCACGTTTTAGCTATGTTTGGCGCCAATATAAAACGTGTGCATTCTTTCAATATGAGTCTGCTGACGTAACAACCTTATCATTTGGTTGCACTAAGCTGATTATATTTATCACAGTACACATTGAGGAAAGGTGGCGTCAAAACTAAAGGATACATTGACGAAAAAATCTAATGAATCAAGGAATTTATCAAAATCTTATCAATAGTTTGCACTTAGGTTGCACTTCAAATAACAAAGAAATTTTGATTTTAGTAAAGAGTAATTAACTACGATAAAATAGCTTAGTATTAACTGCGAATTACGGATGTCGGCGAGTGGAAATTACATTTTTTTTTCATACTCCTCCGCTCCGTTTTCTGATTAATTTCGTTGCGGGATCCAAGACAGATAAATTCATTGTCTGGGACTTCGTCGAGCTTCATTGTCTCTGCACTTTTCTGGTGGTCGCCACTGTTGATTCGGGCGCACAGGAGTTACAGTGGGCAGGGAATAGTGTGGCGGGTTTGTCCCATTAGGTAATATAGGCGTAGGCAAAAGGGGTAGGTCATGTATTGTGAGAAACATGCCTATCGACCGCTGGGCAAAAGTCTCAACACGATGGGTGCCTGAAGATAGCCGGCGCCTTCGAAGCCGGCCTAGAAAGAGGTGACTAGATGATCAAGACGCGCATCACGAAAAATGGTTCGGGGTATTGCAGGAGAAGAGTCTCTGAAAGGATATGGAGAGGCTTTTGTCCAGCTTTGGGACATCCCAGACTATTAAAAAAATATTGGTAAGTACAACAAGAACTACAACATATTGTTTTAACAATTAAGATGTAAAACCAAAGCCCTTTTCCAATCTCCTTTTTGTAGTTCGGTTCAAACTTTATGACAGCTTGGAAGTTAGCTGTGAGTGACAGTGCACATTAAGCAGTCAAGACGATATATGCGTCCCCTGCACCCCACTGATATGTGTTCTGCCCAGCTTTACGCTATATTCCCTGAGCCGCCATGAAGTTTGAACTGTTATTCCTGCTCTGACTGCCAGTCGCAGCTAACTTCCGAGCCGTCAAAAAGTCATACTTGGCTGTACCCAGTCTCCACAATGATCGTATTGAGTTAATAAATCTAGCGCCCGAGTTCAAATAATGGACTGCAATAAGTATTATGAGCCTTTACCTATCCAAGATAAACAACTTACTTACGGCCATCTTCAATAACTTACTGTTCGGTTTCGGTAGGTTGTATTCGGTAGAATCTCTGTCTGTTTGACATTTGGCTAACACCGAATATATCGAAGCACCGATAGCTACGAGACGTAGGCATATTAACAAACAGTTATGCGTAAGTAAGTAAGTTATGGAAAACGGTCGTTAGTTACCTACTAGGTACCTAGTTATGAACTTCAAAATATGATCATGTCCGAAAAATATTCTTAACAAAATCCAATGTTTAATGATTAATTCACACACGTCTGTGGTGTAGCACCTATCGGTCTCCAAGCACAGGGTGTTCACTTTACAAAGTATTCATAATTTGCAAAAATTCTCTGAAAGCCATACAAGAAGGCAATCATAAGAATCAGAGAAGAAGTTGCGTTCTGCAGTTTCGGCCTAGCTCTAAGGGAAAATGGTATTGTTATAGGTAGGTATTTATACTGTTACTGTTGGCCTGTGTCATCCCACTGTTGGGCAAAGGTCTCTCCCCATAACTTCTAAATTCTCCGATCCAGGGCCGATGTGGGCCGCTGGTCGTTGGATTTGTCCAGCTCGTTCCGCCATCTCCTGCGAGGTCTACCGCCAAGGTAAAGTGGGACTGGGCTGGCTATATCTGCCTTAAGCCTGACGAGCTGTGGGCCAAAGTAACCACAATGTGGAAACCGAAAGGCACTTGTGTTTTACCCGTTATTGCGTTTTTTTTGTTCTGCATCTAGTAACTGAGATATTGGAGATCAAAGTTCCAACTTTTAATACTAGTTTTGAAGTTCAGAAAGCTTGGTTGAAAGTTGCGTGTAGCGTCTGTATCTGTCAGTGTCATATCGCAAAAAAGCGGTACATTTTAATCTATCTAGCGAGATTGTAAACTTTCCAAATATTGCCAAGTGAACATACTGCTTATTATAAGACGCATTCTTTTTCGGTAAATTGTAATTTGTCGTAGTGAAACCGTGAAATTGTGAAATGAATTTTACGTTGATAAATACACCTTAAATGTACTTATCTAGCGTTGACTTAAAAGTCTGAATTTGAATGCATACAGAGATTTTATAATTTTTTGACGAAATGATAACGGTTCCGTATTGCCATTTAGGTACCAACGGAGCCTCAAAACTTTTTTTTATTTTTTATTTTATTTTACCCTGTCTAATTATATTCCACAGAAATTCTTCTCATGAATTAATTTTACATTTACAAAGAAGTTGTTTCCTCTACCAAATGAAAAAGAATCACGTAAATCGCTAGATATACATGGAAAAAGGTGCCTGTTTTTAGAAGTCGATTAAAAAGGAACTTTCCACACAGAGTAATGCATGTCACACAACGTGTTACTTCCTAGTGATTGGTGCCGATTCTCTTGTACACCGAACTAACTTAAACTAAAACTAAAATTTCTTAATTTTAGTTAGTTGGTTTCGGTAAGTTATTCTGAAAACAAAATTCTCTAATTTTAGTTTTAGATTTGACACAATTAAAATCGAGTTTGACAATTGCTAAATTGAATAGACCATAGACTAAGATTTGTCGGAGATTAAAATAAAAACTGAATGAAAGTGAACGAAATGATCCGAATTGCAAAAAAAAACCCTAGTGAAATCAAACAATTATTTAAAATTGTTTATCAATAATCATTAATGAAATACAGGGAGTATTATAAGTGCGTAAAACATTATTGTTGTTAAATATTTATTTTTCAGTTTTTATTATCTGTGACCATAGTAATCCTGCTAGGGTTGGAAATCGGAAATGACTTAACATTTTGGCGAAACTTTTCGGTTTTCAATATGATCAAAACCTATGATTTTATCATAATCGACAAAACTGCCGTGTTTAAAAATCTATGAGGTAGCATGATTTGTCCTGTTATTTATTTCAGTCTAATTTTAGCTTATTAATAAATAAAAATTTGATCTTAAAAAAATATATTCGGTTTTGTAGTTGAAAATAACCGTTATTTTCGTCGGCGTTTGGAAGGAAAGCCCTATCTTTGATTTGATTGTCATGTCAGATGTCACACGTCAATAATATTATTATTTTGTTGGTCGGTTAACATAATTAATTAACAAATAAATACTCTTTGATGTTCGATTCGTTTACGAGTAGTAGTAAAGTAACGTATAGGTACTTGTGAACACTATACTAGTATATACTCTAAAAGGTAAAACAAGAAGAAAATCAAGCTGATCCCAAAGTATTGTGGAATGCAATAAACGTATTGAGTATTGAGAGCAGTGGCAACAATGTAAGTTGTTTCAGTAAGATGAAATGTTATACTGGATTGGATAAGAACATGCATAATTTTCATGTATTCTAAACTTATTTAATTTCAACAGATTTGGAGTGTGTGGGTGACAAAATTGAAAACAAAGGCAAGAAAGGCGAGGGATTCCATCAGGGCTACTAGTGGAGGACCAGCAGGGGCAGATCCCAATGACATTCAACGCATGTTATCCAGAAACATGTATTAAATATGCGGTTTCAATTTTGTGATTCATAATCGCTACTCTTTTTTGTTAATTGTTGGAGCTGCTGAAGATTGTACAACTATCTTTGCATTGTATAAATTCAATATCTTTAGTATTATATAACTTCATATCCCATATTGTGTGAGTGCCATGTACTAGAATGCTATCATTCGCTGGAAACCTTCGTTTTTATTTTTTGACTTGAATGTGCCCTGGCGGTTAAGAGTATGTCATGCTCACTCAAATGTCCCGCTGATGGTGGCGAGTGTGTCGGGTCATTTAGTTCCCTTCAAAATGGTTGAGTTGAATGGTGCTGATACATGCGTCATGTTCGTGAACGGGCGCTGTCGGTTGGGACTGGTCTGGTCTTGGTTGCCACGGCTTTTGTTTTTAATTAATAATTTTATTTTAGAATTGTTTTTGTTAGTTTTACCTATGGACACTTTTATTGTGCACATCTTGCTACATTGTTCTCACATAATGCACCATCTCAACAGGAATGATGTAACCAAGATTTTGTAACAACATAATGATTTAAAAGAGTGTCCATGGTGTTTCTTGCCCGTTCTTCTCCATAGAGATCTACGCTAGGGAATGGGCAACTACAGTACTTTCACAGTTTTTATGTCTTGTGACTGGGACTGTAGCTATATTTAATTATTATCTTTGTTTCGACAATTCAAAAGCGCCTGTAACTGGCCTACTTGAAATAAATGCTTTGATTGATTGATTGATTGATTAAGGTTTAAGGAGAAAATAAATATTTTAACATTAAAGAAATAAAATGTTTCATTTAATTAAAAGAATTGACAAGTGATTGCTGAATTTTCCACGCATCAGCAAGGAAATCTGTGCAGGTATCCTCCGCAATAGCACTCTGCTCGCTATGCTCGGTGACATTAAAGTCTTCTTCATCTGCAAAGATACACTTAATTAGATTTCTTATTTTGAAAACAAATAAAACAGAATTACATATAAATCAAATCAAACACTTACAATCAAATTTTTCCAATTGTACAGGGTGCAATATGCCAGAATAATTTTTGTAGCATTTTCTGGTTCTGTTCACTAGGCGCCTATTACACATTTCTACCACATTTCTTGCCCTTAAGTGGCACTCAATATATGAAGCATCCCCTTCCGTACGTGGCACCACCATGGGAATCATGAGCCATGACTGTATAGTGGGTATCCGTTCCTAAAATAAATAAAACTTTATATGTACTTAGTTAATAGATATACACAATAGGTATAAAGTTTACAAGTGACCTACCAAGAAGCCACTGAGATCTTTCCTCATGTATTTACTATTTACTAACTTATTTCTTTGATAAGTAATGCCTTGGTGTAATGTATCACGTAATAAAAGTCACTATGACAAAAACAAAATCCAGGAAATGTAATTCTTACTGAATTACAGTTCCTTGTATGTATGCAGTAATTAACTTGTTTTAGCAAGTGAATTACTGCATACATATAATATATAGGACACAAAACCGTTCTAACCTTTAGGTGTTTGGGGATAAATCCTTCATCCAAACGAGGATTCAGCTTATCCACCAAATAAAGTGCCCCCGATCTAGGTGTCTTTTTATTGAATTTCTTCTCTGCCATTTGGAATGCGTTGGATTGCTCTTATCTTTCCAATTGAATCCTCTCTTGATAGTTTCTAAAACATAGTTATTTCTTATTAGTTATTACACAAAACCTGGAAGGGGCTTTGATTATAAGAAGTGTATGTAAAGTAGCATGTGCATTAGATGTTTAGTACGCAAATCCTGGTCAGTGGGTCGTCTTATCGGCGGATTTCCCTTGTAAGTTTTCATGAATGCATTTCGTATTGTATCATAATAAAATAACACTAAATTTACCTTTCTGCCGAATCGACAACTGCTGCAATGACATAAGCTTCCATTCTGAACTCAAACACATCCAAACTTTCAAGAAAAACGAGAGAAATCTGCTTTGTAAATTTTAGTTCATGACAACTAATTTTATTCCACATCTTTTTAGTCTCGATTAAAAATAATCTGATTTAGTTTGACAATCAAAGTTTTAGGTGAAAAACGTCAATTTCAGAATGGCGAAATTGCCATTTTCACTAAATTGAATAACTTAGTGCTGTCAAACTATAATTGATTTAAGTTATGTCATTTTAATCAATTTCAGAATAGGAAACGTCGTTTGACAGGAATAAACTAAATTTTAGTGATTTTTAGTCTAGTTTAGAGAAATTTGTGACAAGAGAATCGGCACCATTGTCGAAAAAAAATAAAAAAAATATCGTAATTAATTAAGTCTTTAATTCCACGAAACACGTGTTATTAATTTCAATTTTCCTACGGGTTAAGTCACAACTAAATCTGTATGAAACAGAATTATCTTTAGTTTTATCGATATCATACATTTCTTTAATACCCACAATAATACTGCAATAAAAACGGATTAGTTTTTATCTTTAAACCTTTTATTTTGTACAATAATTTGCGTGGATACCTATGCTAGGATCCTATCGACGCATTTGTCATTCTTTTTCTGTGTGAAATCATCTCTTTTTCATACCAATCATGGTTTTTGTAAGAGAAAAATAAACTTTCTTTAAGGAAGGCTATCTCTCACTAACCTGAACTTTTGATGAATAGAATTAATTACAAAAAAAACCTGTGACTACCTACTAGTGATTTCTAAAAAAGAGATCTGATATCTTTTATTTTTATATTTTTTTTTTTTTTTTTGAAATTTATATTGGTGATTGCACCAGTGAAGTTCAAGAACTATTGTAAAAAGTGTCTGTTCTATAAAGAAGTGATTTCAAAACTGTGAGGAGATAGAGGTGATAAAGTGACAAGAATTTGTAGAAAAGGTAAGTACATTTAGCTATAATATTAACATGAATGTTGTTTTAGGCTTTCACGGTTTAAAACTAAACTTATATTGTCACATAATTATTAACACACATATTTATTAAGTTGTGCTCCCGATATTTCGACGCCGTTGCAAGCTCCATGATCGCGTCGAAATATCGGGAGCTCAACTTAATAAATAATGACGGAAGATATCCCGTAAGTGACAATATAAGTTTAAGATGAATGTGTCCTAAGTTGTGAACTGTCAAATTTGATTCCAAAAATAGGTAAGTAACGCTTGAACGTACGGAAATTTGTTTGTATTTTGGACGATCTGCGAATCGATGCCTCGTGCTTAAGAGGGCTGTGACAATTGCACTCCCTAGAGAAACAATCAATCTTTCTCAGGCACATATTTTTTTTAATTTTGTTACTGTACCTAAACCTTAATCACTCATCGAAACTGAAAATTTAGATGTGATTATATATGGTTCAGATTTGTACACAAAATTAAAAAAAAAACATGCCTGAGAAAGATTGATTGTTTCTCTAGGGAGTGCTCAAAATAAATATCTCTGTTTTTATTGTATTTGAGTGTTGGGCTCTTAAAACACTCAAATACAAGAAAAACTGTCACAGCCCTCTTAACAGTTGGCCTGGCACAACGATAGATTCCGAGGCTGCTATTGATCAATTCCTTGAACCCAAGATTTCATCACCAGTCGCATTGGCGAGAACTGAACCATCTAGGCAGTCGTTAGTAGTCAGTAAAAATAAATGACAAAAAAAACTAGTTAGTCCGTCAGAGATATCCAGAACTTTTCGGCCTCATCGGCCATCCGTTCTGCGAGCAATGTGGCCTGCCCTGGCGACCGTGAACCGGAAAACGCCGAGTTGGAAGGGCTCCCACTAGGTGGACCGATGACCTGGTGAAGGTAGCGGGAATCCGCTAGATGCGAGTCGCACGGGACCGGTCAATGTGGCGACACTTGGGGGAGGCCTATGTCTAGCAGTGGACGCCTTTCGGCTGAAATGATGATAATTATTGATTTCCAAAAAATATTGGACACATTTTTCTTTTTTCACGTACTTACGTTTTGTACCGGAAAGTGAAGTTATGAACCTCCACTTATGATCTTTGACGCGTTTTAATCTTCGTCAATTTTTATTAATTTGATAAAACAAAAACTATTTCTAAATAATCTAAGTGACGGATTATACAGAATCATACCTGTTTTTATGATTAGTCAGACATCATCCCTAGGTACATGGCGAGGAAGGAACATGTATAGGTTTTAGTCAGTAAAAGTCTGACACTCCCTCCCGCTCCGCCCAGAGTGAGAGAACTCATTTGATGATTACCCATCCGAAAAAAAAGTTATTGTTCCTTCTTTCAAAATAATCTTGATAAATTACTCATCCTCTGATAATCGCAGTTGTATTCTTACAAATAATTTGCACGTACACTGGTGTTTTCCAAAGCCATCTATAGCTCTTAAAACCCAGTCTTAGTTATTAATCTAAAAACTTTTATTGGGTGTTAATTCACAGGTTGTTGTTTTTCGTGGTTTTATCGATAGTGTCAGAGTAGTGTAAGAGCACTTTTACATTTTAGTGTCACGCTAATTTTCCAATTTACAATTTACTTAAAAAAAACATATACCTAACGAAAAAAGCATTTTATTATTATAAAAATATGCAGGGTGTAAACTACCTCATCACGAAGCCGTCAACATAAATACATAACTTTTCGCAAAAATTATTGCTGGGAAACGACTTTTTTTTCGGGGTGAAAAGTCATGTTTTCTGGTAGAACTCAATGTTACGCACTCAATACATTATGCTGACGGATGAATAAAACAGGGGTCATTGAAGTGTTTAAAGTAAATATCTTACAATAAAAACAGGAATTTATAAAAAAAACTTTCAGTATGTTGGAACTTTGACCCCCAATATCTCCGTAGCTAAAAGGTTCCCAGGTATGGTGCAGAACAAAAAATGATCACAATGACGGGGTGAACAAGTGCCTTTCGACTACGTTATGAGATGTTTTACACCCTTTAGGATATTTGTCAGATGAAATGGATAACATTCTATAGGATCTACAAATTCGAGGTCTCAAATCAAGAAACCAGATTTCCGTGAATTGATTAATTCTACATAAATAAATAAAACAAGTATTCAGCAGCATCCGGTTAGACTGGAAGTCTCAAACGTAATTAGAAATAATTAGAAATAGGCAAGCAGGGGCCGAAAAGTTCTGGAGTGGCGACCGCAAACCGGAAGACGTAGCGTTGGAAAACCTGGTGGACCGATGACCTGGTGAAGGTTGCGGGAATCCGCTGGATGCGAGTCGCACGGGACCGGTCAATGTGGCGACACTTGGGGGAGGCCTATGTCCAGCAGTGGACGTCGCACGGCTGATATGATGATGATGAAGCACATGTGAAGTGCGGTTTATTGAAACAGCTGTAACTTATTAATAAGAAGTAGGGAAGTTGGTAAATGCTATGAAAAAACCGATAACCAATGGAGATGGACATATCGAATGTAAAATCCTCTTTCTTCTGGAAAAGTCAAATCTCGGTTTTTCAGACTTTCAGTAAAGGAAACCATGACATAAATGACTGCGTATATATGTCACCGTAAAATTGTCAAATACGTTATATTGTAATCCTCGCTAGCGACATTGTAAACTCTCGAAATATTGTCAAACGAACATACTGCTTACAATAAAACGCATTATTTTTCGTGAAATGCATGCGATGGTAGTCAACTCACGTGGTGTGGAAGGAAGAAGGTCCCCCTTGCCCAATGGTGCCACTCTCATGAAAAGATAATGTACCATTCCTGAGAAATACCGATTAATGTAACCTAACCTTAAAATACTTTATATTCCTCTAAAAAGCGTAGTGGACGGAGCCCCTATTACCTAGAGCAGGGTTTAACGGAACATAACTAACCTAACGGGGGGGTGCCCCAAGTCCCGATTATGGGGGCAGAGATACTTCCGTATGTTCAGTTGACAATATTTTGACAGTTTACAATATCGCTAGCGAGATTACAATCTAACGTGTTTTACAATTTTACGGTGACATAAATACATTGACAAGGTATATTGAAGGGCAGTGAATACTCATGGTAGAAATACTATGGTGCCAGATGTTCAAATATAATTAGATACAGTTACAACAAGGCCTTTAATTTAAAAACATAGATACGTTATACGTATTCGCTGTAGATATTGTCTAACTGTAAAAACTGTGAGCATTTGCATATATTAAATAAAAGTAGCGCTGGAAAAAACGTAGTGATTCAGTTGAATTGTGGAAAAAAAAAATTAAAATGCCAAAAAAAACTCAAGTTTTGTAATGTAAGTACTTATAATTAAGACTGAAAACGGGATATCTAGCATGTTTATAACTTTGAGTTAGACCGTTTTTTCTTCTCTTACACGGCACCCGTAATAACTTTAGTTTATTTGTGATCATGGTGCTTGCAACAGCGCCGAAATATCGGGAACTCATGATAAAATTGAACGAAAATATAATATTTCCGTTAGAGGGGGTATACAGAAAGTTAGTACCTAACCTCCAAATACGAGTACCTTTCAAATATTTACATGTTTTAATTAATTTCAAAATATTACTGTATGCAAATAAGAAATGTGACTAACTAGCAAACTAGAATATTGATTATGAAATGTAATCATTATATAGTATCGTAACACCCAATAATAAGTGTTGGATGTAAAAAAACTATTTGGAAACTTTCCAAATGCATTTTCTACACCTAAAACAATTATTACAACATCAAATTCAGTGTTTTAATTGCAATTCACTATTAATATTCTAGTTCAGACAAATTTCAAGTTTCCATACAGTAATGTTTTGAAATAATTTAAAACAGGTAAATATTTGACAGGTATTTGTTGACAACTTTCTGGACACGCGCTCTTAATGGTGACAAAAAAAAAACATGCTGTATCTTACGATAATTAACCGCGCGTATCTCTAGCTACGAATTGAAGATTAATTAATAACATATGTATTTTATCATTATCAGATGCCAATGATTAGTTTTTCAGTGAGGCAGTGAAATACCTACCGTTACATAAAAACATGTTTATTTCACGACGTAAATAATTCTCAGTGAAAACCTAGTGATTTTAGAACTCAGTGAGCTTTGAAAACGGTGAGTGCAGTACTTTTTCTTAGTGATATAGTGATTTTAGGAATCTGTGGTTATCAGGAAATGTGAGTGGTGATATTTTCATATCATTTGGGAAGGGCGGTGTATTCGGCAAAGCGAATCCGTGACAATTTATTTAAAAAAAAAACAAATGACTACGCTGTCGAATTTCATGCGGTCTCTTGAGTGTATGATTGTAATTTTTAGGTCCATGTTCACCAAAAAGATGACGGACAATTATCTAAAAACAGCTGTTTAAAACACTTTTTTTGTATGGGAACATGTCACATTGACAGCTGTTTTAGATAATCAGACTGTTATCATCTCGGTGAACATGGACCTATCCCTAGATAACCGGTGCTGAGCGAAAAATGCTATTATTATTTATTTGCTATTTCTGTTTGTTATTATACCACGAGTATCAGAAGATCAAATGAAAATACCTTCCTAACCATTTCCCAACTATGTAGAGGCAGGCTTCCAGTCTAACAGGGTGCAGATGAATATCAGTATTTTACATGCGTTGGAAGACCTCCCACTAGGTGGACCGATGACCTGGTGAAGGTTGCGGGAATCCGTTGGATGCGAGTCGCACGGGACCGGTCAATGTGGCGACACTTGGGGGAGGCCTATGTCCAGCAGTGGACGTCTTTCGGCTGAGATGATGACATGGAGGTCTTTCCATGTAAAATACTGCTGCCAATCTGACCTCCACAACCCAGTTAGTACTGGGTTATACGATTGTCACTGGTTGTTAGATTTTTAAGCCACTGACGACAACGACTGTCAAACATATACAACATTATTTTTTGTTTACACTAAACCCGAAAAGGGGTAATTGTACTCATCATTTTGAACAACTTTTGCTATGGGACGAACCTTGAAATCGCGAAAAAAAAATCAGCTGTTCCCTACATTTTGACGAGTTATACGAACATAAATGTAGTTGTTCAAAATGATGAGTACAATTACCCCTTTTCGGGTTTAGTGTAAACAAAAAATAATGTTGTATACAAATGAGGGCCACCAGCTTAATGTACGAAACGAAAATATATGATACGAATGTGCTTTCTGAGGCACGGAGGAAATTTAAATTAAAATATTTAATGGATAGTTTCCCATCCTAAAACCGACCTAGGCAGTGGTGGCTTAACCTTGAATTATTATTTAGCCACGAGCTCCTTTACTTCTCTATATATTTTTATAGTATCTCTTATTATTAAATAAATAAATATATAAATATCGCTGGACATTAACACACAGCGCCACCTAGTGCCACACTAAGCAAAGCTTGTGCCGTGGACACTAGATAGTTGATATACTACATATATACTTTTTTGTTTGTTAATACATACTTATTATACATATAAACATCCATGACTCGGAAACAAATGTCCGTGCTCATCACACAAACATTTGCTCCTACCGGGATTCGAACCCAAGACCCTAAGAACGTAAGGCAGCGTCACTACCACTACGCCAATCGGGTCGTCAACTACCACTACGCCAATCGGGTCGTCAACGACCACTACGCCAATCGGGTCGTCAACTACCACTACGCCAATCGGGTCGTCAACTACCACTACGCCAATCGGGTCGTCAATCGTATTGTGTGTGTGTGCTTTATTAACTGACGTCAAATCAATATTTTGCTTTCTTTCTTTATTATTTTGGGTGCAATGTATGTTTGGGATTGGCAGTATAGCCTACTGAACTTTAAGAAGTGATTGTGAAAAGTGCCCTTGTCTGCTACGATTTTTTTAGTAGGCGCCTTCTGTCCGAATCGTTAAAATATTGAAGACTACCTTTATTCGCAGCTTAACTCCCGTTTTGAAC
Source organism: Xestia c-nigrum (assembly GCA_916618015.1). Taxonomy (NCBI): domain Eukaryota; kingdom Metazoa; phylum Arthropoda; class Insecta; order Lepidoptera; family Noctuidae; genus Xestia; species Xestia c-nigrum. The sequence continues at coordinate 12,117,690 of OU745273.1, forward strand.
GGAAACAAACCCACTGAACCGTTTTATATTTAGCCTTTGACACTCGGGAATAATGCAGCTTCCCGTTAAAGAAAGAATTTTCGGAATTGGATCAGTTGTTCTGAAGATTATTGCCTACATACAAACTTACAAACAAATTTTACCGGTGTATAATTTAGGTATAGACTGGCCCTTTGCGGGTAACTTCTTACGTCGGAATACCTTTTTATTTCCTATCCTGTGGGAATTCTGAAAAGGTCTTATTTCTTGAGTAGGGTCAAGAAAATAAATAAGTCATAGTAACCATGACCACAAATGTATAATTATAATACTTCGGTAACTAAGGTCGTGAGATATAGATGCAGTTTTTTTAGAAACTATTTCACGTCTTCTGATGAAAAATTACACGAACTAATTTGAATATTTCTATGTTTTTTTTTTTAATTTCATTCGCAAACATCCATCAGTTTCTAAGAAAACTTCAACTATATAATATTTCGACCCATGGAAGTAACTGCGATAATTCTATCTATCTATTTATCTATCCACCTTGGCTCCTTATTTGCTTTATAATAATATAATAATACTTATTTATATAAAAAACAGATTGTAGTACATGTAAAACATTTCACAAAGCGGGTAGTATTAGATCACTGACAATCAAGTGGGTGACGTGCTGTCCTCCATGCTAGGCTATAGAATAGCCTGTATTAAGAAGTAACAGTGCCGATCCGCTCTAATTGTATTGCAATAATTTTACTTATTTGCTTTTATCTCTACATTAAACAGGACGTTTGTGCAACAGTTTTTTAGATCTAAGACTCCTAGAACTGAGCGTTGATGAATCAGTCTTCTTCTTGTTTATTTATGAAACTAGTATATAAAGCTCAATGTAAAACTACCGTTCAGGGGCCTCATTCTGCTATTTTAATAATTTCGTCATTTCAACACAATTCCATTCCCATCCCATTGTCATTTTGCTTAAAGTTCGTAATCTGCTAAATTCACTATGGTCGGTCAATTGTCTCGTAATAAAATTATGTTTTAATTGCATTGTCGTATTGCCATTATTATAAAACCTTCGTACAAATGGTTTTCGAAATTTACTACTACATGCGAACATTTATTCATGCCAGATTTCATGTACGACATTACCACAGATGACAGATAACTCCCTCCATACAAAATGTTCAATACCTACCGCTATAATAGCCTACACTTTTAAGTCAATAGACGCTGCGAACGAAAATGTACCTCACCTTACAAACGTAAAGTAGGTTTTGCTTTGTAGATCGCGCAGTCGCGTGGATATTGCGGATTGCTAGGGCTGCCTCTGTCGACGAAGATGTTAATAGGGATTTTTAGTAAAGGTACCTACGTTATAAAATAAAACATGTTTAAAATGTATCAGAATTTATAATTATTTTAGGTAATTGAATATATAAAAAAGATTTGTTAAAAAAAATGCATAGAGGTGTTTTATTAATATTATTTTCCCTTCTTTAAATGCCCGATTGTTGACGTAGAGAATATTCGAAATCGGTCAAATAGTTTTAATAAGTTATCTTTGGGGAATATGCGTAGGTAGGTACGTGCGCGACGCGCGGCTGTTGACAACCCAGAGCGCTATGGGTTACCGGTTACCCGGCGCTCGGTAGGTGATTAGCGCGTGTTAGTACATGGAGTGTAGTATATGTAATCTGTGACATTACTATTCTATAAAAAATATCTACAGAAAACAAGAAAAAGAAAGAAAAATAGTGAAAAGTTTCTAAAGAAATTTCTTTCAATGAAGAGTCAGTCGTTGTCCGTTGAGAAGTCATATGGCAGTATTATATTGTAGATGAATAAACTTGACAAAACTTGACAGAACTTGACAGAACTTGACCACTATGAAATCAATGATCGACTATTTTGACACTTTTGTAATAGCAGAATCGAGGCCCTGGACAAGCACGATTAAACCACACGATAGACTCGAGTGGCTGTAATTACTTAGTCATAAGCTCTCAAGCAGCTATAGTATTCAAAATCAACAGTAGGTACCTTTGTTAGGCCGATTTCCATATTTATAGGATTACCTAATGTATTTATTATGTGAGATCATTACTAATCAAATTTGATAATTTTAGACAGATTTATAGTATAGATATGTAAGTGACAATAGATCGTTATAAAATCGCTTATAAAATCCGCGCAATTGATAACGGAACCTTGTATGATTAGAGCAACGTTTTTCCCCTTGAACTTAGTTTACAGGTGCGATAGTGAACAAACGTGAACCTTATCTTTTCTGTAAAAAGCATACTTTTATATTAGCATAACAAATTACGTCATGTGAAAAGAACCGTATAAACTTGTAGGTATTTTGTTTTTAAACCATTATTTACGGTTTTCAGATTTTTTACTTTAGATGTGCTAGCTCAGCTTTCAGTCTAACCGGATGCAGCTGAATACCAGTAGGTATTTTACATGGAGCGACTGCCTATCTGACCTCCACAACCCAGTTAATACTGGGTAATACGATACCACTTGGTAAGACTGGTTGTCAGACTTTTTGGGCCACTGACTACCTGTAACGACTGCCAAAGATGTACAAATGACAGCCGGGACTAACAGCTTAACGTGCTTTCTGAGGCAAAATCAAAATCAAAATCAAAGCATTTATTTCAAGTAGGCCAGTTACAGGCACTTTTGAATTGTCGAAACAAAGATAAAAATTAAATGTAGCTACAGTCCCAGTCACAAGACATAAAAACTGTGAAAGTACTGTAGTTGCCCATTCCCTAGCGCAGATCTCTATGGAGAAGAACGGGCAAGAAACTCCATGGAGACTCTTTTAAATCATAATGTCGTTACAAAACGCACGGAGTAAACTCGGTATGTGGTGGTCACACATTCACAGACCAAACTAGGAAATCACGGCTTAACCTAAAGATCGGCCAGAGCTGCTGTTATAAAGGGTGTAAAACACCTCTTAACGAGTCCGAAAACCACTTGTTCTCTCCGTTATTGCGATCATGTTTTTGTTCTACAACATACCTTCGCACCTTCTATACAGGGTGTCTCATTCAAATCGGTCAGTATGGGAAAGTCTGAAACTATAAGACATACGAAGATCTGTTCTGAGGCACCATGTCATCGATTTTAATAACAAGAAAAACTGCATTCATACATTTAAAAAAACATCTGTACTCCGTTCGGGAATCGAACCCGGTTATTTTGAAAAAAAAACCTGCTCTATTTCTATTTAAGTAGATATCGATTGTGTAGGTCTTAAGCAGTAAATGTCTGTGTGAAATATGATGTCTAAAATGAATAAAATGCATTGTTTCCACATACTTTAATTTATTTTAGTAGGTGCTTGAACTGACCACGTTTACAATATTAAACAAGTTCAGGTCTCTCTATGGTTGTTTGTAATGAAGATACAAAATGCAATTGTAAGATCGTTACCTAAAGGTGTTGAATATTGTATTGAAAAAGGCGGTGGTCGCTTCGAGCAACTACTAAAATAAATTACGACAGCGCTTTAATATATCACAAAAATATAACCCGACCAAGTGAAATTGCTCGTTAGTTTCGTATTACACGCATGATAATTTGAGTTGATTAAATGCAATGAAATCTGGCACAGAGATATATTATAGTCTGAAATAGGTAGCATATTATGTAGAATACATTTATTTTTACATTTTTTAGTCACAATTACACATCAAAATTTCAAGTTTCGGGCAACAACTGGTATCAAAGATAAACCTGATAAATACGACATATCAAGCCATCTGTCTTTGAGGTCAACATAATTATTTTGTCTGCTATTATATTAATTAATCAACGATTAATCATTGATTGTCTCAAGTGTAAATTACATTTTTATAGGTCCTCCCAACTTAATACGCTTTTATTTTTGTTTTTTGGGGTCCGTACCAAAGGGTAAAACCAGGACCCTATTCCTAATACTTCACTGTCCGTTGGTCCGTCTGTTGGTCACTATGGTCCAGGTCTTGGACCATGATAGCTAGGCGTCCTAGCCGCCGCGGGAGATGCACTGGGCCACCGTAGACACGGGCCTGTGGATGGTGAGCTATGCGCTAACTCGCCGTCCGTCCGTCTTATGACGACAGGCCCTGTCGACAGCGCCGGAGTGCTCCACGCGCGCCTCAAAGATATGCCAGCATAACGAAGGAGAAGCCTACCGGGGCTGCGGGACTGTTCGAAAGAGATACCGTGGCCCCGGAACATAAAGGGCGAGAAAGGAACATAAGTCTGACACTCTCTCCTACTCCGCCAAGAGTGGGAGGTGTCATTTAATGATTTTCCAAAGCTAGGCTGATGAAGTTTTCACAGATTTCTGTTGCCGTTATCACTACATATAATAGAACTAAAAATTCAAGGGGGCTCCCCCACTATGATGGTACGGAACGGTTAATGCGCGGGTCCGACTCGCACTTGGCTGGTTTTTTTTTATAGTTCCAAGATCCCAGTGTTGCCAGAACTTACTTATTTTCTCTCTAAAAAAACAATTTGGCCTCGAGTAGTGTTTGGCACAAGTTAGCAGGTATGTATTCGTTCACAGTACATACCACATGAGTAAGTAGTACATACTTCGTGCAAAATCACAATACAGACAAACATACAAGCCATTGCATTTTATACATATAGATAAGAATATCTTGAACAAAAAAATGCTAGGAGGAAAAAAAGATAATAACAAAATACATGTCGAAAAAATATTTTACAGATCGAATCATTACGATTTCAATTGATTGTTTTCTGATTAAAATCTGGTTGTAAAAATAATTAATTAATCATAATTATGCGACCTACATCGTGTCTAAATTAAATAAAAAATATATAAAACAGGTTTTCCTTAATTTTATCAGTTTTTTTGATCTGATTGATTATGTGTGAGCGTCATTGAATTTTTATGAACTTTCGACAGTGTCATTATCAATAATTACGCATAGATTACAATTCTAAACATGTTTTACAGCACTGGGCTTGCATCATTAATAGGTATGACGACAATATAAAAAAGCCCATGAAGAGTTCCGTATCAAAATTGTGTACATTGCGGTTTACGATTTATGACGTATTAAAAAAAAACTATTCACTAGATCTCGTTCAAACCAACTTTCAGTGGAAGTTTACATGGTAATGTATATCATATATTTTTTTAAGTTTTATCACTATCTTATTTTAGAAGTTACGGGGGGGGGGGGGGACACACACACTCATGTTTCCACTTTGGAAATGTCTCTCGCGCAAACTATTCAGTTTAGAAAAAAATGAAATTAGAATCCTCAATATCATTTTTCAAGACCTATCCATATACCTCACACGTATGACTTTGACGAAATGTTTTTTTGGAACCCCCAAAATTTATTGTTTTTTTTTTTTCTATTTTTGTGTGAAAATCTTAATGTGGTTCACAAAATACACCCACTTACCAAGTTGCAACAGCATAGTTCTTATAGTTTAGGAAAAAAGCTGTGACAGACAGACAGACAGACAGACATGACGAATCCATAAGGGTTCCGTTTTTGCCATTTGGCTACGGAACCCTAAAAATTGCAAATCTGTTTAGTCCGTCAGTTAGAGTATTGGAAAATAATAGAGACGTATTTTTTTTTGTAAATTAACGAATATTGACGAAGATACAACGCATAACAACTCAGGAGTCAGAACGCACAAAAAAATATACCAAGGCATGACATATTGAGAATTTTAAAAGCGTCGAAACTTCGTCATTCTTAGGTTTACAAAGAAAACAAAAAAAAATTTTTGGTAACCTAACTGCCGGAGTAATTCGTATTTTTTTGTCGTCTACCATATTTTTAAGATATGACAAGACATTATTGATGTTATTTAAACAGTTTTTTAAGAAAAACTATTTTTACACGCAAAAAAATATCTGTTAATATTTAATATACTATATTTCAAAAGTCGTGAACGGACCCGATATTTAATTGAACGAAATCGGCTCGATAGAAAATAAAAAGAGTGGTCTTAAAATCATTATTAAATTGCATAATGAATAATAAATAGAATGCATATGAAAGTATAACACAGTACTTACTTACTTTTACTGTACTTACTTTTTAGTATAACAAAAAAACATATCTATTTATCTATCATGAGGGTTTAGGTTTCCGCACGTAGTCCTTGAAGTGAACCATTGTGCGTGAGCCATGGTGGCCGATTACTCCAACCAGCCCACCTCCCTCCAGAAGCAGATTAAACTTCCCGGTCTCCTCAGGACATCCGCAAGTAATACTTTTTTGTTTGTAAATACATAACTAATTATTATGATGTTTACATGTATGTAAACATCCATGACTCGGAAACAAATGTCCATATTCAACACACAAACATTATGCTCCTACCGGGATTCGAACCCAGGACCCTAAGAACGTAAGGCAGCGTCACTACCACTACGCTATTCGAGTCGTCGTTAATCAACTATCTTGGCATGGTTTTTCTGGACTATTGATAGAAGTGAAAACTAAGCAATCTACATCAGCAACGGGTTGTGTCACGCGCACGCCGCAAGTAGTGCTACGCCGTAGCAGATCGGCTACGAGTGCTACGAAGCGACGTTCACGCGATTTTCATGATTTTTGTTACCCGAAAAGTGCTCAACGCGCATAAATAAGTTTTCACTACAAAAACGTGTTGCGTAGACCCTAAAACATATGGGACAAAGGCAAGACGATGACGAGATGATGAACTCGAGAGAAGCCAAGTGTTGGAGCTAGTCCTATACTTCTTTTAGTCGGCAAATTATCGATTACGTCAATATCTTATTCCATGTAGTTTTCCCCACGTAGTATACACACTATGACTAATCACTGATAAAGACGATAAGATGATAAAAACGCGTTATCAATTTTAACAATCACTTATTAAAAATAATGTTTCGTATATTGTAAAGATCCGGATCTCACTTATGCCGATATATTTTATCTTTCCTATCTCGTTTTATATGAGTCTTTTCTTGGGAAACTGAATTTTTTGTAGATTTTACCTTGTAGTAACTACTCGTGTAGATATCCCAGTCTACTGGAAACACAATGTTTCTAGAAGACATGTCATGTCAACGCAATACAGGGCCGGCAGTCTCGACAGAGATAACTACAAAATCGCTAACTTATGAGCGCTGATTACAAACGAATAAAGTTTGTTGCAATCATTATGTTTACGAGAAATGCGTCTAGGATGTAGAGACTTTAATTATTCGCAAGCATCATTATTGCAACCGAATTTAATCGTTAGAAATCATCGATATCATAAGGGGAATATCGACATGCAAACTCTTCACCTGCTTAGTCTTTCCCCAACTATGGTACTACGGCCCTGGAACCCAAAGGGCTAAAAAGGAACATGGATGGGTTTTAGTCACTATAAGTCTGACACTCCATTCCGCAACCAGGGCCTCGATTCTGCTATTACAATAGTGTCAGAGAAGACGATCATTGATTTCATAATGATCAAGTTCTGTCAAATTTTGACAAGTTTGTTAATTCTATTAACATAATGGCGCCATTATGACTTTTCACTGACACTCCATTGAAAGAAATGTCATAGAATGATAATCTCGTACATGAAATCTGGCATGAATAAATGTTCGCATTTAGGCTGGTTTTATAGTCACGCCGCTAGACGCGCCGTTGGGCAGCGCGCTGTTGAACAGCGCGCGTTTGAACAGCGATGCACTATAAAACGACTTTAGTAAGGCGCGTTTCGCTGCTGTGAGACAGTCGTGTACAAACATACAAAATGAACGGCAATGCGGTTAGAGTACTGGCTATTTACTTTTTATGGAAAGATTATAAAATTATTCTTATAGAATTCATCGGCCGGGTCCCATAAACATCTTCTAAATCGCACTTCCTCAATTACTCGTCCTGTATCGATGTGATTCATTTTGTACACAACAGTACCTAACGGCGCGTCTCAACGGCGTCACACTGAAACGCACAATGGCCGTAGAAGCGCATGAGCGGCGCGCGCTTCGACAGCGCCGCGCGAATAGGACGCGTTTACCGAACGGCGCTGCTCAAGCGCGCGAATTTGAAACGCTACTACTACCCCAATACATAGGCTGGTTTTATAGTCACGCCGCTAGACGCGCCGTTGGGCAGAATTTGAAACGCTACTACAACTACGCCAATACATATCCGAGCGCGCGTGCTCCGACGGCGCTGCTGAAACGCGTGACTATAAAATCAGCCTTAGTAGTAGATTTCGAAAACCATTTGTACTAAGGGTTTTATAATAATGACAATCCGACAATGCCATTAAAACAAAATTTTATTACGAGACCATTGACCGACCATTGTGAACTTAGCAGATTACGAACTTTAAGCAAAATGACAATGGGATGAGAATGGAATCGTGTTGGAGTGCCGAATTTATTAAAATAGCAGAATTAGGCCCAAGAGCGGGAGGGGTCATTCTATGATTTCCCATCCGAAAAATGGCTTCACAAATTTTAAATGTACACCTGTATGAGGTCGTGTATACCAATTTTGTTGACTGAATGGTTTTTCATCACCATTAATACCTCAAACTCAAAGCATTTATTTATTAAAGGGACATTGGAATGTCAAAAAAAGCAACAAAAAAGCGAAGACACAGAGTTACAAGACATAATATTTTTTTAAAGTAACACAATCCAAAGCGTAGATCTCTACGGAGAAGAATGGGCAAGTTAAGCTATTCAATGGAAAACATTCAATACTTTTTTAGTTTCGTCTACTCACAAACGAGAAGTTCGAGGCTTTATAAAAACAACCACTCGGGTCGATCTTTAGTTAACACCGTTCTTGCCTAGGATGATCTGTGGATGAGTGTCCACCCTTACATTCCGAGTTTCCTCCGTGCCTCGGAAAGTACGATTAATAAGCTATTGGTCCCGGCTGTCATTTGTTGATCTTTGACAGTCGTTACAGGTAGTGGCCCAAAAGGGCTGAGAACTAGTCTTATAATAAATAAATAAATAATTAAAAGCCTTTTTATTTCCTATAAGCCTTATACAAACATTTACACAATACTTATTCTTAGTATAATGTTAGTAAGTACCTAATTCTAATGTTAGTTTATAAAATTATAACTTATGATTTATTGTTATAGGAACCCCTTGATAGGGTATAGGCCTCCTTCCATTTCTCCCTGTTCTGCGCTGTTCTGGTCCAGTCTTTCCCCGCTACCGGTAGTATGTCATCCACGAGAACTAGTCTTACCAAGTGGTATCGTATTACCCAGTCCCAATTATGTTGTGGAGGTGACTTCTTAGTATTTTTGCGACTGCCTATCTGAATAGGCAGTCGCTCCATGTAAAATACTAGTGAGTATTCAACATGCATCAGGTTAGACTTGAAGCCGACCCGAACTAATAGAAAAATAGTTAACGATGATAAACAAAGAACTGTCTGCATGCATTATAAAGTACTTACACCTATTTGTATCAGTACCTAATTAATTAAAAAAACTAATTGATATAAAGTTTGTCATCCGTCTAATTCGATTAGCTACTACACTATAATTTTGATCGTTATCAAATTACGGAGTAATCGATAAATCACGGAACGAAATCTTCATATACAGGATGTTTCTTTGTTATTTATTAAAACAATTGTTTCTGTGGTTTGGGCATGTGATGAGGGAAATGCTCTGACGAAAGTTCTGAGTCAAAATCCAAACATTGTTTTCAAGTAAGCCAGTTACAGGTACTTTTGAATTATCGAAACAAAGATGGACATTAAATGTAGCTACAGTCCCAGTCACATAATAACTGTGAAAGTACTTTAGTTCCCCATTCCCTAGCGTAGATCTCTATGGAGAAGAACAGGAAAGAAACTCAATGGACACTCTTTTAAATCAAAATATTGCTACAAAATCTTGGTCATCATTTATGTCGAGTTGGTATATTATTATGATGAGTATAATTGTGGCTGGATATAAGAGTTGAAAGCAAGGCCTGAAAACGAAGGATGGATTGTGTCAAAGGTGATATAGCTAGCAAGAAGGTGACTGCAGAGATGACGAGCAACAGAAGTGTGGAAGACGAAGATATAAAGCCAAGTTATTATGGATGGTGGGCATCTACCTACTACTACCTACCTACCTACCTACTACTACCTACCTACCTACTACTTCCTACCTACCTACTACTACCTACCTACCTACCTACTACTTCCTACCTACCTACCTACTACTACCTACCTACTACTACCTACCTACTACTACCTACCTACTACTACCTACCTACTACTACCTACCTACTACTACCTACCTACTACTACCTACCTACTACTACCTACCTACTACTACCTACCTACTACTACCTACCTACTACTACCTACCTACTACTACCTACCTACTACTACCTACCTACTACTACCTACCTAAGAACCTTCTCACTGACAGTAACAAACACAACAAAAAAAGAATTAGTGAAATCGGTCCAGCCGATCACGCGTGATAGCGTGACCAGGGGAAATAGGGATTAATTTATATATATGTCACCGTAAAATTGTCAAACACGTTGTATTACAATATAACGTGTTTTTTCTCGCGATATTGTAATGTCTCGAATTATTGTCAACTGAACATACGGAAGTATCTCTGCCCCCATAATCGAGACTTGGGGCACCCCCCGTTAGGTTACCGCGAAGCGCTCCGTCGACTACGCTTTTTAGGGGATATATAAATTTAAGGTTATGTTTTATTAATCGGTATTTCTCAGGAATGGTGCATTATCTTTTCATGAGAGTTGTGCCACTGGGCAAGGGGGACCCCTCCTTGTAAGTTGACTACCATCGCATGCATTTCACGAAAAATAATGCGTTTTATCGTAAGCAGTATGTTCATTTGACAATAATTCGAGACTTTACAATATCGCTAGAGATATTAGAATATAACGTATTTGACAATTTTACGGTGACATATAGATATTGTCACACTGCAGGGCAAAAGCATATTTCGCGATCTAATGCGATTGTAGGCAAATTCTTTGCGAAAGAGTCTAGCTCATCCCGCCATCTCCTTCTGGGCCTGCCGCGTTGTCGTTTCCTGCTACTTGGTATCTACTAAGTAGTAAATTTTGTCCATTGCTCCTCCGACATGCGGCAGATGTGACCAGCCCAGTTCCACTTCAGCCTAGAAGCTGGAATGCTAACATCAGCTATTTGGGTTTTGGAGGGAAGTATAGAGTTTCATATGAATGGAATTATATTGTTATGTTCAAGCCATATTTAACGATGACTTCATAAAGGAACGGCTCAAATCACTACTTAAATGACTATTATCAAGTTCTTACAGGATTATTGGCCACAAAATCCCCTGAAATCACAGTCCAATACTTTTGTAATACCTATATATTAGATACCGAACCCGCAACATAAGTTGACCCGTGGCGAAAAATGGAACTAACCTAAAATGTATTGAATCTGAAGTTTAAGTGACGTTTTTCGTACCGTACAACGCCACTACGGACGGATCAAGTTATATTTGACAAATATAATCCGTTGTTTGAAAAACCGCTGTTAATAACAAAGAGTATTTATACAAAGTTTCTGAGAAAATGAGATTAAAATGATAGACGATTAGATTGGTTTTATGAAGCATTATTTTGTAATAGGGTACAGTCAGCAACACGAAGTTGTAAACTTCATGATAAAAGACCTTTTATAACACTTTAAAAGACTATTTCTTGTCACTATTTTGCTCGTGTTACTGTCGGAAATATAGAAGACGACAAAAAAAAATCTAACTATTCCATCAGGTAGATTATTTAAAAATATTTGACCCGTATTTTTTCTTTTGTTACGTAAATCAAAATTGACGAAGATACGACGCTTTTAAAATTTTCAATACGTCACGCCTTGGTGTAATTTTAGCGAGTTCTGATGTCACGAGCCTCCACTCCCGAGTTTTGATGCGTTTAATTTTGTCAATATTCATTGATTTACAAAAACAAAAAATATGTGTTCATTATTTTTCCATACTCTAACTGACGAGATTTGTAAATTTTTGATACCGTCGCGATGCCTATAGACGCACGGAAATGTTTTTATATAACTGTGACACTTCGGGCTTAATATAGGTTTACATTAGTGAAAGAATTTTCGAAAGCGTATCAGTTGTTTCAAAGATAGCCCCCTACTTACAAACAAACAGACAAGCATACACACTATAACCTCAATATAAACAGTGTGTAAGCCGACTCATCACGAAGCCGTCAACAAAGCATTTTGTACGTCAAAGGAAGTAACTTTACGCTAAAATTATTGCTGGGAAACTATTTTTATCTACCCAAATATCATAAACCCTCTCTAATGCGTTCAAAAACCATAGGCAATGACCAACATTACCAACCAGCAGAAATAAACCGAACTGTAATGAACATGGGAGTGTTTGGAACAGGTGTCAAATTCAAGTGAGTGTGCTATTCTAGTACCTATCTACATTAAATCAGATATCGATACGAAACCCCAATTCAGTACCTATGATTTTAATTATAAATCGCATGACATTTTGATCTCGAGTGACACAAGAATAGTGACTTTGTTCGTTTGCCTATGATTTAAAAAAAATTACAGATATCCGAAACGCCGCCATTTCGAGCTGTCATTTGTTCGTTAGCTTTTTATTTCCAGTTAAGAGTAGACAAATTTTCTGATATGTTCTTTATTTCTGTCGAAAATGAGTGATAGTGACTCAGAAATTGACATGAACACTCCGCCAGATATCGTAAATGCAGCGACGAATGCAACTAATAACCTGTTGCCACAAAAATCAAGGGCCAAGTAACAATGCTGGTTATTTCCCTATGGTTCCTGAACCCATCATAGAGCCCTTATGATATTTGGGTAGGTAAAGTAGTGTATGCAACTATACATAATTTGGCATTACAACACTCGTGTGATGCTATTAAGAAACTCGACTTCGGCTCGTTTCTTTAACCCACACTTATGTTGTAATGCCCTTCATTATGCACAGTCGCATAAACTACTAATTTTTAATTTACATGTTTTGGACTCAAAATATTTTGCTGATGAAGGTATTTAAAGTAAAGAAATAATATTTAAAATATTTCTTAAAAAAAAACAAAGTATGTAAATTGGAACTATGACATTTAATATTCAAGGTTCCCAGGTATGAACCAAAACTAAATAATACTAGCAATTACGGGAAGAAAACGAAAAATAGATACAACCTGGTGACAGACGGACACTGGAGTCAATGTAACTTCTACCCTTTGGGTACACAGCCCTAAAAATGAATCAATATGTTAATCAATAAGTCAATTGTTCTGTAAGCGTTCTGCACATAGCAAAAACTAAAGCCGCCATTTTGTTTTTATAATACAATGTCTTCAGAACATTTCAGGATAATGTTTACTGGCAGCGCTCTCCTAACAATTTCACTGAAGCGGCAAAAATCCATGCTGAACTAAAAAAATACGTTCCTAACTTACTCTCCTAATGCTTACTTTTAGCTAAATAGTTTAGACATCATGCTGTATAAAAACAGAAGAAGATATGGGCGATTTTTCCGCGTTCACGCTGTACACCAGCGACATACCGATGAACACGAAGGTTCAGACAGCCCTATTTGCTGACGACACCGCGATTTATTACACTGGCCGTTGTCAGGCTTACATCCGCCGCATTCTCCAAACAGCTGCTGACTCGCTCGGCGCTTGGTTCCGTAAGTGGAGAATTGAAGTTAACCCTGAAAAGAGCCGGGCAGTTTTATATTATAAGGCACGCCTTAAGCGTTCGCCAGGTCCCCCCATCACTATGTTTGGCAAGCCTATCCCCTGGGAGAAGCAAGCCAAATATCTTGGAGTTATTCTTGACTATAATTTGTCATTCAAGGCCCACATCAAAGCAGCTCGTGACCGGGCTGCCTTCGCTATGGGCCGACTCCATTTCATGATCACTAGAAAGAGCAAGTTGTCACTCAAGTGCAAGTTGCGTCTTTACACCGCAGTCATCCGTCCTATCATGACTTACGCTTGTAAGTATAGTATTCGCTCATGCCCACCCGCGTCATATCCACACGATGCAGACCTTGCAGAACCGATTCCTCCGTAAGATCACCGGTGCCCCCCCTTACGTCCGTAACGATAGTCTACACGTAGACCTTAGAATCCCTACCGTTAAGCAGTTCATGAAACGCCTTTCCAAGCGTTACTTCGACACTGCTATCAAGCAAAGGAACCCCCTAATCGCATCGGCCGCCCTGTACGACCCATCGCGTATTAGGTCAGTCCAACGTCCACGTCACACCCTAGTCGCCCCCGACGATCCGATCACTATCTTGCAAGAGAGTAGGAAAGATACCAGTACAGTTCGTAGAATGTACAAATACAGACCGAAAACATTCCGACCTCGCCGCAGAGGTCCGGCGCGTAATCCCCGTTCAATCCCTCCCCGACCCTTGCTCGAGCCAGCCCGCGATGCTGAGCCTGTAGTAATAAAACAGTCCCTAAATAAAGACAACCAGATCCAGCCTGTCCCTTTGCTGCCCCCAGCGACGCCCTAAGCCGAGGTCCGTACCCCACAGAGGGTTCCCTTAGAGCGCTGTCGCTTAGTTTATAGTCATTTTTGCCCTGGCTGGAGGCCTTAAATTCAAGGTATCCACAGGACTTGTCCGGTTAAGCAGAAACCAGTCTTTTCAGGCTGAACTGCGAGATGCCCTACATAAAAAAAGGACGATTTTTCTGATCTTAAATCAATTTGATAAGAATTTTATCATGTAGTTGGTACCAAACAGGTAGCATTCCTGAGGAATATTTCTTGACAAGTCAGAGGCCCATGAACGGCATAAAACTAATATGAAACCAGAAGACGATACAAAATCGTGAAATATATTGTATGTAGAAATTAACTTTCTGAGATCAATAAGGTAAGGAAGAAATGAATGTAATGTACTAAAAAGTATCTTGGAAACTAAAAGAGTCATCATCTGCTTGCCTTTCCCCAACTATGTTGGGGTCGGCTTCCAGTCTAAACGGATGCAGCTGAATACCAGTATTTTACATGGAGCGACTGCCTATCTGACCTCCACAACCAAGTTAGAACTGGGTAATACGATACTCCGTGGTAAAGACTGGTTGTCAGAGTTTTTAACCACTGTCTACCTGTAACGACTGTCAAAGATCTACAAATGACAGCCAGGACCAACTGTTTAACGAGTTTTCCGAGCCAAGGAAAAACACGGTAAGTAATCAGTGGTCACTTATCCACAGACAAACCTAAAGATTGATCCAAACGGCTGTTATAATTTTGCCACGAGCTCCTCATCTCACAAAATATATATGTCACCGTTAAATTGTCAAACACGTTATATTACAATACAGCGTGTTTCTCTCTAGCGATATTGTAAACGAATTATTGTCAACTGAACATACGGAAGTATCTCTGCCCCCATAATCGGGATTTAAGGCACCACCCCGTTAGAAAAAGAAAAAAAAGGCACCCGTTAGGTTACTTAGGTTCCTTTAATCCCTGTACTCGGAAACAGGGGCCCCGCGGAGCGGGGCTCCGTCGACTACGCTTTTTAGGGGAATATAAAGTGTTTTAAGGTTAGGTTATATTAATCGGTATTTCTCAGGAATGGTACATTATCTTTTCATGAGAGTTGTAACACTGGGTAAGGGAGACCCCTCCTTCCCTCCACACCACGTGAGTTGACTACCATCGCATGCATTTCACGAAAAATAATACGTTTTGTCAAACGAACATACTGCTTACGTATGTTCGTTTGACAATATTTCGAGATTTTACAATATCGCTAGAGATATTACAATATAACGTATTTGACAATTTTACGGTGACATATACATATATTTTGTATACAGGGTTATTGGTTAAGTCGACCTAGATCTGTATAAGACAAGTTGTTGTAGTATGCATCATTTCTGACTGATTTAACTATCCTCCAAATACCATATCCCAAACTGAACCGTAAGACAAGGTTTAAAAAACACGTGTTGCGTCGACTGCGAGTAATAACAGGCAGATAATGATGATGATTTCTGCGCCGAATATTACAAAACTGTTGGCACAGAGCTAATATAGCACAAAATGCATTAAACGAAGTTCCCCTGACTGTACTCAAAATGTACTTAATCACAGCATAAGACTAAGGAATTAAAGATTGATAACAGACGTAAACTGTGATATGGTAGACTTATAGACGACTGGCTTATACAGGGTGCTGGCTTATAACCCAATACATGTACAAGTTGCATTAAATTAAAATAATTAAAAGCCCCCGACATATAGGGGCTTTACCAAATGGTGTACATTATTCTACTAGCCAAGCCCTTTCATTTGATACCCAATAAACTTTATTGAGGGAGTTGTGAAAAAAAGATGTAATTTACCTTTTTGTGGTAGCGGCCATCATGGATTTGAAATTTATCATAGCTTATAGTATGCTACTAGTCAAGCGCTTTCATTTGATACTCATATTGAGGGAGTTGTTGAATACATATTATGTTACCCGCCATTTTGTGGCGGCGGCCATCTTCGTCTGATTTTTACTAAACATAGGTAAAAACCCGACTAATTTACCTTGCAAACAAAAAAATCAAAATCTGTTTATCCGTTTGGGAGCTAAGATGACACAGACAGACACACATTCACACATACACGTCAAACTTTAACACGCCTTCGTTTTTGCGTCGGGGGTTAATAAGTAGTAAATAGAGGAGTTCGTGGAATAACAAAACCTACATGGCGATACATAGGCCACTTTGGTGCAACAGCGTCGAAATATTGGGAGCTAAAAATAATAAATAATGACGGAAAATTTCCTGTAAGTGACAATATAAATTTTGTTTTAAACCGTGAAAGCTAAAAACAGTGTTGATTATCAAAATCAAAATCAATCAAAACAAAATATTTTATTTCACATTGGCCTAGATGGGCATTTATAAAACGTCGAAAAAGGTGCACGGTTCGCGTTGGTCGAATCCATGGAGAAGAACCGGCAAGCTAACTACTAACCTAAACTAAATAATAAACAGCCACTCGGGTCGATCTTTAGGTGAAGCTATGCTTACATAAGTTGGCTTGTGGATGGGTGAACACCTATAACACACCGAGTTTCCACCGTGCCTGTTAAAGTACGCCGTTGGTCTCGACTTTTGTATCAAAGATCTTTGACAGTCGTTACAAGTAGTCAGTGCCCCAAAAAGTCTGACAACCAGTCTTACTAAGGGGCCTCGTATTACCTATTACTAACTGCGGGTGTGGAGCTCAGATAGGCAGTCACTCCATTTAATATACTGGTATTCAGCTGCTGCTGGTAGTTGGGAAAAGGCTAGGTAGATAATGACATGTACAAGTAATATTCTTCCTGACCGTTTTCGTTCACGGCGGTCAATCAGATCAGAGGTAAGCCATCGGCGCGGGAGATACTCGTATTATAGTGCACAAGTGTGTTAGCACAGGCACAGGTGCACTCTCTGTTCCTTTACTCTCATAGAACTCACGAATGGCAATCCGAAACGACGGCAGTGCTACGGCAAAAGCTGTAGCTGTAATACTACGGCAAAAGCTGTAGCTGGAATGCTACGGCAAAAGCTGTAGACAGGAGTGCTACGGCAAAAGCCGTAGCAGGAGTGCTACGGCAAAAGCTGAAGTTGGAATGCGACGGCAAAAGCTGTAGCAGGAATGCTACGGCAAAAGCTATAGCTGGAATGCCACGGCAAAAGCTGTAGCAGGAATAGCACGAATAAGTAAAGGTGTGTAGTTATGATGACGCTGTATTGATACCTCATAGCATATTTGTGAGGCAGTGCCCGGTGACGGCCGACGGTCTCGCGTTTCGACATAATAAACTTGATACACGCTTAGGGCTATTACGCGATCCGCGCCGGTTTCACGTTGAAATAGGTCTAAATGATAGCAAATCCCAAGTCTTATGTGCCCACGGCATGTAATTATAATGATGATAACTTACCTACACTACTTTAAATGCAATTTTTGGCCTCCATTAA
This sequence comes from Xestia c-nigrum, assembly GCA_916618015.1. Lineage (NCBI taxonomy): Eukaryota > Metazoa > Arthropoda > Insecta > Lepidoptera > Noctuidae > Xestia > Xestia c-nigrum. The sequence continues at coordinate 12,135,694 of OU745273.1, forward strand.
CTTAAAACTGTGGGCCACTTAGATATGTCACTAAAACACTTTTGCTGTTGCTCACCTTGTCATTTTATACATAGATTTTATTTCATTTTTATTTGAAAACAAGGATGGATAATGAAAGGAACAAGAATCACCCGACTACTGAAAAATCACTGTCTTATTAATTTTGCGTTTACAATGTAAAATTGACTCCTCCTAGTGTAAAAGTCGGTTAATATGTAACTTATGTTACACGGGCTATAATAACGATTTTTTTTTCTGGAGGGAAATTATCAAATGATGTCTCCCGCTCTGGACGGAGCGGAGGGAGTGTCAGACTTTTACTGACGAAAACCCATCCATGTTCCTTCCTTGCCCTTTATATTCCGGGGACACGGTATCTCTTTCGAACAGGCCCGCAACCCCGGCAGGCTTCGGCCCTTGCGGGCCCCTCCCTTTTTGCTGACATCTCTAAAAGGCACGCGTGGAACTCGAACGCGCTTGTCGACACGGCCTGTCGTCATAAGACGGACAAACGGCGAGCTAGCCCATAGCTAACTGTCCACAGGCCCGCGGTCGATTGTCAAAATCGGATGAGTGGTTTAATGTGCTATTATACGGAGGAAAGTACGTAAAAACAAACATACATAGACTACCCTTTTTTTTTTCTTTTTTGGGATAGGAAATCATCAAATGACTTCTCCCACTCTGGGCGTAGCGGGAGGTAGTGTCAAACCCTTACTGACTATAATCCATCCATGTCCCTTGCTCGCCCTTTATGTTCCGGGGCCGCGGTATCTCTTTCGAACAGGCCCGCAACCCTGGCAACATAAACTGCCCTTCGTTTTAGTTTCGACGTAATCTGATAACAAAAGTCGTTTTTTCATATTCAAAATTGGATTCTATTATACTTGATAACATAAAAATTTTAACATCGGTACTTTAGTTGAAATCCGAAATCAGTAAAAAAAGATTATTATAATTCATTTATTACTGCAATAAAATGGCGGGGAATAACATATTTATTAGTATATTTATTGCTTATTTTATAAATTATTCTTCGTGAAATGTGATAAGGTGTTACATTTAGTTATTTAATATTTTTTACTTGTTTATTGAGTAAGTTAGATGGTGAATTTATTTCATCACCATCGGCGAAGACTTTGTGACATCTACCAATCCTCAATGGCCCCGCGTGGTAGAGGTTGGTAGGTTTTGAACTCACTCCCTCTCATAGAGAGAGGGCCTGTGTCCCAGCAGTGGGAACATTAATAGGCTGATAATGATAATGATGATGATGATGATGATGACGAATGAGTGAAATAAACTTGTGTGAAAGGGTCTCCACGGCTAGTAAATAATATATTAATAATATATTTATTTTATTTATTAACTAGCTTCTGCCAGCGGCTTCGCCCGCGTGAAGTTTCAAAATTGTCCCATGGGATCTTACTACCGGGATAAAAAGTATCCTATGTGTTAATCCAGGTTGTAAACCATCTGTGTGCAAAATTTCATCCAAATCCGTTCAGTAGTTTTTGCGTGAAAGAGTAACAAACATCCATACATACATCCATACTTACAAACTTTCGCATTTATAATATTAGTAGGATAGTAGGATGTGAGAAAATCACAATAATAAAGTTAACCTTGCTTACGTTTTAATTTTATTTTGTAATAGCTGACCCACGCAACTTCGTCTGCGATACTTATGAGAGAAAACGCTTACAAAAGGAAGTAATCCCCTACTGGTGATGATATATAAATAAAATAAAAAAATAAACATCGCTGGACATTAACACAGCGCCGCCTAGTGCCACACTAAGCAAAGCTTGGGTCGTGGACACTAGATAGTTGAATACTACATATTTTTTTTTGTTTGTAAATATATACTTATTATACATATAAACATCCATGACTCGGAAACAAATGTCCATGCTCATCACACAAACATTTCCTCATACCGGGATTCGAACCCAGGACCCTAAGTACGTAAGGCAGCGTCACTATCACTACGCCATTCGAGTCGTCGTATATAGCTTATAACCTTTCTCGATAAATGGTCCATACAACACAAAACTATTGTTTCAATTTCAATCAGTAAAAGACAAACTCAACTTCAGCTATATATTTCAATAGAAACTTTTTTTTTCCATTCACATTCCAAATTATACTAACATGCATAAAATATGTAAAACACTTATTATTAAAAAAAAAGAGACAATTAAGTAAAACTTATAAATTGTGAACTTTTTCAAAAGTAATGAAAACGTTTGGGGAAAAAAATATGCAGTACAAGTACGTAGGAATCGATAGGGCTCGATAAGATAAATTTGACAGTTATTCTCGATAAAATGAGTTTTTGACTCCATAAAAACTCATTTTATCGAGAATGACTGTCAAATTTATCTTATTGTGTCCTATCGATTCCTACGTACTTGTACTGCTGCTTTGATAAAAAGCGTTATTTTTAGGTTGCAAAGTCCCTGCGTTTAAAGCTCGTAGCAATGACCCTGCGTTTAAAGCTCGTAGCAATGACCCTGCGTTTAAAGCTCGTAGCAATGACCCTACGTTAAAAGCTCGTAGCACCGTAGCAATGACGCTACGAATCAGTGACGGTGCGTAGCAGTGACAAAACTGTATTGCTACGTCACTTTCTTCTTTATCGTGTGTCATAATGATCAAGTTCTGTCAAGTTTTGACAAGTTTGGTAATCTACTAATATAATGGCGTCATTAAGACTTTTCAATGAACAGCCACTATGACCCCATTGAAAGAAATGTCATAGAATATTAATCTCGTACATGAAATCTGGCATGAATAAATGTTCGCATTTATAGTAGATTTCGAAAACCATTTGTACGAATGGTTTAATAATAATGGCAATACGAAAATGCCATTAAAACACAATTTTATTACGAGACCATCAACCGACCACTGTGAATTTAGCAGATTATTCGTAATCTGCTAAATTCACAGTATCTTTAAGCAAAATGACAATGGGATCAGAATGGAATCGTGTTGGAGTGACGAATTTATTAAAATAGCAGAATTAGGACCCTGGTGTCAGAGTTTTATGCTACGCATATCTCTCAGTCATATCTGGTATCCTCGCGAAGATTAAAAAAAAAAGAAAGCTTTGTATCTATAATTTTTATGGTGTTCATAATAAAAAGTATTATATTCTATTAGACCAATTTTTCAATTGAATCCGAAAAATTAAAGGTACAATAGGTAAGTCCGTTTTTTTTAGGATGGGAAGTAACCAAATAACTTCTCCCACTCTGGGCGGAGCGGGAGGGAGTGTCAGACTTTTACTCCCCCATCCATGTTCCTTCTTCGCCCTTTATGTTCCGGGGCCACGGTATCTCTTTCGAACAGTCCCGCAACCCTGGCAGGTATGCCTAGGGTACGCTTAGGGGGACTGATTTGACATTTAGTTAAAATTCAGTCTTGATTTGACAAATACGTAGTAACTATAGTTAGATTATCAAGGAAAGTTGAATATAAAAGCTTCCAAAAACTAACTACACCTGTACAGTTTGCAAAAACAATCATGTTTTGATGCGATGTGCCATTACATTAACTGCAGTTCATGTCACCGTAAAATTGTAAAACCCGTTAAATTGTAATCTATCTAGCGAGATTGTAAACTCTCGAAAGATTGTCGAACGAAAATACTGCTGACGATATAACGCATTATTATGCATGCGACGGAAATATCTTTGCCTCCATAGAGGTTAGGGAATATTAATTGCATTATGTTTTAATGAGAGTTTTATCATGGGGCAAGGGGGACCCCTCTTCTCTCCCCCCACCCTCCACACCGCGCGAATTGACTTACGTCGCATACATTTCACAATATTACTGTTTAACTTCGGCAGATTATAATCTACCTAAAAACAATGCGTCAAATTGTATGCAGTAAGTTCGTTTGACATTCTTTCGAGAGATTAAAATCTCGCTAGTTATATTACAATCAAACGGTTTTTACAATGCGACGCTGACATACACAAATCAACGAAACAGTAGTGGTAAATATTTCCGTCTATGCAAAACTATTTGCCAAATCAAACCAAATCAAACTTGCAACGCTAGGAAATCTTATTAAAAAAATGTAATATGATAAACATCATACGAGCATCATACGATACGAATTACAACGATTCAAGCAAAAAATAATGTAAGCAAATAAACAAAAACAATTAGTTATTTTTAGATATTATTTTGTATCCTATCACAAACCTATTTACCTGCACAGAATGCTTTGTGGCATTAAGTTCGGCTATGTACCACTCTTGTACTCGTACATCATTAGCCTATTAATGCTCCCACTGATGGAACACAGGCCTCCTCACTATGAGAGGGAATGGACTATAATCCACCACGCGGGCCCAGTGCGGGTTGGTAGATGTCACATGTCATCGAATGTTTTGGTTCTAGGACATGCCGGTTTCCTCACGATGTTTTCTTTCACCGTTTTGAGAATGTTGATAAAATAAATTACACAAATTAATGCGTCTGTCTGTGTTCGAACCCAAGACTTACTGTTCGTAAGTCGTGGCCGCCACCACTGGGCCACCGCTGCTCTTCGCTTCACTTCTTGTACATAAAGTTTAAATCTATACTTAATATTATAAAGCAGAAGAGTTTGTTTGTTTGTTTGGTTGAACGCTCTAATCTCAGGAACTACTGGTTGGAATTGAAAAAATTGGTTGCCTGTAAAGTCGGTATACGGGCGAAAGTTTTACGTGACAACGACTTTGAGTGGTAAAATAATTTTAATGTGAATATTCATTCGTATAGTAGGAAGAAGGATGAAATGAACCGGTGTGTATGCCTATCTCTCTCACTCTCTCTCTCTCGCTCTGTCTCTCTCGCTCTTAGGCGGGCTAACTGTGCTCGAGTGGAAGGGACGCGTGCCTCTCACTCGCTCTCATTGTGAGCGCATAACGTGAGCGGAGCGTAACGCAGTTTCTTGAAGTGTCACCCGGCAAACCAATTTATAAGACGTTGTCACGTCAAAATTATTTTTGTGTTGGATAGGCCATTTATCGAGGAAGGCTTTAGGGTCAACTCACACCGAAAGAGCGGCGAAGGGCAGCGCAGTTTCAGTGTCATATGAATTTCAACATAAATTCATTACTATAATACTTATTATCGCATGAGAAACTCCGGCGCCGCGGGAATTCCGTGGAATTCGCCGGAATTCCCGCGGCGCCGGAGTTTCAGAAACTGCGCTGCCCTTCGCCGCTCTTTCGGTGTGAGTTGACCCTTAGGCTATATAACATCATGCTACAATTATTAGGAGCGGAGCAGGAATGAAAAATGTTGCAAATAACGGGGATTTTTTTTCCTTTTGTTTTTCTCTCTTCTGTGACGCAGACGAAGTTGCGTGGGTCAGCTAGTAATTAAATAAAATTACACCTTCTACGAGGAAAATCAGTGAAATAAATAAATCATCTATCAACCAGCAAGATCAAAGTTACTGACAACCGTCCAAGTCAATATACCTACAGGTTGCAAACAACCTCATCACAAAGCCGTCAACCAAGCATTCCGTACATCAAACTAAGTAACTTTACGCAAAAAGTACACACCATACCTTTTTTTTTTTTGGGATGGGAAATCATCAAATGACTTCTCCCACTATACCTGGAAACCAGTTACCTAGTTACGGAGATAACTATTTGACAAGTTTTTTTTAAATACAAGTTTTTTTGTAAGTGTTTGACTTTTGACACCTCCACGACCCCCGTACTATTCAATCCATCCATCAGCATAATGTTAAATTTTAAATTCGTTACATTGAGTTCTATCACAAAACATGAATTTTCACCCCAAAAAAACCAGTTGTTTCCCAGCGATAATGTTTGCGTAAAGTTACTTAGTTGGATGTACAGAATGCTTGGTTGACGGCTTCGTGATGAGGTGGTTATATATAATTTCCTTCTTTATCAGCAGATATTGTGTATTTTTCAACTTGTTGCCTCAAATGCACACATTATAAAACGAAAAGGAAAACAATCTTAAGAGGCCTGCGGAGCATGCATAGTTCACACAAACGTAATACCAAAATAATTCGTATACCAAACATATTTTTAAGAAAGTGTGTATTTATTTCAATTGGATTACGTAATATCTAGGTTTCCAAATATACTTATATTTTGAAAGGACAATGATATTTAGACGAAAACTGGAAAACTTTTATAGAAAACTTATTTTTCTCATTACTCTTGTTCAAACCAATGTCCATTCATAATATATATTTGGGAACCTAGATATTATGTAATCCAATCGAAATAAATACACACTTCCTTAAGAATATGTCTGGTTTACGAATTATTTTGGTATTACGTGTGTATGAACGACGCACGCTCCGCCGGCCCCTTAAGTCTAAATAATCAATGTAAGGGCCGAGTCAGACCGCGGTTGCGGGCCTGTTCGAATAGATACCGCGGCCCCGGAACGTAAAGGGCGAGGAAGGAACATGGAACGGTTTTAGTCAGTAAAAGTCTGACACTCCCTCCCGCTCCGCCCAGAGTGGGGGAAGTTATTTGATGATTTCCTATCCTAAAAAAAGGGCCGAGTCACAGGGACACAGCAACCACTTTTAGTGTGAAATAATTTTAAACTTTATCTACATACTTAAAAGATCAGTATCACTTCAAAATCAAAATCGAAATCAAAGCATTTATTTCAAGTAGGCCAGTTACAGGCGCTTTTGCATTGTCGAAACAAAGATGAAAATTAAATGTAGCTACAGTCCCAGTCACAAGACATAAAAACTGTGAAAGTACTGTAGTTGCCCATTCCCTCGCGTAGATCTCTATGGAGAAGAACGGGCAAGAAACTCCATGGACACTATTTTAAATCATAATATTGTTACAAAATCTTGGTTACATCATTCATGTTGAGATGGTGCATTATGTGAGAACAATGTAGCAAGATGTGCACGATATAAGTGTCCATAGTAAAAACAAACAACAACAATTCAAAAATATAATAATTAAATAAAAAATAAACTTGTCGGTGGTACTGCCCGCAGCGGCCAGCGGTGACGCTAGGCCGCTCGCAACACCGCGGGCGGCCTTGCGACCCCGGCGTACCATATGCACCATTAACTTACACCATCAATGGTGTAGATGAAACTAATTAAATCGCGGATTGGATATGGTCTCATCTGCACCATTGAAATCACATTACACGATGTACTATCATTGCGGTTGTATACCAAGTCGCAAATTCCAGAACGGAACCCTTCTAAATGTATACCGGAATACGTTTATCGGTGCCGTACGAATTGTTTCCTTTATATAAGCATCATGAATGTTATTCCTATTTCTGAAACTAATAGGCTAGTTTCAGAAATAGGATGGTCAAGTTCTGACAAATTTCGAGAAGTTTGTTAATCTACTAATATAATGCCGTCATTATGACTTCTCAATGGTCAACCACTGACACTCCATTGAAAGAAATGTCAAAGAATGGTAATCTCGTACATGAAATCTGGCATGAATAAATGTTCGCATTTAGTAGTAGATATCGAAAACCTTTATTACTAAAGGTTTTATAATAATGGCAATACGAAAATGCTATTAAAACACAATTTTATTTCGAGACCATCGACCGGCCATTGTGAATTTAGCAGATTACGAACTTTAAGCAAAATAACAATGGGATGAGAATGGAATCGTGTTGGAGTGACGAATTTATTAAAATAGCAGAATTGGGCCCCAGGTATGCATCCGTTCACTGATCGTTCGATCTGGTGGTTCTCTTTTTTTTTTTTTTTTTTGGATAGGGCATCTCGCAGTTCAGTCTGAGAAGACTGGCTTCTGCTTAACCGGGCTAATCCTGTGGATGCCTTGAATCTAAGGCCTCCAGCCAGGGCGAAAATAACTATAAACTAAGCGACAGCGCTCTAAGGGCACCCCCTGTGGGGTACGAACCTCGGCTTAGGTATAGGCTAAGGGATAGGCTTACCGAACATAGTGATGGGGGGACCTGGCGAACGCTTAAGGCGTGCCTTATAGTATAAAACTGCCTGGCTTTTTTCGGGATTAACTTCTATTCTCCACTTACGGAACCAAGCGCCGAGCGAGTCGGCAGCTTTCTGGAGAATGCGGCGGATGTTATCCGGAGAACGGCCGGTGTAATAAATCGCGGTGTCGTCAGCGAAAAGTGCTGTTTGAACCTTCTGGTTCCTCGGAATGTCGCTGGTGTACAGCGTGAACGCGAGGGGAGAGATAACGGAGCCCTGAGGGACTCCGGCGCGAATCGGATGAGGAGAAGATAACGTCTTACCCACACGGTAGCGGAAGGTACGGTTTGACAAAAAATCTCGTAAGATGAGCACGAGACGGTCGGGCACACCGAGCTGGTATAGCTTGTATATCAGCCCGTTGTGCCAGACCTTGTCAAAGGCTTTCGCGATATCGAAATACATCACCCCCGTCATCGCTCCGCGCTGGAAACCAGCGCTCACGTGTTCGACGATGCGGTGGACTTGATGTATGCAAGAATGTTCGGTCCTGAAGCCGAACTGTTCTTTCGGGATGAGGCCCTTTGTCTCGGCAAAATCTCTGAGACGCTTGTAAATAAGCCTTTCATAGATCTTGCCGAGAGCACTCAGGAGACTGATCGGCCTGTAGCTGGAGGGCTGGGCTTTCGGTTTCCCAGGTTTGGGAATACCTATAACAGTGGCCTCTTTCCACGTTTGGGGGAAAATATTATTGCTCAGGGCGCCATTGAAGATGGCAGCCAAAAGGACTATGAGCCTAGCGGGGAGGGCTTTAAAAACTCTATTCGTGAAACCGTCGGCGCCAGGGGCTTTCCGAGGCTTAAGCTTATCTATAATATCCTTGACCTCTTCCGGGGTGATGGCGGGGAGGGGGTCATCGGGATCTTCAAAAGGGGGAAGCGATGCTCTACGTTCAACTTCTGCATCCACCTCATCGAGGTGCTGCTTGTCTACTGGTAGAGTGCTTGGCGAACATTGAGATTCCAAGCTGTCGGCTAGGCATTCTGCTTTTTCAGAGTCGTCAAAAGCGACGCTCTTGTCGGGACGTATGAGGGGTGGAGAAGAGACCTCTTCCGAGGTGCGCAACTTCCTTTGAAGCTGCCAGAAGGCTTGATGAGTGGGCTCGAGTTCGCTAAGCGTCTTGTCCCATTGACTCGAGCGAAACTCACTAGTGCGTTTCTTTACAGCACGCTGTAAGGAACGCATGTGAGCCTTGTTCGCATCGCAGGGCCAAGAGCTGTAGGCACGTATGGCCGCGTTCTTCTCGGTTATCAGTTCACGTATATCGTCGGGAAGTATCCAGCGGCGATCACTCACCGCTGGTACTTCACGAGAACAATCCTTCAGTACGGATTGTACGTGTTCTGTAAACGAGTCGATTGCAGCCTCGGTGTCTGCGACTGAGACGATATGGTCGGGAATACCATCTAGAAGTGGTGACGTTTCGGATTTCAGCATATCGCTTACTTTCCTCCAGTCGGTAGTGAGAATAGTGGGAAGGGGCTGGCTGGGGTCAATGATACCCGAGCGAGGAATTAAGTGCATGAGCACTGGACGGTGATCGGAGTGGAGCTCGTGTAACGTCTCAATCATGTGTAACCGAAGGTTCACATTCTTGAGCAGCGCTATATCGAGAACGTCGGGAAGATGACTGACAGTGTCAGGATAGTGCGTGTGCTCCATAGGAGCGACCGCGTCGAAACTAAGAGATTGGCCTAGATCGTAGAGGACTTTCCCTCTCGGGTTCGTCGTTCTACTGTTCCAGGCCGGGTGTTTGGCGTTGAGATCGCCCGCGATGATCACGGAGTCACTCAAGCCGAAAAGAAGGGTGAGATCGCTAACCAGGAGGTTGTGATCTTCCCAAGTATTAGTGGGGGCCAAATAGGCAGAAACTAAATGTACCGGTTGATGACCGGTCATAGCAAGCCGACAGATTGAAACCTCAAGTAGGGACTTTAAAGGAGGGGGATCGATGGGAATACAATGCAATTCTTTGCGAAAGTAAATAAGGGTGCCGCCCTTGTGACAACGTAGCCTATCATTGCGAACTATGCGGTAGTTGGCAATCTTGGGGTCGCGGTGGCTGGGTTTGAGGAACGTCTCCTGGATGAGGAGAACGTCAACGTTATGGTCACGGAGGAAGGCGGCGATCTCGTCACGCTGTCCTCTCATGCCATTGGCGTTAAAATAACCTAATCTAAGGGACCGGGGTTGGGTGCAAGAGGGATTTGGTGTGATATCCATTACGGCGCGAAGTTGAGGTTACGAAGAGTGGCCTTGATGACTGGATAGGCATCAATGATGTCGACGACCTGCTGGAGGTCCGTTGCAGCTTTGAGCTCAGCGACCATGCGGTCGGCCTCAGCGGTGCAGAGAGGTTGGAACCTCATCAAATAATTCAGATTGGAATTCTGAGAAGCAGGAGCGCGGGTAGGAGCAGCGGGAGCTCGGGTTTGCGGCGGGGCCTGAGAGGCCTGAGGGGCGGCCACAGGAGTGGGCGCTGGGACAGGGTTGTCCAAAAGACCGGGCATGGGGGGGTTGGGTTTACCCTTCGCGAGGGCAGGGAACGCTTGCTGATGGTTCAGCATGTTCCAAGGAGAAGGCCTCTGAGGGCTGAGACGCTCTGGGAGGACTGTTGACGGGACTTTGAAGGAAGAGGGAGCTTCCCTCTGCTGACGTTGGTTGGCGCGATTCGCCAACTTGCCAGCGGACTGTTTCGGGGCTTTGGGGCAGCCCCTGTAGTTAGCCGGGTGGCCAGACTGTCCGCATAGCACGCAACTAGGCGGCTCTGTGCAGAGACTCCTGTCCTTGGGACGGGTGCAGTCTGCCGTGGCGTGGTCGCCGAGGCACTTTACACACCTATGCGGTGCGTAACAGTACTTCTGGCTGTGGCCATAAAGTTGGCAGCGATGACACTGCCCTACAATCTTGAGTTTTTTGGGTCTCTCGATGATGATGCCCGATAACGAGCACACCGATCGGACCTTGAAAATAGGGTGGTGCCCTTCAACCGGGTCACATATTACGAGTACCATATCGTACTCGTCACCCCCTTGGGACCTATTTTTGTGGAGGCGGTGGACCGCCGAAACAGGGATGCCCTGGGATGTCAGATCATCCAGGATGTCGGAGGAGGGAATCTCCTTGGGGATCCGCTTAATGACCACACGGGTCGGCTTCTCCTCAGGGAGGCTGTAAGTGTGGAAGGCGACGTTCCTTCCACGAAGCGCGTTAACCAGATTACGGAAATCCGTAGAGGTGGGGGTCTTAACTTTGATACCCTGGAGGGTAGAAGTGGCGTTAGTGTATTGGATCTTGCGATCCACACACATTTTTGAAATCTCTGTCCATCTGGATTTCTCCTGGATGTATAGAGCGGGTGGCTTCAGCTGCTTCTTTGAAGAAGGAGCAGCTGAGGAGGGGGCTGGCTGTGAAGCAGCCGTGGGACTTGCAGGGCGGCTGACAGGAGCCGCACCTTGCGGTTGCGAAATAGCCATAGGGCTAGACGGGCGACTGCCCTGGGAGGCAGCTTGAGGAGCGATGGGGGCTATCGGGGACGGGGAGGCTTGAGGAGCAAGGGGAGGCGCATTGAGGGCTGTAACAGCCTTCTTGGCCTTATTGGCCTTAGCTTTCCTGCCCTTCTTCCTCTTGCCCTTTTGCACCAGCTGAAAGTCCTCCGATTCAGAGGACGAGGAGGTGGTGTTGGGGGAGTCGGGGGAGCTCTCAGCGGCAGAGGGCGCGGACTCAACTATCTCCATATCGGAGGAGGAAGGCTGAGTGATCGGAGCGGGGGAGGGCGAACGCGACGGACTTTCCCTCTCAGGGGTGCGAATGGCCTTGCGGAGGGCCCTAAACCTATCTTCCCTAAAAGGAGCAAGGAGATCACCATACTTCTCCTTTATATATTCGTTTTCGTCACAAATAAGATGCGCTACTAGCTCATCGAACTGACTGTTCAGTAGGACATTGCGTTTTTCCGCCATCTTGGCATGGGGAACCTAACCCTATTTATCCTAATTTTGGTAGCCTAACTAGAGCTAACTACCTAGTCCCGAGGAGACACGTAAAACGTGAGCTCCCCGGGCAGACAGTTCCCCGTTAAAAACGAACCCACCCTTGTGTTTTTCGTAGTGCTAACTGGCAAGAAGAAAAACACAAACAAACTTGCCAGCGACACGACTGTCGAGAATTGCCTGAAGGGCCTAATCTGAATTCCTATCTAACGATACCAGTACCTAAGTCCCCGGGTAGGTGCGCCCGGGGATGTGTGGCCTCTCCTGAACTTGTGCGAACAGTGAGGTGAGTACCTAAGGTGTGCCCTAAGCTTGTAAACCTGTCGCCAGTCTTATTGTGCGACAGGGCCCTAGTCCCGCAAGGGGCTCTAGTGCGAAGGGGTAGACACTCCCAACCGACACTAGGTGTGTAGCTGTGAACGAAGTCGAAGACTAGGTTTGACGAGGGAAGCCCCCAAGGCCAAGGTCCTAGCTCCCGATGCCAATGGAATGCCTCGCCCTGAAGGGGTCCGGCGGGTAGGATTGGGTCACCACCCTCTTGACTTCGTTAACACCGTTAGGTTTCCCGTCAAGAACCACAAAACCGTGGCTTTTCCCTGAAGGGGCAACAAAACGCGGACGATACGACGATAAGGAAATATAGCCTCGAAAGAGGCTGTTTTTTTGCCACTGAGTAACACCGGTTAGAATGTGTACTAATACGAGTATCAGACACAAACTAACGATGCACTACGGGACGGTAGGCACTGGGCCTTGATGCTCGGCGAAGCTGCGACGAACAGGACGGGAGGCGCGGTGGGGCGCGGAGAATCGACGGAGCGGGGCGGAGCGCACGTCTGCACGCTACGGTGGCCGAGCGTCGAATGCTGGTGGTTCTCTTTCGCTCTCTCAACTTTTATACTCGTAGCTTCTGGGGGGATTCCCAATATGTATGATATCAGCGTGGTACATTTTTCTGCTTACTCTATAACCTAGTTTAAGCCGACTACGCGCTCAATATTTTTTTGCATGATAAAATAATAAGAGTAACGAATTAAACAATAGTAACTTCTTAACTCTGTAGCTATCAACAACAAAGGGAAACAATAGCCCTGTAACTTAAAACTTGAATAAACTTAACTAGTGCACTTTTAACCGACTTCAAAAAAGAAGGAGAAAATCTAACAAACAAAACTCACCGACTTCTGAAGTTAGTTTTTTTTCGTTTTTTTTTTGTTTTTTTTAAGACTGTTTTATTTTTTAGAAAAAAAAGACTTTTTTTTTGGAAAGTGTTTCACTCTTAAAATCGGTATACAACAACTCAATTTAATACATTATTATTATTTTAATGTAATAAGTAATTACAGAGTGTTTTTTTAATTTATATATATTGACTTATTCTTTGAGAAACCAGGAAAAAAAAAATCGAAACGACGAATGAGCGAAATAAACAACCGTGTTAGTGAGTGATTGTTTAATAAATAACTTATTAAGGTAAGTCAACAATTTTATTTTTCACTAGCTTCTGCCAGGGGCTTCGCGCGCGTGAGGTTTGATTACTGTCCCATGGGATCTTACTACCGCGATAAAAAGTATCCTATGTTTTAATCCAGGTTATAAACGATCTGTGTGCAAAATTTCATCCAAATCCGTTTAGTAGTTTTTGCGTAAAAGCGTAACAAACAAACTTACATTCACATTTATAATTTTAGTAGAGATAACTTGGAGCCTCTTCCATACTACATCTACATCTAACAAAATGCTAGGTTGGATTTTTCTTCCTGTTCTGTGTTTATACCGCGGGAAATCTGGGCCTCTACTACCTGACTGATCGATTAAATTACTTTTAAAATAACAGCTATTTACTGAATGCTGATGAAATTATGTACTTATTGCAATTTTTGATTTTTGATTGTCTATCTGTTTGTTCCGGCTAATCCCCGAAACGACTAGTTCGATTTTGACGGGTCTCTTTATTGGCAGATAGCTGATGTCATTATAAATAACTTCGGCTTTCATTTTAAGAAAAGGTTTGATTAGGGTTCTAAATTTAGGGTTTACAAATTCCGATTCAAATACGGCAGTACTTAATATTTTTATAATAAATTGAAAGATGAGATTATTTTTTTAAAAGATTCGAGTTTAAGTTTGACTTATTTGTAAGAAAATCGTGAAATATATATTTAAAATACTTAATGTATTTTATTATCAAAACTAATATTTTAGTTAAAAATTACGCAAATACCTACAAATATACAAGCACAGCCTAGTTTGACGACCACTCTTACCGATATCAGTAATGTTAGGTATGGTTTAGAAAATGTTTGCAACAATGTTTTGATAACATTATTCTTATCTAAAGAAAGAAATTTTACAGCGAAACGTCGGGGAAAGAACCTGCCGGTTATACATAGATCTTTAATCAAACTACGTGACTTCTAATTATTGACGTTAAAATCCGGATACACTTGCACATCAACTGATACACACAAAAATTACAATTTTACACAACATTTTATAACAAAAGATTTTCATCGCTAGAAGTTGATGTTAATCAGTTTATTAACACTCAAAAAAATTTGGTGTTTTTACCGTTTTTAGATATGCAATCGTGGTTGATCCATCGAGATTGTCGATATTGGTAAAAGTGCCGACTGTGTACTTATCTATTTTATTTTAATGTATGCTAATTGATAATTGTGTTTATTTAAATTTGATTTAGGGATGGCGCTTTAGTTGCGTTTGTTGATAAAAAGACCGCATTGAAATTTTATTTTATTATTTATGACGCCCGTTTAAAATATGTACTAGTAGGTATATAAAGAAAAATATAACAAAAATACTATTATAGATTTTTATTATATGGTTATAGTTTGTAAATAATTATTATGTGTTAAATAAATATGGTAACACACTTATAGAATATTTTGATTTCGTTTTTGAATGGTATAAACAGATATTTTTTATTTTTTTTTATTAAAAATAAGTAAAATAAGTAAAAGTTTTGTTTCGTATTTCTAGAACGCGAAATATGAAACGCTTATTTTTGCTTCTGAGGGTTTTCTTGTTTTAAACGTCATTTCTTAAACGGTATCATGGTTCATTAGAAAAAAAAAGTTTTTTTTTTTACCAGGGTTTACCAGGGTCCATAATATTGTTCGTAGATTTGTCTGTGAGCCTTTTTATAAGCTTTTATTTTTGTAACACCTTGCACCTACATTAAGAAACGCAAATAAAACACTTATTTAACATAAATAATTATTATTTAAAACTAGCTTCTGCCAGTGGGTTAACCCGCGTGAAGTTTGATCTTACTACCGGGATAAAAAGTATCCTATGTGTTAATCCAGGTTATAAACTATCTGTGTGCAAAATTTCATTCAAATCCGTTCAATAGTTTTAATGTGAAAGAGTTACAAACATCCATCCATTCATACTCACAAACTTTGGCATTAGTAATATTAGTAGGATTTAGGCAACATATTAATCTACTACTAACTACGTTCGGGCGGGGAGGGGGGGGGCATTAATAGTTCGAGGGACTAAATAAGTCTTTAACCCGAGGTAAACAATTTGAATATGTTAAAACATGAACTGACTGCTGCTTTCCCGACTATTTGATTTTTTTTCTGTGGGCGGCCAGCTATTCAGCCATTGGTGTCGATTCTGTTGTGCACAAACTAAACTTAATATAGACTATTGCTATCTTGTACTAAAAGGCAGTGCGAGAAAAGGACGTCTATAGCTATAAACTAACTTAGAGATGTCAAACTAGTTCATGCCTTGCGCTTCACCGTGTTTTTAGTCGACATGTTTTTACGTGCACCCTTCATTTGTATAGAAATATTAGTTCGAATTAAATTTGAGACCTCTAAATTACATCCGTCTCTTTCTCGTTTTATTAGAGAGAAAAAGATAGCAATAGCCTAAATTAAGTTTAGTTTGTGCACAACAGAATCGACACCATTACCTATTTTTCATTTTCATCATTGAAATAATGGTAAATAACTTGCCCAAATCTATGTTATTTTAAAGAAATAGTTGAATGTGGGGCATTCAACTATTTCTTTAAAATATAACAAAACCCTAGATCAGTCTCACCTCTATTCAGAGCTACTAGGTATTTTAAGCCACAAATTCTTCGCAGAATAAAATAAAATATTAGATTAAGATCTAAAAGCAGATAACGGGAATAAAATTTTCATTTTCATTCTTATCAATATAGTCATCCAGTATTTAAAAGTAATTGGATTAGTGATCGTATCGGCAGGAACATTAAAATGATTTTCAATTATATTTTTTGTTTTTTGATCCTTTGAGATTGTGGGAAGTGTCTCGAACTTTGGAAATTCTGGTCTTTGATACTGGGTGCAAACGTTTGAGTTTTGCTAGACTAGAATATTATCTAATAACTGATAACTCTTATTAGTAGCTCGTGGCTAAATAATAACATCCGTTCGGATTATTCTTCAGGTTAAGCAGGACTTGCCTTGGTTGTTCCGTGGATGGGTGGCCGACCAAACTCGGTATGTGAATACCGAGTTTTCTCCGTGCCTCAGAAAGCACGTTAAACCTGGCAGTCATTTGTAGATCTTTATGGCAATTACATGAGCTAAACGCGAGTTTTATAATTACTTACTACTAAAAGTATATGATTCACTGCTATGAACAAGACCCGAAAAATATATGATATTTTTCAGGGTATGTGCTAGCTTGATAGAGTTTTGAAAACATAATACAATTAATTTGACTGGATGAAAAAAAAAACCGGCCAAGTGCGAGTCAGACTCGCGCACCGAGGGTTCCGTACAAACCTGTAGGTGTAAAACTCCTCCGAAACGGCTGAACCGATTTGCATGAAATTTTGTGTGCATATCGGGTAGGTCTGAGAATCGGCCAACATCTGTTTTTTTTTTTTTTATCGCTGAACAACGTTTGCTGGGTCAGCTAGTAAGTTTATGATTATTAAAAAAAATATACTATGTGATGTAACTAAAAATTTAAGATTTTCGGAATTTTTCCTATATGTGTACTTTATAACGTTGCTTCATGCCAAATTTCAAGATTCCAGGTCGTCTGGAAGTATCCTTTAGGTTTTGATTCCCTTGCGAGTAGTTGCGAGTTTCAAAATATGCGGCTTTAATTGCTGTATCTTTTGATTGCGTTGACGTAGAAGTTTGATTTTGATACAGCTTAAAGGATATTATAGACTTGAGTATTTGTTAAGAATTTCAATATAATACCACTACGCGTTCATGAGTAAAGGGGTAATAAGTTTAAAATTATTAAAAATATTTTTATTATATGATGTAACTAAAAATTTATGCTTTTCGCAATTTTTCCTTTATCTGTGTTATAAGACGTTGCTTCGTACCAAATTTCAAGATTCTGAGTTCACGGGAAGTACCCTGTAGGTTTTGATTCCCTTGCGAGTGTCGAAAATTTGCGGCATAAACGGGAGTATCTTTTGATCGCGTTGACTTAGAAGTTTGATTTTTTCACAGCTCCAAGAGACCATAGACTTGAGTATTTGATATGAATTTCAGCTTGATACCTCCACGCGTTCCTGAGAAAAAAGGTCTTGACAGACAGACAGACAGACAGACAGACAGACAGACAGACGGACAACAAAGTGATCCTATAAGGGTTCCGTTTTTACCTTTTGAGGTACGGAACCCTAAAAATTACGAACTTGTCTCTAAAAATATCTTTCAAACAAAAAAAAAACATACTAATATGCATGTGATCACTCTGATTTTTTGGGCAAATAATTCTACAAGCAATATATTAGCACGATAGTGTTTTAGTTTTTAATCCAATCAATAGTTTTTTTATAAATCGATCGAAACCGGTCATTTCGCGCTATTCGGCCCGCAGTGACTGACGTAACAACCACTTTGTATGACAAGCTGATTCGCTTTATTCTAACAGCATTTCAAACGAAGTTTGAACCACCACAAATAGAGTTGCTAATTTAGCCTGTCTAATCGCCTTAACAAAGGTAGTAACGGGTAAAGGCAGAAATTATAGTCGGAATATAGAACAACAGAATTGTTCTCTATTCTGGTCTACTACGGAACCTTACACTGCGCGTGGCCCGACACTCATTTGGCCGGTCATCCTGGTTTATTTGTAAGAAGCATGGCTTTGGGTCGCATTCTGCCTAAATTTTTATACTTGAAAACGAAGCTAGTAGGAACACGTGCTAAGCAGAGCAGGTAGCTATAAAAGGTGTAAAATACCTCTTAACGAAGCCGAAAGGCACTTGTTCTCCCCATCATTGTGATATTTTTTTTGTACTACACCATACCTAGGAGCCTTCTTCTTACGAAAATGAAGTTAAGAAAAAACTTGTCGAAAAGTTGTAACTTTGACCCCTGATGGTGTCGATTCTGTTGTGCACAAAGTAAACTTAATTTAGGCTATTGCTATCTTTTTCTTTTTAATAAAACGAGAAAGAGACGGACGTAATTTAGAGCTGTCAAATTTAATTCGAACTTATATTTCCATACAAATGAAGGGTGCACGTAAAAACATGTCGACTAAAAACACAGTGAAGCGCAAGGCAAAAACTAGTTTGACATTTCTAACTTAGTGCATAGCTATAGGCGTCCTTTTCTCGCACTGCCTTTTAGTAAAAGATAGCAATTGTCTAAATTAAGTTTAGTTTGTGCACAACAGAATCGACACCATCAGGGGTCAAAGTTACAACTTTTCGACAAGTTTTTATTGTAAGATTTTTACTTTAAACACTCCTACGACCCTCGTATTATTCAATCCATCCATCAGCACAATGAGGTGGTTTACACCCTGTGGAATTGTAGTTGTTGTGAAAAATGCGGTTATGTAAGTGGAAATAATCTTTTTCCTACTCCTCCGCTATACTTTACTGGTTCATTTCGTTGCGGGATCTCAGACAGTTAAATTGTGTCACTGGGACTATGTCAAGCTTCATTGTCTCGCCGCATTTGTTTTTGACTTTCAGCAGTTGCAGATGTCGGGGTTGCGGGTCTGTTCGAAAGAGATACCGCGGCCCCGGAACGTAAGAGGCGAGGAAGGAACATGGATGGTTTTTAGTCAGTAAGAGTCTGACACTCCCTCCCGCTCCGCCCAGAGTGGGGGGGGTCATTTGATGATTTCCCATCCTTAAAAAAAAAAAAGAAAAAAAAGGCTACAAAAATCTTCGATACTAGACGATTTTAGTCTCCAAGCGACTGCCGCCATACAAATCCATTGAAGTTAGTACACGAGTCGCGTCGCCGATATTATGGATTTGTATGGCGGCAGCCGCTCGGAGACGAAAATCGTCGATTATCGACGATTTTTGCTTGGTCGCTTAGGGCTTAGTCGCTCCAACCCCGAATGCGCCTGATCTCTCTCCAGTCATGTCTTTTTTTGTTAGTAATTTTGTTTGGAAGGTCATCATTGCAAAATTACCAACAACATTAACCGTATTACCATCAACAGTATTAGTTTATCTTATCGGTGGTTTAGGCACTACAAAAAAATCTACTGATCATAAGGTCTAGGTTTCCATACCTGTCAAACTGTTATTAAGTTTTTAACCAAGAATTTCTGCGCAGCAGTTCGAAGCTTGCATTGGTTCAAAATCAAAGCATTTATTTCAAGTAGGTCAATTACAGACACTTTTGAATTGTCGAAACAAAGATGAAAATTAAATCAAGCTACAGTCCCAATCACAAGACATAAAAACTGTGAAAGCACTGTAGTTGCCCATTTCCTTGCGTAGATCACTATGGAGAAGAACGGGCAAGAAACTCCATGGACACTCTTTTAAATCAATATATTGTTACAGAAACATTTACCATGGGTTACATCTTCTTCTTCTTCTGGTTCTTAGTTGATGACATAGGCTTGCCCTTTATTATGGGGCTAACACAAAACTGATGAAATGGGAGAGTACTATTATTAGGCTCGCCTCGTGGACAGGCGTGATAGTATGTTACTTTACCTACAACATTGCATCAAAAAAACAATGACTCAAGTTTTTGTCACTAAAATCAATCAGATAGACAGTCTGATCCCTATCTCCTAAGTTACAGAGATACTTAATTAAAAATCATGAATAATATGCGTCTCTGTTAATTAATGTATTCAGAATTACTTTTTATCTTTTGAAGACTAATGTGATGGGAAGATAGGTGGGTAGTTGGGTAGGTGACGCGTCTATGACATGGTTTTGCCATTTCGCGGAGATCCCAACAACGGGTCGTGCAGATAAACTTGGAGCCGGAAAGTGTATGGATAAGTAAAGTACCTACTTACCTAACACGTTTTTCATCATGTTGTTCAAACGTGACCGTTATTATTTAAAGTGTAAACAACCTCATCACGAAGCCGTCAACCAAGCAATCTGGACATCTAATTAGGTAACTTTACGCAAAAAATGATTGCTGAGAAACGATTTATTTGGGGTGAAATATCATGTTTTGTGGTAGAACTCAATGTAACGAACTAAAAACATTGTGCTGGTTGATGGATTGAATAGTACGGGGGTCGTGCAGGTGTAAGAGTATTTAGAAAAATTGTTGGAACTTTGACCCCCAATATCTCCGTAACTAGAAGGTTCCCAGAGTTATAATAATGGCAATACACACTGAAAAAAATGCAATTCAATCAAGTGACTTTTTAGCTTGATTGACGATATCTTGTTTAGATCAATCAAAATCTTAGTTAAGTTGATCATCACGACATGATTGCAGCAATACTAGTTCACTTGATTGAGCGCTCAAACAAGTTTCTCGATTACCCTTAACAAGACATCATAGTAGAAGAGTTAAAAAAGAGACAAGTTCAAAAAATGTTAACTGTAACAAAGTAAGTTAGCTGTGTCAATCAAGCATTTTGATTACTTCAATAAAGATTATTGAAACTTTATTAAGTTGGTGTGACTTGATAGCATCTATCATTGCAATTAATTGTATTAATCATACAACTTGGTCTAATCTTGCGCTAAATGTTTGAGCTAAATAAGTTGCTTGGTTGTGTTTATCAAATACATCATACAAACAAACTACATGACAACATGATTCCAACTATCACGTACGGTGTTTGTCCTAATAAAGGTTCGTGTTTGCCCTGAACAAGTCGCTTGTTTGCCCTAGTCAAGTCTGATAGTTGTATCTATCAAAAACATCGGTCAAAATACTCCAACACAACTTGATTGCGGCTACCAAGTAGGGTGTTCACCCTTAAAAAGTAGAATGTTTGCTCAAAACAAGTGGCTTGTTTGCCCTAATCAAGTTTAAATGATAAATTCTATCCGACTTGATAGTTCACCTTAATAAAGGTGCGTGTTTGCCCTGAACAAGAAACTTGTTTGCTCCAATCAACCTTCTTGGTTGTATCTATCAAATACAACTTGATTGCAGCTATCAAGTAAGGTGTTTACCCTAATAAAGGTGCGTGTTTGCTCTGAACAAGAAGCTTGTTTGCCCCAATCAACCTTCTTGGTTGTATCTATCAAATAAATCATTAAAAATACTCCAACACAACTTGATTGCAGCTATCAAGTAAGGTTTTTACCCTAATAAAGCTGCGTGTTTGCCATAAACAAAAAGCTTGTTTGTCTTAACCCAGTCACTGCGGGTTTCCACTAGGGTTGCCACCTTTATTTTGGACAAATATACCTAGTATTTTCCCAAAAAAGCTGCAAAAATATAGTAAATATAAATTCAGAAAAAAAAGTTACAAATTTATTTTTAAACATCATGCAATCTAAAAAGAAATCCCGCTTAGGTAAGTGTACTGTAACACTTTGCTCCATATTTGTCAATAACATCTTCCATGTTTTTTTTATTTTACCAGCAGAAGTTAAACAATTAAAACAATTATTGACAGTTTGACAGTTGACGTTTTGTTACCGCAAATGCGTTTCGTTCTGAAATACTCCGTGCAGCGCTGCACGGGTACGTTCCAGCCAGACTTCCAGTCAAAGTTTATAAAAAAAAGCGCGACAGTTGAATCAGGGATAAAAATACAGTATTTTTCTATAATATTTATTACAATTTCCTGAAATCAAGTACGATACTATATATTAATAGGTATACAGGGTGAATTTTAATAAATGCGACAAAATGAAATTGGAGCTTCAGTTACAGTAACACAGTAATTATATACTGTCTTTTCTACAATCTAAATCATTAAAAAAAATACGCGATTATCGTTTTCAAAAGATCCATTGATGTTATTATCTTTATTCGAGTACGAATTATCGGTATTCCAGTAATATGCAAAATAAATAAGAAAAAATAAGGCAAAATTAGGTAAATGACCGCTATATTGAGCACTGCGATGAGTCGGACGAGATTTTTTGATACTTTTATTATTTTAACGGTTTTCGTAACACTGCAATCTATTATTTTTTTAATTTTACATTTGATATTTTATACATTTTCTTGACAACACGTATTATTGAATATTTAAATTTGTCGCATCTATTCAATTTCACCCTGTAGTACGGGTGGCCACCGTAGTTTCCACCAAGAAGATGTTTACACAAAGCGTGCACATTGCACAACACAACTATATAAAATATAAAGAAATAAACAACTGTCACTAGTGCCAGTGTTAACCCTAAACATATGATTTTTTTTCTACTCCTAAGTATAGTATAGATAGACTTTTGTTAACGTTTACTAGAAATTATAAAATACCTTGGCTTGGTTATTGTTCAGTTTGATCTATAGTTTTGCATTTAGATATTGTAATTGAACTGCTGCGTTATCAAGTAATTTTTTGT
The DNA here is from genome assembly GCA_916618015.1 of Xestia c-nigrum. Classification (NCBI taxonomy): domain Eukaryota; kingdom Metazoa; phylum Arthropoda; class Insecta; order Lepidoptera; family Noctuidae; genus Xestia; species Xestia c-nigrum. The sequence continues at coordinate 12,158,447 of OU745273.1, forward strand.
TATGACTAAAACCAATAAAAAAAAATGAGTGGGATGTTCAAGTAAACGTGGCAATTTTAGGAGTTTTTGCCTTTAGCTTAGGGGTAAATATTTTTAGGAGTTGGTAACCCTGGCCTCCAGCCCAGCGGCCAGCCGCCACGCCGCACGCGCCATCTCTGACTTTCTATCTACTCTCAAGCAAGTTCTTTCTCGTCTCGACTCGTACGGCGCGCGCCCGCGACGCGGGCGCGCGCCGCCGCGTATTTGTTCTGTAGCCGTCACTCAGCCGCCAGCCGCAGCCGTTTTTTTTGTTCATTTTCTGTGAAAAATATCAATAATTCTAATCTAGATTCATTTAATGAGTGAGTTAATTTCCGTGAAAAACAAGAATCAAATCTAGACACAACACTTTTTATACCTATTTCATTTGTGGGATACCTCTGGTAAGTATTTGTCTTTAAATTTTATTGACAATTTGCTGTGTTTGTGATGCATCCTAACTAAAATTATTTTATCTAGCGTGCACGCTTGTGGTGTTTATAATGGACGAAGTTTTAGAGCTTTTAACAACTTGGGGCCTCTCTGAGCTTGCAGGCACGTTTTTAGGTAGGTACAAATAATTAATTTCATTTCTAACCTCATTTTTTTTCACTGCGTCTGACACATTGTCACACTTCGTTAGTCGTATAGCGTATTCGTCTTATAAATAGCCAGTTAAAGGTGAATAGAGCCTCCACCCTTCGTCGTAATTGTCGAAAAAACGCGAATACGAATAGCGAAGTGTGCGAACAACGGTTTTATGATGATGTATTTTCATAGCGCGTTGCTGTGATACTGTAGGCACTTTACTAGCGCATTAGTGATGACCACATCCCTGCATGCACAGGGGCATAACAGCCACCTAACCGTTGTTGCAGAGGACATGATGTGTAAGACCGGCAGTACTTGGGCCAAACTCCATCCTAGTGGCAAAAAAGCCTATGTTTTGTTTTAGATTATTTATTTAAGGTTTTTTGCTTACTAACACATTAAAGATACATAGTATCTGAAATGAAAATTTTACATTTTGATAGGTAGGCAAGCATCCTTTAAGAAAAAACAGGATTAACCTGTTTGTATGCATCAACCTAGTTGAGAGACCATGTTATGCATAACTAACTTGTTGATCATGTTAGTAGTCCCCCATAGCTTAGTTGGCAGCAGCGCTGCCTTCTGCGCTGTGGGCGGTGGGTTCGATACCTACCGAGAACAAACATTTGTTTGATGAACATTAATGTTTGTTCGCTGTCTGGGTTTTATTATAATATTTTATGTATCTAATATTTATTTACAAAAAAAAAGTATGTATTATACCAACTTCCTTTTTCCCAAAGTACAGTGGGATATGCATCAAACATTCAAACTATACACTCCTTGCCGTTGCCTTGTGTAACTGTATCTGTGTCTGTCTGTACAAGCTTAGCTTAGTATGGTGTTGATAGTGATGTGTGAAATATCCATGGTAAAAAAATATTTTATTTAAAATTTGATAGAGTGAGAGAAACAATTAAATAACTTTAGTGATTTTAATGAGATGCAACAAAAACTTTAAAGTTGAATTGCCATACCAAGTTAGCAGGGGGAAGTCAGAGGCAAGTCCAAACATTATGTTTAGCATAAATGTAAATAGGGGGGTGGGCATCACAAGATCTTAGTTCTAGGCGAACAATACCTACTTATAGTAAAATAAAAATATTGATTTCATAATAAATAAATATGAACATTATTGGACATTTCACACATTATTTAGTCCTATTAGTATATAGTCCCAAACTTGTACAGATTGTAATATGGGTTATATATCTTTCAATATATGTCACGGTCAAAATTCTTAGTCGAAACTACTTCTGACTAGTCAAAACGAATTAAACAAACATTTCCATAGAAACTTATTAGGTTAAGGTTTTTTTCAACAAATTTTTAATGCAGAAATCGCATTTTAATTTAAAGGTTCTGACTGACACCAGTCAAAAGTGGTTTTGACTGAATAAGAGTTTTGCCTGTAACATATATTTAAAAAAAACAAAGTCGTGTTAGGGTTAGGGCGCGTACCTACACATATTGGTCCGTTTTAACAGATCAGAATTGGACCGGAGCGACATGATTACTGAATCCGGAATACTGTTTTGTGTGTGAACTCGCTCATGCAACTCCATACGCCATCAAATAATGGACCTGTAAAACGGATCGCTATGTGTACGAGCCCTCAGTTACACCACCTAAAACTCAAGAACGGCTGGACCAATTTTCATGATTTTTGTGTTTTTGGATTAATCTTCGCCCAGAATAGTTAATAAGGAACTAGAACTTATTTAATAAGGAAGAAAATTAATGTCAATCAATAAATAACAATAAAAACATCAGTGTAACCGTTCATTTGTTAAGTTTGTGAGTTGATCAGGTTGTGGGTGGTAGGTGGTAGACACGGTCACCGCCCAACGAAGTGGGCATGATCAGCATGTTATAAGTATTTATATAAAAAAAAGGTAATAATTTTCGGACTAACTTTACTAATAAGTAGTTAATATTATACACTTTCAGATAATCAAGTTACTCTGGAGGCATTAGCTGCCCTTACGCCAGACACCATCAAAGAACTGGTCCCCAAAGTAGGCCAACGAGTGCTATTTCTACGTTGCTGGAGGGTGTGGTTTGCGGAATATGTAGGCAAAGAGCCTTCAGATGATGCGAGTATTGTAGTAAGTGACAATAACATTGTATTCATTCATTTTTGAATAAAGTAAGCCTTAATGAAGTCTAATTTGTTTTGTTGTTTCAGAGCCTTGATATCTCAACCACAGCTTTGGAAGTCTTTAATGATAAGCAAAGCATTGGTACAGCTGGGGTTGTGTATGACTTAACACCTGCCTATAGTCCATCAACACAATCCCAAACTGCACAGGACAGTGGTGTAAGTATTCATTTATGTACATAATTATCTAAATATTTATAAAAGTACAATTAGTAACGCCACGCAGCACAGTTTACCATTTGCAATAGTAGAGACAAGTCGCCACGGGCGGCCTCAGGCTGCGGCTCACAATGATATGTGTTTCTTTTCGTGTAGTAAATAATGTTATATTTTGAGTCGCGTTATTTAAATGTGAGCGCAGAGTCGCGTCGCATCGCGTCTCGGTGTGAGCCATCTCTTATGTTAAGGAATTAACACCAATGTGTTTTGTTTTAACTGAAATTTATAGCAACTGAATTTTATGTTTATAGGTATTGCAGACTCTACTCGCACAAAACTTAGAGACAGCAGGTCTGCTGGTTCATGCAGGTGACAGTCTTCCTGGAGACAGTGCTCGAAATCTATTAGCTTCTGTTATAGCAAAAGAAATTCTACAAAAATTTCAAAACATACCAATTCGGGGTGATTTATACTACAAGTGGTGCTCTGAAATAAAAAAACTCTTCCCTGGGGAGAGGTCAACCACATATTATATTCCAGCCTGCAAAACAGCAAATGGTACCACTCTACAGGCGAGAGGCAAACTAGTAAACCAGATCCTTAACACCCGGAAACGCTTTCAAAGGCATGGAGTGTTAGCTGTAAAGGCAAAAAAAAGCAGGGAGTCAAGTCCATTAAATTCAACTTTTTGCCCATCACCAAGACCGCTACCTTCAACGTTTTCTAACGAGCCTGATGAAATTTTCACTTCTACTTCTGTTGAGGAGGATATAACGTGGCTCAAACACTCATCTGATCCATGGTACATAGTTGAGGAAAAATGGAAACGAACTTGTGAACATAGAATCCGAAATTTACATGCTGGTGAAACAGGGCCGACCATCGAGAAATATGTTGATGATTTTCCAGCACTGAAAACGCCATTAGGTTATTGTTTGGTAAGTGTTTATAATTATTTACTCACATTTACCTACCTGTTATTTTGGATGAAATGTGTATTACTGGTATCAAAAACTTTTTTCTAGTCTTTTTAGGGTACTGACTCAAAGAAGGGTAAAACGGGACCCTATTATTAAGACTCCGCTGTCTGTCTATCTGTATGTCTGTTGAGTTGAAATTTTCACAGATGTTTTAAATATTTATTTTCAATGGATTGTCTTTAAAGTCCGCAGTCGGACACTTCTAGTTATGGGGTTTAGGTTTCCGCACTTAGTCCTTAAAGCGGACCATTGTGCCTTAATGTCCACCAATATTGATGTGTTTTTTTATTTCTAGTTGGAGCATGATTTTGAAGTTTCTCATCCAAACCACACCAAAAATTTACTATTAAATTTCCCACTGTTGAAGACAAACATCATCAGATTGCTAAACCAGAGAAAAACCAAAGATAATTTTTATACGGAAATTGCTGAGCTTGCCGATCGTAAGTGTATTTTTTTTTATTACAAAAAGGAAGAGTTTCTCACGGTTCTTCTTGATTAAGTAGTGACAGAATATGACAATTTGTTTTCTCTATTTTAGATCCCGATGAAGAAGTTACAAATTTAGTGGCATTTATGGCCATACCGCTCCTTCTTCGCTCAGCTGTGAGTTTTTCTGGCAAAAGAAAGACAAATAAAGCTTGGAAGCCAACGAAAGTGGAGGCACGTGACGCTTTCATAACCCATATAAGGAATAATGAAATAAAAGAAGCAATACACAGGAGGAAACAGAAACTCATGGATAAAGGTTTTTCGCCACAGCCACTTTGCATTATTGTAGGCCCTTCTTTATCGGAAATAACCACATTCTTGATTGTTGTAAATGATTGCGCTGTATACGAAAGAACAAATATATTAGCGGCAGTTGATACTTGTTTCAAAGCTATATGGGCTTTGAATGCTGAATATTCGTTTGACTCGTATGCAACATGGTACTTCATCCAACGAGGACTGTATAAAATCACATCACAGTTTGATAAAGGATCGACTGCTGCTGAGTCATTGCTCAGCGATTGTAAAATAGCTTTGTAATTAACTAGTTACGTACCTACTTAAAATGGTTAAATGTTTCGTATGTAGATCAGAATTATTAAATTTTGCTGCACTTAAATTCCATTTTAACAGTATTCATAGCAAGAAAGACCTCAAAATATATGTATGCATAGAAAATGACTGTGGTCGAAAATTTCAATTGTTGAACTCTTTTAGACGTCATTTTTTTCGGGAGCATAACTCTGATTCGGAAGTCGGTATAGTGCCAATTCAACTGTCACAGCAGAATGCTACTTATTTACCCAGAGAGTCGATACCTGAGTTAGATGTTCAGGTGGATGTCGCCGTTACTGATGCAGTTGCAAATAAAGATTATTTTGAAAATTCTGCTGCAGTTGTAGCTGATGCTTCTAGTATTGAAACTACCGTTGAAAAATCATTGTCAATTTTTATAGCAAATCTATATGCCAATCCACTTTTACCTAGAAATGCTGTACAGGCGGTAATAAATGGATTTGAAGAGTTTTTGTCAAATTCTGTTGTACCGGCTATTACGGAGCGCCTTAAATTATTGTCCGCAGAAAATTCGATTTCTTCTACCAGTATCAATACATTGACAAACAATCTTTTGCCACTTATTACTTCACCATGGAACCAATTTAATACTGAACATAAACGCTTACAATACTTTAATAACATAGATACTTATATTAAACCACAAGAAGTCATAATTGGTCAGAGGTTTGACAGTGTAAAACGAGCCGGTGTAACGCGTATGGTACCTGTTGCATGCAAGCAACATTTTATTCCCCTTCGACAAGTCCTAAAAAAATTTTTCAGTTTGGAAAATATTCTATCGGAAACCTTGAACTACATGACTTGTCTCATCAATAATCAGTCAGGTGCTGCTGTTGAAAATTTTATCCAGGGCTCATTTTGGCAGAGCAGAATAAGAGCGCGCTCAAATAAAACTGTTATTCCGTTTTTCATTTTTTTCGACGATTATGAGACTGGTAATGTATTGGGGAGTCGTTCAGGTCAACATAAATTAGGGGCTGTATACGCGTCCATTCCTTGTCTTCCACCTACCCGTTCTTCTATACTAAACAACATATTTCTCACCTTGTTATTTCATTCGTCAGATAGAGCATTATTTGGTAATAAGGTAATTTTTCGATGTATCATAGATGAATGTAATTATCTTAGCGAAGCCGGTATATATTTTGACATACCTGGATACGAAGGTACCATCTATTTTGAGCTTGGGCTAATTATTGGGGATAATCTAGGCATCCACTCGATGACAGGTTTCGTAGAAAGTTTTTCAGCCAATTTCGCATGCAGAATATGTAAAACCAGAAAAGAGGTCATGAAAAGTCAATGTTGGGAAGATGTAACATTGCTCCGTACGTCGACAAATTATGAATCGGATTTACTTACCAACAATGTTGCAGAAACTGGTATCAAGGAAAGATGTATTTGGCTTGACGTTAAAGGTTTCGATTTGTTTAATCAGGTCGGTGTCGACTGCATGCATGATATATTAGAAGGGGTTGCCAAGTATGTGATGAACTTTGTTCTTCTTCAGTACATTCGACATTTCAAACTTTTTTCATTATTTTTTCTCAATGAACGATTACATGCTTTTGCGTATGGCCCTGATAGTAAAAATCAACCATGTTCTTTGAGCATGGAACACTTAATTCAAGGAAACGTTCGTTTCTCCGCTTCAGAGATGCTGACTTTCCTAAGATACTTTGGGTTACTAGTCGGAGAGTTAGTTCCTAGAGGAGACGACACTTGGGCTTTATATCTACAGTTAAGAAAGGTACTTGAAATAGTTTTATGTACAGCATTTGCTAAAGGTACTGACGAATTATTGCAGTCCACAATTGCTGAGCTTAATCAGATGTACATGTCAGTTACCCATGTTCATTTAAAACCAAAGTTTCATCATATGATTCACTACCATTCTGCTCTTAAAAAGTTTGGTCCTCTAGTGTCTTTATGGTCAATGAGATTCGAAGCAAAGCATAGAATTTCTAAAATAGCTGCTAGAGCTTCGTACAATCGCAGAAATATAACATGGTCATTAAGTATGAAACATCAACTTAATCTAAATGCAATTTTTATATGTGGAAAATTGAGTGATATTCTTAAAACTGGACCGGTTAAACGTGTGTTATCTTTCAAAGTCAGATACTTACAAACTCTCTTGCAATTGTGTCCCAACAAAAGTATCACCAAAGTAACTTGGGCGACTGTATCTTCGACACGCTACACTGAGGGCACTATACTAGTGAACTCTACCTACAATGATGAGTTGGTTACTTTTTTAAAAGTAAAAAGCATATATTTATATGATTCCACTAGTCTGATGTTTGAGGGAACTTTATTTCAGACTGTGAGTTTTGACGATCATTTGTTTGCCTATGAGGTTAAAGAACCTGAAGCAACAGAAATGGTAGTACTGTTCTACAATAAGCTAGTTTCTCCGATACCTTGTAATATAAATGTCCTTATGTCTGGGAAAACATATATAACAATTCGTAGTCCGCTTTAAAATAAAACAATATAATTTAGTATAGTAGGTATGTGGTTTAGCTTGTTCTTCTTTTGCTTTTGTTCTTTCCTTGGTTTGTAGGGATTCTCAGGGGTTGTATGTTTTGTATGGATACCACGAAGGGGTTTTTATACGTTTTCGTATAAAAGAATTCAACAATTGAAATTTTCGACCTTACGTAGGATTAAATTTGAACTACCTTTAACGTCTATAGTACAATAAGTAATCATATCACACGGTGTTTTTGGAGGAGATTTCATTAAAATTATTGGTGTGATGTGTTAGTCCCGTAGCTCACTTAAGGTGTCCTGTTGGTCATTCTGATCCAGCAGGGATGGCAAGGGATAAAAGCAGCTGCAGGGAGACTACCTGTCAACCCTCGGCTGATGAAATAAGCTAGGGAATCACGCTTGATTTTCGATTTCATCTCCTGTTAGTTTAAAACTAATCAGGCGTTGGAACTTTGGTACTTAAAAACTAAATTAATATTGTTTTTTTCTTTTTTCATATCATTTTTTGGAAGTCACTGTTTTGTCCACTCTTTAGACAGAGTTTTTTTCGTTAACCAATACTTGATTTTAATGCGCAGAAACAGTAAATATTATTTTTTAGTTTTTTATTTGGTATCAGTAACTTTAATCAAAAACTTTAATACCATAATAATGTTTATTCAGTATTATTATGTCAGACTATCTGTCTGTCTAATTAACCTTAATTGCGTTATTCTTTTATGAGAGTATATACACAATTTATATAACTTAGGTATATCGTTCTAAATATACTTTACAATTAAAATTTAATTTAAGTCTAATACATGTAAGATTTTGTCTGTAACTCACTGTATATATAACCTGTCTGTTACCTAACAATATATTATGATTGTATAATAATTATATCGTTTAATTTAATTTTCCCTACTATAGGATAACAAACTTTTTTAGGAGATAGGTAGGTTACCTAACAATTTTTGACATATATTTTTCTTTGGGTTTTTATCGATAATCTTGTGTGCTCCGAACAAGTTAGATTAATGTACCAATTAAGTGAAACTTGATTTTTAATTGTCACACAATACTAAATCAACATTCGGTATTACATTTTACTAGTCTCTGGTATTACAAAACAAAAATACCGAATGCTGAGCTAGCATTATGTGACATTATAAATCAAGTTCCACTTGATTGGTACATTCATCTAATTTGTTTGGAGCAGCCAAGATTATCTTTATAACCCCGAACAAGAAACATGATTAAATGTATCAAGAGTCTTGTTTAGGGCAAACAAGCTACTTGGTAAGTATAAACAAGCCACTTTGTTAGGTTTGTTAGGGTGAACAAGCTACTTGGTTAGTGTTAACAAGTCACTTTATTTGGGTGAACAAACTAGTTGGTTAGTTTGAACAAGTAACGTTATTAGGGTGAACAAGCTACTTGGCAAGTATAAACAAGCCACTTTATTAGGGCAAACAAGCTAATTGGTAAGTATAATCAAGCCAATTTATTCGGGTGAACAAGCTACTTGGTTAGTGTTAACAAGTCACTTTATTAGGGTGAACAAACTACTTGGTTAGTGTTAACAAGTCACTTTATTAGGGTGAACAAACTACTTGGTTAGTGTTAACAAGTCACTTTATTAGGGTGAACAAACTACTTGGTTAGTTTAAACAAGTCACTTTATTAGGGTGAACAAGCTACTTGGCAAGTATAAACAAGTCACTTTATTAGGTTTGTTAGGGTGAACAAGCTACTTGGTTAGTGTTAACAAGTCACTTTATTAGGGTGAACAAACTACTTGGTTAGTTTAAACAAGTCACGTTATTAGGGTGAACAAGCTACTTGGTTAGTATAAACAAGCCACTTTATTAGGGTGAACAAGCTACTTGGTTAGTGTTAACAAGTCACTTTATTAGGGTGAACAAACTACTTGGTTAGTTTAAACAAGTCACGTTATTAGGGTGAACAAGCTACTTGGTTAGTATAAACAAGCCACTTTATTAGAGTGAACAAGCTACTTGGTTAGTATAAACCAGCCACTTTATTAGGGTGAACAAGCTACTTGTTTAAGGCAATCAACTTACTGTGTATGTGTGCGTGTATATGGACAAGCCACTTTATTGGGGTGAACAAGCTACTTGGTTAGTATAAACAAGCCACTTTATTAGGGTGAACAAGCTACTTGGTTAGTATAAACAAGTTCCTTTATAAGGGTGAACAAGCTACTTGTTTAAGGCAATCAACTTATTGTGTATGTGTGCGTGTATATGGTACACTGAATAAACTTGGTTGGAGGAACTATGTTTTGACTTGATTGCTGCAAATAGGTTTTGTGATAACTCTAACCAAGATATCTCAATCAAATAAAAGTAGTTGTTGTGATCATTGTGCTTGATAGGCTCAGATGCAAACAAGTTACTTAGTCAATCTAAACCAAATCTTGATTGTGGCAACTACTTTTTTTTTTCAGTGCAACAATGTCATTCTAACACAATTGCGAGACCCTTGATAGACTATAATACTATAATGAATTTAGCAGATTACGAACCTTTAGCAAAATGACGATGGAGATCCAATTGTCATTCAACAACAACTATGAAATCAATGATTGACAATTGTTACACTATTGCAATAGCAGAATCGGGGCCCAGATATGGTGTGGTATTAAAAAAATATCGCAATGCCGGGGAGAACAAGTGCCTTTCGGCTTTTTTTTACACCAACTATTTGACGTCCGCTCATTCGTTTAACGTTCGTAAATAACAACTTGTTTAGGTTGGTCTGTGGGTGGTTCACCAACTATTACATATCGAGTTTCCACCGTGCCTCGGAAAACACGTTAAGCATCTGTAGATTTTGAAATTTGAAGATCTTGTAGATCTTTGACAGTCGTTACAGATAGCCAGTAGCTCAAAATGTCTGACAATCAGTCTTACCTAAGGAACTCAAACTATAAGCATTTATTTTATTTAGACCATTACGGCACTTTTGAATGTCAAAAATACAAAGAAAAATCAAAGTTACAGTCACAGACACAAGGCGTAATAACTTGAGTAAGTACTGTAGTTGCCCATTCCCTAGCGTAGATCTCTATGGAGAAGAACGGGCAAGACACTCCATGGACACTCTTTTAAATCAACAAAATCTTGGTTACATCATTCATGTTGTGATTATATATATGTGAAAACGATGTAGAAAGACGTGCACTTTAAGAGCGTCCAGAGAAAAGATTCAAAAATCAAAATCAAAGCATTTATTTCAAGTAGGCCAATAACAGGCACTTTTGAATCGTCGAAACAAATATGCAAATTAAATGAAGCTACAGTCCTAGTCACAAGACATAAAAACTGTGAAAGTACTGTATAGACTGGAAGCCAACCCTAGCATAGTTGAGAAAAAGTTAAGCAGATGTTGATTCAGATCTTAGATCTAGTGGGACACCGAAATCCGTGTCTTCCCAATCACAAGAATCTTCGGACTCTACCCGACCTTGCTTTGCAAGAAATTATATGAAAGAAAATCTTATCGGCGTCACAAATAGGATAACATAAATAAGTCATCGCTGATGAATTGACTGCGTCAACGCTTTCTTGTTAAATCATAATTATAAAGCTCCTTATCTATGGCATTTAAATAGGTGTGGCCCATTTTCATTTATTGTGTTGTAAAAGACGGAGTCATCTATTCTATTTTAAAATTGAGTATTTTTGAATTGGTATGGGCATGTGATGTGGATGAATGAGGAAAATTTCGTGAGGAAAGTTTTTTTTTAATACACTTCCTCGACTGGTTCTTTTCACACTACGATTAAGTTCAAAATCCAGTGTATTTCAAACGTGTGCAATTTTCATGTTTTTTCTGGTTTGACCAACCTATACAAGCACGGATGGGTGATCACCCTTACATACCGAGTTTCCTCCGTGCCTCGGAAAGCACGTTAAGCTGTTGGTCCCGGCTGTCATTTGTCCATCTTTGGCAGTCGTTGTAGGTAGTCAGTGGGCCAAAAAGTCTGACAACCAGTCTTACCAAGTGGTATCGTATTACCCAGTATTAACTGGTGGAAGTCAGATAGGCAGTCGCTCCATGTATAATAGAATATTCAGCTGCATCCGGGTAGGAAAGATACCAGTACAGTTCGTAGAGTGTACAAATACAAACCGAAGACATACCGACCTCGCCGCAGAGGTCTGGCGCGTAATCCCCAGGCAATCCCTCCCCGACCCTTGCTCGAGCCAGCCCGCGATGCTGAGCCTGTAGTAATAAAACAGTCCCTAAATAAAGACAACCAGATCCAGCCTGTCCCTTTGCTGCCCCCAGCGACGCCCTAAGCCGAGGTTCGTATCCCACAGGGGGTGCCCTTAGAGCGCTGTCGCTTAGTTTATAGTCATTTTTGCCCTGACTGGAGGCCTTAAATTCAAGGCATCCACAGGACTTGCCCGGTTAAGCAGAAACCAGTCTTCTCAGACTGAACTGCGAGATGCCCATTCCAATTAATTAAAAAATCCGGTTAGATTAGAAGCCGACCCCAATATGGTTGGGAAAAGGCTGGCAGATAATGAGTATGATCCCGTGGGACATTGCCGAACTAAACGCGGGTGACGCCGCGCACTGAAACTAGTTAATAAAGCACCCACTTTAAAGCAGATAGGTAATAATTAAATATTCATAGATAATACCTAAACACAAACACAGCTAACAGATTTTCATCTATGACAAATAAAAAGTATTCACCGTTCACTATCGTACATCTATGACGAATCCAATGTTACATTATTATAATGGATTATTGTTATCAAAGTTAAACGCTATCTTCTGTTAGTTAATATATTATTATTTATTGATAATAATTTGACCGTGACCACGAGGGTTTTTTGACTTTGGTATGTTACAAATAGTGTTGTTTTATTTTATTTTTATTTTATTCAAAAGGAACAGCAAACAGCTACAATTAAAATATAAAAAAGGAGATACACATAACATTTTTAGAATACAATATTGCAGCCCACAACGCTGTTCTCAGATACCTAACTGTGGAATATAACTAACAATTAATTGAAATGCTACGGTAGTAATATAAAATAATATTAGCAACTAAACTTACTTAACTATCATGCTTATCTTTGTAATTTACACATAGATCAAGAGAGCTTGAGTATGAAACATTTGAACGTACTGGGAGAACAAGAAAAAATATCAATATGTTCAAAAGTCATGTTATAGGCATCAATCATTCTGCGAACAGGTGAACGCAAACCAGTGTTAGAATGACAGGCGCATGAAAAATAGTCTGCCAGCGCGCACCTTTCGCTTGTACACAGTTCTAGGAACAACATAGCATTGTATTGTATTGTACAACGGGCTGGTGTCCGCAAATCAACGTCAAAGCGCGTATTTTGCGTATGGGCTGTAATCCACCACGCGGTTTGGTAGATGTCACATGTCTTCGAATTTTTGGTTCTAGGACATGCCGGTTTCCTCACGATGTTTTGCTTCACCGTTTTGGGAGCAGTGGTGATGAAATAAATTTCACAAATGCGCCTGTCTGGGTTTGAACACACGACTTACTTTTCGTAAGTCGGGGACGCCACCACTAGGCCACCACTGCAAATAGTGTTATCACAAGGTTACCGACGTTGCCCGAAGAATTGCCAAACTTAAGTGGCAGTGGGCAGGGCACATTGCTCGCAGAATGGATGGCCGATGGGGCCGAAAAGTTCTGGAGTGGCGACCGCGAACCGGAAGATGTTGTGTTGGAAGAACTCCCACTAGGTGGAGCGATAACCTGGTGAAGGTTGCGGGAATCCGTTGGATGCGAGTCGCACGGGACCGGTCGATTTGGCCACACTTGGGGGAGGCCTATGTCCAGCAGTGGACGTCGCACGGCTGAGATGATGATGATGATGATGATGATGAGTGTTATAACACGAAACTATGTCGTCGATATGAAGTTATTGCATGATGTGATTTAATCAACCACAATTAAAAACAAACTCGTGGATGTCTAGGTCTATGAATGTATGACAACCCATTGCATACCGAGTTCCCTCCGTGCTTCGGTAAGCACGTTAAAGGATGACGCACGCTAGAGTCAAGCGTAAAGCTTGACGCACGCTAGATCGTGCCGGGTCCGAGTTGAGTGTCAATCGTGCAATTTAGTATGGACACACGCTTCTGAGTCACTACTGAGTAATGGACAATGAATAACTCGGATCTGGCACGTTCTAGCGTGCGTCATCTTTAAGCTGTTGGTCCCGACTGTCATTTGTAGAGCTTTACCAGTCGTTAGGTAGTCAGTGGCCCGAGAATCTCTCAATGTATCTTACCAAAATGACGAAACCCTTTTATATTTATTATTATTACCCAGTACTAATTAGATCAGAGGTTCTCAAACATTTTTTCCTGGTAGACCACTTTGAATTCGTTTTGGTGTCGGTGGACCCCCTGTAGCATTTTCTTTCAAGCCCGTGAACTAAAAAAGAAAAGCAAGACATTTGCAATATATTTTTTTCGCACTATCTGTTAGGATTGCATGAGGATCGTTGTTCCCAAGATATTTTTTTGGCAAAAATCTGAAAATTGTAATCTTCTGGCTTCGAAATGTTTTTTTTTACGACTTAACACGACCATTTTCACCGAAATACAACCTGTCATCACCGGAACATTTGATCTTTATTACTTTTTCTAGTACCTAGCTTAATATCTGGCTACATTGATCAAGCTAAGCCAACATTTTTGTTCTTTGGCATCGAACCCAGGTAAAATTTCGTGGACCCCCACTTACAGCTTGTGAACCCCCACATTTTCTTCAAGCCAATGTAGACTCCCGATGGGTCCCCCGTAGACCCTTGGGGGTCCACCTGGACCACTTTGGGAATCACTGAACTAGATGGTGGAGGTCAGATAGGTAGTCGCTCCATTTAAAACACTGATATTCAGCTACATCTGGTGAGACTGGATGCCGCTGGGCTACATTCCCTTACATAGTTGGCCAAGGCACAGCAGATTATGAATTAAATTTCACAAAATCTAAGTAAACATTATGTAAAGCAAAGAGGAACAGCCTCCTTAGTCTCGATAGAAAGACGATAATCTGTTTCCTATAGGTAGATAGATATAGGTGTCTTCGCATCGTGGCATTTCACAAGCGCTCCTTCTGGGCCTTAATTCTGTTATTACAATAGTGTCAGAATAGTCGATCATTGACTTCATAATGGTCAAGTTCTGTCAAATTTTGACAAGTTTCTTAATCTACTAATATAATGCCGTCGTAATGACTTCTGAATGGTCAACCACTGGCACTCCATTGAAAGAAATGTCAAATAATGGTAGTCTCGTACATGAAATCTGGCATGAATAAATGTTCGCATTTAGTAGGAGATTTTGAAAAACATTTGTAGTAAGGGTTTTATAATGATGGCAATACTACAATGCCATTAAAACACAATTTTGTTACAAGACCATAGACCGACCAATGATCGACCCGTTGTGAATTTAGCAGATTACGAACTTTAAACAAAAAGACAATGGGATGGGAATGGAATCGTATTGGGGTAACGAATTTATTAAAATAGCAGAATTAGGCCCCCGAATATGCACATTTTTGCAACAAGAGGACGGTGGAGTCGTCTGCATCCAAGTCAGAACCTAATTGTTGACCGAATAAAACGAAATATTGAAATGATATAAAAAATCTCGTGGTAAAACCTCCCCGGAAGACCCCCTTTCGTAGAAACTCTATACTTCCTCTTCCGTATCAAATGCCTACCTAACACGCAAACGCGACCTTTACCTCGAAACTGCAATATTTATATAAAACCCCACTATCTTTACCAATGTCATTATCAAACATTTTCCGGAAAAAATCTCTGCAATCTACTGAAATATTTAAAAACGTTTTGTAGGAACAGAAATCATTTATCACAAAAAGTTACTTAAGCCATACTAAATTTGTTCTTCATATCAGATAAAGAAGTTTCCAAGAAATGTTTTTGCTAAGGCGGGCGACAAAGCATTTGTTGTTTTATCAAAACTTTGAAGTATTATACGGTGATTTCGTAGTTATTAATAGAGCTAGATAAAAGACTCTTCTTCTATTGTTATAATGTGTCTAGTTCTTTCATTATCATCGTCATACTGCCTCGACATAATTTTCCTGCTCTTCTTCTATTGTTATAATGTGTCTAGTTCTTTTATTAACATCGTCATACTGCCTCGATATAATTTTCCTGCTCTTCTTCAATTGTTATAATGTGCCTAGTTCTTTCATTATCATCGTCATACTGCCTCGGCATAATTTTGCTGACCTTATCTAAACAAATATTAAATCGGTTGAATAGTTCTCGAGTTAAATACTCAAGAACTAATAAACCGATTTAAAAAAATCTTCCACCATTAGAATGCTACATTTTACTGAGTAACGTACTTTGTAATAAATTATATTGATGTCATGACAATTTGCTGAGCTATCAAAATTTTTGCGCTCGAAGTCTTTGACACAGTGCTAATCCCAATTAATTTTGGAGCTGGTGCTGCATAATAATATCTTCTATTTCGGTACTTTTCTGTTACTCGTCATCTCATCACACACCTCTTTTCCAGCCATATCATCTTCCTTACAGTCCATCCGTCGTTTCTTGAGTCTTCCTCTACTCTATCCACATTCATACTCAAAACATTCCTCACGACATGTTCCTCATTGCGCTGCATCACATGCCCCTACCACGACAATCAATTACCACACAACTTTTAAGTCACCAGCGCCACTTTCATACTACCTCTTATGTACTCATTTCTTACTTTATCCATTTGTGTAACACCACACATCCCCCTTAGTATTCTCAACTCAGGAAGATGCTATTGCCTTTCATTCTTCCCTTTTGTGGCCAACAATTCTGATCTACACAAGACAGCAGGTCTAACGATTGTTTTTTTTTTTTTTCCCAAGAGTGATTAACTGGGAAAGGTTCGATGATTTTACTGGTGGGAAATCGATATCAAGCACCCGTCTTGTATAGAAGAATAGAATAGAATAGAATAATCATTTATTCGTTAATGGACAGCTCACCACAATAACCTCCAAATAACCTCTTTCGTTTGATGAGTTCGGTGGCTATGACAACATTGATGATCTCAGCCACGGCTCTAAACGTGTCGTCAAATACTTTTTCCATGGAGCCCTTTTAAAATGTACCACGATAGGTGTGCTGTAGTTAGAAACAAACTGAAGGTATCTTGATTTTCACTAAATTGGTATTGTTTGTTGTTTACAGGAAGAAATACTATAGTGCCGGGATAGAGGCAACTGTTCCGTTGTCTGCGTTCCCAGAAGGGCGCTGTAAATCAAACTAGGTGAGCATTATACTATACCATGCATTATATTTTACCATTTTATTATTATTATTTTTATTTATGTGTTGTCCTGTCGGGCTAATAAATGCTTTTTTTTTCTTTCTTTATTATTCTTACTTACCTTAGAACACGTCAACATTTTCACACATTCCATATCTTCCCGTGGGTGTCGTAAGATTCGACTAAGGGACTTACCAGAGAATGGGCAGCAGCGTTCTCTGTACTTTTGCAACCCGCCTGCCAAGTGTGGCGATTATAGAAAAACCACCGGTTCTTGGGAAGCCTTTGTCCAGCAGTGGACGTCTTTCGACTGAAATGGTGATAATGATGACCTTAACACATCACGTCACGCGAACTACCGAAAGTGATGAACTGAAGTTTGAAAGAGGAGAAACGATGCTGGCTCTGCTCGCTCGCTCGTACGCTATCTCTGGGCGGAGCGGAGGGAGTGTCAGACTTTCACTGACTTAAACCCATCCATGTTCCTTCTTCGCCCCTTATGTTTCGGGGCCACGGTATCTCTTTTGAACAGTCCCGCAGCTGGCGGCGAGGTCTGCGCGTGCGCTTGAAAATGCAGCAGAAAACGGAATTTTGTTTTTCATTAAAAGTTGTCACGGTGATTAGCATTTTTATCACTTTAGACGAAAATTCACGTTAGGACAGGTTTTTATAAACAATCATAAATGTAATGCAATAACATTTTTGAATGATGCACGATTGCACAATAATTTCATAAAAATAAAAATAGGTGGAAATGAAAAAGCTCAACCTAAAGAACATATCATCATCTGCCTAGCTTTTTCTCAACTATGTTGGGGTCGGCTTCCAGTCTAACCAGATGCAGCTGAATACCAGTATTTTACATGGAGGGAATGCCTGTTTGATCTACAAAACCTAGTTAGTACAGCCTCTTGGTCAGACATTCGGACCACTGTCTGAAAATATTATTTTAGAGTTGTATTTTTTGTATTTCATGCACCTTTTTGCTACGTTGTTCTCACATCTCAACATGAATGATGTAACCAAGATTTTGTAACAATTTTATGACATAACAATGTCCATGGAGTTTCTTGCCCGTTCTTCTCCATAGAGATCTACGCTAAGAAATGAGCAACTACAGTACTTTCACAGTTTTTCATGTCTTGTGACTGGGACTATAGCTACATTTAATGTACATCTTTGCTTCGAGAGTTTAAAAGTGGTTGTAACTGGCCTACTTGAAATAAATGCTTTGATTTTTGATAGTGGAGAAAAGGCTAGGAGCTTGTGGCTAATAATAACAACCGTTCGGGCCAATTTTTAGGTTAAGCTGTGCTTGCCTAAGTTGGTCCGTGGATGGGTGACCACCCTTACATACCGAGTTTCCTCCGTACCTCGGAAAGCACGTTAAGCTGTTGGTCCCGGCTATCATTTGTCCATCTTTAACAGTCGTTAGAGGTAGTCAGTGTCCCAAAAGTCTGACAACCAGTCTTACCAAGTGGTATCGTATTACCCGTTATTAACTGGGTTGTAGAGGTCAGATAGGCAGTCGCTCCATGTAAAATGCTGGTATTCAGGTGCATCCGGGTAGACTGGAGCCAACCCCAACATAGTTGGGAAAAGGTTAGGCAGATGATGTGACTGAGTTTACAGAAGATGGCAGCAGATAAAGTATCGATGGGATTCCCATCAGCTTTTTTTCCCTAATAATCCTGAGGCGGCATTTAACAACCCCTGATTTAAAGTTAATTGTGTTAATCAATATCTTTCTTAATACTTTACAAATCCTTTTTCGGTTTACTCGTACAATTTGATATTATGATAAATTATCAGCATTTTTATAATCATTTTCTTAAAGGATTATGGTATCAATATTACGTTGAACAAGGCATTCAAATAGATTTGAGGAAAAATACGTAAGTAATGACTTTGTTCAAGCTACCTACCGAATTTTATAAAAATTGATTCAGTAGTTTAGGAGCTCAATCTAACAAAACAGACAGGGTTATTTTTTATTTATTCACACGAGCACTTTTCTATAATTTATTCGTGTTTTTATCTATAATTAGATCTATTAGAAATAATCTAACGGTGATAACATTATAGATTCTACATTATTGATATTTTTTTGTTCCGTTACTTGACATCTTCAGGGAAATCTTTAGTTAACATCTAAAGATATCACCAACTTACGCACTTTAGTGGAATATTGATAGTTTATTTAGCGGTATCATGTTCCCTAGCGGATTCTCATTCAAACTTTCCACCCCTATTTCGTTAGCTTAGGCGAGGAAGGAACATGGATGGTTTTTAGTCAGTAAGAGTCTGACACTCCCTCCCGCTCCGCCCAGAGTGGGGGGGGGGGGTCATTTGATGATTTCCCATCCTTAAAAAAAAAAAAAAAAAAAAAGGGGTGGAATTTTGCAAAATACTCTGTTAGCGAATGCTAACGTCATCATAGCTACATCATAGGGAAATCATCAAATGACTTCTCCCACTCTGGGCGGAGCGGGAGGGAGTGTCAGTCTTTCACTGACTTAAACCCATCCATGTTCCTATCTCGCCTTTATGTTCCGGGGCCACGGTATTTCTTTCAAACAGTCCCGCAGCTCCGGCAGGCTAGACGCCATCACCTCAGACCAAGATTTTTAATAAACGGTGTCTTTGAAAAAAGGTATTTCAATTTAACAGTTAATCGGAAGGAGGACATCTTCTTGCTAATTAGGCTTAAAAGTAGGCAGCCAATCAGGATTGTCATCAAATTTTAAACAGACCAATCATTGGCCGGAAGTCGGTGATTGGCAGAAATAATTGATTAATTGATGACTTTGACGTAAGCCATTTAGTTCGTCATTGAAAAAAGATGACGTTATAAGCGTCATTTTCTACGAATTTATTTATATCTGGGCTTAGAAAAAAATTGCTGATAAATTGTGGGATGTTTTTTTTGTTCTACACTATACCTGAGAACTTTTTAGTAACGGAGATATTCAGGGTCAAAGTTACAAATTATTGATAGGTTTTTCTTTATATAAGTACAAGTTTTTATTAAGTGATTTTAACTATAAACACCTCTCCGACCCCCGTACTATTCAATCCATCCAACACCACAATGTTTTAACATTGAGTTCTACCGCAAAACATGTTCTTTCAACCTAAAAGAAAGTCGTTTTCCAGCAATATTTTTTTGCGTTAAGTTACTTAGGTTGATGTACAGAATGCGTGGTTGACGGCTTCGTGATGAAGTTGTATAATGCCCATAAAATTGTTGTACTGAGTATAACTCAGTACAATTAGGATGTTTTTGAATGAATCAATGTGGCCGAAAGAGATTGTTTTTCATTGCGTTGTACACTCTAAGTACCGGACTGTGGACAAACGTCCTGACACGATAATTAACCATAATTCGAGTAACGAAATTTATTGGATAACCCAAAAAATGAAAGTATTAATTAAGGCGCATTTACCGCATTGGTTAGCTGTAGTGGTAGATGTATGTTGATAAATAAATAAATATTGTGAAGGCTTTTTTTCGGATGGGAAATCATCAAATAACAACTCTCACTCTGGGCGGAGCGGGAGGGAGTATCAGACTTTTAAAGACTAAACCCATCCATGTTCCTTCCTCGCCCTTTATGTTCTCTCTCGAACAGTCCCGCAGCACTCGATGGAATGTGTAAGATCTTTTGTGGCAAGGCACATATAATAACATTTACAGGAGACTTGATTACTTTCATATGAAATCCCACTGCTGGGCGCAATAAGTGATGATTATGCATACATTAACAAATCGTCGGTTGATACATCAACTGGATGTCTGAAAGGAAGACCGTATGGCGGTGTTACTATGGCGTTTATGGCGAAAGAATGCATAATGTCCGTCACTCCAGTGGATTGCAGTAGGTACTAATCGTTTGGCGGCGTGTAAAGTAGTGGTGAATAACGAATGTGCGATACTAGTTGTGTGTATAATATGTCTGTTGAGTCCATTGATAATCTTATCGAGTTCACGGAATGCTTGAGCGAGATTTGTGCAATAATAGACAGTACTGCTGTCTGCGTTGAATCAGTGTTCGTTCCGGGAGATTTTAATGCCCATCTGGGTGGACGGACTCTTTTATAGTGAACGCATGCATTTTTGTTGGGAGATGGGTATGTGCGGACGTTGAACGCCTAGGCCCAAACGCAGGTGACTATAGTTTTATAAGTGACGTTCATGGTTCTTACCGATTTCTTTTCGTGTTAGTACTGAAATGGGTTATTAAGCTACATCAAAAGTAAAAAATCATCACAATGTATTCTGGTCTGATCACTTTGCTGTTGAAATAGAATGTGATTATAAGATACAAAAAATCTACTTCAAATAAGACCCCAGGACAAATCCAGTGGTATCATAAAGTTTGTAATGAAAATCTCAAATGTATGGACCTTCCTCCAGAATTTTAGACATGCGCTGATAAATATTGCAAGAATTTAGAACATCAGAAAGAATATAATGTTTAATAGGATTATAAAACGCTGTATGAGGCGAGTATAGAAAGTTATGAAAGTGCTTGCTTTTTAGATTTGTCTAAAGCCTTCGATCTGGTTTGTTATGAGGTCCTGTGGTGTGATAAACTTCATAAACAAAATGGACCGACGGAACTAGTGGAGATATTTAAATTTTGGTATAACAACCAAATCTCATTAAATGGGCAGGAACCTTTTCTGAAAAAATCAAGTTTGAGTGCGGTGTGAGGCAAGGGGGAAGTTCCTCGCCAACTCTTTTTAATGTATATATGGACAACCTGATTGGCGAGCTCCATAGCATGCATGCATTGATGGGGTCGCGGTCAGTAATATAATGACATGGTGCTGCTGAGCCATTAGGGGCCCTTCGCAACCTCCTGAAGTTTTGTGAGCGGTATGCGGAGAGGCATGGACTGGTGTACGATGCAACTGAGAGCGAGTGTATGTCTTTCGGCCTAGGTGATAAAACCTTCTTGAAACTCCACCCATTTTCTTGAATGGTTCTCTTCTCCCTAGTGTGAAAAAAAAATATTTTGGGCACGTTGTCACCAATGGTCTGAAGGACAACGAGGACATGTTAGAACGTGAACGCAGTGCGCTGGCTGTCTGGGGTTATATGTTGGTTCGCAGGTTTTGCTCGTTACTCAGCTAAGGTTAAGTTAACTTTGTTTGAAGCCTATTGTCAATCCTTTTACACGAGCAGCCTGTGGATCAATTGTACTCAAAGGGCATACAGCGCTCTGCGGGTACAATACAATAATGTCTTCAGAATGTTGTTGTGGTTGCCGCGGTTCTGCAGTGCTTCCGCGATGTTTGCTGAAGCGCGTACGAATGACTTCTATGCAATAAGACGCATGTGGGTGTAGTCACTGTTAGGCAGAGTACGCGGCGGCAGCAGCTACGGCATTCTGAGGATCATTTCTGATAAAGGTCCCTGTCCAATATGCTCGCTATGCTCTGGGTGGTAGGGATAGTAAATAAAATAGATGTTATATGTTGGGAATGCGTTTTGTGATTGTTTTTTTCGTAATTCTACTAACATAGCTTATAAGTTCCAATCGTTACTAACCATTATGGATATCAATCTGGCATTAACTATAATTAAATGAATAACCGGGCTATCACATTTTTTAAGGAAAACAATACAGCGCCGATCCCAAATAGAATAAGTAAAATACAAATAGAAAAATAAATAGGAATAGAAATGGTATAAATAGGCTGAAAGAATGCCAACAGGTAAACCCGCTTTTCTCTTTAAAAAAATAGCTTACGCTCAATACAGGAACCAAAAAAATAATTGTCTAATCAGCCTAAAGTATTTTAATTGTGAGCATGTAAAATTAAAGATAGTATGTTTTTCCGGTGACGCGTTTGATTGGGTGATAGTACAGTGAGTAGCCAGATAGATATATTTAGCGATACAGGCCTTCGAATTTTAATTACTTTACATAAACGGGTAAATAAACATCAAATCAAGCAGTGCGAGAAAACTGATAAAAAAAGAAAAAGTTTTTTTTCGATAAAGTGACGCCTACAGGGCGAAAGTGATGTTTTTAAACCGGATTATTATTAATTATTGTGATCTGTGATTTTTTTTAATTGTTAAGGTGAGGATGTGAAAGTGTTATTTTTATTTTGTATTTTTTTTTGACAATCGATAGGACTATGGAGTGGGGCACTATTTGTTTTTAATATTTTTTTTTTTGGTCTTTTAAAAATTCACTTACTAAATTTTTATACTAAATTAAAATACTTGCCTTGTTTTATAATTACCCAAGTATTTTTTTTATGTTTTTAAAATAATAAAGAAAATAATTGCTTCACCTCCTTGAAAATATTAAACCGACGGACGTAAAATACTGAAATGCAAATTTATAGTAAATTTTCTACTGTTATCAAATAAAAATTTAGCCATGGGTAATTAAATCAGTGTCCAATTTGTTTAATCTAACACTACTTAGTCACACTTGTCAAAAAATAATGAAAAGTAATACACTTTTCATTATTTTTTGACAAGTTAACATTGACATTTGAATACGTTTTTTATAAATAATTTAAAAAAGCAATGGGTTGAGGCAAATTCAAAATAGTGTATAATTATCTGTGATCATTTTTACTTTTATTTTAATGTCTATGCCAAATGAAGCTTCAGGAACAGCGTTGGTGAAGGATTCAGTGTAATAATTATGTATGTATATTGTATAAGTAAAATAATTATACTAACCCAGAATGCCCCCGCGTGGTGGATTGCAGCCCACGCCCAGCCATGGGGATTTTATAGGCTGCTTTTAAGGAGGATGTGGATTTGTTTTATGCGGGAACCGCGTTAGTGTGCCGCGAAATTTAATTTTCTTATTTTTTTTTGCAAATTAAGTCATTGTCCCCTTCTAAGTTTGCATACCCTTAGGAACCCTTAAATCAGTATGAATCAGTGTAAGAACCTTTAAGATCTCCTAAAACAATCTAAAACCTAACCTTTTCACATTACCCTACAGTTTGCTTGTTGCCGCCCCTTTTTTATACGGGTCGGAAATCATCAAATAACTTCTCACACTCTGGGCGGAGTGGGAGGGAGTGTCAGACTTTCACTGACTAAACTCCATCCATGTTCCTTCCTCGCCCTTTATGTTCCAGGGCCACGGTATCTCTTTCGAACAGTCCCGCAGCCCTTAACTTTCGTTTCGCTAAAGGGGATTATTTGGGGTGTAGGGAAATTTACGTACCAAGAGATTAAAATAAATATTTAAGAGCCCTCGATCGAAAACATAAACGGCCGTTTTTGTTACAAATCCACGATTTAGCTAAACAGCTATATTTCAAGTGGTGACAATGTGTTATAAAATTACGTTATTGCCTTTTCTACAGTAATAATAGACCACATTTTGTATTTTTGATTCTATTTACGAGTTATGACATTTTTTCGATTGGCGGCGCTAGTGGACTGTAAGAGGGCTCTTAAGTACTTATGTTACCTAGACTTCTACTTAACCTTTTGAAGATCAAAGGTCTGATATTACGCAATCTTCAAATAGAAAGAAATTAGAAATACGAGTACATAATGCGTTGTAACTGTATATAATGAAAATGATAATATCAAAACTAATGATAACATGGTTGCGCAATCAATGCAATTTAACCGTGACTTTATGATTTCAAATTTGATAAAAAAAGAATTCAGTTTATCAAAGAATCTAATATTTTTTTAAACAAATGTATGATTAATTAAGTGCCTTAGTTCATTGAGCACTTTAATTGCGTAATATATAATCTACTAAAGTTACCGACGTAGCCCGAAGAAATGCGAAACTTAGGTGGCAGTGGGCAGGGCACATTGCTCGCAGAACGGATAACCGATGGGGCCGAAAAGTTCTAGAGTGGCGACCACGAACTGGAATATATTGCGTTGGAAGACCTCACACTAGGTGGACCGATGACCTGGTGAAGGTTGCGGGGATCCATTGAATGGGAGTCGCAAGGGACCGGTCAATGTGGCGATACTTGGGGGACGCCTATGTCCAGCTGTGGACGGTTTTCGGGTGAAATAATGATGATGAGGATGATAAAAATGTGCCACTGACCATGAAGTCACGGGTTCGATTCCCGCCCGGAGCAAATATTTGATTGTTATTTGTTCGGAGTCTGGCTGTTTGTGTGAGTTTTAATCTCAAAAATGATTAAAAAAACACCCACAATACAGGAAAATTCCTAGTGTTGAAACAAATTTATCGCAATGACGGGGAGAACAAGTGCCTTTCGGCTTTCTAAAAAGGTTTTTTACACCCTTCATGCAAAATCGCGCCGTTTTTCTTAGATATATCCATGATTTATTAGTACCTACTGTCTACATTTCTTTTTTCCTCTCAAAGGCCTACTGGTTCACTTTTTTAAAATAAGCTGTGCCTTAGTACTCTAAAAAATACAAATATATATAGTCCGTTAGTATACTCATAACGGACTATACAGATTCAGATATATTACTCACTACAATACTCTAGTATTGAAAAATAATGGACACGTATTTTTGTTTTTTGTAAATCAATGAATATTGACAAAGATAAAACGCATCAAAACTCGGGGATGGAAGCTCGTGATGTCAGAACTACCTAGGGTATTATTTTTGTGACGTTTTGAGAATTATAAAAGCGTCGTATCTTCGTCAATTTTGATTTACGTAACAAAAGTAAAACTATGGGTTAATTTTTTTTTTTAAATCTATCTGACGGACTATTTAGTTTGTTTTTGTGTCGTGTACCCTTTTTAAGTTCTATCTAATGTGTATGTCGTAGGCAACTAGCTAAATTAGCTGTTTAATGAACTGCCTAGCCTCTTCCCGAAAAAAACAACATTTAAATTCAAGACTTGGGGCACCCCGGCGTTTGGTTAGTTAGGTTCTAATGTCCGGATGCTTGTTATTACACGCAAAAATTACTAACTGGATTTATATAAAACTTGGCACACAGATCTGACCCCGTATTCACAAACGTTCGACTCGTTTCCGATTCGACAACTCGTATATCTGTCTTCTGGCATTACGAAAACGACCGAGATAGACATACGACTTTCCGAATCGGAAGCGAGTCGAATGGTTGTGAATAAGGGGCCTGGATTAACACATCGGATACTTTTTATCCCAGTAGTAGGTTCCCATGGGACAATTACTGGACTTCACGGGCATAACCTTATAAAATATTAAGTAATGAGGAACTAACATTCAGAAGAAAAAAACAAATAATTGTTTGAGAACTTAAATTTAGTTTTATTAAGTGGTTAAGGAAATAGGTACCAATTGTAAAGCCTACAAAAAACAAGGTGTGCATGTGTATGTGAAAAAAATAAAACAAATATGGAGTAGATTTAAAGTTACAAATAATAATATAATATTGCTGGACATTAACACAGAGCGCCACCTAGTGCCACACTAAGCAAAGCTTGTGTCGTGGACACTAGATAGTTGATAAACTACATCTATACTTTTTTGTTTGTAAATACATACTTATTATACATATAAACATCCATGACTCGGAAACAAATGTCCATGCTCATCACACAAACATTTGCTCCTACCGGGATTCGAACCCAGGACCCTAAGAACGTAAGGCAGCCTCACTACCACTACGTCATTAGGGTCGTCAAATAACAAGTGTAGTTTTTTTTTTTTTTTTTTTAAAACCTATATTCATTTTACTTAGTTGCTGCATTAAATACATGCCGTTTAAATGTAACGTACCATATGCGCATGATCGTAATTTTTAAGATTTCAAAAAAAGTTAAACAATCAATTAATATAAATAAGAGCGCGGACCACCACGTCTGCGGTCGATAACACATAAAAAAAATACAACGTACTTACTTAATTACATTTTCTTTCCATTTCAACCTCCACAGATATGTACAAAGCTATCATCTTCTTGGCATTGATAGCTGCGTCCTCAGCCCAATTTCTCCCCAATGGGTGCCCATCCAACTTTGGCGTGCACCTCTTGCTGCCTCACGAAGACTGCGCGAAGTACTACACTTGCAGCAATGGGAACAAGATTGAGATGAGTTGTGCGCCCGGCACGCTATTCGATGCTAATTTACAAGTAAGTAGATAAAGTATTTTTTCTAAAATCTTCGTAAGTACATTTGGAAGGCAGACTAAAACTACAGAACGTACTCCTTCCGCCTCGTCCACGTTCATACTGGCCATCTGACCTACCAAAAGAAAATTAGTAATTACTTCAATGTATGTTCTTCTAAGGCAAGGGTTCCCAAACGTATTTTGTTTACTGCCCACTGTCAGAGTAAATTATTTTTAAGCCCCCTACTATTAAAATTAAAATTCCTAAAAATATAAAAAATAATAATCATTTAAATTAAAAATAACAATAACAGTTAACAAGCTGCTAAAATCTATCACCTGTTAAGTTAGCTTAGCTAACTTTTATAGTTTTTTTTTTAATAATATTAGTAAGTAATTCTATTCTTTAAAAATTAATTCACTTTGATATATTAAATAAAACAAGACAGATATATGAACTACACGGATAACGATATCGAACCGAGTTAGTTTGAGCAATCTCTTAATTAATATTAGTTGATTATCACAAATTGAAGTCGATAGTTGAGAGCTCAGTCGGTATCTAAGAGTCCTCCCAGATGAAATTACAAATCGCCTCCTAAGCATCTACACAACGCTCTCATTTTTCTGGGGCCCTTTAAGTCTGCAGCGGGGGCGTTATCGCCCACTTTGGGAAAGCTGTTCTAGGGGCGAACCCTCCCGTCGTTGCCACTCACATGTTCCTTTTATTAGTCGCCTTTCACACACACGTCATTCTCTCTACATCCACCCACACGACTCCTGAGCGTTAGGTCATTGGGTCGATTTCCGGTTCGTGCAAAGTGTCATTAGATTTTTCGATCTGGAATCTCTTATTAGCAGCCACGGAGTCTTGGACTCGGTTTGTGGCATTAGACTCCTCCTAAAACATGATTAAAATAAAAATCAAAGCATTTATTTCAAGTAGGCCAGTTACAGGCACTTTTGAATTGTCAAAACAAAAATGAACATTTTAAAGTAGCTACAGTCCCAGTCAGTTGGGATTTAAACGTCAATGTAGATGCACTATTGAAGTACACCTATTTTATTTTTGACAATTTCACAAGTGTTATGGCAGATAGATGTAATTTTTGTCATTTTCACCATTGTAATCAGTGATAGACGTCATTTAGTCAATGCCCTCTGGAAGGATATAATTACCTATAGCTTTTTGATCTTAATCATAACTGATACAAAATTTCCTTATGCGGCACGTTTTTCTTAAGCCGGAAAGTTCTCACTATCAGTTATTTTATTTGCCTATTGAGAAAACATTATATCTCTTATCTAATGCGTTTCTTTCATTTATTCGGTGTGTTACGATATGATTAAATTTTTTGAATTTATATTTGAGCACAATGCATTCATACCAAATGTTCATTACCTACATAATTAAATAAAAAATGCTAAAGTGTGACACCTGGCGAAGGACCTTTACAATAACAACAAAAATAAAATGAACACTCCCTCTCATAGAGAGGTGGCCTGCGTCTCAGCAGTGATAACATTATAGTTTGATTTTGATACATTTAATATCTGTCCTCAGGTGTGCAATTGGCCATTTGCAGTACAATGTACAACGCCATCACCGCAAGAAACAACAACTCCACCACTACCAACAACAACAACGCCGCTGTCAACAACAACAACAACGGGACCAGTAGTACTCCTGCCCAATGGTTGTCCGGCTGATTTCAGTGTACCTTCCTTGTTGCCGCATCCGACAGATTGCTCTAAATATTATCACTGTAGCAATGGAAATCCAATTGAAATGCCTTGTGGAGATGGGACGTTATTCGACTATGAATTGCAGGTAATTCTATTCAAAAATACCTATACAAGGAGTCGCTTTGCATCTTGGTCAAATTAAGGATGTGCTACTGACCATCAAACTGAACATTCTTCAACTGATCATTTTTCTTTCACGACCCGATTGGCGTAGTGGTAGTGACGCTGCCTTACGTTCTTAGGGTCCTGGGTTCGAATCCCGGTAGGAGCAAATCTTTGTGTGATGAGCACGGACATTTGTTTCCGAGTCATGGATGTTTATATGTATAATAAGTATGTATTTACAAACAAAAAAGTATATTTGTAGTATATCAACTATCTAGTGTCCACGACACAAGCTTTGCTTAGTGTGGCACTAGGTGGCGCTGTGTGTTAATGTCCAGCGACATTTAGTTATTATTTATTTATTTATTCTCCATGGGACCACCATAATCGTAAAAAATAATCAGCTGTCTCATACATTTGGTCGAGTAGCTATTGGCTTTGTGTAATTAATTTCAACACCGCGGCTCTCAAAACGGTGAGAATCCGAGAGCTAAAAATTGTGGCATTTACCAACCCGCATGATGCCCGCGTCTCTGGCTCCCTTCGCGGAGGTGTGTGAACGTTACAGTTAAGTTATGACCATTTTAGCTGTATAAGCATCCCTACAACATTCAAAAGCTTTAATGTTCAAAATTTCTGTAAAAAATATGGGTTTACAAAAAGTTAAATGAGGATTTTTTGTCAGCGTTCTTTAGTTTCTAATCTAAAACTGATAAAAACATATTCTCTTTATTATAGACCTGCAACTGGCCTTGGAATGTTACCTGCTATCCAGGAGCAACATCACCTTTACCAACAACGCCGACCACATCAACTACACAGGCGCCAACGACTACCACAACTGAGGAGCCTACAACCACAACAACCACGGAGGCTACTACGACAACCACAACTGAGGAGCCTACAACCACAACAACCACGGAGGCAACTACGACAACCACAACTGAGGAGCCTACAACCACAACAACCACGGAGGCAACTACGACTACCACAACTGAGGAGCCTATAACCACAACAACCACGGAGGCAACTACGACAACCACAACTAAGGAGCCCACAACAACAACAACGACAGAGGCCCCAACCACAACAACGACAACCACAACAACTGAAACACCAATCACAACAACGGTAGCACCAGGCTTCCTACCCAATGGTTGTCCAGAAGATTTCAGCCAAAACTTGTTGTTACCCCATGAGAGTGATTGTGAAAAATTCTACAGTTGTGTTAACGGGAATAAGGTAGAAATGAAATGTGCTGCTGGGACGTGGTTCGATTTTAATTTACAGGTAAGAATTAAGATTTTTTACATAACTCACTTAAATGTTACTGCTTCGTTGGCTTAGCTGTCACAAGTGGGACTGATGAGCAAGAGGTTCGATTCCAAGGTCGGGGAAAGTGTTATTGAGTTTTTCTCATTAAGAATTTCTCAGTAGTGGCCACGGAGTTGGGATTTACGTCCGGGTGATGGCAAAAAGCTCGCCCTATTCTTATTACATGGGACTTATAACTCGCGAAATGTGGGTGGTCTATTAGATAAACAGCTTTAATTATTATTTTCTTGTAGTCTACTCGTTCTGACTTAAAAGTATAATAAAAAAATAATGATAATAAAATGCCAACTCTGACCAAATAAAATACCTTAGGTAGTCGGCTTAGGGACCTTTTTGTACCCGCCAGGAAAAATTCGCTTTATTTGTTTTTAATTGGAGTTTACAAAAAATCAGTCGATTTCAAGGAAAAAAACTATTCTTTCATTGAAATAAAATGCTTTTCAAATTTGCAGATAAGTTTGATTTTTTTTTCTGAGACAGTGCAATATCTAAGTAAGCACCTAAAATAAAAAAGTAGGTATTAAAAAAGTCATGAAAACATTATAAAGTGGTGATACACACATCAAAAGTGTCTAGGGATCAACATATATTTTTGCAATAACTTTTCTCCTGATTGATATTAATTAAAATTTTCTTTAAGGATTCATCAAATAAAGTGTTTTCGTTTGTCACAGTAACGATAAACCAAGTCACCTTTGCATTAATAAAGAAATTTGCCATTTTCCTA
The DNA here is from genome assembly GCA_916618015.1 of Xestia c-nigrum. Lineage (NCBI taxonomy): Eukaryota > Metazoa > Arthropoda > Insecta > Lepidoptera > Noctuidae > Xestia > Xestia c-nigrum. Next base: position 12,189,214 of record OU745273.1, read on the forward strand.
ATAAAGGGATTTTTGACATTTGAACCACTAACACAAAAGTTCGAAAAAAAGACTGAAATAACAGTTTTCTTTAAAATTTTATTGGGTAACTTAAACAATTAATAATCCGTGTTTCTACCGCAAACACTAACAACACAAGAACATCGGTTTGGCATACTCAAAATGAGTTCATCCAAATCACGCTGTGGAATGGCCGCCCATGTTCGTTGCAACAACAAAAAAAGGTCTTCTTGCGACTGGATACCCTCCATATTCGGCAGAGCTCTTCTCTGTAGCATATCCCATGCATGCTCAATCGGATTCAAGTCTGGCGACTGAGCAGGCCAGGGCAGGACATTGATGTTAGCTGCGGCGAGAGTCTGTCTTACAACTCTTGCGGTGTGCGGTCGTGCATTATCATGCATTAACTGAAATAAGGGACCGATTTGCACTTGTAGAGGAACGATGACGTCTGATACAATCGTCTCAGCATAAATTTGAGCGTTGAGGTTGCCTCTGATCCAAATCAACTCAGTTCTTCCGCCGATCCAAATACCCGCCCATACCATGATGGTTCCACCACTATAAGGATGGACTTCCTGGCAGGATTTTAATCGCTGTTGGCGTCCAGGGGTTCTCCAGTGTCGTATACGTCTTGTATCCGGTCTCATACCAAAACGAGACTCATCAGAAAAGCACACGAAACGCCATTGTTCTTCTGCCCAATTTCTGTGTTCAAGAGCCCATTGATATCGAATCCTACGATTGTGCATTACTATAGGTGGTACCCGTAGCGGTCTTCGGGAATGAAGGTTCACTTCATGCAAGCGGTTTCTGACTGTTTGGTCGCTAATTAAGTTCCCTGAAGAGTGATGAAGCCTCACGGCTAACATCATGGCGGTTATTGTTGGAGCTCTTCGAGTTAAGATTTGAATGTCTTGTCTCCGTGTGGTGCAGCGATACCGTCCTCCATGGCGCTCAGCCACGGTACCAGTGCTTCGGTAACGTGTCCAAAGTCGACTGATAACACTCTGACTTGTATTCAGAGCTAAAGCCACAGTACGTTGCCGGGAACCAGCTTCTATCATTCCCACGGCTCTGAGCATTTCTTCCCTGCTTAAATGACGTCGCCGCTCCATAATAACGTTGGTTTTAATCAGTAGTAGGGAAACAGTAGCACTAATAATGTCTTCAATGCGTTTTATGTTTTTATAGGGAAAATATTGACAGCTGATTTTCATCTTTTACTCGAATTTGATTCACAGTTCCTGATTCAAATTATGAAATGCACCAAAAAGGATCCATATAAATTTATAAAATCATAAATTTATTACAAAGCCACATCTCAATCTCAAGAAATCCGCATAAAAATGCTTGATCCCTAGACACTTTTGATGTGTGTATTTCAAAAATTAAAAAAAATAATCATATTTTGTAAGCGGGTCATAAGCGATTCTTTTCCCAGCGGGTTCAAATAGGTCCCTAAGCCGACTACCGAAACAAATTTTATATCCATCTGGCCTGAACCACCTGTATAAGCATCCCCGTCTTAAGCACGCGTGGTTGTAAACGATTGTTGCTTTCTTTTATTACTTTATTCACAAATTAAAACAAAATACATAATATATAACCATGTTACTTCTGAACTCAAAACACGTAAAAGTAAACATAAAATAATGATCATTGACGTAATTAATCCATTCAGTCGACTGAATGACCTGATCCAAGCAATATGATGTCACATTGCATTAAGTCATTCCGGAATAAAAAGACAGACGAGTACTAAATGGAACACCTATGTTTCGTAAAAAAGCAAATGGCAGCCATTTGCTTTTTACGAAACCCTAGGCTACGTTATCGTTTCACATCAGGCAATTTGTGGCTACATCTATGCCTATTTAGTAAAAAAATAAATAAATATTTCAAAATTCAACGATTCTTTTCCGTTCCAGGTCTGCAGTTGGCCCTTCATGGTACAATGTAACGTGTCAACTACGACTCCAGTTCCAACAACAACCACAACTGAGGAGCCCACAACTACCTCAACAACAGAGGAGCCCACTACCACAACAACAACTGAGGAGCCCACAACCACAACCACAACTGAGGAGCCCACAACCACAACTGAGGAGCCCACAACCACAACCACAACTGAGGAGCCCACAACCACAACCACAACTGAGGAGCCCACAACCACAACCACAACTGAGGAGCCCACAACCACAACCACAACTGAGGAGCCCACAACCACAACCACAACTGAGGAGCCTACAACTACCTCAACAACTGAGGAGCCCACTACCACAACAACAACTGAGGAGCCCACTACCACAACCACAACTGAGGAGCCCACAACCACAACCACAACAGAGGAGCCTACAACTACCTCAACAACTGAGGAGCCCACTACCACAACCACAACTGAGGAGCCCACAACCACAACCACAACTGAGGAGCCCACAACCACAACCACAACTGAGGAGACCACAACCACAACCACAACTGAGGAGCCCACAACCACAACCACAACTGAGGAGCCTACAACTACCTCAACAACTGAGGAGCCCACTACCACAACCACAACTGAGGAGCCCACAACCACAACATCAACTGATGAGCCCACAACCACAACCACAACTGAGGAGCCTACAACTACCTCAACAACTGAGGAGCCCACTACCACAACCACAACTGAGGAGCCCACAACCACAACCACAACTGAGGAGCCTACAACTACCTCAACAACAGAGGACCCCACTAGCACAACAACAACTGAGGAGCCCACTACCACAACCACAACTGAGGAGCCTACAACTACCTCAACAACTGGGGAGCCCACTACCACAACCACAACTGAGGAGCCCACAACCACAACCACAACTGAGGAGCCCACGACCACAACCACAACTGAGGAGCCCACTACCACAACCACAACTGAGGAGCCCACAACCACAACAACAACTGAAGAGCCCACTACCACAACCACAACTGAAGAGCCCACTACGACAACCACAACTGAGGAGCCCACTACCACAACCACAACTGAGGATCCCACTACCACAACCACAACTGAGGAGCCCACTACCACAACCACAACTGAGGAGCCCACAACCACAACCACAACTGAGGAGCCCACAACCACAACCACAACTGAGGAGCCTACAACTACCTCAACAACAGAGGACCCCACTACCACAACAACAACTGAGGAGCCCACAACCACAACCACAACTGAGGATCCCACTACCACAACCACAACTGAGGAGCCCACTACCACAACCACAACTGAGGAGCCCACAACCACAACAACAACTGAGGAGGCCACTACCACAACCACAACTGAGGAGCCCACAACCACAACAACAACTGAGGAGCCCACTACCACAACCACAACTGAGGAGCCCACTACCACAACCACAACTGAGGAGCCCACAACCACAACCACAACTGAGGAGCCCACAACCACAACCACAACTGAGGAGCCCACAACCACAACTACAACTGAGGAGCCTACAACTACCTCAACAACAGAGGACCCCACTACCACAACAACAACTGAGGAGCCCACAACCACAACCACAACTGAGGAGCCTACAACTACCTCAACAACAGAGGACCCCACTACCACAACAACAACTGAGGAGCCCACAACCACAACCACAACTGAGGAGCTCACTACCACAACCACAACTGAGGAGCCCACAACCACAACAACAACTGAGGAGGCCACTACCACAACCACAACTGAGGAGCCCACAACCACAACAACAACTGAGGAGCCCACTACCACAACCACAACTGAGGAGCCCACTACCACAACCACAACTGAGGAGCCCACAACCACAACCACAACTGAGGAGCCCACAACCACAACCACAACTGAGGAGCCCACAACCACAACTACAACTGAGGAGCCTACAACTACCTCAACAACAGAGGACCCCACTACCACAACAACAACTGAGGAGCCTACAACTACCTCAACAACAGAGGACCCCACTACCACAACAACAACTGAGGAGCCCACAACCACAACCACAACTGAGGAGCCCACAACCACAACCACAACTGAGGAGCCCACTACCACAACCACAACTGAGGAGCCCACAACCACAACCACAACTGAGGAGCCCACCACCACAACAACAACTGAGGAGCCCACTACAACAACCACAACTGAGGAGCCTACAACTACCTCAACAACTGAAGAGCCCACTACGACAACCACAACTGAGGAGCCCACAACCACAACCACAACTGAGGAGCCCACTACCACAACCACAACTGAGGAGCTCACAACCACAACAACAACTAAGGAGCCCACTACCACAACAACAACTGAGGAGCCTACAACTACCTCAACAACTGAGGAGCCCACAACCACAACCACAACTGAGGAGCCCACAACCACAACCACAACTGAGGAGCCCACTACCACAACCACAACTGAGGAGCCCACTACCACAACCACAACTGAGGAGCCCACAACCACAACCACAACTGAGGAACCCACTACCACAACCACAACTGAGGAGCCCACAACCACAACCACAACTGAGGAACCCACTACCACAACCACAACTGAGGAGCCCACTACCACAACCACAACTGAGGAGCCCACTACCACAACCACAACTGAGGAGCCCACTACCACAACCACAACTGAGGAGCCCACAACCACAACCACAACTGAGGAGCCCACTACCACAACCACAACTGAGGAGCCCACCACCACAACCACAACTGAGGAGCCCACCACCACAACCACAACTGAGGAGCCCACTACCACAACCACAACTGAGGAGCCCACCACCACAACCACAACTGAGGAGCCCACCACCACAACCACAACTGAGGAGCCTACAACTACCTCAACAACTGAGGAGCCCACCACCACAACCACAACTGAGGAGCCCACTACCACAACTACAACTGAGGAGCCCACCACCACAACCACAACTGAGGCGCCCACTACCACAACCACAACTGAGGAGCCCACTACCACAACCACAACTGAGGAGCCCACTACCACAACCACAACTGAGGAGCCCACAACCACAACCACAACTGAGGAACCCACTACCACAACCACAACTGAGGAGCCCACTACCACAACCACAACTGAGGAGCCCACTACCACAACCACAACTGAGGAGCCCACTACCACAACCACAACTGAGGAGCCCACAACCACAACCACAACTGAGGAGCCCACTACCACAACCACAACTGAGGAGCCCACCACCACAACCACAACTGAGGAGCCCACCACCACAACCACAACTGAGGAGCCTACAACTACCTCAACAACTGAGGAGCCCACCACCACAACCACAACTGAGGAGCCCACTACCACAACCACAACTGAGGAGCCCACCACCACAACCACAACTGAGGAGCCCACCACCACAACCACAACTGAGGAGCCTACAACTACCTCAACAACTGAGGAGCCCACCACCACAACCACAACTGAGGAGCCCACTACCACAACCACAACTGAGGAGCCCACTACCACAACCACAACTGAGGAGCCCACAACCACAACAACAACTGAGGAACCCATCACACCTGAGGTGACTACCACAGTTACTGAGCCCACAGTTACTACAACTGAGGAACCCACAACACCTGACGATACAACACCTGAAGATACAACCCCAGTTACTGAGCCCACAGTTACTACAACTGAGGAACCCACAACACCTGACGATACAACACCTGAGGATACAACACCAGTTACTGAGCCCACAGTTACTACAACTGAGGAACCCACAACACCTGACGATACAACACCTGAGGATACAACCACAGTTACAGAACCCACAACTACTTCTTCAACTGAGGAACCCACAACACCAGACGATACAACACCTGAGGATACAACCACAGTTACAGAACCCACGACTACTTCTTCAACTGAGGAACCCACAACACCTGAGGATACTACACCTGAGGATACAACACCTGAGGAAACAACACCTGAGGATACAACCCCAGTTACTGAGCCCACAGTTACTACAACTGAGGAACCCACAACACCTGACGATACAACACCTGAGGATACAACCACAGTTACAGAACCCACAACTACTTCTTCAACTGAGGAACCCACAACACCTGACGATACAACACCTGAGGATACAACACCTGAGGATACAACACCTGAGGATACAACACCTGAGGAAACAACACCTGAGGATACAACCACAGTTACAGAACCCACAACTACTTCTTCAACTGAGGAACCCACAACACCTGAGGATACTACACCTGAGGATACAACACCTGAGGATACAACACCTGAGGAAACAACACCTGAAGATACAACCCCAGTTACTGAGCCCACAGTTACTACAACTAAGGAACCCACAACACCTGACGATACAACACCTGAGGATACAACCCCAGTTACTGAGCCCACAGTTACTACACCTGAGGAACCCACAACACCTGAAGATACAACCACAGTTACAGAACCCACAACTACTTCTTTAACTGAGGAACCCACAACACCTGACGATACAACACCTGAGGATACAACCACAGTTACAGAACCCACAACTACTTCTTCAACTGAGGAACCCACAACACCTGACGATACAACACCTGAGGATACAACACCTGAGGATACAACACCTGAGGATACAACACCTGAGGAAACAACACCTGAGGAAACAACACCTGAGGATACAACCACAGTTACAGAACCCACGACTACTTCTTCAACTGAGGAACCCACAACACCTGAGGATACAACCCCAGTTACTGAGCCCACAGTTACTACAACTGAGGAACCCACAACACCTGACGATACAACACCTGACGATACAACACCTGACGATACAACACCTGAGGATACAACCCCAGTTACTGAGCCCACAGTTACTACAACTGAGGAACCCACAACACCTGACGATACAACACCTGAGGATACAACCACAGTTACAGAACCCACAACTACTTCTTCAACTGAGGAACCCACAACACCTGACGGTACAACACCTGAGGATACAACACCTGAGGATACAACACCTGAGGAAACAACACCTGAGGATACAACCACAGTTACAGAACCCACGACTACTTCTTCAACTGAGGAACCCACAACACCTGAGGATACAACACCTGAGGATACAACACCTGAGGAAACAACACCTGAGGATACAACCCCAGTTACTGAGCCCACAGTTACTACAACTGAGGAACCCACAACACCTGACGATACAACACCTGAGGATACAACCCCAGTTACTGAGCCCACAGTTACTACAACTGAGGAACCCACAACACCTGACGATACAACACCTGAGGATACAACCACAGTTACAGAACCCACAACTACTTCTTCAACTGAGGAACCCACAACACCTGACGATACAACACCTGAGGATACAACCACAGTTACAGAACCCACGACTACTTCTTCAACTGAGGAACCCACAACACCTGAGGATACAACCACAGTTTCAGAACCCACAACTACTTCTACAACTGAGGAACCCACAGAACCCATTACTGTTACAACAGAGGTACCTGTCACGGTTACAAAACCAACCACATTAGCAGATTCATTATTTATTACAACATTTCAGCCAAAACCCAAATTTAAATACACCACACATGAATTATCAATCACAAAATAATGATCCTACCACCACTTATGAATCAACAACCACATAATTACGATCCACCAGCTACATACATGTGATCCATTAGCCACAGATGAACCGACAACCACATCATTATTTTCTTATAACCATAAAAATGACGCAAAAACTAATTATACTGATTTGTTCTCAAAACGCAGGTCCCTACAACTTCGACAGATCCAACAAGTTCGACGGAACCATCAACACCGGAAGAACCTACTTCTACCCCTGACTATACGAGTACGACAGTCGAAGAAGACACAACATTGGAGCCAACAACTCAGGTACCGTTTACAACATATGAGCCAACACCACAAGACCCTACAACTGACGAATCTACAACACAAGACTCCACGACTGATGAGTCTATTACACTAGAGCCAACTACACATGATCCCACAACTGATGAGTCTACATCACAAGACCCCATAACTGACGAGTTTACGTCACAAGACCCCACAACTGATGACTCTACAACACAATATCCTACAACTGATGAATCTACAACACAAGACCTTACAACTGATGACTCTACAACACAAGAGCCCACAACTGATGAATCTATAACACAAGAACCATCTACACAAGACCCCATAACTGATGAGTCTACAACACTAGAGCCAACAACTGATGAATCTATATCACAAGAGCCATCTACACAAGACCCCATAACTGATGAGTCTACAACACTAGAGCCAACAACTGATGAATCTATATCACAAGAGCCATCTACACAAGAGCCCATAACTGATGAGTCTACAACTGATGAATCTATATCACAAGAGCCATCTACACAAGACCCCATAACTGATGAGTCTACAACACTAGAGCCAACAACTGATGAATCTATATCACAAGAGCCATCTACACAAGAGCCCATAACTGATGAGTCTACAACTGATGAATCTATATCACAAGAGCCATCTACACAAGACCCCATAACTGATGAGTCTACAACACTAGAGCCAACAACTGATGAATCTATATCACAAGAGCCATCTACACAAGAGCCCATAACTGATGAATCTACAACTGATGAATCTACAACACAAGAGCCCATAACTGATGAGTCTATAACACAAGACCCATCTACACAAGACCCTACAACTGATGAGTCTACAACACTAGAGCCAACAACTGATGAAGAGTCATCTACACAAGACCCCATAACTGATGAATCTATATCACAAGAACCATCTACACAAGACCCCATAACTGATGAATCTATAACACAAGAACCATCTACACAAGACCCCATAACTGATGAATCTATAACACAAGAACCATCTACACAAGACCCCATAACTGATGAATCTATAACACAAGAACCATCTACACAAGACCCCATAACTGATGAATCTATATCACAAGAGCCATCTACACAAGAGCCCATAACTGATGAATCTATAACACAAGAACCATCTACACAAGACCCCATAACTGATGAATCTATAACACAAGAACCATCTACACAAGACCCTATAACTGATGAATCTATATCACAAGAACCATCTACACAAGACCCCATAACTGATGAATCTATAACACAAGAACCATCTACACAAGACCCTATAACTGATGAATCTATAACACAAGAACCATCTACACAAGACCCCATAACTGATGAATCTATATCACAAGAGCCATCTACACAAGACCCTTCAACTGATGAGTCTACAACACTAGAGCCAACAACTGATGAATCTATATCACAAGAGCCATCTACACAAGAGCCCATAACTGATGAGTCTACAACTGATGAATCTATATCACAAGAGCCATCTACACAAGACCCCATAACTGATGAGTCTACAACACTAGAGCCAACAACTGATGAATCTATATCACAAGAACCATCTACACAAGACCCATCAATTGATGAGTCTACAACACTCGACTCTATAACTGATGAATCTACATCAGAAGACCCAACAAGTGATGAGTCTACTACACAAGACCCTACAACTGATGAGTCTACCACACTAGAGCCAACGACTGATGAATCTATAACACAAGAGCCATCTACACAAGACCCTATAATTGACGAGTCTACAACACACGACCACATAACTGATGAGTCTACGTCTCAAGACCCCACAACTGATGAAACTACAACACAAGACCTCACATCTGATGACTCTACAACACTAGAGCCAAAAACTGATGAACCAACGACACTAGAGCCAATAACCCAAGACTCCACAACTGATGAACCAACCACACAAGAATCCACGACTGATAGGCCAACAACAGGAGACCCAATAATTCCTTTTGTTCTAAAACATTTCACAAAAGACTCCACAACTAATGACCCAACAACACATCACCCCACAATGTATGAGCCAACATCATCAGACCCAATTATTCCTTTCCTGCTTAAATATTTGAATTAGTAATTTAAGAAATTACACTTATTTATCCCATGATTACCTTATTTAAATTAATAAAATATATTGTTTGAGTAAAAATTAGTTTTTTTTTTCATCTCAATATTATTTCTTGCTTTTTATCCTGACACTAAAAAAACACTACAACACCAGAACTAACCAAACAGAACCCACAATAAACTATCTTTTAAGAGTACAGTTAAAAACTTATGCATGGACAACTACTGACAACTCATAATAACAATAAAATTATCGTTAGCCGTTGTGTAGTTGGCTTTAGTATCTAGTGGATCTGGTGTCGTTGGCTCATTAACTAAACAACTACCTACTTATCACAACAAAGCCAAAGACATAAAAGGAAACCATGTATACTAGAGCCAATGAGGAACAGGTTTTTTTTAAAAGTCAAAAATAGACTAAAAGAAAAAAAATCTACGGTTGAGCCAGATGCATAACAACTGTGAATTGGTTGTAGTCTGCCTTTGCAAAGGTCAGACGGGTGTTCTATCTATTGGGTCACTGCCCGGTAGTTATTAAGGGGTATATTTATATCCATAGCTTGCGGATAATTTTGATTGCGTGATGCAAAACTTCTTAGTTCTCATCATGTGTCTTATATGTCGCTACTGATATTTTTGACTATGTCGCTACAAGTTGTTGTTGCCTCTAATGAGTGCCGTCGTGCCGTTACACTGGCGTTTTGTAGTTAACCAATAGCCAACGACATTATGTTGTAGGCTCATTACAATCGAATGCTGAAAAGCTACTTATGACACGATACAACCACCAACAACTACAAATACACATACAACACAAAATTCTACCACTAACAGATTTACAAACAACACAAATTCCACACCAAAAACCTACATGATTCCATTGATTTAAATCATAGAATCGCCACACCGCGCCAAAAACTGTCCAAGTTTCTATTTCGTGGACAATTCCATTTAATAACACTCTTTTTTTTGGGCAGTCGTGTAAAAAGTATTGTCTCTCTCTCGTATCTGATTGAATTGAAGTAACTACACTACCCTTTTTTGTCATACAGGAGTCAACCACTACTGAAGCGGCCGACTTACCACCAGTAGCTGATCCAACAACCCCAACCACCCCATCAACTACTACTGAGGAAGATTCTCCGTCCACGGATAATGATTATACGACAACGGAAAGTGATGGCACAACAGCGTCTGATGAAGATAATTCATCAACAACAGACTATCCAACAATCAGTACTGTTGTGACAGAAGACCCAGCAGATTCAACGCCGACCACAGAAGAACCGACGACAGAGGATGATAACCCCTGTCCACTAGGCACTTATGGAAATGTGCCACATCCAGAACTGTGTCATTCCTTCTACTTGTGCGTTAGTGGAGTAGCAGTTCCATTGCAATGCGCAGCTGGGTTCGAATTTGATCCTGAACTTAAGGTGAGAATTTCTTTTGATTAATATGTTGTGTCTGTCCAACCTACCTCTTTTGCCTATTTTGTTTAATCTATCTCTGTCAGCTGTTATCGATGTATTTATAAAAGTTTACATTGTCGCTATAATTTGAGAGGTCTTCACATAGTTCATAGTTTTGAGTATTTTAACAACATTATTCAATGAAAAATATAATACCTTGTAAACTTTTAAATTCTTGCAGATTTAATCTAGTTTGTGTGTTTGCACAAGGTTACATCTTAACTAATATTATAGAGAGGAAATACTTGTTTTTCTGTATGTTTGTTTGTCAAGATTTAAGTGAAGATCTACTCAACCGATTCAAAAAATCTTTCACCATTAGAAAGCTACATCTCTAAGTAACAAAGGCTATAAATTATGTTACATAATACTACAGTTCTTTCAGAATTTTTATGTCTTGTGAGTGGGACTGTATTTAATTGTTATCTTTTTTTCGACAATTCAAATGTGCCTGTAGTTGGCCTTCTTAAAATAAATGCTTTGATTACTTATATATTGATAGCATGCAAATTAGCCGAGCTATCCTCTGTGTTATTTATATTATAACATTATATATCCGTTACAATTTTCTAGTTTTAAAAGTGTTAGTATTCCTTAAAAATATTTACTGATATTTTCATCAGCATCATTCTCCTGTGCTCATTCCTATTTATTTATTTTATATATTTTTTATTCGTATCCGTATCTGACAGTCAGTACTTTGGGCCCTATCAGAATATCAGCGCTATAAGGTTTTTTTTTATAAATGATACAGCATCATGCTGAGATAGAAGCCTTTTGGCCTTGTACAGAACTAATTTCGTTTATTTATTATCATTCTCTGTTTACTTTTCGTATTTTTTTTTTTTGTTTTTGTGTGTTTAGTCCTGGCGCAAATGCTTTTTCTTTCTTTCTTTTCTTTTTTCTTAATGTTTTATAATTAATTGAAATAACCTTTACTTTCAGACCTGCGTAGTAATCGCCCCTGGTGGTTGTACATTAGGCGACAGTACCGACATACCAACGACAGTAGAGACAACTACCAATGACTACGAGTCAAGTTCCACCACAGAAGGAGTGACCCCCCCAGACCGGTGCCCAGATGGAATGTGGGGTAATATTCCCCATGAGTACAGATGCGATTCCTTCTATATGTGTGCCGCTGGCAACGCTATCCCATTGTACTGTAGTGAAGGATTTGAATTTGATCCTGTTACGAGTGTGAGTACTAATATTACCTTCTTTTACGGCTTCCATACTCGAACGGGAACCTTTATTACTAAGCATAGCTGTCTGTCCATGGGTCCTTTCATCCGTCTGTCCATCTATTTGTCACTGCACTGTATATCATGATCCATAACATGTAGAATTTTCACAGAATGAGAATTTTGGTAGCCGTTACAATAACTAAAAATATAAATAAATTAAAAGAGGTTCTCTGCTACTATGGTAGGGAAGGAACCCTTGAATACGTGAATTCGACTCGCAATTGGCATGTTGTTTTTAATAAATTTGTTTATTCGCTACTATAGAAAAAGTCCTGTCCATTTTCAGGTTCATGAATTTAGCCTTTTTCATAATTGCGTTTAACTTCAGATGTTAATCGCAAGTATGAGTATGAAAAATAACGCTAATGAAAATTGACAAGTCGTGTCGGCCACACGGTACCAGTAAGTAAGGGCAGAAGAAAGGGAACGCCTATGATTTCGGTCTAAATTCATGATGATAATAATGATCCTACACACATCTTTAGTTATGAATCTTGAGAATATTTAAACTGTGTATCCATAGTTTCTAAAGTTTATAAAACAACCACCAATTCCATTTCAGCAATGTATCGCAATAGCTGAAGGCGGTTGCACCTACAACACCACCACAACGACCCCTGAACCGACCACACTGGACCCCATCTCCTCCCTCTGCCCCCCTGGCACTTGGGGCAATGTCCCCCACCCGGAGCTCTGCAATTCTTTCTACATGTGTGCAGGCACACCGATACAGCTGTACTGCAGTGAAGGCTTTGAGTTTGATCCGGTGACAAGGGTGAGTTGTTGATTCTGCTTTATTACACTCATCATCATCATCGTCATCAGCCTATTGACGTTCCTACAGCTGGAACACAGGCCTCCTCTCTATGAGAGGGAATGGGCTATAATCCACCACGCGGGCCCAGTGCGGGTTGGTAGATGTCACACGTCTTCGAATTTTTGGTTCTATGACATGCCAATTTCTCACAATGTTTTCGCCATATTTAGTGATCAATTTAATTATTTCACAATTGTTTACAATTGGGTAGACGACAAAATAATCTAATAAGTCCGTCCGTTAGATTGTCAAAAAATACGTTACGTAAATCAAAATTGACGAAGATACGACGCTTTTACAATTCTCAGTACGTCACGCCTTGGTAAATTCTTTTGTGAGTTCTGACGTCACGAGCGGGACTCCCGAGTTTTGATGCATTTTATCTAAGTATGTAAATATTCATTGATTTACAAAAACAAAAAAAATGTGTTCATTATTTTGCCCCCCAAATAACGTTTATCGAGTGCCACAAAATTGTGCCATACCAACATCTCTGCCCAACCTCTCAGTGAACACAGACATGATGTTATGTTTTCTTTTCAGCAATGTGTCGCAATAGCTGAAGGCGGCTGCACCTACAATCAAGGCACAACTACTGGCAATGGAGAAACAACAACAGTATCAACAACTGAGGGAGAATCAGATTCAACACCTACATCTACAACTGTAGGAGAATCAGATTCGACAACTACATCTACAACTGAGGGAGAATCAGATACGACAACTGCATCTACCACATTGGGAGAATCAGATTCAACAACTGTATCTACAACTGAGGGAGAATCAGATTCTACGACTGCATCTACAACTCTGGGAGAATCAGATTCGACAACTGCATCTACAACATTGGGAGAATCAGATTCAACAACTGTATCTACAACTGAGGGAGAGTCAGATTCGACACCTACATCTACAACTCTGGGAGACTCAGACTCATCAACTGTAACTTCAACTCTAGACGATGGAACAACAGTAGAAACAACAACATTAGAAGCAGCTTCAGGAGAATCAGGAACAACAACAACGACAGAATTGCCGATCACTGACAGTAGTTTAGAAGACCCATTCGACCCCTGTCCGTCAGGGGTGTTTGGTAACGTACCTCACCCAGAGCTTTGCAACGTATATTTCTTGTGCCTAAGTGGCACCGATCCTATAGAACTTAATTGTCCTGATGGATTGGAGTTTGACCCCGAAACTAGGGTAAGTGATACCTTATTAATTATTTTTTTGTGTTTTTATCATCATCACATCTCTGCCTCAGGTGACTACGCCAAAGTGACCTGACCGTGACCTTTTGTAGCAGTATCGGTTTAATCTTACTTTAGGTGGGAGAGACGTCCTGTCTTCCGTCTCTTTCCTTCACTGATGTGAAATTAAAACTGCTATGAGAGATAGTGGGTTGGGCCTTCTGCTTTTTACGTCCAGCATATTCTCACAATCCTTATCAGGTCACCAGTTCACTTAGAGGGAGGCCTTCAAACTTGCATTTCGAAACGTAATCTCTACTAAAAATTTGACGTGTGATTGAACTATCTCGAGCAGCAAATATATTAATTTAGAAACTGCTTATGGGAGAGGATTAGAAGGAGAAGGGTCTTTGTCCAGCAAAAAGTATACAGTTAAAATAGTAGTCAGAGAAAACAAAAGATTCTTTTTCTGTTGATGATCGTAAAAAAGAGAAATGTGGCTAGAAAGGTGGTGACTACTGAGATAACGAGTAATAGATAAGTATGGAAGACGAAGATAATATTCTGCGCCGACCTCAGGTAGATTCGTATAGAGATAGAAGAATAATGCTGCAGATGATCGTAAAGGTCCAAATTCTCTATTCTTCTTTTCTATACTCCGTCCCACAGTGCTAAGGATTTTGTTTTTGACCCATCTCGTTGAAAGTCCTAGCTTTGCGCCAGATATGTTATTCTTGGGCCATTCTTGAAGTTGCTTGAAAATATAGCCCCAAAAAATTAGTGGATCTGTTCAGTCTAAATATTACCAACTATACATGCAAAAACTCACGCTTTTTTTCCATGGCAGAAGCTTTAGACCACCAACTGCTACAAAACTTCCACACTCTCTCCATTTTCACGTTCATACATTTGGTCTGTCATCTGGTCTGGTCATACACGCACGAAGTTTGCAAGGACTACGCACCAGACCTTTCTCAAACTCAAACTCAAATCATTTATTTTAATAAGACCATTAAAAGCGAAGCTACTGTCACAGACACGAGGATTAACTTGAGAAAGTACTATAGTTGCACATTCCAAAGCGTAGATCTCTATGAAGAAAAGTGGGCGAGAAACTCCATGGATACTCTTTTCAACCAAAAATATTGTTACAAAATCACATTAAAACCGCACAGAGTAAAAAAAATCAAGTATTTGCAAATAAAATAATTAAAATGCACCGTGGCAGCTAAGAGATGACCAGTCCCGACTGAGAGCGCCCGTTCACGAACATGACGCATGGATCAGCGCCATTAAATTCAACCATATTCAAAGGGAACTAAATGACTTTTCTCTCTAACGACATCTTTTTTTTTAGCAATGTGTACTCATAGCGGAAGGTGGTTGCACTCTCAGTAGCACTACTACAACAACTCAAGTCCCTACTATACCAAGTTACGTGGAGACGACTACACCTAGAGTGACTACAACAGTCGTGACTCCACCTCCAATCTGTCCTTTGGGAGTGTTCGGGAATGTGCCTCATCCAGAACTGTGCAATTCGTTCTTTATGTGTGCTGGAGGGACACCAATACAACTGTACTGTAGTGAAGGCTACGAGTTCGATCCTGAGACCAGGGTGAGTTTTTTGTGACTGTTTTAATTTTTCCCAAAATTCACTCGTTGTTATGCAGATATTTATGTGAATCATCGTTTATACTAAGTAAATGATTGATCTGTATATTAGCACCATGGACCAAAAAAAAAAGGCGGACGTAACTTCATTAAGAAAAAATTGAAGCATCACAATGGCGGCTGCGTAACTATGTGTGCGTGTGTAAAGGGATGCCAGATGATGAAAAATTACCCATTTTTAAACAATATTTCAATAAGATTTCCCTTGCACTTGGTTTTATTACAAGTTTTTGTGACAGATATTGTTTATTACGCTTTATTACGCAAAATAACAAGCGGGCACACGTAGCATCGTTCAAAACGTAATGGCCGACGGCAGACTTACTATGGTGTGAATGTGTGCGTGCGCACCTGTCAGCATTAGTGCACTGACTTACTATGGGTGTTTCAGTTATTGTTAAAGAAGACGGCGTCTGCCTTTTTTTTAGGTCCATGATTAGCACATGATGAAAAACTGTGTACCTCTTTTGAGCATGTTGTACACACGGAGGAGTGTTAGATTACGACGATTTTTCTTTACCAATATTCACCAAGTTATCATTAACTCTTTTCCAGGCCTGTGTCCGAATCGCCGAAGGGGGTTGTACCCTCGGAGCTACGACCACTACTGAGCTCCCACCACCAACCATCCCAGTACCCATATGTCCACCAGGAGTATGGGGTAATGTGGCCCACCCGGATAGGTGTGACTCCTTCTACATGTGCGCAGCAGGGACCGCCATACAATTGAACTGCAGTGCAGGCTACGAGTTTGATCCAGAGATCAGGGTGAGTTTGAAATAAATAGCGCTGTATATTACACACAGTGTCTTGGTCACCAGATAGTTACTATACTATACAGGGTGTAAACCACCTCATCACAAAGCCGCTAACCAACCATTCTGTACATCAAACTAAGTAACTTTACGCAAAAATTATTGCTGGGAGACAACTTTTTTTTTGAGGTTATAAATCGTCATGGTTTAACTCAATATAACGCACTTAAAACATTGTGCTGACGGATGGATTTAATAGTAGGGGGTCGTGGAGGTGTTAAAAGTCAAAATCTTACAAATAAAACTTGTATTAAAAAAAAAAACTTTTCAAAAAGTTGTAACTTTGACCTCCCATATCTCCGTAACTAGAAGGTTCCCAGGTATGGTGTAGAACAAAAAAAATATCGCAATGATGGTAAGAGCAAGTGCCTTTCGGCTTCGTGTAGAGGTGTTTTACACCCTTTATAGATACATTTTGTTTGTAAATACATACTTTTTATATATAATAAACATCCATGACTCGCAAAACATAATGTTCATTACACAAACAATTGCTCCTACCGGATTCAAACCTCGGGGACCCTGAAAACGTAAGGCAGCCTCACTGCTCGCTGCACCATTAAATACTTTTTGTGATTTTCTTTGTGCACTAGCTGTGCTCTGCGGTTTCACACACCGTTCCTCTTTTTAATTGTCTCTTATAGCGCGTAGCTTGATGTTAAATCTTAAATTTTCCTCAAGAATTGGCTATCGATTTCCACGTTTAAACAAACTCTTCATCGTTTTTAACAAAATTTTGTGATATAATCCCGGAAAGGTTAGAGAGATGTATGCCTTAGTACAACCACTTTTTGCGAGTTATGTTTGGGTCCTACGTAATAGGGGGACGAGCATATGCTAATTAACTCGGCGAAAAGACGTGAGAAATTCTTGATGCTACATAAGATCAAGAAAAAATCATCAGTTTCTTTCATTTGCATAAAATGAAAACTGATGAATTTGCTTGCAAAGACATACGAAAAAAAAATATACGTCCACAATAAAAATTAAAAAAATATTTGCAGAACTGCGTAGCCATAGCAGAAGGAGGCTGTACACTTGGGTCTCAAACTACTCCAGCTATAGATACAACAACAAGATCACCGGATGAGAGCACAGAGTTGACCACAGAAGGTGATGATTCAGAAGTAACCGAAACTACAGAATCTCCAGAAGACTACTCGACTACAGACGTTTCAAATTCTGAACCTACAACAGCAGCTGATTATACTGAAACTGCGGAAACCTCAACAACCCACGGATCTGAAGAAACCACAACTTCTAATCAAGTCACAGGTTCAGATGAAACAACAGAGTCAACAATTACAACAGAAAAAACAACAAAATTACCAAAAGAAACCACCGAGTCGGAAGAGGAAACAACAGAACCGGGAGACAATATAACTGAATCTACAACAAGAGTTGATTTTTCTGGGGAAGTAACAGAATCTACAACCAAGACTACAGACTACACAGAAATCGAATCACCCACAACAGCTTCTTTTGAAACAACAGTTGCATCTAATGAAACAACAGACTCAACCGACAAAACAACTGAGTCTCCAGATCAAACAACAGAAGTATCAGGAGAGACTTCAGACTCAACCGACAAAACCACAGAGTCACCAGATCAAACAACAGAAGTATCAGGAGAGACAACAGACTCAACTGACAAAACAACAGAGTCACCAGATCAAACAACAGAAGCATCGGCAGAAACAACAGAAAGTTCAACAATAACTGAGATACCGACTACAACACCAGCACCTATATGCCCAGCTGGAGTTTTTGGCAATGTGCCGCATCCGACACAGTGCAATGCATTCTACTTGTGTACTGCTGGTGTTCCCATACCTTTGCAGTGTAGTGCGGGATATGAATACGATCCTGAGTTGAGGGTAAGTTGACACTTCTTCCTAAGTAATTACAACAGTATAACAAGTCATAACGGGTTGTCAAAAAGTAAAATACAGCCACTAGGCTACTCGATACCCGTTAGTAAGAATACAAGACTATCGTTTAACCTGGCGACTGCCTTATTGAGTTAAGATAAAGCAGCTCTATGCTTTCAGAGTTTCAAACTAAACTTATATTTTTAAATAATGTTTATTAAATAAATTATGTTTGTTTTTCAAATAAGTTCATAAAAAACACTGAATGTCCTTTTTTTTAATCGGATTTATTTTATTTTGCTTCATTTTATTTTAAATCTCTACCAAAGGTAAAATACTTGTAACTAAGTATGAACATAAACATTTAGTCACACATAGCAAGAGCATAGAGCATTTATAAGATCTTTAATGTATACTTATGTTTAACAAATAAATAATTCTGATTCTGATTCTGATTCTCAATAATCAATCTTTCTTTTTCAGACTTGTGTAGTAATAGCAGAAGGCGGTTGTACACTAGGCCAAAGCTCTACCACGACTGCTGTGCCCGTAGAAACGACTACAGAAACTGAAGAGCAAATTTGCCCACCTGGTGTGTTTGGTAACATTGCCCATCCGGAGAAATGTAATTCCTTCTACATGTGTGCTGCAGGGCAAGCCTTGTTGCTCACTTGTGCTGATGGACATGAATTCGATCCTGTAGTTGGGGTAAGTGCTGTCTCATTTTGTGATTGTAGTGTAGTAACTTTATATTGTCACTTCTTGTGTGTTAATTTGTTATTTTGAGCTTCCGATATTTCAACCCTGTTGCAATCGCCATGTTCACGGAAGATATCCCATAAGTGACAATAAAAGTTTAGTTTTGAACCGTGAAAGCTTCAAACAGCCAGTGGCTAGTGTAGTAGTGGGTGTAATTACATCTGGTGGTGCGCTGTGTAGGAATTTGATTTTTATAATCAGTATTTTTAAGTTTAATTTTAAGTGGGACAAATCTTTAGGAAGATTTTAAAAATGTATGCAGTTGTGATTCGATGAAATGTGTGAGGAACTCTTTAAGCAGAAAACAATCTCGAGGCATAATTTATGAGAAAAATTTCGTGATCTGCCAAGGTTTTACCCAGTCACATTGAATAATTTTTCTCAATTACTTTGAGAGATAAGGAAGTTAACACCATACCTCTAAATACATTTGTTTGGGGAAAAACTGATTTAGTATTTTATCCTTGCAGGATTGCGTGCTTATCGCAGAAGGAGGATGTACCCTCGGCCAAGGCAATCACCCACCAGGAGACGATTCCGGTTCATCCGAATCAGAAATCACAACTCCAGCTCCAAACACGACTCCGGAAGTAACTACAACTTCAAAGCCAGACGACACGACTTCCGAAGCGTCTCAAACGACTTCTGAGGCCACTCAAATGACCTCGGAAAGTGAGGAGGTGACTACACCGGCGACAGAACCAACAACACCTGAAGACCCTACTTCGGCACCAGTAGTACCAACCTCAGCTCCAGGTAGTGAGGAAGCAGATTCTACAACCGTCGAAAGTACCGAAACGACTACAGAAAGCACTAACACAACTCCAGATAGTGAAGAAACGACTACGGAAAGTGTAGAGGTGACTACACCGGCGCCAATCTGCCCACCTGGAGTATTAGGAAATATTGCACATCCAGACAAGTGTGACTCGTTCTTCATCTGCACTGGAGCAATAGCGATTGAACGACAGTGTGCTGGAGGACAGGAGTTTGACCCCCTTGTACAGGTGAGTTCTTAATGTAATATTATTTCTGTTGAGCCGAAAACAATCCCGAAGCATAATTTTGGAGAAAAATTTCTTGATCTGCCAAGGTTTTACCTAGTCACATTAAAGAAATTTTCTCCATTACTATGGGAGATAAGAAAGTTTACACCATACCTCTAAATAGATTTGTTTTGGAAAAAACTAATTTAGATTTTTTTTTGCAGAACTGTGTGCTTATCGCAGAAGGAGGATGTACCCTCGGCCAAGGCAATCACCCACCAGGAGATGATTCAGGTTCATCCGAATCAGAAATCACAACTCCAGCTCCAGACACGACTCCGGAAGTAACAACAACATCAAAGCCAGATGACACGACTTCCGAAGAGTCTCAAACGACTTTTGAAGCCGCTCAAACAACCTCAGAAAGTGAGGAGGTGACGACACCGGCGACAAAACCAAATACAACACCTGAAAACTCTACTTTGGCACCAGTAGTACCAACCTCAGCTCCAGGTAGTGAGGAAGCAGATTCTACAACCGTCGAAAGTACCGAAACGACTACAGAAAGCACTAACACAACTCCAGATAGTGAAGAAACGACTACGGAAAGTGTAGAGGTGCCTACACCGGCGCCAATCTGCCCACCTGGAGTATTAGGAAATGTTGCACATCCAGACAAGTGTGACTCGTTCTTCATCTGCACTGGAGCAATAGCGATTGAACGACAGTGTGCTGGAGGACAGGAATTTGACCCCCTTGTACAGGTGAGTTCTTAATGTTTTAATTTTATGTAAAGCACAATTAAAACAATCTTAAGCCATTTTTTTTGGTTAAGACTTCCTTACCTGCGTAGGCTCTTCCCAATCACATAGCAGCAATATCCTTCATTACTATGGGATATAAGGAAATTTACACCATACCTCTAAATACATTTGTTTGGGGAAAAACTAATTTAGTATTTTATCCTTGCAGAATTGCGTGCTTATCGCAGAAGGAGGATGTACCCTCGGCCAAGGCAATCATCCACCAGGAGATGATTCAGGTTCATCCGAATCAGAAATCACAACTCCAGCTCCAGACACGACTCCGGAAGTAACAACAACATCAAAGCCAGACGACACGACTTCCGAAGAGTCTCAAACGACTTCTGAAGCCGCTCAAACAACCTCAGAAAGTGAGGAGGTGACTACACCGGCAACAAAACCAAGTACAACACCTGAAAGCCCTACTTCGGCACCAGTAGTACCAACCTCAGCTCCAGGTAGTGAGGAAGCAGATTCTACAACCGTCGAAAGTACCGAAACGACTACAGAAAGTACTAACACAACTCTAGACAGTGAAGAAACGACTACGGAAAGTGTAGAGGTGCCTACACCGGCGCCAATCTGCCCACCTGGAGTATTAGGAAATGTTGCACATCCAGACAAGTGTGACTCGTTCTTCATCTGCACTGGAGCAATAGCGATTGAACGACAGTGTGCTGGAGGACAGGAGTTTGACCCCCTTGTACAGGTGAGTTCTTAATGTTATATTATTTCTGTTGAGCCGAAAACAATCCCGAAGCATAATTTTGGAGAAAAATTTCTTGATCTGCCAAGGTTTTACCTAGTCACATTAAAGAAATTTTCTCCATTACTATGGGAGATAAGAAAGTTTACACCATACCTTTAAATACATTTGTTTTGGAAAAAACTAATTTAGATTTTTTTTTGCAGAACTGTGTGCTTATCGCAGAAGGAGGATGTACCCTCGGCCAAGGCAATCACCCACCAGGAGATGATTCAGGTTCATCCGAATCAGAAATCACAACTCCAGCTCCAGACACGACTCCGGAAGTAACAACAACATCAAAGCCAGATGACACAACTTCCGAAGAGTCTCAAACGACTTCTGAAGCCGCTCAAACAACCTCAGAAAGTGAGGAGGTGACTACACCGGCGACAAAACCAAATACAACACCTGAAAACCCTACTTTGGCACCAGTAGTACCAACCTCAGCTCCAGGTAGTGAGGAAGCAGATTCTACAACCGTCGAAAGTACCGAAACGACTACAGAAAGCACTAACACAACTCCAGATAGTGAAGAAACGACTACGGAAAGTGTAGAGGTGACTACACCGGCGCCAATCTGCCCACCTGGAGTATTAGGAAATGTTGCACATCCAGACAGGTGTGACTCGTTCTTCGTCTGCACTGGAGTGCAAGCGATAGAAAGACAGTGTGCTGAAGGACAGGAGTTTGACCCACTTGTACAGGTGAGTTTTTAATGTTATTTTTCGGATAACCACATGATTCCACACACGTCATTTGCCTTGGCTTTTCCCAATCTCAGGAATATTCTATTACTATGGGAGATAAGGACATTTACACCAGAATCAGAATCAGAATGCTTTATTTGTAAACATAGGTCAAATTCCACCTTACACACCTTGTTCCTTATACCGCAAAATACATTGAGGAAAAAATTTACTTAGTTTTAATATTTTTGCAGAATTGCGTACTCATCACGGAAGGAGGATGTACCCTCGGCCATGGCAATCAATCATCAGCAGAAGATTCAGGTTCATCCGAATCTGAAATTACAACTGCAGCTTCAGACACGACTCCGGAAGCAACTACGACTTCAAACCCAGCAGACACGACTTCCGAAGCAGCTCAAACGACTTCTAAAGCCACTCAAACGACTACGGAAAGTGCAGAGGTGACTACACCAGCGCCAATCTGCCCACCTGGAGTATTAGGAAATGTTGCACATCCAGACAAGTGTGACTCGTTCTTCATCTGCACTGGAGCAATAGCGATTGAACGACAGTGTGCCGGAGGACAGGAGTTTGACCCCCTTGTACAGGTGAGTTCTTAATGTTATATTATTTCTGTTGAGCCGAAAACAATCCCGAAGCATAATTTTGGAGAAAAAATTCTTGATCTGCCAAGGTTTTACCTAGTCACATTAAAGAAATTTTCTCCATTACTATGGGAGATAAGAAAGTATACACCATACCTTTAAATACATTTGTTTTGGAAAAAACTAATTTAGTTTTTTTTTTGCAGAACTGTGTGCTTATCGCAGAAGGAGGATGTACCCTCGGCCAAGGCAATCACCCACCAGGAGATGATTCAGGTTCATCCGAATCAGAAATCACAACTCCAGCTCCAGACACGACTCCGGAAGTAACAACAACATCAAAGCCAGATGACACGACTTCCGAAGAGTCTCAAACGACTTCTGAAGCCGCTCAAACAACCTCAGAAAGTGAGGAGGTGACTACACCGGCGACAAAACCAAATACAACACCTGAAAACCCTACTTTGGCACCAGTAGTACCAACCTCAGCTCCAGGTAGTGAGGAAGCAGATTCTACAACCGTCGAAAGTACCGAAACGACTACAGAAAGCACTAACACAACTCCAGATAGTGAAGAAACGACTACGGAAAGTGTAGAGGTGCCTACACCGGCGCCAATCTGCCCACCTGGAGTATTAGGAAATGTTGCACATCCAGACAAGTGTGACTCGTTCTTCATCTGCACTGGAGCAATAGCGATTGAACGACAGTGTGCTGGAGGACAGGAGTTTGACCCCCTTGTACAGGTGAGTTCTTAATGTTATAATTTTATGTTAAGCATGTTAAGCATAAAACAATCTTAAGCCATTATTTTTGGTTAAGACTTCCTTACCTGTGTAGGCTCTTTCCAATCACATAGCAGCAATATCCTCCATTACTATGAGATATAAGGAAGTTTACACCATACCTCTAAATACATTTGATTGGGGAAAAACTAATTTAGTATTTTATCCTTGCAGAATTGCGTGCTTATCGCAGAAGGAGGATGTACCCTCGGCCAAGGCAATCAACCACCAGGAGACGATTCCGGTTCATCCGAATCAGAAATCACAACTCCAGCTCCAAACACGACTCCGGAAGTAACTACAACTTCAAAGCCAGACGACACGACTTCCGAAGCGTCTCAAACGACTTCTGAGGCCACTCAAACGACCTCGGAAAGTGAGGAGGTGACTACACCGGTGACAGAACCAACAACACCTGAAGACCCTACTTCGGCACCAGTAGTACCAACCTCAGCTCCAGGTAGTGAGGAAGCAGATTCTACAACCGTCGAAAGTACCGAAACGACTACAGAAAGCACTAACACAACTCCAGATAGTGAAGAAACGACTACGGAAAGTGTAGAGGTGACTACACCGGCGCCAATCTGCCCACCTGGAGTATTAGGAAATGTTGCACATCCAGACAGGTGTGACTCGTTCTTCGTCTGCACTGGAGTGAAAGCGATAGAAAGACAGTGTGCTGAAGGACAGGAGTTTGACCCACTTGTACAGGTGAGTTTTTAATGTTATTTTTCGGATAACCACATGATTCCACACACGTCATTTGCCTTGGCTTTTCCCAATCTCAGGAATATTCTATTACTATGGGAGATAAGGACATTTACACCAGAATCAGAATCAGAATGCTTTATTTGTAAACATAGGTCAAATTCCACCTTACACACCTTGTTCCTTATACCGCAAAATACATTGAGGAAAAAATTTACTAAGTTTTAATATTTTTGCAGAATTGCGTACTCATCACGGAAGGAGGATGTACCCTCGGCCATGGCAATCAATCATCAGCAGAAGATTCAGGTTCATCCGAATCTGAAATTACAACTGCAGCTTCAGACACGACTCCGGAAGCAACTACGACTTCAAACCCAGCAGACACGACTTCCGAAGCAGCTCAAACGACTTCTAAAGCCACTCAAACGACTACGGAAAGTGCAGAGGTGACTACACCAGCGCCAATCTGCCCACCTGGAGTATTAGGAAATATTGCACATCCAGACAAGTGTGACTCGTTCTTCATCTGCACTGGAGCAATAGCGATTGAACGACAGTGTGCCGGAGGACAGGAGTTCAATCCTGTTGTATCGGTAAGTGTCATTTAATCACTTTTTAGAAACGACTTACAAACTTGTGAAATTTATGAAGCTCTCGGAAATTCACCTAATGTGGCTAGGGGAGGTTTTTGTCCAGCAATTGACGTCTTTAAGCTGTATTATAATTATATTACTACTGTATTATACTACTGTATTATAATGTTAAACAAAGGATAGCAAAGTAAACTGTGGCAGTTACTACAATGCATACCGTCCTATAGGGTGTAAAATACAAATCAAAGCATTTATTTCAAGTAGGCCAATAACAGGCACTTTTGAATTGTCGAAACAAAGATTAAACAACCACATCATGAAGCCAAGTTTTGTTTTTTAATACGAGTTTTTATTGCAAGACTTTTACTTTAAACACCTCCACGTACTTATCAATCCATCCACCAGCACAATGTTTTAAGTGCATTACTTTGAGTTCTACCATGAAAGATGATTTTTCACCCCAAACAACGAAGTTCCAGCAATATTTTTTGCGTAAAGTTGAAACGAACGAACGAGTGAGTGAACGAACGGGTTGGTGAGTATGATGAACAGAATGCTTGGTTGACGGCTTCATGATGTCGTTGTTTAAGCCCTGTGTAGTCCAAACTACGCCAGATATCTAACAGCACGCAAATCTTACATCGTGAAAGAAGAGCTATCACCAAATTAGGATGAAATGACGAATGATCGTATATTTAAAATAGAGAGCATAGGACATCACCCCATCAGAAGCAGCAACTGGTTGGATGAACCTTGTATTTCAGCGGAGGATGACTAACTTTCCACTCCGTTTCTTATACCTTTTTAATATTAAAATGTTTTCTTTAACTAAAATTGTATTTTTCATTAAGATTTAGTATATTATTTTGTTAACAAATACATTTAATATTTACAGAATTGTGTACTCATTGCCGAAGGCGGATGCACTCTTGGACCAAACACAAGCAACGAGGAAGACGCTAATGGCTCATCCGAAGAACTTATAGCAACTGGAAAACCTGTCGACGTGACTGACGAGCCATCGACCTTTGACCCAGAAGAAGATACGGCCGCAGCACACTTCGAATGTCCTGAAGATCAGTACGGCAATGTGGCTGATCCAGCCAGGTGTGACGCGTACTATGACTGCAGTGGAAATATTCCCCAGCACCTTTTGTGTGCTGATGGATATGAATTTGATAGTAAATCGAGGGTGAGTTTCATTTTTGCCGAAGACGTAATTTCTTACGATAGATAATGCGAACAAAATCATATTCTGCTTGCAGAGGTATAAGTGTATCGTGCTAAAGTTGGCAGTGATGTAATTATGTTTCAAAGCGATTTTTCACATGTAGTAAAATTCAATATTCAAACTTTATTAGCATTCTACAATGTGTACGTAGGTGGTAAGAAAAAAAATATTGTGGACCCTGTCGGGCAAAGCAAAAAACAGGAATTAGTAGGAGAGAGGAAGCTTCAAATACAATAAATTTATCCAAACCAAATCCATTAATACCATATTAGGAATTTTAACTTATCTATATAGAAAGGCTAGGTAAAAATATACTTACTATATAGTGCACCCACATTTCGCCAGTTAATGTTAAAGTCATATGTGATAAGAGACGCCTATTTCCAACAACCGGGCACAACGGGCTAAGCTCGGAGTTTCCTTGCGTGCTCGAATCAGAAATGAAGACATGCTGATGTCTTCATTGAAGAGAACCAAGGTCACCGACGTAGCCCGAAGAATTGCCAAACTTAAGTGTCAGTGGGCAGAGCACATTGCTCGCAGAACGGCTAGCCGATGGGGCCTAAAAGTTCTGGAGCGGCGACCTCGAACCAGAAGACGATGTGATGGAAGACCTCCCACTAGGTGGACCTAGTGAGGGTTGCTGGAATCCGTTGAATGCGAGTCGCACGGGACCGTTTAATGTGGCGACACTTGGGGGAGGTCTAAGTCCACCTGTGGACGTATTTCGACTGAAATGATGATGATGATGAACGGCACCAATCCAGACTACCTGGAAGCTACTGAGTTAATTCGTTACGAAAAATAAAACAATTACAACATTCGCAATCGAACCCAGGCTCAGTATTTGCGATTGTGATCAATCGACCAACGAGACAATGAAGCATAATCGATATACAATATTCCTCTCATTTCAGATGTGCATAGGAATAGCTCCAGGTGGTTGCACGCTCAGCACCACAGCTGCTCCAACCACAGCCACGCCATCATATGGAGACATCATATGCCCAGAAGGCGTTACTGGGAACTTGCCCAATGAACAGGATTGTACATCCTTCTACTTCTGTCTTGACGCAGGTTATGGCTTGAAAATGCACTGCGATGCTGGAGATGAATTTGATCCTGAATTAGACGTAAGTTTTGACTAATATGTGTTAATAGATTTTTTGTTCTGAATTATACCTAGATAGTGACGTGATATTTCACCCCAAAATAAAAGTCGTTTCCCAGCAATTCATTTTTGCGTAAAGGTACTTAGTTTGATGTACAGATTGCTTGGTTGACGGCTTTGTGATGAGTCTGTTTACACTCTGCAGAGGCAGAATAGTAGACATTTATGGTTAGATAGTTATTTTAATTCAAAAAATTATAAATATCTGAGCCAGTTTAGTTTTCTTTCCATAAGCTCATGGCGAATGAAAATCTTAGCTCTAATCTACACAACTAGGTGCTTCTTCAATGATCTACTATTAGTGCTACTATTAGTGCTATTTTGCATTTTGATCATGTTTATAGCAATGTACAGAAATATTTCACCATCGCATTAAAATCTCGCCTGATGAAATTAGTTTTCTATCAGTAATCCTGATCATATATCATTGCATGTCCAAAGCTACTGAGTTAATCTACTGTTTAGTTCATACTTTAATCTAATTTCTTTTCTAACAGAGGTGTGTGCCAATTTCTGAAGGAGGTTGTACATTTGGAAGTACAGTAAAGACAACAGAACCAACAACAATACCTACAACAGAAGACACCACTACAGAAGCACCAACAACGACAGAATCAACAACATTAAGTACAGAAGCCACAACAAAACCTACAGAACCGCCGACAACAACAGAAGTGCCGACAACGACAGAACCAACAACAACAGAAGCGCCGACAACAACAGAAGAAGCTCCAACAACAGCAGCACCGATATGTACACCTGGAATGATCGGGAACCTACCAGATCCTAACAGCTGCGAATTCTTCTATAGATGTATAGGGGCTGGAAACCCGTTGCATCTCCGCTGTCCAGATGGATTTGAATATAAACATTCCGTTTTGGTAAGTTAACTGACTGATTTCTTAAGAAATACTTACTTAATCAGCAGGCCCCGAAATTCGTTTAATAGATCGTGGTTTTGCTCAGCTGGGCAGGCATTTGGTATAATTTATTTTATCACCACTGCTCTCAAAACGATAAGGAAATCATCATCAATATCTCCCTGCCTTTTCCCAAAAACGTTGGGGTCGGCTCCCAGTCTAACCAGATACAGCTTAATACCAGTATTTTACCTGGAACGACTACCTATCTGATCTTTACAACCCAGTTAGTACTGGATAATACGGTACCCCCTAAATAAGACTGGTTGTCAGACTTTTAGGCCACTGACTATCTGTGACAACAGTGAAAGACGTAAAAATGACAGCCGGGACCAACGTCAAACGTGTTTCGAGGCACGAAAGAAACTCTGTGTGTAATGGGTGATGCCCCATCTACTGACCAACCCATGCAAGCGTAGCTTAACCTGAAGGTTGACCCGAGCATCTGGTATTAGTAACGATGCAGGAAAATATCGTGAGCTGAACGGCATGCCCTAGAACCAAATCTAAGAAATCTACCACCCTCAAAGAGCTGTTTCTATTGAGCACAAAATACCGGGCTACTACACCCACATCTTGCCAGTTATTTTTACTTAAGTACCATGTAATTGGGAGCAGACTTAGTACCATCAACTGGGCACAAATACGGACTCCGTTTTTGCTACTGAGAAATACCTGGTGGAATAACCCAATAACATTATGCCTGAATTGGAACTCGAATCCAAGACCACATCTTCTACCATAGATAATACAAGTTAGATGTGCAACTCTGGTTCTCGTTTTTAAAACTGTGTACCCAAACTGTTAGATGGCGCTGTTAGTTTTTGTTCAACCAAATCAATACAAAAAGAAATTCTGAGGATTCGAACTTAAGAACTATTAGTCACAATGCAACTGCTTTCACTGCTAGGCTATCTACTTCACTAGAAAGTAGTCGAAAATAGCTGTTCTCGTTATTACAGTTGAAAAGTTGGTGTACCGAAACACACAGATGGCAGCACTATCTATGAAAATTTTGTTTGAAGCCAATGTATGGAAGTTTCACCCCCCTGTCTTCTACTATCTAAATATCAAGAAACTCAAAAATGTTACTTCATCATAATTGTCTTGCCCTTATCCCAATTCATTTGGAGTCGGCGCAGCATATTTTCTTCTACCATATCTTTTATATTTCTCTTCATCTCATCAGACACTTCTTTTCTCGCCATTTCATGAACGTTACTTAATTATTATTTTTTTTATTTACAGAACTGCGTACCAATCGAAGAAGGAGGTTGCACACTTGGAACTACCGCGCAAAAAACACTAGCAATCCCCTCAGAAGAGACTAACACGACTTCCGAACATAGCAGTGAAAAGAACAAGAACTCTTCTAAAGACCTAGTTGAGTCTATCGAAGCTGATAAAGAGAAGAAAAGATTAGGGGATATAGCATGTCCTACAGGTGTTTATGGGAATGTCCCTGATCCAGAAGGTTGTGAGTCATATTACTTCTGTGCCGGAGGATTGGCAACCCAATTGCATTGTAGTGAAGGCTTTGAATTTGATCCGGATTTGAAGGTGAGTTGATGACTTTTTTTATTTAGTTGGTACTTTTTGGTACTTTTGATAAATCTAAGGTAAAAAAGGTAAAGGTAAAGGTTTCATAAAGAGGTAAAATTTGGAAGTTTGTATGTAGGAGCTAATCTTTAAGCTCTCGTATTAGAAAAAATCTTTTTTTTGAAACGAAATGGTCTGAAGGTGGTCTAATGGTATCAAGTTTCCGAAACATTTAGCGTGGCGATCGCAATCAGCACGACTTTGATAGCTTAAATCTCGGAAACGTGACTCTTTAGAACATTTTTTGTCGTTTACAAAACTTGTTTGTATTGATACCAGCTACAAATTGATATAGGTATGATGCGTGGCCGCTACTTTGAAACTAAAACAAAATGGCGGAAAAAAAGTCTGACCGAAAATGTCAAACCCCTTTAAGCTAAGTCAGAGGCCCATAGGCGGCATACAAACTCTAACATCAGGTTAGGCACTAACCACAGACGAAGACTGACTGCCTAAAATTACTTAGGTGACCACAATTTTGTGTGTGTTTTGTTTTTGTGTCAATGATTGGCACTGTGAAATAGCTGTGCATTTTGAATGTCCACAGAAGTTCTTTTTTTACACTGAATAAATAATGTAGGCGTGTGTGTTGTGTGGCTGTAGTCGTGGTCTCGAACCCAGACAGGCGCATTACTTTGTTTAATTTATTTCATCAGCACTGCTCTCAAAACGGTGAAGGAAAACATCGTTAAGAAACCGGCATGTCCTCGAACCAAAAATTCGAAGACATGTGACATTTATCAATCTGCACTGGGCCCGCGTGGTGGATTATAGCCCATTCTTTCTCATAGAGAGGAGGGCTGTGTCCCAGCAGTGGGAACATTAATAGGCTGATGATGATGAGAATACTGTGAATTGTATGTTTAACATTTATTTCTTTGTTCACAGTCCTGCGTCCACACATCAAAGAGTAATTGCAAATCAAAACTAAAGGAAAAAACGAAATGATTGCCTGACACCGACTACTGAACAAAATGACTTTGGCACTAATACAGTTTATTGAGTAATCTTATTTACAACCAAAATTTATCGTTTTGATTACCAGTTACTGGGTTGTAGTGGTATTCAGCTGCATTTGGTCATGCTGGAAGCTACTCCATAGTTAAGAAAAGACAGACTGTTTAAATGTCAATAATTCATATGGTACTAAAAGTACCAACTGGTTAAAAATGAAATATTGTAAAAGAGATTACTGAATGAATTAAACCTGTATATAAAAATAATCTTTAGTAAATGAAACTTTGAGATCTACAGCTGAATAATAATTGTTGTTTGATGGATTGATTGTTGGGTGCAGAAGAAGTGAGAAATCTGCTAAAAGACGGAAAGAGATAGAATTAATATTTGTCTCTTTCTTTTGGTTAATAGTTAGCTGTAACAAGAGAATATATACATTTATTGGCTAGATATTATTTTCTTTTAGTAGGGCTGACTACACCATTATTGAATTAATTTACTTTTCTATATTTTATTAACTTTTTACTATAAATATAATTATTGGAAAGTGTAGTCCTAAGTCCCAAGATTTCTCGATTCCTCTTTCTTTACAATCAATTTTAGAAAAATAATTTTGAACAACAAAGAAGAATCTAAATTTCAAATATTTTTTGCCTGATACTGTTAATAAATTAATGAATTTTATTAATTTAACCAAATATTTGAAGTATATTTCGCACCGTTATTATTTTGTATATAAAAGTTTATTTTTTATTTAAACGTAGGATAAGTATTTATTATATTTTATTATATAAGAGTAAACCTAGTCTGATATATGTATAAGTTATTGTATTGTAACCAAAGGTTGACCAAAACCCAGTGAGGTGCGAAACAAATGTTGTAAATAAAAAGTTTCATGTTTTAATAATGGTTTTCATTACTTAAATATTATCACAAAGATTATGT
Organism: Xestia c-nigrum; assembly: GCA_916618015.1. Classification (NCBI taxonomy): domain Eukaryota; kingdom Metazoa; phylum Arthropoda; class Insecta; order Lepidoptera; family Noctuidae; genus Xestia; species Xestia c-nigrum. The sequence goes on from OU745273.1 coordinate 12,221,819, forward strand.
TAGACAAAATTCCTTAAAATACAATAATTCATCTCGTTTTTTATGTTAGCATTCCAAACTTTTAAAACCAGGTTTTCCAAATACATAAACCTTAAATAAAAAATAAAACTAGACAGAAGATGACGTCATTGACAGACTTAAGAGCGGACTCCACCCAAGCGCCGACGAGACAAGAAAAGAGGGCATGATGTTGTAAACCACCAATAGAATTTCGTTGTTTACACTTCTCGTGTCCGCTTAATGGAAACGGTTGAGTAGAGAGAGAAGAGATGTGTTGCAATTGTTTAGGCGAGCGTAGACGAGAACTGAAGTAAGCGGCGTGCGGTGAGTAGTGTGCTGTGTGCCGCTTATTCATATTCATATTCATATCTTTATTTGCATTCCATAATGTTAGTTTTACAGATCTTATAATAGGCTTATAGCTAGGTACAATTATGGACCCTGTAGGGCACAGCAAAAAGTATCAAATTTAAATACAAAATAAAATTTTGCACATCTCCACACAGCAACGGTGGATACATCTGAGCTTCTACGCATCTGTTCACTTCTCTGTTTCACACACCTCCGCTTATGTCCGCTTTGGTGGAGTCCGGGCCTTGCAGTCGATTCCCACAAGAATTAAAAAAAAATGCTAACCATTGTGTTTTAAATTTTGAATACAGAATTAAAATATGCATGCAAGATTTTAAAAAAGAATGGCTGACGACATGTCAGTCATTACTCATGGTGAGCAAACAATTTCGGTTTAATTATTATTATTTTATCAATGATTTTTTTAATTTTACACCTCAACAATTAATATCTGCTACAGTTAGACAAACTTTGCTTTTCAAATTTATGGCATTCTCTTATTCGAAATGAATGTCAAAAGAGGCTGTCTGGAATTAATCTTAAAAATCGCCAACACACCGAGGCACTGTGTTTCTTATTACAACGCACACAGAGTCGCATCTATATAATCACCTATCAGTCCTATAAAATCCTTTGTCTTTCCATGTACAAGCTGCAAGCTTATATTAACACTAATAGGCAGATATGGTATTTCCTTGGTCACCAAGTTGATAGTATTTTCTTCTCCTCTCAAGAAAGAAGTCAAAATTTGCTTCAAAAGTCCATCTGATACGCTGTTTATTGTTCTATCTAAAACTTGCTGTGCAATTATTTTTAATACGACTGAAAGGGGGCATAATAGATAATTAGGATTATAGAGCTTCAGTACTTTCGAAGTATTTTCAAGTAAAGATCTTCTGGTTGATACAGTCAATTCTTTTGTTTCTTTACAGGTCCTCACTTTACGACCGTCGATTTTTTTGAATGTGCAATTTGAATTCCAAGGATAATTGCCTTTCTTGTCTCTTTTGAATCTTTTCATGAAATTTAAAGCGCCTGCAACGAGGTTGTTCAAAGGTTCAAGTTGGTTTAAATCAATATTTTGTTGGATTTCTGGCAACAGTTTCAAAACAAAATTTAAGTCTTTGTTATCATTTGTTTCAGTTACAATATTGGAAACTTGTTTTAGTTTTCTTAGTTTATCTTGTAACAACATTCTAAAAGCTGGTTTTTCAACAGCAGTATCATTTGAGTTAGCAAGAGATACATTATCTGCAGGACTTGATTCGAGGGAATCATTATCAGCTGCAACATCTTTATTGACATCATCCGAATTATTTTCTTGATTTTGGGATCCACTTCTTCTGAATTTAACATCTATAATTGTATTCCGAGTATCACTGGATGGTTTTAAAGTTAAAGGCTCTACTGTATCATTTTCTTCCGCTAAGTCAGTTGATTCATTGTTATTTAGACTTGTGAGATTTTCAGTACCATTCAGTACCCAGTCACTTGTAACATTTGCATAGATTTCTGTATCGTTTGACACTGTATTGATTTCATTTATCAAAGTATTGGTAACTTTACCAGTAGTATGTAGTGCATCAGATTGTTTTTTATTTGCTACTCGATTATGTTGTTCTGGTATCTGCAAAATAAAATCACAATTTATTTTGTCCAATAGTTCACATGAGCATTTATTCATTTTATGTAAAAGTCATTTGGGAATACTTAAAAGATGCCAAATGAGAAAGGCCTATCTGCAACAGTGGAGCTGAGTTCATTAATTTTACTAATTATAGTCATTTCTATGACTTAAAGATTTCTTATTTCAATTAGTAGAATATTTAGGGCAGCACTTACATTTGCAATTGCACTTGGGGACAAACAAACGTCGAAGAAACAAAAGTTCGAGGTAAGGTTATCGATATTAAGAAACAGCACTCGAAAAAGGCGTGGTTAAAGCGTAACGTTGCATTATCGATGTATGGTCATCCATATAAGAATTTTCGCAAAAAGGTATTTCGAATGCAACTAGAGAGGTGGGAAAAGATCGCCACTCACTGGACGCCTGACGGAGGGAATCGCCGTCGAAGTAGACCACGGCGAAGGTGCTGTGACGATCTGACCTAGTTGCAGCGAACATGGCCAGATATCACACAAGATAGACAGTTTTGGAAGGAAAAAAGGGAAGGCCTTTGCCCAGCAGTCGAACACATGATAGTACAACTAGTGCACAAGTATTTCGAACTCATATAGGGAACCCAGTTACTGCTAAATGGTTTGTTCTAATATTGTTTGTAAGAATACTTACAATAGTATCAATCGATTCACCGCCTACAACCACATCATTGATATTACTTATCACTTGATTTGCGACATCTTTGACATCAATTTGTTGTATAAGATCAGTGACTTCTGATATATTTGGAAATGTTTGCTCAATTGACTCCAGTACCTGCAACTTATAAGATATCAATGATTCGAAATCCAGATATAACAGCTGTTTTGTCGTCGTTAAGCCGCGCCAGCCTGGGTTGGTCCGAGGATTGATGACCGCCTATTACATACTGTGTAAGTGTCTGATGCGATGGCAAAAAATAGAGAAGTATAGAAGAAAAAGACATGCTAATGAATTGGGATAAGTGCAAGAGCTTGATGATTATTCCACAGCTAGGCCTAAGCTACCCTTTTCTTCTTTCAAAGCTGCTCTCTATCGCATGAAGAAGTAGGAAAATAAATCTTACCAATGCATCGTTGGCTTCCGATGTGGAGTCCGCATCTTCTTGCGCCAGAGGTATTAGCAGCGACGGTGGGCATTGTAATACAAGTAGGAATATAACTGAAACAATAGTCGGAATAATAATTGTCAAGTAGATTGTTAATCTCTTAGTCGATCTCTTTTTTATGGTTTATCTCTTCATTTTGGTTGTTTGATCTTGCTACTACCAGCGTCGTGCACTAGCTGCTCGTCTGCTGCTGCTGAATGGCCTATTTGGCGCAGCCGTGAGACACACAATATTTTCTGTTTAATTTATACTGTGTAGTTTTAAGTTTTTGTTTGTTGTCGCTTATGGCATGTGCCGAAAACATATGTTTTCTTTCTTTCTTGCTGCTCTAATCACAAAAATATTGTAAATGCGAAAGTTTGTACGTGTGCGTATGTTTGTGTCTTTCCCGCAAGTACTAATGATCGGATTTAGGTGAAACTTTGCTCATAGATAGTTTATAACCTAGATACACACAAAGGATACTTTTTATACCAGTAGTATGATCCTCTTGGTCATTTATTGAACTCGACGCAGGTGAAGCCGCGGGCATAATAAGCTCATCTCATCTCATCATCAGTCTATAATTTTCCCACTGCTGGGACATAGCCTCTTCTCAATGAGAAGCTAGTCTTAACTAATCCAATATTTTTTTTTTCGGATGGGCAATCATCAAATGACTTCTCCCACTCTGGGCGGAGCGGGAGGGAGTGTCAGACCTTTACTGACTAAACCCCATCCATGTTCCTTCCTCGCCCTTTATGTTCCGGGGCCGCGGTATCTCTTTCGAACAGTCCCGCAGCCCCAGTCTTTAACTAATTCTAATCCTAACTGTCAAACTACTATTATAAATGGAAAAGTAAATTTGTCTGTTTGTTTGTTACCTTTTCAAGCCCAAAACACTGAACCGGTTATCCAGAACTTTTGCATTATTAAATTAATTAAATTAAATTCATTTATTCTCAGGTAAATAACACCCATAGCCAAATAATAATAAACATCAAATAAAGCCAATTATCATCACAATAAAATAAAATTAAAACAAAACTCAATCAATTATAAATAAATTAAATAAATCATATACAATCCAGAATCTAAGTCAATAAATAAAAATAGAAAAAAAACAAATCAAATCAAAAACATATTAAATCAAATTAATCATATAACATCCAGAATCTAAGTCAATAAATATAAATTAAATTAAGTATTATACGTTGTAAGGTGTGCCAAAACAGACATGACCTTTCATCACGAAAAAAAAGTAGGTACTCTTCCCGAGGAAAACCACTATGACATTCTTATGGTAATTACGGATGGCGCCACGTATCTTTTGAATAATGACTGAATTATATTTTAACAAGCAGAGTGCAACCTTCCGAACTAGCCGATTTCCTGAAAGATACCCACCTTTCATCCCGACAAAGAAGTACAGTTCTCGAGGAACAGAACAATAACGTTCTATCTATACTATCTATACTTATAATTTTACTAGCTGACCCGCGAGTCAGGGTGAGGGTTAGAAAAGGTGTGAGTCAACTTTAAAAAATAGACATATGCTATCGCGGACTTTTTTTTAATCCTTAAGAGGAAAAAATTCTTCGCACGTGATTGCAATAAGCCGGGACACGATATAACTGGTGTAAATCGTTGAGGACTTCCTATCTATACTTATATAATATTATAAAGCAGAAGAGTTTGTTTGTTTGTTTGGTTGAACGCGCTAATCTCAAGAACTACTGGTTCGAATTGAAAAAATCTTTTTGTGTTGGATAGTCCATTTATCGAGGAAGTCTATAGGCTATATAATATCACGCTACGACTATTATGAGCGGAGCAGGAATGAAAAATATTGCAAAAACGGGGATTTTATTTCCTTCCGTTTTTCTCTCTAATGTGACGCAGACGAAGTTGCGTGGGTCAACTAGTTGGTAATATAATGGTGATAGGTGTCTTTCGAATAATGATTGTATTTATATAAACTTTAGTAGTGTGTTAAGGGTTTAATAACTCTGAAATTCTAAATTAACTCGAGCGAAACCATAGATAAAAGTTAGTCTCATAATCATCATAGGACAGCTAGAAAGAAAGAAAGAAAGAAAGAAAATGCATTTATTTGGCACACGCCACAAGTGCACACAGTATAAAAGAAAAAATAAAAAAACAAACGAAATAAATAAAAAAAAGGAAACCAAAAACAATCATAAAAAACTTATAACTAAACAAAAAGAAAAAATATAAATAAAAGAAAAAATCAAAACAGTGTGACACTGTGTACCTCACGGCTGCGCCAAATAGGCCCAGTTCAGCAAAATGCCGGACAACTAGTGCCCGACGCTGGTTTTGAACTGGACCTGGTTACGGATGTGAAGCAGTTTTATATTTTGAAGCTAGCTAGTAGTAGTGATAGTCCAGTGCAGTGGTGAGACCGTAGGAGTGCCATGTCAATGGTCTCGAGTGCGAACTGAAGACACACACTTCAAATTTTTCGGATTCATGAGCAAAGTTCTGGAGCGGCGACCGCGAACCAAAAGACGTTGCGTTGGAAGGCCTCCCACTAGGCCACTGGTGGTCCGCAGGAGCCTCGACTACGGTCCGCGAAAGAGTAAAATTTTATTCGTATTTTTTACCTTGCACAGAAGATGCAAGCTCAACCCAACCTAATTGAACCTATCAGAGGCAAAATTCATTGTTTTTATAAATTTTCCGAGCTCAATTCGATCGATTTTGTATCCATCACTACCTTAATTTTAAAGGTTCTCATCACATTATCCAATTTTTGTATAGTGTGAGTTAAAGGTTCACTCCCCAAGATAATCATGTCGGTGTCCATGTTTATCTAAGGGGTCCTATGGTCCCTGTTAACAATAAACATACCGAAGTGGTCTCTGGTCTAAGAAAGGTTGGGAACTACTGCACTAGGTGGACCGATGATGACCTGGTGAAGGTTGTAGGGATCCGCTGGATGCAAGTCGCACGGGATCGGACAATATGGCGACACGCGCGGGTAGGCCTATGTCCAGTGGAGGTCTTTCGGCTAGCAAGATGATGTGAAAAGAAAAAGGAAAAAAAAAATACTTACAACATTTTATTCTACCCAACATTTTTCCAGGTCGTGTGTTATTGAGAAATTTTCCAAATAAAATGCGCATAATCTAATCTTCATTTTGTATACGAACTAATTGCTTCTGAATCGAATTGATTTATTGTTTCAAATGGCAAATTATATAGTATTAAATTTTTATAATAAAGCATGTCTATATAATAAGTACTTTTGAGGCGGTCTGAGTTATGAATGATTACTTATTCTTTATCGAAGCGTGTAAATCAAGTTGTGTAATTCTAAGACAATTATTTGACTTTCATTGATTTTCCAGCATAATATGACACCCTTTGGTAATTAATACCTACTGGCTGTCCGACTTTCGGGTTTCGACAAAAAACAAAATACAAAACTGTTGCCAAAAGACAGGTACCTATGGCATATGAAACAGGGTGTCAACCACCTGAAGCCGTCGTACGGTCGAACAAGTCGTTGCATTTATTATTCATAATAACACCAAAAAAAAGTAACCATTTTACTATGGTATTAAACGAAATATTACGTAGAAATGAAAACGGAATCTTAAAATCATAATAAATAAGTTAGGTTATGATATCTTTTTGCGAGTCAAATCATTCCTGTTGTGGTCAATGTCATTTGACAGCAAATACTTACGTGAATAGGGGCGTTTTCTGTTTACTAAAAAAAGTACGGTACCTACCCGCTGGTTATCACATGTGCTATTTAATTATTATAGAATCAGAAAGAATATAAAAATATAATATTATTAAACTGTGAGCATGTTTAATGCTATTTTTAAAGGTTTACACTAAAATCGCATAGATGGTTTAAATAATGAACATGGCTCGGAACGTTATAAACAAACTTTTTTAGTGATTGACAGACAACTTCAACATTTCGTTTTTCTGTTTATTTTGGTTTTCGTAAGTGTTTTTGCAGATTTTTCGCATTTACTCCGGTTAGACAATGCTTAACTTATTTAACCACTGGAATCTAGAGGTTTTAAGGAAGAAATCAATGTAAGTTTCATTATTAAATGCTACAATTTATGTGGGTGGCCTAATCCTCGAACAAAAAAAATTGTCTCCTTTACGCAAAAAATATTGCTGGGGAAGCAACTTTTTTTTTGAGGTTATAAATCATGTTTTGTAGTAGAACTCAGTGTGACGCACTTAAAAATATGTGCTGATCGATAGATTGAATAGTGCAGGGGCCTTAAAGGTGTTTAAAGTAAAAATCTTGCAGTAAAAACTTGCACTAAAAAAAACTTGTCAAAATGACCCCCAAAGTTTCCGGTACTAGAAGGTTTCCAGGTGTAGAACAAAAAAAACATTGCAGTAACTGCCCAGACAGACAATTTAGAAATCGAGCGTTCAAAAAAAAAGTAAATAGTTAGCAGTAGTAGTGGTAGTAGTGGTAGTAGTGGTCGTAGTGGTAGTAGTGGTCGTAGTGGTAGTAGTGGTAGTAGTGGTAGTAGTGGTAGTAGTGGTAGTAGTGGTAGTAGTGGTAGTAGTGGGTAGTAGTGGTTCGTTCGTGATTTTTTTCGAACCCCGTCTCCCTTTTCGAGCTTTACGTGATTAATGGACACAGACACAACTGCACTCTCTCTTCAAAACTTCTTATGGTTGATGGAGCGGCAGTCCCACCCGAACGAAGAGCGATAAACATTTCTATTCACAAACGCTTCCATTAGATTTCGATTCGACAAGTCGTATGTCTATCTTTTTTGACATTACGAAAAAGAGCGAGATAGGCATGCGACTTTCCTCGAATCGAAAAGTTTGTGAATCGCTATGCAGATGGAACACCAAAGACGCCGCGTGCCTGAGTTAGCCAACAAATACTCAAAAGGTGGAGATTTGCATAAGGTTGAAGTTGACGAAGAACCTCTCGTCCCAGCCGTCGCAAAAGACGTCCCGGGCGTCGGGGGCCAGTGGATGAGCTATGGGCTAGCTCGCCGTCTGTCCGTCTTATGACGACAGGCCGTGTCGACGCCGCGTTCGTGTTCCACGCGCGCCTCAAAGAGATGTCGGCATAACGGCGGCCGGGGCTGCGGGACTGTGAGTGAAAGCAAACAAGCATACACCACACATTCAGCGCGCAAGCAAGCATGCAGCATGCAACCAGGCATGCAGCAAGCATGAAAACAAGCAAGCGTGTAGCATGCAAGGAAGCAAGCATGCAGCAGGCATGGTTTCTGTCACAGCTCCGGCAGTGCGGGACTTTGGGGGTCCCATGCGAATAGGTCGCCTCACGCCTCCGCGCCTACGCAATTTTAAATAACACTCTAGGGGTAGGGCAGACAAGACTACTTGGAGTTGGTTTTGCAGCGATTCGTTTCTGTCACGTTGCTCCCACGAAAGAGATACCATAGCCCCGGAACACAAACGAGTAAGGGACATGGGTGAGTTAAAGTCAATACAAGTCTAACATTCCGCTCCGCCCAGAATAGGAGAAGTAATTTTGATGATTTCTCATCCAAAAATAAAAGGCGGAAGATGATCTCGATGAAGTATCATAATTTTCCTGCACTTATACCAATGTATTTGTGGTAGGCGCACTCTGTCTTCTTTTCCGTACTTCTATATTACTCGACATCGAGAAAGAATAAGTGCATAGCCTTTTCCCATCTATGTTGCGGTCGACTATCAGTCTAAACGGTTGCAGCTTTAGGATAATTGGGGTCTTGAAAAGGGAATTTCGTGGGTCGTGAGGCTTTATAACAATATTTTTGTTCACAAATAAAACACCATTATTAATTTAGTTTGCGGTTCAACCATAGAGAGCCAGTCAGTTTTATTCTTTTTTATCATAGACATTTCAAAAAGGGTGCGTTCCGAATTACCACAGAACACTTCGCGTTCGTTTTAGGACATCCTCCCAGCACGCAAATAAAAATAAATGTGTACAAATAACATTATAAATGTGTACAAATAAACATTAAGTTAGATGTCATCCATCTTACAATATTTAAATTTTAGGGGTTTTACTAAACATGTTACTGGCAACATTTTATCCAAATTAGTTCCGCCACTGTTTATAAAAATGGCTTCAAACATAAATTTTCATCATCAGAATTTTACAAATTACACATTACTATTCAATCATTTCAAACATCATTATTTGAGTAAATTACAATTCAATAGCCTGAAAACAAATATTAATATTTATGTAACTTGTATCCAATTACACATTTTATAGAAAACACAACACATCATCAATAACTTGAACATTTTAGTACTTAACTACAGAATTTCATTATCTAACTTACATCTTATTATATGGTAAACTCACTTAATATTTATGAGATCACTCTGTCAAACAGATAAAACAAATGAATGAAGTAATTTATAAATGTTGAAACAAAAGGAAAATTACTCCCCCACGTAAGTCTACACATATAAATCAAACTTACTAGGTAATTTTACCTTCCTCCCACAGCGTGTGGATTTCCGAATATTAGGTACCTCCACCTGGGTTCCATTTTCACCTGCGGTGTCTGAAGATGTCATAGGCTGCTGTCCCAACATTGTAGGAGTTCCTAGACTATCAGAGTCTTGTGTAAATGGAGGATTGTTACCTGAAATTTCCAGTTTGTAGAGCCTTTGTACAGGACGGGTTTTCTCGCCTGTCGATGTTTTAATTATTGCGGCTCTCTGGACTCCGTCCGCTCCTGTAATCATTTCGGTAATAATACCCATAGGCCACTTAATTCTTTTTCCGTCGGTCTCAATTAAAACTATGTCACCAATATTTATTATGTCTTTCTTTTCATGTCCCTTTTGTACTAAAAAACATAAATATTCGGACTTAAATCTTTGTCGAAATTGTTCGCGTAACGTTTGTAGATATTTCAGTCTGTTATTAAGATTATTAGTGTCGATCTCATCAAAATCGGTTACGTCAGAGTTTGTAATCGGTTGAATGAAATATGATGGAGTCAGGGGTTCTAAACACTCACCTCTATCGTCAGTAACATAAGTCAGAGGTCGCCCGTTCATTACAGCTTCGCAGTCGCAAATAATAGTCAGTAATTCTTCATAAGTGACAGACGCCTTACCTAGTATTCTTTTTAGTAGGTCTTTCATTATTCGTATCAACCGTTCCCAGTATCCACCCCACCAGGCGGCGGAAGGAGCGTTCATCTTCCAATGTATTCGTCGGATCGTTGATTGTTGCTGGATTTCACCCCAATTCAACGTATCAAGGAGATTTTTTGTGCCGTGAAAATTTGTCCCCTGATCTGATACCAGCATGTCGACCCGGCCTCGTCGTGCTATGAACCTGCGCAACGTCATTATAAATGCCTCCGTAGACAAAGACCTGGTTAGCTCCAGGTGTACAGCTCGGTACACGGCGCAGGTGTAGAGTACCACCCAGCATTTCTGTTCGCCTCGCAAGTAAAATGGACCCGCAAGATCAACTCCAGTAGTCTGGAAAGGAGCAGAGCACGTGATACGTTCTAGTGGCAGCGGTGCGGTAGGCGCTTGCGTGGGTTTTGACTTGTATCTATTACATATGGGACAACTCGTAATGATTGATCTTACAAGCCTACGAATACCTATTACCCAATACCGCATGCGAATATCTGTAATTAGCTGATTGGCTCCCGCATGTTGCAGCTCTACATGTCGTTGTCTCACCATTCTCGTCACGATCGGCTCTTTCGCTGGAAGTAAGTATGGTGTACGTATTCCTTCAGGTAAGTCTGACAGTAAAAGTTTAGTTTTTAATCTTGTCAGTCCTTCCTTATCAGTAAATGTAGTCAATTTAGTTTTCTTTGTGTCTAAAAGTTCAGAATTATTTTCTTGTATAAGTTTTATTATTAATTTCTCTGCTTGTTCTACCTCTTTATAAGTTATTTCTCCTGTCTTTTTATTACATGTATATTTTATATTATGTATAAATCTTAAGAGCCAGGCTGTCATTCTAACTATTTGCGAATATTTAGAGAAATAATTTTGTAATTTATTTAACAAACTCTGTTCTTTAGGTATATTTGTATTACATACAGTTTTCTTCACTTCCAGGCTTACTTCTCGTTCGTCTACGATCAGCGCAGACCGGGGCCATTCTGCGGACGGCCGGCGCAGCCACGCAGGACCCTCCCACCAGCGACACTCGTAGAGCGTTTTTGCGTTGCAGCCTCTCGATGCTAGGTCTGCCCAGTTCGCTTCACCTGGAATGTGTTGCCAATTTTTTGTGTCCGTATTCATTCGTATTTCTTTTACTCTGTTCCCTACGAACGTATTCAGAGGTAATTGTCGTTTTATCCAGCAGAGTGTAACGCCAGAATCGGTCCAGCAGTATTCTCGACAATTATTGAGTTGCAAGTTCTCTCTCACATGAGCTAATAGTCGTGAACCTAATAAAGCAGCTGTTAATTCCAGTCTGGGTATCGTTATCATTTTAGGAGGATTCACTCTTGATTTGGCTGCTACTAGTTGGACTGATACTTTACCATTATTTTCTGTTCTCAACAGCACACACATGCCGCATCCATATTTGCTGGCATCGCAAAATAAGTGAAGACTTACTTGTGTTTCTTGCAGGTTATCTGTTGTGAGTCTGCGTGGAATGTGACAGTCATTCAGGTAAGATATATATTTATACCAATCTAGAAATTTTGTGCGTAGGTCGCTCGGCAATTCATCATCCCAGTCTAACTTGCGTAGCCAGGTGTCTTGAAGAATTACCTTGGGTGTCAGCATCACAGGAGATATGTAGCCAATCGGATCGAATATTTTCTGAGTCAATGATAACATACTTCTTTTTGTTATGGATTGTAAGTTGTCAGAAGTAGGTAGATTGTAACAATTACAGAACAGTTTGTCTGTCTTGGGATTCCATTTTAATCCTAGAACTGAAATCGTCTCATTACCTGTTTCATTCACTCCCTGGGACGTTACCCACATCCTCAGATTAAACTTAGCAGTGTTCATGATGGTCTTTGCTTCTGAGATAAACTTATCTGCACTTTCTTTTGAATTTACACTTACCAGGCAGTTATCCACATAGAAGGATTTAGTCATTAGTTTTGCTGTGGTACCCAGCGGTCCATTTTTCATATTATTTAAATGATATTGCAGAGTCGCTGACAGTAAAAATGGACTGGAAGTCAAACCAAAAACTACTCTGCGGTGTCTGTTGTTTTGATTCAATATTATATTTTCCTTGAAGGTATCTAGCACTTCCTTGGTAGTCTCTGCCCTTGACTTTACTTCAACAGGATCTCTGATGCCGAGTGTCTCCAACGACCAGTAATCTGTCAAATCACATGTACAACAATGAAGCACATTTGTTAGATTGCAGTTACTATTAACGGAATTAATACTTACTTGTTTTCCCTGCAATGTCCAACCCAACCTTGTTTTGATAGCAACCAGCCCGTTCTTCAGCTGTATTAGAGAACCTGTTAAAAAGAGACCCAAGTGATCAGCCCCAATTAGAATCCCTACATCTGTGATATCATTTCCCTTGTCTGTCAGAGCCATGCTTCTTGATGCCATGTTCATGTAAAATATTTTTTAATTGTACATTATTAGAATTAAACTTAGGAATATTTCCACAAATGCTGGTTTGGCTGATGGCCATGATATCATATTTTGATGAATCATTAAGCGACTGTATTGTCACATTATGTATTTTATACTCTTTAGATTTAGTCTCGACGCCACCGAATAGGCAATGTGTCAGTCTTTCTTTTCCAACTGTAGGAATTTTCAGTGTGTCTATTATTTCTTCTTTTATGTAGGTGCGCTGTGATCCCGAGTCTAACAGTACACGAACTTTCATCGCTCTTCCCATATATTCCACGTTGACTATCACTGTCTGAAGAAGTGTTTCTCCCTTAGGATATAAAGCTGATAGTGAAGTGGCTGACTCTGGTTTTTCATCGTTCTTCGTTCCTGTTTCTAATTTCTGTTCTGAACACAGCGCCGTTGAATGTCGTTTCTTGCAAATCAAACATTTTACCGAAGCTCTGCAGACTTTTGCATGGTGACCTTTTCTAAGACATATCACACATGCTTTTTTGTCCTTAAGACATTGTCTTCTTTGTTCTAGGTTCATTTTTTGCATTTTGTAACATTCAATACTTGCATGCGTCTCCTTGTCACACCAAATACAGTCTTGTGTCTTGTTTGTGCCTATCTTGGGCTTCACATTAGTAAGTAGACATTCAGCTGTACTAGTTTTTATTTCTTCTGAGACATTTTCTTCATGTTTAAAAGTTTTTCTTGAAATCTTTATTCGCTGCTCACTCTCTACTTCTTTGCGCAAAAATTCTAGTAGACCATTCAATTCTCCAGCAACATCTGTGTATCTATCTTTGCTTCGCTCCCATGCTTTAATTATGTCCTGCGGCAATGCTGACTCCACCATGGGCAGCAGAAACGCAGCATATTTGTCGGCTGTGACTTTTAATGTTTGCAAAGCACGTAGATGTGCATTTAGCTTATCAAACAATAACGTAATACTATCTTTCTTCTCCATGAGAATGAGAGAGAGAATTTCTCGAATGTAAATTTGTATTAGTAGGTCCTCCCTCGCGTATCTCGCCATAAGTTGATCAATGCACTCATTGTAGGCCATTGGGGGAAAACTCTCTACCAATCTTCTCACTTCCGAAAGATAATATCTTTCATGCATTGTAAAAGATATTGATGTTTATCGAAGTCATCAATAGTTTGATCATTATGAATTTTCGAAAATTGACCCCAAAACGGCAGCCAGGATTTAATTTCGCCGTCGAAATTTTGGAGTTGTAGCTTCGGGAGTTTCATATTTTTGCAATTTTCATGGGAATCGGTCTTCATCTGAATTTTCGACAGTTTTGCTTTAAATTTCATGTCGAGGTGCAGCCATTTTGTTTTATAATTAAGGCAACTTTCAAGTTCTTTTTCGAGTTCTTCTTCATCTAAGTTTTCTAGCGTTAAATCTTTGATGACCTTGTCCAACTTCAGTAAATCATCAGCAGTTTCTTTTAACTTCTGATATGATAATTGGATCATTTCGATGTCGGCATGCTCTTGGCCTAAGCGCTCTTCTATTTCATTGGCGTTCTTTGAAAACAGACGCCTCACCACTGACCTTTCCTTCTTCTTTTTTTCTTTGTCCATATTTGCAGGTTTTTTGTTTCACTCGTCGACGGTCGCCAGATTTAGGATAATTGGGGTCTTGAAAAGGGAATTTCGTGGGTCGTGAGGCTTTATAACAATATTTTTGTTCACAAATAAAACACCATTATTAATTTAGTTTGCGGTTCAACCATAGAGAGCCAGTCAGTTTTATTCTTTTTTATCATAGACATTTCAAAAAGGGTGCGTTCCGAATTACCACAGAACACTTCGCGTTCGTTTTAGGACAGCAGCTGAATACCAGCATTTTACATGAGCGACTGCCTATCTGACCTCCACAACCCAGATAATACTGGGTAATACGATGCCACTAGATAAGACTGGTTGTCAGACTATTCGGGCCACGTAGTTTGAAAACTGTCAAAGATCGGAAAATGACAGCTGGGACCAATAGCTTAACGTGCTTTCCGAGGCACGGAGGAAACTTGGTTTGTAAGGGTGGTCACCCATCCACAAACCTCCTAGGCAAGCACGGCTAGTCCTAAAAATCGACCCCAGCGGCTGTTATCATTTAGCTATGAGCTCCTCCTTATTTTGTACTATTTATACTATGAAGTCTTCAATATAAATCATTTGATTGAAATCATAGTTTTGGTGACTTTATCACATTATAGTAAGATTGTATCTAACGTTTTTATCAAGAAGTAAACAGACACTATCGTTAAATTGGATTAATGTCATTGAAGATATATCTTTGAACTAGGAAGTTATTAATTACAATATCCAATTAATTGATTAAGTACATTGTTTTGCTATTGTTATCTTGATCAGAAGCCCAAAGGTTAGATAACCATCCTTAGGATTGTTGCCTAATACGGTTGTGGTTCAATCCATGATCAAAAGTGAGAAATGCTTGGAATTTCGTCGAGAAGAAGGTGACGGCTTCCCATTTCGTCTCGCTTCGGACCAGGGCCGGACGCGAGAGGTCGCCGCCGCCGATCGCCGCTACGAGGACACGGCGGTGCTCCGCCCACGCGAGTCAAACATCCACCGTGTGCTCCGGTCAATCCCCACAATGGAAACACCAGGGCGTTTCCTAATAATAATAATAAATGAATATCGCTGGGAATTAACACACAGCGCCATCTAGAGCCACACTAAGCAAGGCTTGTGTTGTGGACACCAGATAGTTGTTATACTACATATAAACTTTTTTATTTATTTATAAAAACTTATTAGGTATAACATCCATGGCTCGGAAAAAAATGTCCATGCTCATCACACAAACATTTGCTCTTACCGGGATTCGACCCTAAGAACGTAAGGCAGCCTCACTACAACCACGCCGTTCGGGTCGTGACAGGTCGTTTTCTCCCGCCCGATTTGATCGCCATTTCTTTGGTGGTCATACTGGCATGTCATACTAGTATGACCAGTGAGAACCGCTTGTATTGGTGGTCATATTATTTTTATACACAACACACCATACACCCACATCCACACCCTACCTCCCGAAAAAACCGTGTCCGGTGAGGATCTGCCTCAGGCTTCTGTCAAGCCATTCCTCAAAGAGAGGACTTATCGCCACTATTGTGGCGTACCCTGCACGGGGTTGCTAGTCACTCTCTCCCTGTCACTCTTCTGTATGACCTGCCACAGCGTAAAATCAAAATCAAAATATTTTATTTCACATAGGCCTGGATGGGCACTTATAAAACGTCGGAAAAGGTGCACGGTTCGCGTTGGTCGATTCCATGGAGAAGAACCGGCAAGAAACTCCATGGTTACTCTTTTCAAATCATTTGGTATTACAATATTATTATGTTTCATTTCATTACAGCATTAGTGCTAAAGTATGGAGGGACAGCGTAGGCCCGACAATAGGTCGTTGCTTGCTATACAAAAAATATGTATTTGTGTTCCACGGTGCTAAAGCCTATTCGGAAACCGGTTTGTTCGGGTGGCTGAAAGTCGTTAGGGTTGCACTTTGCTTGTTATAATATAATTTAGTCATGATTCGAAAGGCACGTGGAGCTATAATGTCACCGTAAAATTGTCAAACACGTTATATTGTTATCTCTCTAGCGAGATTGTAAACTCTCGAAATATTGTCAACTGAACATACGGAAGTATCTTTGCCCCCATAATCGGGACTTGGGGCACCTCAACGTAAGGTTAGTTAGGTTCCTTTAAACCCTGCACTTGGAAATAGGTATTTTTCAGAAATGGTACATTTTTTTTTCATGAGAGTTTTATTGGGCAAGAGGGACCCCTCCTTCTCTCCACACCGTGTGAGTTGGCTACCATCGTAAGCAATATGTTCTTTTACAATATTTCGAGAGTTTACAATCTCTCTAGTTATATTACAATCTAACGTGTTTGACAATTTTACGGTGACATAATATTTATATAATATTTTTTTTTTAACTTTTTTATTATCACATGTTTCCTTTGCCATTACAGATGATAAATCTAATGCGACAAAGTAACTTAAATATATGCTTCTAATATGCTTATAATATTAATAAATAAATATCGCTGGACATTACACACAGCGCCATCTAGTGCCACACTAAGCAGGGCTTGTGTCGTGGTCACCAGATAGTTGATAAGCTACATATATATATACTTTTTGTTTGTAAATACATACTTATTATACATATAAACATCCATGACTCGGAAACAAATGTCCATGCTCATCACACAAACACAATGACACAACACAATGTTAAAGTTGTTGTTGTGTTAATCTTCGGTTTAAGTCTAAATGTTTGTGTTAGTATAATTGCGTTCTGTTTGTTAATATTGTATGCACGTCATGACTTTGCGACGAATAAATGTTTTTTCTTTCTTTCTTTCTTCTTTCTCCTACCGCAATTTTAACCCGGGACCCTAAGAACGTAAGGCAGCCACACTACCGCTGCGCTATTCGGGAATAATAATATATATTATCATAGGAACATTATTTTTGTTTTCCTTGGGAAGATTAATTTTTTTCGGGATGAAAGGTACTCTATGTCCGTTAATGTACCTACACCTGACAACGTATTTGCAAAATTTCAGGATGGTCGCTTCAGTAGTTCAGGCTTGAAAAGGTAAAAACCAACTTACTTTGAATACTTGAATACGTGTTGAAGCGGTAAAATTTTATATTCAGGAATCAGGGTCAAATAAAAAACATATTTCGTGTTTGTCTATTTTATTTCTAAAGTTTTGTTATTTTTTTTAAATTATAAAGTTTCTAGATTAATAATGTCGCCAACGGTGTATGGCCAAATGTGTGAAAGAGGTACAAAAGGAATATGTAAGTACTGTAGTTTCATTGGAGAGTGGTACCAGGGAGCAAAGGGGACACCCCTCCCTCCCCCGCTCCACAGGGTGGCGTTCAGTGTTTTTTGCTTACCCTTACAGGAAGCAGGCGCGAGTTTGTCTACGTTTTATCTTTATTAGCTTCATTTTTAGGCACGTTTTTTCATGAAAAACAGTTTAAAAACTATTGTAAACTTAAATCTAACTTATTTTTTCTTATTCTTGCATTCCACCTGGTCTGATGGTAGACATACCTGGAAACGAAAAAAAAAGTTAGTTTTTTGGATTATTACAAATGTAAGGCTCTCGTCTTTTTGGGGTTCCGCGACTTTTTGTAAAATAATGGTATTCAACTGAATTTGGTTAGTCGAGAAGCTAATCCAAGCATTCTGTACATCAAACTAAGTAACTTAAAGACTGTCTTACTGATTTACGGCCATTTTCAATAACTTACTGTTCGGTATCGGTATGTTGCTATCTCTGTTTGTTTGACATTTAGCCAACGGACCGTTTGAAAAGAAATGTGACAGAAAATCTTTCTTTGATTTTTCTGTGCGTCAAGGTACAGGTAGGTGACCCGGATAGGGATTATATTTCAAGCTAACTTTGCTTATAGATACACCGATAGCTACGAGACTTAGGCATATTAACTGACAGTCATGCGTAAGTAAGTTATAAGAAAAGGCCGTTGGTAATCTTAATTTAGGCTATTGCTATCTTTTTCTTTCTAATAAAACGGTCATAAGCGCAACTGCCGAGTGCGCGGTCCTGATTTCGATTCGCTACTCGGGCTAGGATTTTCATCAGCAAAAAAAAAAAAATTGTCCGTCTGGAAGATTGTCAACAAATATTTGACCCGTATTTTTCTCTTGTTATACATAAACCAAAATTTATTGACGAAAATACGACGCTTTTAAAATTCTCAATACGTCACGCCTTGGTATTTTTTAGAGAGTACTGACGTCACGAGCCCCTACTCCCGAGTTTTGATGCTTTGTTTTATTTTTGTCAATATTCATTGATTTACAAAAACAAAAATACGTGTCCATTATTTTCCAATACTCTAACTGACGGACTAAATAGATTTACAATGTTTTTTATTCTGTTGTAATGCCTATTTCTCACAAGCAGCTCCGAGTAAAAAAAACCACTGGACTAAACCAACGACCACCAGAAGACTGGGATTTATACAAGAAAACACAATGCACCTTCAAAAGACAAGTCAGGTACGCCAACAGGGCGGCCTGGCGAAGGTTCTGTGAAGAGATCGAATCGAACAGCGAGGCCGCACGCGTGAGAATGATCCTATCTACCGATCAGGACCGCGCCCTCGGGTCGCTGAAAACCCCAAACAACACATATACCAAGTCGGACCACGAGACAAGTAAGAAACTTTATACAAAACTAAACCCCCATGATAGATAGATAGATAGAACCAACGACCACATTGGCCCTGGATCGAAGAATTTGGAAGGCATGGGGAGATACAGGCACTGGTCGCCCTGAGTTTGGCAGTTGGTGGTGGTGACACCACTAACACGGAGGCTCAGTCATAAAGCGCTTTCAAGGTCAAAATCTTTTCTCAACCTTTGTAAACTTGGAGGGTTGTATTAATGATTTTGATGATTATAATTCTGTTACTACATACGTATAAAGCCTCGTATTCATGGTAAACATTTATTCAGCAACATGGTTGCATAAACATGTTGCCGAGATGCTGTCAACATCTTGCGGGCAACACTTATGTTGCGGAATTGATCACACCTTGTTGCAGAGTTGACGCCCGGCGAGCGAAAACATAATTTTATCAACAAATGTTGACGGGTGTGGACATCTTTGCAACTGTTTATAAACACATGGCGGTAGTGTGGAGCAACGATAAAACTATACACTACTTCTCGGGCAACATTTTAACGCAGAATGGCGTGTGTGGACAACCCATATTGATTTAAACAATGTTTCCAGCAGCATTCTCGCCGTTCATCAGCAACGTTGATCAACTGTTGTTAAACAAATGTTTACCATGAATACGAGGCTTTACAGTCGCGAACAATATTTTAATCAACATATACAACTTAGCACTGGCCTGCAAATTGCAAAAAACGTTAGAAAATTTTTGAATTTCGTGGACTACCTTGGGTTTTGCCTTAAGCTGAGTTAAGTTCCTGCTCTTGATCTCTCTCTAGTCATGTCAGATGCCGTCCTATTAGACTATGAAAGTGAGGGAAGAGAGGGTACACCAACACAGTGAGAGTAAATCATCATCTGCTTTTGGGCCACTGACTACCTGTAACGGCTGTCAAAGATCGACAAATGACAGCCGGGAACAACAGCTTAGCGTACTGTCCGAGGCACGGAGGAAACTCGTATTGTTATTGGTGGTCACCCATCCACAGACTAACCGAGGCAAGTACAGCTTTACCTAAAATCGACGCGAGCGGCTGTTATTATTCAGTCATAATCACTATTTTTAAGCCTGAATTCTTCCTACGCTGATATCGGTCCCGTTTGTCGGTTGTGCGTACGTACGAGTTATTGTGTTCTATAAAGGGTGTAAAACACTCTTCACGAACCCGAAAGGCACTTGTTCTCCCCGTTATTGCGATATTTTTTTTGTTCTACACCGTACCTGGGAACCTTCTAGTTACGGAGATATGGGGGGTCAAACTTTTAGACAAGTTTTTTTTATAATTACAAGTTTTTTTGTAAGATTTTGACTTTTAACACCTTCACGACCCCCGTACTATTCAATCCATCCATCAGCACAATATTTTAAGTGCGTTACATTGAGTTCTACCACAAAACATGATTTATAACCTCAAAAAAGAAGTTGTTTCCCATCAATATTTTTTGCGTCAAGTTACTTAGTTTGATGTACAGAATGCTTGGTTGACGGCATCGTGATGAGGTGGTTTACACCCTGTATAGCACCATTCTGCGATGCTGACTTCAGAGGCCCTACTCTCTAACGCTTCGTCTGTATATTCGTCTCTCTCACTCGCACTCGTCTGAAGACGTGCGCGATAGAGACGGATAGATCCGAACAAACGGACGAGGCGCGTACGTCTACTGTATTTCTCGTGAGGAATTCAGGCCTCAGTATGAAAATTAACCCACCTGTAATTCTGCACTAAAAGCTAAGCCCGCAGGACAGATCAGCAAAGTCCCTTTTCCGCGACTACAGAGCAGATATTTCGTGCAATCTTCGGGAAGTTCTCTGTAGTATGGGAAAGCAGTTGGTTTGCATTTCTCGTCGTAGGTATTTATGTAGTGTGGAGCGCGACGGGTATCACCTTCGTCGGGATGTGAGAGAGCTTCTGGTTGGCTGACGGTGCAATTAGCTTGGTCCTTCGGTTCGCATTCCTGAAGGACGAAAATGTTTGAGGTTATTATTTGGTTTACAGTTGAGTATTATAAAAAAAACTAGTGAAAGACAATCATACAAGGTCACTGGTAAATGGGTGCAGTCCTTGAATTGGATGATACGATATTTGCAACTATTTTGACTCGATAACTTGGGGTCCAAACTGGGTAATTTTTTTGAAAGCGTTAAAATATGTATTGGGACCGATCTATCATCACGGACTGGACTATTCTACCAAATGACCTTGGCCAATGGACCTTTTAGGCGCAGCCGTGAGGCACACAGTACATATTATGTATTTTTGTCCTTTTTGTAACTTTTTACTATTATTGTGTGTGTGCTTAATACTGTAGTCAAATAAACATTTTTCTTTCTTTCTTTTCTTTCAAATAAACCTGATATTGTGGTGATGGATTGCTGAGGTAGTCAGTGGCCCAAAAAGTCTGACAACCAGTCTTACCAAGTGGTATCGTATTACCCAGTATGAACTGGGTTGGTAGCCTATGATCCACGGGCCATAATAATAAATTGATTTACACGTTATTGTTTGTAATCACACACATAAACTCCTTGTTGCACTCTCTTTCCTTTTAACATACAAACATAGACTGCTAAACTCATAACTACTCCTCTTGGCTTCCTCGTAATCGATTAAAAGTCTAAAAAAGAAAGAAAGAAGGAAAAATATTTATTTGACGTCAGTTAATGAAGCACACAATACTAAATAAAAAAGATACAAAACAATTAGTTGGACTTAGTAGTAATGTGCTGTGTGCCTCACGGCTGCGCTAAAAAGGTCCATTTCAGCATTCATGCCAGACAGGTGTAGAAGCTGTCTGACGCTGGTCTTCCAATGAACCTTGAGAGGGTACGTTACAGAATAAACGTTACGTACGGAACGTTCGTTACGTTCTAACGTTGCAGTCACCTTAACATTGTACTGTTAAGGCTCAAAATACAAAAGCAAAACTTACATATGAACTAGGATTAAACTCGTATTCTTCGGGACAATGTTTGTGCATCCGATGTCCATAGACGCAAAAGTAAAACCGCGTACAGTCATAGGGGTCAGGTTTGGTCCAGGATTCGTAGAGGTCACAGTTGTAGTCAGGGCTTAACGTTGTAGGTGCTCTAGTTGTTGTAGATGTTGTTGTTGTTGTTTTGACATTGCATTGGGCTTGCTCAGGCGGTTGGCATTCCTGTAGAGAGGTTAGAATTTTAAGATTGTGCGTCATGTGATTTGAATTTGTGGAATTGTCCTTTTTTTTTAGGATGGGAAATCATCAAATGACTCCTCCCACTCTGGGCGGAGCGGGAAGGAGTGTCAGACTCTTACTGACTAAAACCCATCCATGTTCCTTCCTCGCCCTTTATGTTCCGGGGCCGCGGTATCTCTTTCGAACAGGCCCGCAACCCCGGCAGGACGCAACCCCGACTCCTGACTCTGTGTTCCGTGTTTTCACCAGCTTTACTTCGTTTTTGCTTTGCGTTTTTCTGGCTTTTTTTTTTTTGCAGTTCTGTTCGGTTTATGAGGGTCATTGCATGAGGTTAAGTAGCTCCTAACGTCAAGAAGGTCTTCCATGAATTTAGTGATCGATATCGATTAGTCAAATTTCTTATTTGACTAATCGATACACACGATACTACAGCACGATACTACAGCACGACAATCGATACTACAGCATATGCTGAGTTGGCTACCCTTTCGTTATGGGCATGCTCAGCGCAGTTGAGCTGTTTTAATTAATTGTTAAGCTGTTTGTTGTTATAATCTATATGTATGTGCTGCTCTTTGTGTTGTGCTGTCCATTAGCGAATAAATGATTATTCTATTACATTCTTATTCTATTCTTATTTCCATACAGTAAAATTGCAAAGTTAATTAAAACAGGTCAGTATTTGACAGATTTATGAGAGGTCGCCAACTTTCTGATTGCACCTTCAAAGCCTTATCACCTGCAAAACCTTTTCCCACCTTAGTAATAGTTCACGTAATGAACGGTGACCTATCCAGATTGAATTGCTTATATTTACAGATCGATCCTACTAACTAAATAGTTCAAAGTCATTATCATCATCATCTCCCTAGCCTTTTTCCAATTATGTTGGGGTCGGCTTCTAGTTCAACCGGATGCATCGGAATTCCTGACCACCACAATCCAGTTAGTACTGGGTAATACGATACCCCCTGGTAACACAGGTTGTCAAAATTTTTGGCCACTGACTATCGGTAAATAATTGATATTAATACTTACTAATTGAATCGGATTGAACTCTTTGTCTTCAGGGCACTGCTCATATGTCAAGTCGCCATACACACAAATGTAGAAGAATCTGCAATCACTAGGGTCGGCGCGTGGCCACATTTCTGAGGTGTTGCAACTGGGATGTTTAGATGTTGTAGTTGGTGACGTCGTGGTAGTGGTCGGTGACGTCGTGGTAGTGGTCGGTGTCGTCGTAGTGGTGGTGTGATTTGTGGTAGTTGTCGGTGTAGTGGTCGTAGTGGTCGGTGATGTCGTAGTGGTGGTGTGATTTGTGGTAGTTGTCGGTGTAGTGGTGGTAGTGGTCGGTGATGTAGTAGTGGTGGTGTGATTTGTGGTTGTTGTTGGTGTCGTTGTAGTGGTAGTATGATTTGTGGTAGTTGTCGGTGTAGTGGTGGTAGTGGTCGGTGATGTCGTAGTGGTGGTGTGATTTGTGGTGGTTGTCGGCGTAGTTGTGGTAGTTGTCAGTGTAGTGGTGGTAGTGGTCGGTGATGTCGTAGTGGTTGTTTGATTTGTGGTAGTTGTCGGTGTAGTGGTGGTAGTGGTCGGTGATGTCGTAGTGGTGGTGTGATTTGTGGTGGTTGTCGGCGTAGTTGTGGTAGTTGTCGGTGATGTCGTAGTGGTGGTGTGATTTGTGGTAGTTGTCGGTGTAGTGGTGGTAGTGGTCGGTGATGTAGTAGTGGTGGTGTAATTTGTGGTTGTTGTCGGTGTCGTTGTAGTGGTAGTATGATTTGTGGTGGTTGTCGGTGTAGTAGTGGTAGTAGTCGGTGATGTCGTAGTGGTTGTTTGATTTGTGGTAGTTGTCGGTGATGTCGTAGTGGTTGTTTGATTTGTGGTAGTTGTCGGTGATGTCGTAGTGGTGGTGTGATTTGTGGTGGTTGTCGGTGTAGTAGTGGTAGTAGTCGGTGATGTCGTAGTGGTGGTATGATTTGTGGTTGTTGTCGGTGTAGTTGTGGTAGTGGTCGGTGAAGTGGTGGTAGTGGTCGGTGATGTAGTAGTGGTGGTGTGATTTGTGGTGGTTGTCGGTGTAGTGGTGGTAGTGGTCGGTGATGTCGTAGTGGTTGTTTGATTTGTGGTAGTTGTCGGTGATGTCGTAGTGGTTGTTTGATTTGTGGTAGTTGTCGGTGATGTCGTAGTGGTGGTGTGATTTGTGGTGGTTGTCGGTGTAGTAGTGGTAGTAGTCGGTGATGTCGTAGTGGTTGTTTGATTTGTGGTAGTTGTCGGTGATGTCGTAGTGGTGGTGTGATTTGTGGTGGTTGTCGGTGTAGTAGTGGTAGTAGTCGGTGATGTCGTAGTGGTGGTATGATTTGTGGTTGTTGTCGGTGTAGTTGTAGTAGTGGTCGGTGATGTAGTAGTGGTGGTGTGATTTGTGGTAGTGGTTGGTGAAGTGGTGGTAGTGGTCGGTGATGTAGTAGTGGTGGTGTGATTTGTGGTGGTTGTCGGTGTAGTTGTAGTAGTTGTCGGTGTAGTGGTGGTAGTGGTCGGTGATGTCGTAGTGGTTGTTTGATTTGTGGTAGTTGTCGGTGATGTCGTAGTGGTTGTGTGATTTGTGGTGGTTGTCGGTGTAGTGGTGGTAGTGGTCGGTGATGTCGTAGTGGTGGTAGTGGTCGGTGAAGTCGTAGTGGTGGTGTGATTTGTGGTTGTTGTCGATGTCGTCGTAGTTGTGGTATGATTTGTGGTAGTTGTCGGTGAAGTGGTGGTAGTGGTCGGTGTAGTTGTAGTAGTTGTCGGTGTAGTGGTGGTAGTGGTCGGTGATGTCGTAGTGGTTGTTTGATTTGTGGTAGTTGTCGGTGATGTCGTAGTGGTTGTTTGATTTGTGGTAGTTGTCGGTGATGTCGTAGTGGTGGTGTGATTTGTGGTAGTTGTCGGTGTAGTAGTGGTAGTAGTCGGTGATGTCGTAGTGGTGGTGTGATTTGTGGTAGTTGTCGGTGTAGTTGTGGTAGTGGTCGGTGATGTCGTAGTGGTGGTATGATTTGTGGTAGTTGTTGGTGAAGTGGTGGTAGTGGTCGGTGATGTCGTAGTGGTGGTGTGATTTGTGGTGGTAGTCGGTGTAGTGGTGGTAGTCGTCGGTGTAGTTGTGGTAGTGGTCGGTGATGTCGTAGTGGTGGTGTGATTTGTGGTAGTTGTCGGTGAAGTGGTGGTAGTGGTCGGTGATGTCGTAGTGGTGGTGTGATTTGTGGTGGTAGTCGGTGTAGTGGTGGTAGTCGTCGGTGTAGTTGTGGTAGTGGTCGATGATGTCGTAGTGGTGGTGTAATTTGTGGTGGTTGTCGGTGTAGTTGTAGTAGTTGTTGGTGTAGTTGTGGTAGTGGTCGGTGTCGTCGTAGTGGTGGTGTGATTTGTCGTGGTTGTCGGTGTTGTTGTTGTGGTGGTTTGTTCAGTTGTCGTGGATGTGGTTGGTTTGCTTGTTGTAGTTGATGTCGTTGTTGTTATAGTGCAGCCCGCTACAGCTTTTGGTTGACATTGCTGTAAGATAATAAGAAAATTTGAGTCAAAGAAGAACAGGCGGCAAGGACTGTCAGGCATCATCTTAAATTTTGAAAGATTTATTTTTAACTTATCACCTTCATAATTTCATTATTGTTATATTTAGTGTAGTTGTAATTTTGACTGATAGCGTCCTACTAGTGTAATGTTGCCACAATAGGTGGTATAGAAATCAAAATAATATTTTATTTTCCGTCTCTGGTAATTTTGGGTAAATTGTTATTTTTGTATTAACAATGCAACCGGCGCAAGTAATGATTGATACAATTACTTGTATTGGTTTTACGATACCTAACTCGATTTAAAAGAATATTTGGGTTCTACTTTTTTTGTATGTTGTATAAATAACGGTGATAAACAGACACTAGGAATTTCTCCTGAATCGTGGGTGCGTCTTAGAAACACAAAAATATTTGTTACGTGCGGGGTTCGAACCCGTGACACGCAGCGCAGTAGTATATCGCTCAGCCACCCTTGCATGGCTAGCATGGGCCGGGGATAAAACTTTTGTCTACCGGTTATTTCCATTGACAAGGGACAACATTATTTTATCCACCTGCCAAAGCACGGCAACAGGGGGAAAGAGAATTATATCACTTTTTGACATTAGTCGTGGATACTCACCCCCCGCCTATAGCATAGCGACTAGTGGAAGAGAAAAATGACAGATATTTTGACATAACAACGGGAGAAATTTGTCCTCATCTATAGATGGTGGGTTGTATATCTCTTGGAAAAAATATAATTAGTTGTACCTAATATAAAAGGCTTTTTCATTGTATTTTATTTTATTTTATTTATTTAATATAAAAATGTCTCGTGCTTACTAGAGCTTAGTGTTGTCGTCGGTTACATTAAAAGTGGGTGTGTAAGCTTTGTAATTATATTTTCCAAGTCCAGTATTATTATAAACGAATTCGCGTCCAGGAAATTAAAAAAAAAAGCTTATTTTATTATGCCCGATTTTCTTGACAAGAATAAATAATTAACGGCAGGTTAATAATTTATTCTTGAAGGCATTTTGTTTAAAACACTTCCCAAATGTGATTAATGCAGTGTGGTTCCATAATTTCAGAGATATCATTTTTTTGGACGTGTAGGTACTACAAATGGCGCCATGTCTGGTTTGTCATAAAGTTTTCTCCCAATCTGAGCGGAAGCTGAAGGAGCTGGAGCAACCGGTAATGTGTTAGCGGTGGTGAGTGTGGTTTGTTCCGCACTTAATATCGCGTTTACTCGCAAAACTACGACACTAAACTACGACTACTGATACTATAATACAGTTAATTTTTTTTTTAATATAAATATTCAAAAAGAACGCGTCCGCCGAGTTACAAGTTTCCCGCGCTTTCAAGTTTTTCGGTTTGAGGTTACATACTCAACAAAACAAAAGAATTTATCCAGCACAGATGTAAGAAAACGAAAAAAGGACTTTGGTTTACGACGATATTCTCGACTATTTTGTAATTTAATAAGAGTTTTCTTATAATGGCAATAATTTGGGGGACAAGCGTTTCCCCTGTTTTGTCCACCGTGACTAATTTTATCCATCCATGTGTCCATACTCGGAGGGTGGACAAAATTGACAGAGGGGAATAGTATCTTGTCCTCTCCCCGTGGATAAAATGTCTCCATCCATGCTAGCCCTGCTGGGGCCTTTTAGCCTTAAATCAGGACTATACAGGGTGTATTTCACCTCATCACAAAGCCGTTAACGAAGCATTCTGTATATCAAACTAAGTAACTTTTCGCAAAAAATATTGCTGGGAAACAACTTTTTTTTTTTGAGGTTATAAATCATGTTTTGTGGTATAACTCAATGTAACAATCTCAAAACATTGTCCGGATGGATGGAGTGAATAGTACGGGGGTCGTAGAGATATTTAAAGTAAAAATCATGCGATAAAAAGTGGTATTTAAAAAAAAACTTGTCAAAATCTTGCAACTTTGACCCCCAATATCTCCGTAACTAGAAGGTTCCCAGGTATAGTGTAAAACAAAAAAATGATCAGAATGATGAGGAGAACAAGTGCCTTTCGTATTCGTGAAGAGGTGTTTTACACCCTTTATAATAGGGCAGATGACAAAAAAATAATGATTAGTCCGTCAGTTTGATTTTCAACAAATATTTGAACCGTATTTTTTTTTTTTAAATTTACGAAGTTACGCTTTAAAATTCTAAATACGTCACGACTTGGTATAATTTTTAACAAGTCCCTGCTCTCGAATTTAGATGCGTTTTATCCCTTTCAATATTTTATTAATTTCCAAAGATAAAAAATATAATTATGCCCTTATTTTCCAATACTCTAACTGACGGACTTAGTAGATTTGCAATGTTTTGATGCTTTTGTCATGCCTATTTGAGATGCTAACATTTCTATTTGTAATAATTGTGGATAACAGGAAATTAAAATAACACTTACCAGAGCGAGAGGATTAAACTCATATCCAGGTGGACAATGCTCTCTCGATACTTGTCCATAAACACACACTATGAAGTATTCACAATCGATTGGATCTGGTCTCATCCATGACTCATCAAAATCACAATTTGGTGGGTTAGGGGATGTAGTCGTTGTTGACGTAGTGGTGGTCTTAGTGGAAGTAGTTGTCGGCGTAGTACTAGTAGTTGTAGGCGTGGTGGTGGTGTGATTTGTGGTGGTTGTTGGTGTGGTTGTGGTGGTTGTTGGTGCAGTTGTAGTAGAGGTCGGGGTCGTCGTAGTGGTGGTATGATTTGTGGTGGTTGTCGGTGTAGTTGTGGTGGTTGTCGGTGTCGTCGTAGTGGTGGTATGATTTGTGGTAGTTGTCGGTGTAGTGGTGGTAGTGGTCGGTGATGTAGTAGTGGTGGTGTGATTTGTGGTGGTTGTCGGTGTAGTTGTGGTAGTGGTTGGTGTCGTCGTAGTGGTGGTGTGATTTGTGGTGGTTGTCGGTGTAGTGGTGGTAGTGGTTGGTGATGTAGTAGTGGTAGAGGTCGGTGTCGTCGTAGTGGTGGTATGATTTGTGGTGGTTGTCGGTGTAGTTGTGGTAGTTGTCAGTGTCGTCGTAGTGGTGGTATGATTTGTGGTGGTTGTCGGTGTAGTTGTGGTAGTGGTTGGTGTCGTCGTAGTGGTGGTGTGATTTGTGGTGGTTATCGGTGTAGTGGTGGTAGTGGTTGGTGATGTAGTAGTGGTAGTGGTCGGTGATGTAGTAGTGGTGGTGTGATTTGTGGTTGTTGTCGGTGTCGTTGTAGTGGTGGTTGGTGTCGTCGTAGTGGTGGTGTGATTTGTGGTGGTTGTCGGTGTAGTGGTGGTAGTGGTTGGTGATGTAGTAGTGGTAGTGGTCGGTGATGTAGTAGTGGTGGTGTGATTTGTGGTTGTTGTCGGTGTCGTTGTAGTGGTGGTTGGTGTCGTCGTAGTGGTGGTGTGATTTGTGGTGGTTGTCGGTGTAGTTGTGGTAGTTGTCAGTGTAGTGGTGGTAGTGGTCGGTGATGTCGTAGTGGTAGTATGATTTGTGGTAGTTGTCGGTGTAGTTGTGGTAGTGGTTGGTGTCGTCGTAGTGGTGGTGTAGTTTGTGGTGGTTGTCGGTGTAGTGGTGGTAGTGGTCGGTGATGTCGTAGTGGTGGTATGATTGGTGGTAGTGGTTGGTGATGTAGTAGTGGTGGTGTGATTTGTGGTGGTTGTCGGTGTAGTTGTGGTAGTGGTTGGTGTCGTCGTAGTGGTGGTGTGATTTGTGGTGGTTGTCGGTGTAGTTGTGGTAGTGGTCGGTGTCGTCGTAGTGGTGGTATGATTTGTGGTGGAGGTCGGTGTCGTCGTAGTGGTGGTATGATTTGTGGTGGTTGTCGGTGTAGTTGTAGTGGTTGTCGGTGTAGTGGTGGTGTGATTTGTGGTGGTTGTCGGTGTAGTTGTGGTAGTGGTCGGTGTCGTCGTAGTGGTGGTATGATTTGTGGTAGTGGTTGGTGATGTAGTAGTGGTGGTGTGATTTGTGGTGGGTGTCGGTGTAGTTGTGGTAGTGGTTGGTGTCGTCGTAGTGGTGGTGTGATTTGTGGTGGTTGTCGGTGTAGTTGTGGTAGTGGTCGGTGTCGTCGTAGTGGTGGTATGATTTGTGGTAGTGGTTGGTGTCGTCGTAGTGGTGGTGTGATTTGTGGTGGATGTCGGTGTAGTTGTGGTAGTTGTCGGTGTCGTCGTAGTGGTGGTGTGATTTGTGGTAGTTGTCGGTGTAGTGGTGGTAGTGGTCGGTGATGTCGTAGTGGTGGTATGATTTGTGGTAGTTGTCGGTGTAGTGGTGGTAGTGGTCGGTGATGTCGTAGTTGTGGTGTGATTTGTGGTAGTTGTCGGTGTCGTCGTAGTGGTGGTGTGATTTGTGGTAGTTGTCGGTGTAGTGGTGGTAGTGGTCGGTGATGTCGTAGTGGTGGTATGATTTGTGGTAGTTGTCGGTGTAGTGGTGGTAGTGGTCGGTGATGTCGTAGTTGTGGTGTGATTTGTGGTAGTGGTCGGTGTCGTCGTAGTGGAGGTGTGATTTGTGGTGGTAGTACTGGTAGTTGTTGGTGTAGTGGTGGTCTTAGTACTGGTAGTTGTAGGTGTAGTAGTGGTTTTCGTACTAGTCGTAGTACTTGAGGTGGTAGTTGTTTGATTCGAGCATCCAGCTACATCTTTAGGTTCACAAATCTAGAAAACACAATTAAAATTAGTAATCGCTTGTCTTCGGAGCTTCTGCACGTAGGGCAATTTCGATTACATAGGCCTGTTTAGTATTATTTATTTATTTACTCGTGAATATTTACAAGTATTTTATATTTGTTTTATAAAATAAAGCATAAAAACAGATATAACTTTAAAACTTTCGTAAGAAACCATCAACACATTACAAAAACAAATTACCAGTTCCATAAATAAAAATTCAAATCGAAGTTACTATGAATTTAAAAGACCTTTCTCAAATTAAGGTAGTAAAGAGGAGATAAACAAAAAAATTAATGAGAACTTCTCTTACCAAGTCATTTGGACTAAATTCATAACCAGGCTGGCAGGTTTCGTAAGTTATTTCACCGAAGTGGCATTGAATGAATAAGCTACAGTCTTGTGGGTCAGGTATCACCCATTGTTCGTTTTCTTCGCAAGTCCGATTTGGCTTGCAGCTTACATGTTTTTCAAGATCACATTCCTGCAAAATAACACGATTAACTTAAATAAATAAACAATATGTGTGTATGTCCTTAATTTGGTATTGTTTGTCGCTTCGTTGAGCTCCTTGTATTATAAGTCGAGCTACACTATATAACTGACAAATGATTGCACTGACTGGACAGGTAAAAAAAGAAAGAAAGAAAGAAAAATATTTATTTGACGTCAGTTAATGAAGCACACACAATACTAAATAAAAAAGATACAAAACAATAAGTTGGACTTAGTAGTAATGTGCTGTGTGCCTCACGGCTGCGCCAAAAAGGTCCATTTCAGCATTCATGCCAGACAGGTGTAGAAGCTGTCTGACGCTGGTCTTCCAATGAACCTTGACCTTGTGGACCTTCCAGGTCCACTCAAATCTGTGGTTCTTTGTTTAAAAGACCATCTCAGTCACTAATATCTGCATGATCATCATGTGAATTGAGCAAGATTATGTCTGGACTCCAAAAGAGACTATGACCTCTGAGTTTGTTTCGGCTGTTTCTTTTCAGAGTAGTCAGGTACGAAACACTGACCCCATCTAGTTTAAAAAAATTGTCGTGTAACTTAGCCTTTGATTGAGACATGCGGCCATTAGTATTAAGTCCCTTCTGCAGTGGAACATTGGATGTGTATCAAAATAACCAAATATTTATGTTTCTCATTAGAGAAACCATTTTAGAATGGGAACAGTGTTCCGAGGATTACCCCCTATATCCAAGCTTACTTACCTTTTTAGAATGCGACTCACCCATGCTTCGCACAGTGCCACCTATGGGGTCCAAAAATGTACCTTAGATTTTAAGTTGGAACTAACCGTACAAATTCAAATTGGTTGGTTGGTTTCGGAAATTACCGTGTACGAATGTCAATCAATGATAAATGATAAATGATATTTATTTTGCAAATTGGTTTTCACAAACACTTTTACACGTCCTTATTTTTTAAACTAGATGGGGCTGGTGTTTCGTTTCTGACTACTCTGAGAAGAAACAGCCAAAACAAACTCAGAGGTCATAGTCTCTTTTAAAGTCCAGACAATCTTGTTCAACGTACATGAGAACTATGCAGATTAGTGTCTGAGATGGTCTTATGAAGAAAGAACCATACAGATTTGAGTGGACCTGTCCAGTCAGTGTAAGCGTTTGTCAGTTATCGTGTAGCTCGACTTTTAACTCAAGGAGCTCAACGAAACGACGAACAATACGAAAGAAACGACATTTGGGTAGGTCGCTTATAGTATTCAAACTGCCAGACAGTCGTGGGAAAAAAACAACAAAAAGTGACCCACAAGGTCCTCACATTCGATCAATCGATAGTCTTAATTTGTAAACACTTGTTACACGTGACACGTTATTTTTATAATGGGTTTAATAAGACCATTGACGAAGCGGAAAGGTAGTTGGTTTCCCAGTCATTACGATTTTTTTCTTGGTTTACCTTCTACATTTTTTTTGGTTGTATACTTCTATTTTAAAATACTTCAAATAAGTACCTAAATGACAATTGTACTATGCAAAACGTCCATCAATTTTTCACTCAAAACAAAGTCCCTTCTCAGAAATGTTTTTTTCAGACTGCTTAGTTTGATGTACTTACAGAGCCTCGATTCTACTATTACAATAGTGTCAGAGTAGTCGATCATTGATTTCATATTGGTCAAGTACTGACAAATTTTGACAAGTTTGCTAATTCTATTAACATAATGGCGCCAGTATGACTTCACAATGATCAACCACTGACACTACATGGAAAGAAATGTCATAGAATGATAATCTCGTACCTACATGAAATCAGGCATGAATAAATGTTCGCATTTAGTAGTAGATTTCGAAAACTATTTGTACTAAGGGTTTTATAATAACGACAATACGACAATGCCATTAAAACACAATTTTATTACGAGACCATTGACCGACCAATGATCGACCATTGTGAATTAAGCAGATTACGAACTTTAAGCAAAATGACAACGGGATGAGAATGGAATCGTGTGGGAGTGATGAATTTATGAAAATACCAGAATTAGGCCCCAGGTTTTGTGGAGAGCCCCGCGTACATAAAAATATTAGTAGAAGATGGACTGCTCTTACCAATAAAGTTGAATTAAACAAATATCCAGGCGGACACTGTTCTCTAGTGACTTTTCCATACACACACAGGATGAAATGTTGACAAGTATCATCTCTGTAGTCAGGTAGTAGCCAAATAATTCCTGTACGACATACTGGCCAATCAGATGGAGTTATTGGCGAATTTGTTGTTGTAGTAGTTAACGGCGTAGTCGGCGTAGTCTTTGTGCTTGTTGTCGACGGCGGAGTCTTTGTGCTTGTGGTTGACGGCGGAGTATCTGTGCTCGTGGTTGACGGCGGAGTTTTTGTGCTTGTGGTTGACGGCGGAGTCTTTGTGCTTGTGGTTGATGGCGTAGTCTTTGTGCTTGTCGTTGACGGTGTAGTCTTTGTGCTTGTGGTTGACGGTGTAGTCCTTGTACTTGTGCTTGATGGCGTAGTCTTTGTACTTGTGGTTGATGGCGTAGTCTTTGTTCTCGCGGTTGACGGCGTGGTCTTTGTGCTTGTGGTTGGTAGCGTAGTTGATGTTATTGTATGTTTGCAGTTTGCTTTGTCTTTCGGGAGACAAGTCTGTAAAAAAGAAAAAGAATGTTATGACACAGTGTTGTAGAATTACATACCCAGTTAGGCAATGATATCTAAAACTAAATAAGAATATATAACACCATTTGTTGAGTGAACTGGTTTATGTTTCGATTTTTTCATGATTGTATGTATGTATTTGATTTGCATGTTTTGTTTGCCTGAATTTTGTGTTATAAAGTTGGTTGGTTTAAATGTAGGGTGTTTATTTATATTTTGCGTTTTTCTTCTGATCTGATATTTTTTGTGTAACTTTGTTTTGTCAGGGAAACCAGACATTAAGGGCGCACAGAATGACAGCTAAAATTCAAATTTTGCCCCCGCTTCCTCAGGCTAGATAGTTCTATCTCGCTCACACTATCAAGAAGATTGTTTTAGGGTGAACTACACTATTGATGGAACGATGGCAAATATTCATCACCTGCCTGGTCTTTTCCAAATATGTGGAGGCAACTGAATAAAACTATTCTATATGGAGCAATTGCCTATCTGCCCTCCACAACCCAGTTAATACTGGGTAATACGATACCTCTTAGTAAGACTGGCTGACAGACTTTCGAGCCACTGACTACCTGTAACGACTGTCAAGATCTACATATGACAGACCCACATAAGGACAAATCTAGGCAAGCACGGCTTAACCTTAAGATTGACCCAAGCCGCTGTTATTATTTAGCCAAAAGCTCCTTACCTCCCCTCGCTTAATCATAATGAAACCTAAATTCAATTCGGTTTTTAAACATTTAGACAGACGTACTGCAATATTACATTACTGACAAGTCAACACGAGTAAACTAATATTTTGGTAACTTTATAAAAACGACACAACTCCTTTGCGATTCCGAGCACTTTAAACTAATATAGAAAACCGTGGTGTACGGTGAATTAAGCGAAGCGTTTTTCACTCTACATTTCTTGATACTAGCCTAAAAAGAGATAATTTCTATCGACAATTTTTCAACAGCAAGATTTTGTTCTTGTTTAACATAAAAACATTAATTATGCGACACTCGAATGAATTTTGAATTTTTTTAGCCGGATTTTCTTCCGCCATTTTGTGTTTTATTAATTTAAATTACGGCCACGCATAATACATATATTCATCGATAGCTGGTGTCATTACAAACAAGTTTTTTCTGAGACAAAATCTTCTACAGCGTCACTTTTTCGAGATTTAAGTTATCAAAGCTTGTGCTTTCGAAAACGTGTCACTTTAGAACATTTTGCCTCATACAAAACTTGTTTGTAGTATACCAGTTTTGGAAAAAAACCCATATTAAAGGTTTTATATTATGCGTGGCCGCTACTTTAAAAAAGATGGTTGTCTGTAAAGTCGGTTTAACGGACGATATTTTTACGTGATATCGTCATGTTCCATGATATTAGTGAATTTAAATTTAAGAAAAAACACCCCCTTAAGAGCCCTCTTACAGTCCACTAGCGCCGCCAATCGAAAAAATGTCATAACTCGTAAATAGAATCAAAAATACAAAATGTGGTCTATTATTACTGTAGAAAAGGCAATAACGTAATTTTATAACACATTGTCACCACTTGAAATATAGCTGTTTAGCTAAATCGTGCATTTGTAACAAAAACGGCCATTTATGTTATAAAATTACGTTATTCCCTTTTCTACAGTAATAATAGACCACATTTTGTATTTTTGATTCTATTTACGAGTTATGACATTTTTTCGATTGGCGGCGCTAGTGGACTGTAAGAGGGCTCTTAAGGATTGAAATTCTAACAACAGCGTTGCGTTAGTTCCAATCATACGCCCTTTTTTTCTGGTGGGAAATTATCAAATGACTCCTCCTGCTCTGGCAGAGCGGAAAGGAGTCCCAGACTTTGACTAAAACCCATCCATGTTCCTTCTTTTCCTTTCTCAGCCCTTTGTGTTCCAGGGCCATGTTACCTCTTTCGAACAGTCCCACGACCCCGGCAGGAATCGACCCTTGTGGAACCCTTCCTTATGCTGACATCGGAACGCGCGACACCTCATGTTGCCATATGACAGACGGACGGTAAGCTAACCCATAGCTCACCGTCCACAGGCCCGCGCCTACGGTGGTTTCCTCCCGCCCGGTTCGGTGCAGAAACTTCCCGAAACCACCGTGTCCGTTGAAGACCTGCGTCAGGCGGAAGGCACTATTTGGCGCTGTGGTCGCTGCTAGCAGAACTTTGATAGCTCAGATCACGGAAACGTGACACTGTAGAAGATTTTATCTCAGAAAAAACTTATTTGTTTTGATGCCAACTATCGATTGATAAATGCTTTATGGGTTTCTGATCAAATCAAAGTTGATCAGAAGATGTTTTCAGTGATTGTATTTTAACTTCGATATATGACAGTTAAGAACGTTTTAATTTGTGCAAAATTTGTTTGCATTGAGGCTAGCTGTCGATTGATAGACGTTTTATGTGTGTCTGATCAAATCAAAGTTACGCTGAAGATTCCATCGGTGAATGCACTTAAACTCTGATAGCTCATTATCACGGAAACGTGACACTTTAGAAGATTTTACCTAATACAAACGTGTTTAGTTGTTTTATACCAGCTATCGATTCATAAAAATCATAAGCGTGGCTGCTACAATTAAAAAATCCCGCCAAAAAAATCTAAATTAATCTGTGTATACAGTTTGGTATTTCAGTTTCATATCTATCATCTTCATCTTAAATTCATTTACACCATTGGATACATAAGGGTTCAAAAAATTC
This sequence comes from Xestia c-nigrum, assembly GCA_916618015.1. NCBI lineage: Eukaryota > Metazoa > Arthropoda > Insecta > Lepidoptera > Noctuidae > Xestia > Xestia c-nigrum. Next base: position 12,257,993 of record OU745273.1, read on the forward strand.
ATTACACCAAGTGTGGACTGTGGTGCACCACGCGGGATGGAGGGGTGTGAGTGTGACTACAATTTGGACGAAAAATGTAATTCCTTCGATTTATAAACTTGACTTAAACAATTCGGGTTAGTGATAAAGATCATAATGGTAAATTTTTCAAAAGTTTAAGTTCTCAGGCAAAAGTGCGAAAAGGCTTGGAACATTTTTCCGCCATTTTGTTTTTTTTTTCAAAGTAGCGGGCACACATACGATCTATTTTAATCGATTGCTGGTATCAATACAAACAAGTTTTGCGTGAGACAGGATGTCCTAAAGTGTCATATTTCCGAGATATGAGCTATCAGAGTTTAAGTCAATTCACTGATGGAATCTTCAGCACAACTTTGGTTTGATTAGGCACGCATAATACACGTAATAAATAACTGCTAGTAGCTGGCTTCAATACAAACAAGTATTGTCGAGACAAAATGTTCTAAAACGTCAAGTTTCCGAAATATATGGCATTGTGATCGCTACCTTTGATAGCTTAAATCTCGGAAACGTGACGATTTAGAAGTTTTTTGTCTCGTACATAACTTATTTGTATTGATAACAGCTATCGATTTATATAGGTTTTGTGCGTAGCCGCTACTTTAAAAAAAAAACGAAATGGCGAAAGAAAATCTCGCCCAATAGTTCAAACCCCTTTGCACGGATAAGTCACGTGCTACTTTATTATAATTTTTAATAAAATGTTTTTCTTGTGAAAAATAAATTTGTTGATACAAATATCTCTCTCGATAACAGGCACGTTTACCTACTGACATTTTTGACGTTGACATAAGATTTCGATTTCAAACCATTTCAAAAATTATTTTATCAATGAAAACTACAATATTTTGGAAAAATGATTCACGGGTGCTTTATTTTTTAATCTAAATTTCATGTTTCATAAATAAGTAATTTCTTTAGAACATAAATCGGTGTCCATCGGGTTTTCTGCGCGAAAACAAAGAAATATAGCCCCCACGTCTGAAGGCCGAAGCCGCACTGACAATTGGTGCATCGGGGTCCTAGCGAGGGCCGGGGGGCAGGGCGGTCCTAGCTGTGACTGGTTAAAAAGCTTGAAATTTTAGAAAAGAGGCTATAACGATGAAAATAAAGCGTTTAAAAAAAAAAGAAAACGTATGAACACTGTGTTATATAGTTTTCGACTATCATGTAAAGTTTCACGACCTAATTTAACGTTTTTAATTGAATACTCGGTTTTGAAATTTATTTTAGAGGTAACTTTGAGGTAGTTTTCTATCGAGAAAATTTTATGGGATCGTGTTTCCGAACCGTATGAACCTTAGAAGCAGTCCTCAACTTTGCCATATATTAATCCCAAGGTGAATGCTTTAGTTATATTAACACGAGACGGGTTTAAAAATCACGATTTTGGGTTATACGGGCCCTTTTTTAGCGCAGCCGTGCGTCGGTGCGTCTCCCGCGGAGGCTGGAACGGGAGGTTCTCTCCCTCTCACGTTTTGCTACCTCCTTCGCCAGCATGACTGCTTCGCAGAAGGAGGTGACGCCTTCTCATTCAGTCTCACTCCGGACCATGGATGAGACCAGGGCCAGACGCGAGAGGTTGCCGCTGCCGATCGCCCCTACGAGGACACGGCTGTGCTCCTCCCACGCAGGGCAAACGTCCACAGTGTCCTCCACTCGATCCTCACAATGGTAACATCCGGGCGTTTCCTCTCACCCGATTCCATGCAGGAACCTCTCGAAACAGCTGTGTCCGGTGAGGGCCTGCCTCAGGCGGAAGGTGAGGACGCCGTGGCGCCTCTCAAGCCACTCCTCAAAGAGGGGACTTATCGACACTATTGTAACGTGCCCTGCACGGGGTTGAGGTAGTCGCTCTCTCCACGTCGCCGTGATGTCCGCTTATCGACTTTTTGCGGCGGCAACGGAGTTTGCCCCCGGTGTAGCGCCTCCGCGCGCCATTCATGCAGGCGCACGAGGTCTATCGCCTCCAGATTCCATAGTGGCAATCCGGCAAGGAGGCTCGCCGCCTGGCTGGAGATCGTGTGGTACCCACGGACTAGCTTTACGGCTACCACCTTTTGGGGCGCGTTCAAGTAATGGGTGGCTCGCCGCCTCCAGGAACGTGCTCACATCGGGGCCCCGTAGAGCGTACGGCAGGAGGCGTTTGTAGCTTCCAGGTTGGTCAGGACCCGCCTGAAGCTAGCCCCGGTCTGTTACAGTTTGAGGACAAACGTCAGAAATGCTCCACGAAGTTCCACCGGCTGTCGAGGACGTCGAGTACCTACTAGGCACTTCAACGTCGCGTCGACGCCAATGGATACCCCTCCTACTGTGCTTAAGACTTGCCTGGAGTATGAATGTCATTGACGGTCTATCGTTGGAGACGAAAGGCAGTTGCAAGAGGTCCGCAACACTTTACAGCAGCTTTATCGTGTCTCGGCTCTTTTCATGCACCTTGATCTTTCGACCTAGCTACAGAGTGACTGGCATCGAGAGTCTAAGGATGAAGACTTAAAGCGTTCGAGGGAAGCCCTTCTTTTTTTTTTTTTTTTGGGATGGGAAATCATCAAATGACTTCTCCCACTCTGGGCGGAGCGGGAGGGAGTGTCAGACTCTTACTGACTAAAACCCAGCCATGTTCCTTCCTCGCCCTTTATGTTCCGGGGCCGCGGTAGCTCTTTCGATCGAGGAAAGCCCTTTTTTTTTTTTTTTTAAGGATGGGAAATCATCAAATGACCCCCCCCACTCTGGGCGGAGCGGGAGGGAGTGTCAGACTCTTACTGACTAAAAACCATCCATGTTCCTTCCTCGCCTTTTACGTTCCGGAGCCACGGTATCTCTTTCGATCGAGGGAAGCCCTTACTTTGTAAACATAAGTTGAATACTTTAGCGATTAATGCAAATTTCTATTTCCGAAAAGTTCAGTTATACCTACTTGATTCTATACTAATGTTATAAAGCTCAAGAGTTTGTTTGATTGGTTGAACTAATGGTTTGATTTGAAAAAATCTTTTAGTGTTGGATAGCCTATTTATCCAGAAAGGCTGTATAATATCACGCTACAACCAATAGGAACGGAATATCAATTAATGTTTTTTTTAAACAAGGAAAATTGATTCCTTTTGAGAGTTTATCCGATGCGTGCGCTTTGTAAACGGTTAACGTTACGGAACAATGTTAAATGACTAAATTGTTCCACTTAAAAAGTTCACGATAACATATCATGTCTATCTTTGAAGGTTGAATCACACTCTCTGTAACCCTCTCTCTCTCTCTTATGTTACCCAGACGAAGTTGCGCGGGTTAACTAGTATGATAATATTGGGAGAAGTGAAAGGAGGGAAGGGGGGCATTTCCCCTACAGTGGGACACAAGTGGCTGATAAAAATAATAATAGTATATTTTATAACGAGGGACCAAACGAAGCCATAATATACCCGAGAAAGCGAGGGTATATTAAATTGGTGATTAGTCTCGAGGTGCAAACTGTACTTTTCACTTCGAGTGCGAAAAAAATAGTCATTTAAAACAAATTCACACTCGAAAACAATTCTGAATATTTTTTCTTCAATCAGGTCAGCCACAGATTAATAAATTAAAACACAACACAAACTCTCAACATTTGCGAAATTAAGATGATCCACACTCCACAGTTATTTAGTACGTACATTACTGCAGCGGCTAGCAACAGAGGCATTGCACATACTTTTCAAAATCAACGATGCACACAAACAACAATATTTTTGTCATCCCCCATCTCAGAAAGAGTATTTTTGCTCTTCGATATCTGAGTGCAAAAGCCGTTTGAGGGTAAAGTAAATTTGAATATAGAAAATCGTATGCACTAAGCATGTGAGTTCAAAACATCATTAAACCTATTTACTTATATTTCTATGGTGCCGAATTTATCATACATTTATTTTTAATTTGTTAAGAACTCAGACTCGGATCCTTCTTGGTGTACTTTTTCTAATATACTTTGCGCGCGCCATTTTCTTTTCACGTCATATTGTTAACACCTTAGGTTAAAAACAAGGAATCCAACTTGAAAACAAGTGAAAAACCTTAAATGACTACTCATTATCTAGCGACGAGGAAGTTTATTTGACGCCAACAGAATTAACTGAATTTGTTAATAATGCGCAATTTTTTTATTGCGTTTATTCATTTTCTCGCTGAGGTGGGATGAAAAGTTACGTGTTGCACTCGAGTGCAAAGATTTTTCACCTCGTGTTCTTTTGATTCCCTCGCAAACGCTCGAGATTCTAAGTTTTGAATCACTCGCTTCACTCGTGAATGAGCCGAGGAGGAGGAGGAGGAGGATTTCAGAATCTTTCGCTTGCTCGGTTATCAAAATTGAGCACGCGGTTAAAAAACAACTTTGCTTCTCTTGTATAACAAATAACTATTCTCGCGTTTAAGAGATCGTTTGTATTTTTTTCAATAAACCGCTTTCTATTTGCAAGCCAATACGAAATTTAAATAAAACCTTTGCTAAGTTACTCTTTTGTTACCATATTTCAGAGTAAAAGATCGTTCCATTTTTAAATTATGTGAAAAAGTATAAGGTCCATGTTCACCAAAAAGAACCGCTCTGATTATCTAAAACAGCTGTTTAAAACACATTTTTGTATGATAATATGTCACAGTGACAGCTGTATTCAGTTATTCAGACTGTTATCTTTTCGATGAACATAGACCTAATAGGCTTTGTAATACAAATGGTTAACTTACCAGCTGAGTAGGACTAAACTCGTAATCGTTTTCACAAGTTGCATGCAGAAGTTCTCCATGATAACAGAGCATGTACATTCTACAGTCGTATGGGTCTGGTTGGCTCCAGTCATCATCTGGACCACAGACCCCTGTAGGCTCAAACGGCTTCACGTTACAGTCTGCCTCTTCTTTAGGGACACATTGCTGTGAAATAATATATATTTTACTAATATTCATTTATTTTAAAACACATCTTTTCCAACACTGTTTTAGGCTTTCACAGTTTAAAACTAAACTTATATTGTCACTTACGGGATATCTTCCGTGATTATTTACCGTGTTTTCCGTGTTTTAATTTTCTCTTTTTTTCTTTTTTTTTGTTTGTCAACCCGCAATCGTGGCGCTTGCAACAGCGTCGAAATATCGGGAGCTCAACTCAATAAATAATCACGGAAGATATCCCGTAAGTGACAGTATAAGTTTACATCTTTTACATTTTTTAAATATATTCCTCTTGAAAGCAATCAGCATCAGCGCTAGGAACCGGGTCTGTTGAGAGAGGAACCTCCTTAGAATACGTGCTGTGTCAAGAAGTACTGCTTTCTGAATCAAGCCCTCGATCCAGCTGCCAAGCGAGAGCCTCCAAGATGTTGGTCCAGGCTCATGGCTATTGAGGCATTGGTCGACACGACTCTTGGCACAATGACTTCTGTACTGTATACTACTATTTTATTATTGGTGTTACTCCAAGATGACTTCTGGTATCTGGAGTGGATGGGACACCAGCGCTAAAACATTCTGAACAGATCTAAATTGTCAATGAGAAATTGAAACCCTTAAGGGGCGTATTACAGTCCACTAGCGCCGCCAATCGAAAAAATGTCATAACTCGTAAATAGAATCAAAAATACAAAATGTGGTCTATTATTACTGTAGAAAAGGCAATAACTTAAGCTTTATAACACATTGTCACCACTTGAAATATAGCTGTTTAGCTAAATCGTGCATTTGTAACAAAAACGGCCGTTTATGTTTTGAATGCACGATTTAGCTAAACAGCTATATTTCAAGTGTTGATAAAGTGTTATACAATTACGTTATTGCCTTTTCCACAGTAATAATAGAACATATTTTTTATTTTTGATTCTATTTACGAGATATGGCATTTATTCGATTGGCGGCGCTAGTGGACTGTAAGAGGGCTCTTAAACAAGTAAAATTGAACTAAAAATTTAAAAAACCCCCGACACAATGTACTAAAAAGTTAAATAGAAAATAATTCGTTAATTCGCCATTTTGTATTGGCGGCCATCTTGGATTTTTAATTTATCATAGTGTATAGTATTCTCATAATCAAACCCTTTCATTTGATACCCACATTGAGGGCGTTGTTGAATAAATATGTAATCCGCCAATTTGTGGCAGGATTTTCTTCCGCCATTATGATTGTTTTTTTAAGTTTTTAAGTAGCAGCCACGCGTAAGACCTATATTAATTGATAGCTAGTATCAAGATAAACAAGTTTTGTATGAGGCAAAATGTTCTAAAGTGTCAAGTTTTCGAGATATCAGCTATCAGTTATGGATGCCCTGTTTGTATACAAGCTACTCAGAAAGCAAATAGACTGTCCACAGTTACTAGGTCTCCTCAAGTTTCGTGCCCCAACCCGCTATCTTAGAAATCCCATCACTCCGCTTTACCCGCCATTGCGTAGAACTGTCTTGGGTGCTAATTTATCAATACCGCGAATGTGTAAAATCATAAACAGTTGTAGTGACCTGATTGACGTTCACCACGATAGCGTAGGAAAATTCTGTAGAATAATAATTGAATACTACTCGGACAATTAGATTACATGAATTTAAAATTTGATAATGAATATGTTTTATGCTAATTAACTTTAAATAACTTATTAATTTGATGACCAAATATTTAATCTTAGTTTAATTTAATTTGATCTCTTGAATTGTTTGTTATGTTTGTAGATCTATTTTGTTTTACACTAATTTTAATTTGTTTTGTTTTTTGTTTTGTTTTGTTTTACACTAATTTAAACATTCATAATTCACAATTAATTGCAATAATATTAACGTTTAATGTAATTTGCATAAAATAGTGCATGTGGTGTTAGCCTGTAAGTAATTGTTGCACTCATAAATGTATATCGTGTACTTTTAAATTAAATGTATAGTGTAAACAATTGTAGGTTAACCTTAAATAAATAAAATATCAAGATACCATCAGTGAATGGATGTCAGCTTTAATAGCTCATATCTCGAAAAAATGACACTTAAGAACGTTTTGTGTCATACTAAACTTGTTTGTATTGATACCAGCTATCGATTGATACACGTTCTATGCGTATCTGATCAAATCAAAGTTGTGCCGAAGATTTCATCAGTGAATTGACTTTAATTTTGATAGCTCATATCTCGGAAACATGACACTTTCGTGGAAATGTGGAATACGGCCAAAAAGTTCAAACCCCTTGTTAAAAGGTTTTAAAATTGTTAATAGTATATCTTATAACGAAGGACTAAACGAAGCCATTATATACCCGAGGTGGTTTGAGTCAGTGAAAGCGAGGGTATATTAAATTGGTGTTTAGTCTCGAGGTGCAAACTTTACTTTTCACTTCGAGTGCGAGAAAAATAGTCATTTAAAACTGAATAAATTTACACTCGACAAAAATTCTGAACTGAGCGGTCAGTTTTTCTACTATCAGGTCAGTCACAGATTAACAATTTAAAACAACACAAACTCTCAACATTTTCGCAATGAAGATGATCCACACTTCACAGTTATTTAGTACCTAGATATCTGCAGCGGCTAGCAACAGAGGCATTGCACATACTTTTCAAAATCAACGATGCACACAAACGACAATATTTTTTCTCGCGTTGAAGAGTTCATTTGTTTTATTTTCAATAAACCGCTTTCTATTTGCAAGCCATTTCGAAATTTAAATAAAAACCTTTGATAAGTTACTCTTTTGTGACCATGTTTTAGAGTAAAAGATCGTTCCATTTTTATAGTATATTTTATAACGAGGGACTAAACGAAGCCATTATATACCCGAGGTGGTTTGACTCCCGAGCTTGCGAGGGAGGCAATGAAAGCGAGGGTATATTATATTGGCGTTTAGTCTCTAGGTGCAAACTGTACTTTTCACTTCGAGTGCGAGAAAAATAGTAATTTAAAACTGAACAAATTTACACTCGACAAAAATTCTGAACTGAGCGGTTAGTTTTTTCTTCTATCAGGTCAGTCACAGATTAACCATTGAAATCACAACACAAACTCTCAACATTTTCGCAATGAAGATGATCCACACTCCACAGATAATTAGTACCTACATTATTGCACATACTTTTCAAAATCAACGATGCACACAAACAACCATAAATTTTATCGCGTTGAAGAGTTCATTTCTTTTTTTTTTCAATAAACCGCTTTATATTTGCAAGCCAATTCGAAATTTAAATAAAACCTTTGATAAGTTACTCTTTTGTGACCATGTTTCAGAGTAAAAGATCGTTCCATTTTTAAATTACTTTTAACTCCCTCAATAAATGGTCACTTTAATCCCACTTCGTAGGGCTATAATTATTAGATTTACCGTGTATAGATGCCCTTATTATATTTTTCTTGTATGGCATCACCGGATGTGTGAACTATTCTTTATTACTATATACTCTGTTCCGTTTCCTTTTTTATCTCTCGCTTGCTGACCACGAACACGTTGGTTGTAACTGTAATTGTGCTCAGATAAACTAATCAAGTATATAGTGCATTCTTTGTTATTGTGACGATCTTATGTGTGCATTTATTGTGTCAATAAACTGCTTCATATAAATGAAGGTTGGACTCGTTCTGTTCACTTATTCGCTACCGGTGCTCCCCAAACACTGCCACGAACCACGTGCCTCATCATCATATTAAAAGGTTATGGGCCCAGAGAAAAGAGCATCTTGGCTTGCTTTGTTTTGCATGTAATGAAAAGGTTCGTTTTTTGGGAGAGTGATTCGATGCGCACGTGCAGTACTGCAAGCCGTGCATAATGGAACATAACCTCAATGGGTTCGAAAAATTGGATGGTATATCTAACTTCCATACCTGGAAGTTTTCAGTCAAGAACCTGCTTATTTTAGAAGGCTTGTGGGAAGTCGTTGTTGGAACAGACCAAGCCGAAGGTCACTTGAGGCGTGATCAAAGAGCACTTGCACGCATTTGCTTAACATTAAAGCCGCATTTATTTCAATATGTACGAAGCTGTGACACTGCTAAAGATGCTTGGAAGGCGTTGCTTGACGTTTACGAAGATAAAGGCCTTTACCGAAGAGTTCTTCTACTGAGGAGACTGCACCGCGTTCAGTACTCTGAATTTTCTGATATGCAAGCTTATATTGATTCTGTGTTTACACTAGTTCAGCAGCTTGACGACATCGGAAAACATACCGAAGATGAGGAAGTTGCTGAGATTTTATTGAGTGGTCTGCCAACTGAATATGATTCTGTTGTTTCAAATTTGTCAACTGCTGCAGTCACTACTACGGTATCGAGTGAACTTGTGCGAGCCCGACTACTGCAAGAGTATTCGAGGAAGACATCGGCTGATGAAGAAAGTACAGCTTATGTCTCCAAAAGTAGAAAAGTTATTGTTTGTGAATTTTGCAAAAAGAGTGGTCACAAGAAATCAACTTGTTTTAAATTAAAGAAACTTAAAAGGGCCAGAAAATCCAATGATAAAGAAAATGAAGATAAAACTTTTTCAGCAACAGCATTTCTGTCAAAAGCCAGTGAGTTTTATATTGACAGCGGAGCTACCAGTCATATGGTGAACAACAGGGACATACTTCAGGACTTAAAAAAGTCAGATAACTTAATAACTATGGCTGATAATTCTAAAATTAAGTGTGAAGGTATAGGCACTTTGGAGATTCAGTCAAATCATAAGGTTAGACTTTTAAATGTTTTATATGTTCCCCAAATTGCGGCCAATCTTATTTCTGTTAGCAAATTAGTGTTGTCTGGCCATTCAGTTAGGTTTAGCAGTGAGAAATGTTTTATTTATAATGACAACGTTGGTCATAAAGACAAGTCTGGCAACTTAGTTGCATCTGGTGTATGCATTAATGGTTTGTTTAAACTTAATGGGTGTGTTGTTATGTCTGAGTGTGTAAATGTAAATGGTTTCGGGTCTTCGACTAAAAGTGGACACTCTCTACTCCTTGATCATGGAGAGGAGCTGTTGAGTACCAGAGACATTGCTGGTCTTCCTGCTGAATTATGGCACAGACGTCTCGGCCACCTGAATATACAAGGTATGAAAACGCTGGAGAAAGTTGCATGTGGAATGCGTTGTCTATTTCAGGATGAAAAGTCACTCAAGAACTGTCTTGCTTGTCTCGAGGGGAAGTTGTCGGCCGCAGCTTATCCTGACAGCACATCGAAAACGACGCAGCCTCTGCAACTGATCCATTCCGATGTCTGTGGACCCATGCAGGAGCCAAGCTGGTCTGGAGCGAAGTACATCGTAACTTTTACCGATGACTACACTCGGAAGAGCTTTGCATGCTTGATGAAAAATAAGTTTGAGGTAATTAACCATTTTATTACATTTAAAACATTAGTTGAGAAACAGACAGGCTTGCAAATTAAGATTTTAAGATCAGATAATGGTGGTGAATACTGCAATAACAAGTTTAGTAACTATTTAAAAGGGCAGGGTATTGTCCATCAGGTCACTGTCCCTTACTGCCCTGAGCAGAATGGGGTTTCAGAAAGACTGAACCGTACCTTAATGGACAAGGTTAGGAGTATGCTGGCAGAGGCGGGTCTCGGCAAGGAATACTGGGGTGAAGCTGTTATGACAGCTGTTTATTTAAAAAATAGGTCACCTACAGCTGCTTTGTCTGGACGAGTGCCTGAAGAAGTATGGACTGGGTCTCCAGTTGACCTCAGCCATCTTCGTGTGTTCGGATGCTTAGCATACTACCTGATGCCATCGCAAAAACGGCAGAAGCTGGATTCAAAAGCCAGACTTTCCATTTTTGTTGGCTACAGTGACACCTGCAAAGGTTATAGACTTGTGGAGCCTTCAAATCCAAAGAAAGTGGTATTGTCGCGTACAGTAGCTTTCATAGAGAATAAATTTTACAAGGATTTGGGACATGATTTTAAAAATGACCAACATAATTTTGTATTTTTAAAAGATTTTATGAATTTTGATGGAAATAAGTCATTAATAAATAATAATAATTTGCATACTATTGAATTGAATTCTGATAATGATATAATTGATAATAATGAAATTAATTGTAATAATAATATTGAATTAAATACTGACTCAATTATTACAAATGATGAATCAGATTCAAGTATTTTAAAAAATGACATGAATTCTTATTCTGACATTTCAGGATCAGAAGAGAACTCAAGAGCGTCTAGTGAGACCCATGACTCATGGAGTACCTCAGCTGGAAAGTCTACTGATGTTGGAGGTGATGGCGGTCTGACATGTGGTGGGATATCTGCTGGAGCTGGAGGGGAAGTTATTAACACAGAGACAGTCTCTACTGGGCGTACTGTGCGTTCTACACGCAACATTCCTCCCATAAGGTACAAGGATTATGGTTGTTTTGTGTCTATGTTTTTGCATGACGATTTGTGTGGAGAACCACATTCATATGAAGACGCATTGTCTTCTCCACATTCTGATGAGTGGCAAGCCGCTATGCAGCGCGAGTATGACTCGCTAGTCGTCAACAAGGTATGGGAAATAGTTGATAAGCCTCCTAACAAAAACATTGTTCAATGTAAATGGGTTTTTAAGGTTAAACATGACACAGATGGTAATTTCAACTGCTTTAAGGCGCGACTAGTTGCCAGAGGCTTCACTCAGAAGCAAGGTATAGATTACAATGATACATTCTCACCGGTGGTTCGACATTCTTCAATGAGAATTCTGTTTAATATAAGCAATCAACTAAACTTAGAAATTGATCACATTGACGTAGCAACTGCATTTTTAAATGGAGATCTTGATGAAGAAATATATATGCAGCCACCCTTGGGTTTTTCGGAACACTTTAATGGTAAAGTTTGTTTACTAAAGAAAGCTATCTATGGTTTAAAGCAATCCAGCAAGATGTGGAACAAAAAGGTACATGACTTGTTAATTGTTAATGATTTTAAACAATGTAAAAGTGAACCATGTGTGTACAGTAAAAAGGTAGGCAATGACATAGTTTTACTGGCACTTTATGTGGATGATTTTTATCTATTTTATAATAAAAATAGTAAAATTAAAGTACATCTGCAAATAGCATTAGAAAAACAGTTTAATGTAAAAAATTTAGGTCCACTTAAAAATTGTCTAGGTATAAGAGTTTCTAGACATAGAACAAAAGGTATATTATGTTTAGACCAAATTGAATACACAAAGAAATTATTGGTTAAATTTAACATGCAAAATTGTAAACCAGTAACCACACCTTTGCCTCTTAATTGTAAGTTACAGAAGTCTGAACATACAAGTGTAGAGTTGGATGATAGTGTTTATAAATACAGACAACTTTTAGGATGTCTCATGTATTTATGTGTTTGCACTAGGCCAGATATTGCCTATGCTTGTAGTTATTTAAGCCAGTTTAACAACTGTTTCGATAAAAGCCATTGGCTCGCAGCCAAACATGTACTTAGATATTTAGCTGGTACAATTGATCACTGTTTGCTTTTCACAAAAAGTGTCAATTGGAAATTGAGCGCGTACACTGATGCTGATTGGGCTAACGACGCTACTGACCGTAAATCGTACACTGGTTACGTTATAAAACTAGGTAATTCCACCATAAACTGGGAATCGCGTAAGCAGAGGTGTGTTGCTCTCTCAAGTACAGAAGCAGAATACCTCGCAATAGGCGATGCTTGTAAAGATATCTGTTTTATTCAAAATTTACTTTCAGAACTAACATTGATTCAATTGGATGAATGTATTTTGTATAATGATAGTCAAAGTGCCCATAAGTTATTAGAGTCTAAAGAAGTATGCCATAAACGAACCAAACATATTGACATCCGATATCATTTTGTCAAAGACTTAATTAATAATGGTTCTATAACAGTTAGATACTTGCCTACAGACAGGATGATAGCGGATGTTCTTACTAAATCTTTAGGTAAACAAAAACACAGTAGTTTCACACAAAATTTGAATGTGGTTAAAACTATAAAGTAAGTTAATATAGTGTAATGTGTATCTTACGTAAAAACTAATATAATTTTATTGACTTGTTAACTTAATAACTGATATGTTTATGTGATACCTATATAAGTTGTAGAGACTGCAGTGTAATATTTATTTTATAGTGTCAATTGTATGTTTATTTTGTATGTCTTTTGACTAAAAATATAATAGGACAAGGGGAAGTATTAGATTTACCGTGTATAGATGCCCTTATTATATTTTTCTTGTATGGCATCACCGGATGTGTGAACTATTCTTTATTACTATATACTCTGTTCCGTTTCCTTTTTTATCTCTCGCTTGCTGACCACGAACACGTTGGTTGTAACTGTAATTGTGCTCAGATAAACTAATCAAGTATATAGTGCATTCTTTGTTATTGTGACGATCTTATGTGTGCATTTATTGTGTCAATAAACTGCTTCATATAAATGAAGGTTGGACTCGTTCTGTTCACTTATTCGCTACCGGTGCTCCCCAAACACTGCCACGAACCACGTGCCTCATCATCATATTAAAAATAATGGCGTACTTTTAGAGCATGAGAAGTGAAAAAGAATATAAAATTGTTAGAAAGAAATACAAATGCATATTTACCAGCTGTGTGGGGCTAAATTCATAATCCATGGGACAAGATATATGCACAATTTCGCTATTATAGCAGGAGTAGAACATGGTACAGTCAACAGGGTCAGGTAAGTTCCAGTCGTCATTTGGACCACAAGGAGGCCAGGGATTTGGAGATTCCAAATTAGATATACGCCGTCTCGATCGCTGCGGAAGAGAATGATCATGTTAATAAAACGAACCGACGAATGGCGCAGTGGTAGTGAGGCTGCCTTACGTTCTTAGGGTTCCGGGTTCGAATCCCGGTAGGAGTAAATGTTTGTGTGATGAGCAGGGACATTTGTTTCCGAGTCATGGATGTTTATATGTATAATAAGTATGTATTTACAAACAAGCTCGTCGTTGTACATATTCTAATTTTGTGTATATTTTGCTTTGTTATTTTTTTTTTTGTTTGCAATAAAGAATAAGAATAATAAGAAGTATAAATGTAGTATATTAACTGTCTGGTGACCACGACAAGCCTTGCTTAGTGTGGCACTAGATGGCACTGTGTGTAATGTCCAGCGATATTTATTTATTTATTATTTTTATCAACTGTCTGGTGACAACGGTACAAGCCTTGGGAACCGGCCTGACTAAAAAAAACTGATTATATTTTGTCCGTCAGTTAGATTAATGAAAAATATTGGATATGTATTTTTATTTTATCATATTAATAAAATTGACGAAGATTTTATTTTATTTTTATTTTTATTAAAAGGAACAGCAAACAATTACATTATGGAAACTTAAAACTAGTATAACAATATTTGCGTTTTGATAATAATGTAACCCACAACACTGTCCACGGGTTATCAAAATTATATAGAAAAAAACAATAATCGCCAGGGGTGAAAAAACAAAAAAAGAGTAAAAAAATATAAAATAAACGAAAGATGACAAATGACAAGTATTATACAACCAAGACAGATTTTAAACAATAATTTGAAGATTACATGTATAGGTATAATGCATTAATTTTTGAGAGTTTTGAAGACAAGACCTTTGAATTTTCCTATTGGACTAAGACTAAGACTAAGATAAAACGCATCAAAGATGAGTCGGGGCTTATGACGTCACTTGTGGGTAAAAAGTGTATATGTGACGTCACACGAGTTTTCGAGGCACTGTATTGCCTTTTTGTTTATGAGAAAAAAGAAAAAATCAGTGTCCAATATTTTTTGGAAATCTATCTGACAGGCTGATTATATTTTTGTAGGTTCGGACCTTATTGGTGCTCTCTTATTTATTTGGCAAGTAGTACTTCGTCCGCGAAAATTAAAATAGTTCAGCTAATATGCATGATATTCATATAATTTACAGCCTAAAGCACCTACGAACAATGTATCTTACTATCAGCAAGAAATAAGAAATGGAATTAGATCATTCGTTCCGGAGATAACCTCTACCTACATATAGAAAAAAAACACCTCTTAACGAATACGAAAGGCACTTGTTCTCCTCGTCATTCTGATCATTTTTTTGTTCTACACCATACCTGGGAACCTTCTAGTTACGGAGATATTGGGCGTCAAAGTTGCAAGATTTTGACAAGTTTTTTTTTAAATACCACTTTTTATCGCATGATTTTTACTTTAAATACCTTTACGACCCCCGTACTATTCAATCCATCCATCCGCACAATGTTTTGAGTGTGTTACATTGAGTTATACTACAAAACATGATTTATAACCTCAAAAAAAAAAGTTGTTTCCCAGCAATATTTTTTGCGTAAAGTTACTTAGTTTGATATACAGAATGCTTGGTTAACGGCTTTGTGATGAGGTGAAATACACCCTGTATAAACAAATTTTAGAAAAAAAGAAAGTAAACATGTAAAAGTACACAAAAAAGTAAAAAAAACGACTTAAATATTTTAGTACACAGTAGAAACGAAAAACTAGACAGAAAAAAGGTGCGCTGAACAAGTTACAAACAGTAACATGAACACACTGAATCGAACGAGCACATGCACGTGATAGCACGCTACGCGCGCCGCCCTAGAGCTAAATATTTTTTTTTTTTTTTATGTAAGGCTTCTCGCAGTTCAGTCTGAGAAGACTGGCTTCTGCTTAACCGGGCAAGTCCTGTGGATGCCTTGAATTTAAGGCCTCCAGCCAGGGCAAAAATGACTATAAACTAAGCGACAGCGCTCTAAGGGCACCCCTGTGGGGTACGGACCTCGGCTTAAGGCGTCGCTGGGGGCAGCAAAGGGACAGGCTGGATATGGTTGTCATTATTTAGGGACTGTTTTATTACTACAGGCTCAGCATCGCGGGCTGGCTCGAGGAAGGGTTGGGGACCTAGAGCCACGCGCGTGCTATGAGTATTTATAGACATGCAGGGGACTGAAAAAAATCTTACTTAAAAAATATATTTTTGTTAATTTTAATTTAATTTTCCACTTCTAAATAATATCTATTACGAAATGTGTTTAAACCTTTTAAATATATTTTATAACTTTGTGAGCTTATTCGTTGTAAATTCTATTATAAATAAATAAATAAATATCGTTGGACATTAACACACAGCGCCACTAGTACCAACTAAGCAAAGCTTGTATCGTGGACACTAGATAGTTGATATACTACATACATACTTTTTTGTTTGTAAATACATACTTATTATACATATAAACATCCATGACTCGGAAACAAATGTCCATGCTCATCACACAAACATTTGCTCCTACCGGGATTCGAATCCAGGACTCTAAGAAACGTAAGGCAGCGTCACTACCACTACGCTATTCGAGTCGTCATTGTGAAAAACGACTGCAGTTTGTGGGGTCAGGTCGCATCCATGTATATTTAGCGAAAGGCGGCAGCAGTGGTAATGGAGGACCTGTTTCTTCATCAGCCCTTACTACTAAGGGTTTGGATTATTTATTGGCTCACCAGCTGAAAGATCCGATAGTACATCCTCGTTAAGAGCTAATAGTGCACCCTCGTAAAAAGCCATTGGTGTACTTACGGAAAGATCTTCTAGCGTACTGTTGTTAGCTGGCGTACTGTCGGCAACAGGCGTACTGTTGATAGCTGGCGTACCTTTGCTAACAATAGCCGGTGTACAATCAGACAGAAATTGAGGAAGGCAAATCTGTGTAAAGGGAAAAAATATTAAGAATTGCAGAATTAATGTATTGTAGTCTCAAAAAAACAAACCAGTTTTAATAAATTAAAAATAACTTGACTCCAGCTTAAATAACTTAAGTGAAGTCAGTTTCTTTATTTAATTCATTGACAATTTTGCCACTAACTGCCAAAAAGTTAAGGTATTTTTGTTTTGTGATCAAAAGATGACAGCCAAACACATAACCTCAGCCTTTTAGAAGCCGGTTAAAAAGAAAAACTACGTAACGACCACACGCTTTAATACTGGTAAAAAGAACTTTACATACCTTTACTGTAGGACTAAAATGAAAACTCAACGGGCACTTCTTCCTTTGAACAACGCCAAATACACATGAGATATAAGAATCGCAATTATTATTATCTGAACGAAAATAAATACTATAAGAATGGCAGGGCGGCAAGGTATCGTCACTTATTGAACTGTCAGTTTTGACGTGCAGAGCCGCATTGGATGCTAACGGCGTATTGTCAATATTTGCTAATGGCGTACTGTTAGTTGACGGCGTAGTGTCATTGTTGGCATGCGCAGAGATCGAGTATAGCAGCAAGAATGTAAGACGGGAATCTGAGGGAAGAAATATAATAAGATTATTGATTAAAAGTCCTATTACACTTTTGCTTATAAATAACGATAGTGACATTTTCTTTCTTGAATTTTGGAGCTGAACATGTTAATATTTCTATTCGTCTAATTTACTATAAATATTTTACGAACTCAATTTGCAAGAAAAAGCGTCGGCGATGGAAGTTAAATTACGTACCGCGAATTTAATGATTCTTGAACCCGTCCTTATCGCATTGGACACGTTTTGTGAGACCCAAGTCGAATTATAAAATATGTGACCGAACACTAGGTAGGAGGGGTCCTACCTAGTGACCCAAGTCGAATATTATAAAATATGTGACGTAACACTAGGTAGGAGAGGTCCTACCTAGTGACCCAAGTTGAATATTATAAAATATGTGACGTAACACTGGGTAGGAGGGGTCCTACCTAGTGACCCAAGTTGAATATTATAAAATATGTGACGGAACACTGGGTAGGAGGGGTCCTACCTAGTGACCCAAGTTGAATATTATAAAATATGTGACGGAACACTAGGTAGGAGGGGTCCTATCTAGTGACCCAAGTTGAATATTATAAAATATGTGACGGAACACTGGGTAGGAGGGGTTCTACCTAGTGACCCAAGTTGAATATTATAAAATATGTGACGGAACACTGGGTAGGAGGGGTCCTACCTAGTGACCCAAGTTGAATATTATAAAATATGTGACGGAACACTAGGTAGGAGGGGTCCTACCTAGTGACCCAAGTCGAATATTATAAAATATGTGACGTAACACTAGGTAGGAGGGGTCCTACAAGTGACCCAAGTCGAATATTATAAAATATGTGTCGTAACACTAGGTAGGAGGGGTCCTACCCAGTGATCCAAGTTGAATATTATAAAATATGTGACGGAACACTAGGTAGGAGGGGTCCTGTCTAGTGACCCAAGTCGAATATTATAAAATATGTGTCGGAACACAAGGTAGGAGGGGTCCTACTTAGTGACTAAATAAATGAATGTATGACGAATGATGATGAATTTGACTGGTTCAAACATAAAGTATAAAAAGTAGGTATAAAAAGCTTTATTGTTCAAAAAAGCATTACACAGGTTATCACTAGCCTCCACACTAGGATTGCCTGTGTCGTGGAGACTAGTCTCCTTCGTCTTACAAAAAAAAAACAATAAATAAACAGGAGGTAAGCCGTACTACACAAATAAATATGCAGGTAAAATTTCTAAGGTTACAGAAATACAATAAAAAAAACAAAACTATGCATTTCCAGAGCAATATTAAAAGCAAAAGAAAACTTATAAACTAATTGTAAGTGTGTCGTGTGCATGTGTAAGGTGTGTTAGTGAGGTGTTGGTGTGTGATGAATGACTTAGTTAAGGAGGTTTGATACCAAGCAAATAATAAAAAAATAAAATAGATAATACATAAACCAGCAGACTGGGGACAGAAAGAGAAATCATACGATTAGTCCAGCTCTCCTATAAGTATTTGTGTGGTGAAAGTGTGTGTTGTGGTCATGAGCTAAGGAACGTCTCCGTGCTTTCATAGTCCATTCCTGACAAAAGATTTAAGAGGTGATTTTTATTTTATTTCTAGTCATTGGCAGTACATCTACAACATATAGAGTTGGAAATATCGGATTTGCTTAACAGTCTGTTATTCCGTCCGCAGATTTTGATGTGAAATGGGATGTCACTAAATTTAGGGCCCCTCCCCTTATCACAGTTCGTCAACCCCTTCTACCCACCTTAAATGTCTGACATAATTTATGTGTGGTCCCTTATTTTCATTTATAAATTAAAACATAAAGTTACTAAACAATAAACTAGAAAATGGCGTCAAAAAACTGCTCCTCAACGCTGTCAACTGGTAATGTCCCCAAGAGACTGGCAGCGTTACCGCGCTGTATGGCAACGCTAAGCCTTTGGCCAAGGTAAAAGACAGGGAAGACACGGGAAGTGTCAACTAAGCGTTTTGAAATTTCCCTGAAAAGGCTAGGTTTCACACTCCTTTGAAGAGCACTACCTACGGTCCTAGAGTTTCAAGTTTCAACCTCAAACGGCTCGAAAATATAATAGGTACAATCCGTGCCACGAAAGATGAGACCTCTCACATCACTTGCACACAAGTAAATTGTGAAACGAAATATGTACTTCTTTTTTACTTTGACATGGTGTAAACGTCGCAAACCATCTGCTTACTTTGTCTTAATGTTTTATCTTGAGGTTTAATCAAGATTTCACAAAGATTCACTCGTTTTAAGTGGTGTGACAGGTCTCATCTGTCGTGGCACGGACTGTAAGTAGATAAAGTTTTTTATAATTATGTACTAGGGATGTTTCTTTCCCGGCAAGTTTTTGTATTGAGGAACAACTTCCTTGAATTTAGAGCATGAGGTTCTACTGGGTTGAATTTTTGAGTCAGGCAAAACGTTATTGAGTTTCCCCATCAGAAACATTTCAGTGGCAACCACGGAATCTGGATGTCTGCCCGGTTGAGGCAATAGGGCAAGGGCCGCTGATATTCATCACGGTCCAAAAAGCTCTAACTTTTCGATGCGAGGGAAATCGCGATTCAGTAAGCACCTATTTTTCGAGCTCGCTTTGCTCGCTCTTTAGGGCGACTAGATGAGCTAAATTAGCAACTCTATTTATGGCGGTTCAAACTTCGTTTGAAATGCTGTTAGAATAAAGTTCAAATCAGCTTGCAGTACAAAGGGTTGTTAGGTACCTACGTCACTGTGCGCCAAATAGTGCGAAATGAGTGGTTTCGATTGGACTAAAAAACTAAAAAACTTTAATGCTAATATATTGCTTGTAGAATTATTTGCCAAAAAATCAGAATGATCACATGTACCTATATTAGTATGGTTTTTTTGGTTGAATGAAATTTTTAGAGATAAGTTCGTGATTTTTTTTTAACGATTGAAATTAATTGTATTATATTTTCAAAACATTATCATTCTAGCATATATCCTGAATAATATCATATATTTTCTGGTTTTGTTTATAGCAGTGAATCATACACTTTTAGTCATTATAAAACTCGCGTTTAGCTCATGTAATCGCCTTAATAAAAAAAAGTATACGATTCAGTAATTTTTTTGCTCTTCATTGTAGTCTGAATCTGTGGTAAACACATTTTTTGTCTCACTTTGCTAGCTCATACATTTTCTAAAATAAATGACACCTAAAGCGACGCTTTTATTTATATTTTTCAAAAATTACTCATATTGTTTATTACTGAAGCGAAGCAAACTTGCTCGCTGCTCCTGTTTCAAATTCTAAATTAACAGGAGATATGACGCGCGAAAAATTCTTACCCATTTTGAAAGTCTATGCCCGTCAGCCACTCACAAAACAATGCACAATTGGCATTCCAATCCATTCGTATAGTTTTTTTTTAATAATTACCATAAAATCGATTAAAAGAAAAATTATGAGAAATGCGTAAAATCCTTCGTTTGTGACGTAGGTAATTTTAAATAATCTTAATTGGGTTTAATAGGTAGGTAATTTGTTCTCTTAAAATAGCTGATAAATCCTACTAAGACTATGAAAGTTCTAGGTCAAAAAATAGTATAAATAAAATAAATAAATAAATATCGCTGGACATTAACACACAGCGCCACCTAGTGCCACACTAAGCAAAGCTTGTGTCGTGGACACTAGATAGTTGATATACTACATATATACTTTTTTGTTTGTAAATACATACTTATTATACATATAAACATCCATGACTTGGAAACAAATGTCCGTGCTCATCACACAAACATTTGCTCCTACCGGGATTCGAACCCAGGACCCTAAGAACGTAAGGCAGCGTCACTACCACTACGCCAATCGGGTCGTCAAGTATATTTTGATACAAGTGGGGAAGGTTGTTATTGTAATCGAGGCGGAATGAAAACACGAGACGTAGGCGAGTTTGTTATTGAGCCGAGAATTCCAATAACAAATGGACGTAGTTAAGCAGAAAGGACCTAACCCACAGTTTGGTCGAAATTGAGTTAAGTATGCCATCGTACTCCTGAGGGTCGAATCTATCATACAGTGAAGACTTTATTTTCGAAATGTATATGGAAACAATTTTTTTCACTACCCCGACTCATCCCACATGTATGAAGAGCACGAAAAAATAATTTGCTGAACGAACCCAACCTGCTTGAATTGTTTCTGAGTAATGCAATTTCTATGTACGTATTCTTAAAGATAATTTATCAGATAAAACTCAAACAGTTTGGGTCTTTTCTGAGAATTAAATTTTGCCTTACAATTTAATCTTTGAAAATCACTGAAACGACTTAAACAATTTGGGTCGTTTCTGTGTTTTAGGTTTACTGCTAACAAACTTCTGTCTTTGTTTATTAGAAACGACTCAAAACACTTAGGCTATTTCAGAAAAACGGTTTTATATGAAACATCCATACAATTCTTAATAACCTAAAGTGACTCAAGAAGGTTAAGTCGTTTATAAGAGAAAGATTTAGCAATTGACTCATACACTTATATTTAAACTGAAACGACTTTCGTATTTATAATTTGTAACAAGTGCATATGTTAAAAATATACTAGTATTCAATTTTAAGGATTATCCACGACTAAGGCACGGAAGTAATAAAAACAAAATAATTGGACGTAGTTAAGCAGAAAGGACCTAATCTACATCAAGTCACTTTTTAGTAATGGGCGTTTGAAGTTTCAGCTGTAATTGCTCTAAGAGGAACATTCTTTTTTTTCAAAATGTTTTTTTTTATTCTAGTAGTCTAATATTATAATTGTTAACGTAATATAAACATTATGTTTTTCAGTAGGTTTTGAGATATTAAGCAAAGCGTGGGTTGAGTCCTTACAAAGAAAAGCAATTTTTAAAGAAGTCTTAATTTTTTTTAATTCCTCAGAAAAGACTCAAGACACTAAATAATTTATTAAAAATAAAAGTAAATATTTATTAAAAAATAATGTATTCAATCAGCTTTATTATGTTCTCTTTGACTTAGAAAAAATAAAATAAACTTAAAAACGGTACAGACATGGGCATAGAGAACTTCATTATTCTTCCTCCAAATCAAAATCCAATGTTGGTCCATATCTATCTACATCTTCGTTTATGTCCGTTCCTGTGAGGTTATTATAAAACGCGTGGCAATCTTCGGGTATCAAATTATACATAGATTTGAGATCTGCTAGCTTTGCTTCGGCAATAGCTTTTCCTTGAGGCCACAGGACTTCGAAATCTTCTACTGAAAATTTTATCAAAACACCTTTGATCTTTTTGGATACATCTAAGGTTTGAATCTCTCCACTGTCTGATATCATGGTAATTAAGTAGGGATCATCTTTTTTCAAAATAATTAGTTTTGTAATCAGCCAGTTAATTTTATTTTTATTTATACATATTTTACGATTTATAACTTTCTTTTCAATTTTTTGACTTTGCATTCTAGTTACGTGAAGACGGTTTTTCTTTTTTGCGATTTTCATAATTTTTATATGTATATCCTTCTGCAGTATAAACTCTTTTATGATTCTTTAGCTCACATTCTATTTTTACTAAAGTCTGTGTCATTAGGGAGAAAAGAATGTCCAGACTCTGAATAATTAAACGTGATTGTTTTTAGGCTCAAATGTCTATTCAGTACAGTTTTCAACATTAGCACTGTTTTGTACACCATCCCTCAGATGGTTTTTAATGAAACGAATTAGACAAGACTCAACTTTTTGGGCTCCTCTTCCGGCTTCTCCTTCAACCCATAAATTACATCTACCTTGATCGCTAAGCCAACGTGGATCCCAGCATTATAAACCCATAGCTGACGTTTATAAAACACAATGTTAGTCGGTATACGGGGTAGAAGTAGCGTGTTTTCTAGATCGTAGGTAATGCATTCAAATTTTGGATCTATTTTTGCCCGCGCCAAGTCTTCAGACATTTTATTAAGAGGTTCTTCCGCTCTCATTTGATGCGTATCTCGTTTCTTGATTAATAAATCTTATTCTTCAGGCACATGACATTTATTTATTTCGAGCCCCCGCTCTACCCCGTATACCGACTAACATTGTGTTTTATAAACGTCAGCTATGGCTTTATAATGCTACGAATAAAAAAAAAAGAACTGGCTGATTACAAAACAAATTATTTTGAAAAAAGATGATCCCTACTTAATTACCATGATATCAGACAGTGGAGAGATTCAAACCTTAGAGGTATCCAAAAAGATCAAAGGTGTTTTGATCAAATTTTCAGTAGAAGATTTCGAAGTCCTGTGGCCTCAAGGAAAGGCTATTGCCGAAGCAAAGCTAGCAGATCTCAAATCTATGTATAATTTGATACCCGAAGATTGCCACGCGTTTTATAATAACCTCACAGGAACGGACATAAACGAAGATGTAGATAGATATGGACCAACATTGGATTTTGATTTGGAGGAAGAATAATGAAGTTCTCTATGCCCATGTCTGTACCGTTTTTAAATTTATTTTATTTTTTTCTATGTCAAAGAGAACATAATGAAGCTGATTGAATACATATTTTTTTAATAATTATTTAATTTTATTTTTAATAAATTATTTTGTGGCTTGAGTCTTTTCTGAGGAATTAAAAAAAATTACGACTTCTTTAAAAATTGCTTTTCTTTGTAAGGACTCAACCCACACTTTGCTAAATATCTCAAATCCTACTGAAAAAAATAATGTTTATATTACGTTAACAATTACAATATTAGACTACTATAATGAAAAAAATACATTTTGAAAAAAAATAATGTTCCTCTTAGAGCAATTACAGCTGAAACTTCAAACGCCCATTACTAAAAAGTGACTTGATGTGGATTAGGTCCTTTCTGCTTAACTACGTCCAAATGTCCACGTGTATCAAACGACGTTTTTCAATACACTTTTGAAGATATAAAATAAAATAATCGAAAAATACTTTTGTCATCATGACGATTTAAATTTTCTTTTTTTCCGCGCTTTTCTTTCGCCAGGTTTAAAGATAAGCACGTAAATTACATATTCGGTTTTCAGATTGTTTGCTTCTGTACATTGCTTCTTGAAACATTTTTATTCTATGTCAACGGTAAGTACCCTATAGGTTTTGATTCCCTTGTGAAATCGCAAAATATGCGGCATAAACGGTCGTATAAGTAGATCCTAAAGTGTCCTGAATCCAGGTTCTCTCAGTTATAATGCACCACGTGAACATCTTCACACTGGGCGTGTCATTTTGGGCCCTATCAGAATATCAGCGCTGTGACGTTTTATTTTAAATGTTACAGCACCATGCTGAGATAGGAGCCTTTTGGTCTTGTACAGGACATATTCTGTTTTGTATTTTTTTTTTAAATATAATAATGATAACAAAATCATAAATTTTGTTATAATTATTATATTTTTTTTTCTCTCACTATGTTCACTTTATACTAGTGTTATAGTCACATTTTATTTTTTTATTTTTTTGTCCTGACGGGCTTATAAATGCTTTTTCTTTCTTTCTTTCATCTGTCAGAAACTAAAAAAATACGAAAAATTATCAATGATCGAGGCCGAAAAATTGATTTGATTTATCTACTTTATTATCTACTAGCGGACGTCACGCGGTTTCACCCGCACAGTTCTCGTTCCCGTGGGAGTACGGGGATAAAATATAGCCTATGTTACTCGCTGATAATGAAGCTATCCATTGCTGAAAGAATTTTTCAAATCGGCACAGTTGTTTTTTAGTTTATTCATTACAAACATACACACTTATATAATAATATAATTTTTTCCTCTTTATAATATTAGAGTAGACATCAGTTAAAAAAATCAGAACTAACTGATTTATATGACGACCCGAATGGCGTAGTGGTAGTGACGCTGCCTTACGTTTTTAGGTACCTGCGTTCGAATCCCGGTAGGAGCAAATGTTTTGTGTGATGAGCATGGACATTTGTTTCCGAGTCATGGATGTTTATATGTATAACTAGCTGTTGCCCGCGACTTCGTTCGCGTGAAAATATTGATGGGTCATGTGTGAGACTGCATCGTTGGTCAAGTTTTCGCAAGCGCTACTGAGCATGAGGTCCTGGGTTCAATTTCCGGGACGGGCAAAGTGTTATTGTATTATTTGTGCCCGGTTGATGGAAATAGGATAAATGTGTGAAATGTAGGTGTAGGATTAGATACTCCTCTACCTAACAGTGGCGAAGGTTGAAAATAGTGCCAGGGGAAGACGAAGAAAAAGAAAGAGAACGTTATTTCTTTGCATATGTTAACTTTTTTTCCCATGTTAATTTGACCTCATTTTCATTATCAGCGACACCAAAAATCGCGGAAACGACACCCATGATGAAAAATCCAAAAATTTTCGTCGGCACCATTTTGGATTTTTATTTTGACTTCATCTTCATTCATCAAAACTAAGATCAAAATTGCAGAAGAGTTAGAAAAAAACAGGAATCAACAAAATAAAAAAATATAGTTGGTATCAAATACAATATCGACAATTACTCATTCTATCTCGTTCTATACATACTTCTTTTTCTGCCCCTGCCGTAACTCCTTAATCTTCGACTTACCTAGGTCCCTACAAAACGGTAAGAACTGCCAGCCGCGAAGTCACGTGTGCGCGTCCATACGATTGGTACCTACCTGTACTTTAACTTGTGTACGCCCTATACTATTAACTTGCACTGCTGCAAAAGGTCTCTCCTTCTGCTGTTATTGGTGAACGAATGAACAACTACAATGCAAAACTTCATCCCCTTTACCCGTTAACCACTTATTTATTTATTTATTTATTTATTTATTTATTTAACACTTCAAGCACAAAGTACAGAGGCGGACTTAATGCCAATGGCACTTACTAACTTTGATACTATTTTGCAACTCAAGAAATAAAAACTTTAATCAAAAACAAAATGTTGCTCTTTTTACACCCCTCAAGGGTTGGAATTCTAATAAAGCCGTTGCGTTAGCTTCCAATCAAAAGCCCAGATAACAAATTTTGTACTTTTAACGTCGAAAATTAAGGATTTTTCAAACACAATTTCGTCCCCTTTTAAGCCTTCGGGGTGGAATTATCAAAAACGCTGAAAAACGTGTGAATTAATTTTCAATCGTCGGCCTAAACACAAAATTTGAAGATCCTAACTTTGAAACTGACGGACTTTCATATAAACTTCCATCCCCTATTTTATCCCCTTGGGGGTAGAATTGACCAAAATCCTTTCTTAGCGGATGTTTACGTCATAACATCTACCTGTATGCCAAATTTCAGCTCGATCCGACCAGTGGTTTGGGCTGTGCGTTGATAGATCACTATGTCAGTCAGTCAGTCAGTCAGTCACCTTTGAGTTATATATATTTAGATAAGTATGTATTTTTACAAAAAGTATATTTGTAGTATATCAAATTTCTGGTGTCGACGACACAAGCCTTCCTTAGTGTGGCACTAGAGGGCGATGTGTGTTAATGTCCAGCGATATTTTATTTATTTATTATTTACTCTGGGTGCAGCAGGCGGGAGTGTCAGACTTTTACTGACTAAAACTCATCCATGTTCCTTCCTCGCCCTTTATGTTCCGGAGCCACGGTATCTCGAACAGTCTCGCAGCTCCTTTCCTTATACCACAGATAATATAATACTCGCCTGCCTGGGGTTCGAACACAACCAGCTCATAAATTGGGGATGTCTCCGCTGGGCCGGTGCTCTCAAGCGACAAAGGAGATAGTCGAAGTCAAGCAAATGTTGCGTTGTTGTTGTTGTGTTGTTGTTGTTGTTGCGTTGTTGTTGTTGTTGTGTTGTTGTTGTTGTTGTTTTAATAAATTGTTCAGCTGTTTGTTTTTATAATGTATGTATGTGCTGCTCTATTGTGTTGTGCTGTCCATTAATAAATAAATGTTTATTCTATTCTATTCTTCTGTTTATTCAAATCAGCAGGCAACTTTAGGTGATTGAACAGCACTCTAAAATCGCGTAACAAGCTGTATGAAATCATTAATTACCTAACGTGAATTTACATGCTCATTGTGGAGTTAATTGGTGATACGTAATGAGCTCTCAGGTCAATCAGTTACCCTTGATTTTAGTGCAACGACTTCCAAAAGGAGGAGGTTCTCAAAATTGGTCGGTGTCTATTTTTATTTTTTTTATGAATGTTCCCCGATTACATGAAGATGGCTGGACCGATTTGGATTATTTTTATTTTGTTTGAAAGGGTAATCACAAGGCTTCACAGGTAATCTAATATGATAATTATCATCAAGTCTGGATCTGATGATGGAATCCTGGTGAAATAGAGAAAACTCTTCAACTTTTATAGGCACACATGAAGCGATTTGGATAGTTTCCGAAATAGTACTTTCTCTGAGTGCCACTTCAATTTGGTGAAGATCTGATGAAGAACTTCGGAGGTAGGCAACGGAACTCCTCAATAAATGATAGCAAATGGACTGGGATTGCTGAAATCTCATGTTTATCTATTGTTTACAACAGTTCATAACATAACATCACGCCAGTACGCAGTGAAAGGGTAAGCGTATGTGAACCACTAAAAAACGAAAAATAAAAACTTTTTTACAAAAAATAAAACCGACTTCTAAAAACACAAAAAAAGTGAAACATAACTGTAGCTACAGAAGTCAGTGACAAAAAAAAACTAAACCAATCAAACATAGGTCACCGACTTCTGAAGCTAAGTTATTTTGCACTTATTTGTGTTTTTAGTAGTCGGTTTTATTTTTTGCACAAAAGCTTTAGGTCCGTATTACAGAACGAAACTCAAGCACTGATCTCTGTTTAAAACTAGTTTTATGTCGAGTTTTGATTTTAGAACGTTCCTCAAGCATAGATTCATTGATTGTAGTTCAGCCGAGTATATGGCTTTATTCCAGATCATTACTCAGTTGTAGATTATGGTTTAAGTAGAGATTGATCTATAATCACGCAAGTGTGGTCGACACCCTGCTTGAGCAGAGATTTCCTTGTCAGTGTCAAATTATTGTGTTGTCGAATTGAAGTTTATAATACAAACAAAATGGATAATTTGACACAACACCCTCCCGTGCTATCTGCTTGTGGAATTTTGACAGGTACTTCCACTGCATCGGTAGATATCAACTTTTTTACAAAGACTTGTAACTATTCTAAGTGTAATCATTATCTGGCTGCCTTTTCCCAATAATGTTGGGGTCGGCTTCCAGACCAACCAGATGCAGCTGGTACCAGTATACAGGGTGTAAACCACCTCATCACAAAGCCGTTAACCAAGCATTCTGTACATCAAACTAAGTAAGTTTACGCAAAAATGATTGCTGGGAAACAACTTTATTTTTTGAGGTTATAAATCATATTTTGTGGTAAAACTCAATGTAACGCACTTAAAACTTTGTTCTGATGGATGAATTGAATAGTACGGGGGTCGTGGAGGAGTTAAAAGTTAAAACCTTGCAAAAAAAACTTGTATTTAAAAAAAAACTTGTCAAAATGTTGTAATTTAGACCCCCCATATCTCCGTAAGTAGAAGGTTCCCAGGTATGGTGTAGAACAAAAAAATGATCGCAGTGATGGGGAAAACAAGTGCCTTTCGGCTTCGTTAAGAGGTGTTTTACACCCTTTATTATATGGAGCGTTATTTGTAGATTTTGATAGTTGTAACAGAAATAGTCAATCCTGGATAAGTGAGAAAACTCCATAAGTGAGAGTAATAGCCAGGACCCGTCATTTTAAGCTCCCAAAACCTCTATTAGCGAGAAACAGAAACCTCTGTAAGAGAGTCGGTTTTCCCTCATGTACCTGCGTAAATGAGACTGCTACTTATCTTTACCTCTATAAGCGACAGTCGAGCTTTATTTATTTATATTATTTAGGAGGAACTATAGAACATCTGCTATTTTATGACGCATACCAACAACAACTTTCAACTTCTCCCTCTCCCCTCCCTCCCTTCCTCCTCTCTTCTTCTTCTCAATCTCGCCTCTCTATTTTTCTCTTTCTTCTTCTTCTTTCTTTTCAACTTTCGTGGAACTTCCTAACTACTATTGTTTTTGTATTGTTTTCTCGTCAATATTGTACCCATTCTATTTCGTGGAACTAAAAATAATGTTGTTATTTTATCGCATTCTTTTCGAATGGACACGTGTGCCTGTGTACCTCTATAAGAGAGTAATGCTACCCATGTACCTGCATTAGCGAGAAACTCGGGTTAGTGAGAAACCTCTATAAGCGAGAATGAGATTGAGCTCCCTTGAACTCTCGCTTATCCAGGTTTGACAGTAGTCAGTGGCACAAAATAGGCTGACAACCAGTCTTTCTAAGGGGTATCATTCTATGTATCATGGGGGGGGCGGGTTTAGGTTTCCGCACTAAGTCCTTGAGGTGGACGATTGTGCGTGAGCGATGGTGGCCGGTTACTCCAACCAGTGCACCTCCCTCCAGAAGCAGATTAAACTTCCCGGTCTCCTCAGGACATCCGCAAGTAATCTTGGCGTTCCCAGGATCTCCTCGCGAATCTTGGTAACGCCTGTGCACTCAAGGACCACATGCTTGCACCGTCTCCTCCGCCTCCATGCACGCGCACAGGGGAGTGAGATGGTGAGCAGTGTCCAGTGATGGTCCCCGCCATCAGACGCAGGCTATCTCTGTCCAGGCGCAGAAGGTGCCTGGTCAGTGTTGTATCTAGGGATGGCATACCTTACTTGGGTTGCCTACGACCTGATCTACTAAGGGGTATCGCATCAACTTATTTACAAAGACTTGTACTAACTGGGTTGTGGAGGTCAGATAGGCAGTCACTCCATGTAAAATACTGGTATTCAGCTGTACTTATTTATTTATTTATTTATTTAAACTTCATGTACAATAGTGGTACATAGGCGGACTTAATGCTACAAGGCATTCTCTACCAGTCCACCATTGGGTCAAATAAGACAGCATTGTGATAAAGTACAATAAAAATAAAAATAAACATGCCATTTTGCAAGAATAAAATCAAACACATAAATGGGTACATACATACTAATACATAAATAAGCATATAAAATAAACAAATATATATTAAAATACATACAAATAGTCCGAAATACGAGAAACCTTATGATAATTATTACAACTTTAATATAGGCTAGTTGGTAAACAATTTAGACAGACTTTAAATAAAACTTCCGAATACAGCAATGTATTCGGTTAGTCTGGAAGCCGAACCCCACAAAGTTGGGAAAATGCTAGACAGGTGATGATAATGAGAAATAAATAACATTGAAGCGTCTGATTATGATGTAAAAATAACACCATGAAATCATATGAAAGTATGTACAATCATATACGGTACTTATAAATCTTTTTTTAATATTTTACTGCCTGTTTGTTATGGCTAATCTCCAAAACCGCTGGACCGAGACTGACTGACGAGACTTTTACTGGCAGATAGCTGACTTTATAAGGAGTAACTCGGTTTTTATTTTAGAAAAACGATTAGGGTTTCGTGAAAAATAGATAAAACCCTTGAAAATTCGATTCAAATGAAGTTATATTATTTTATAGCAATTTCACGCGGAGTAAGTTCGTGTAGTTCAAAATCAGAATCAAAATCAAAGCATTTATTTCAAGTAGGCCAGTTACAGGCACTTTTGAATTGTCGAACCAAAAATGAACATTTAAAGTAGCTATAGTCCCAGTCACAATACATAAAAACTGTGAAAGTACTGTAGTTGCCCATTCCCTAGCGTAGATCTCTATGGAGAACAACGAACAAGAAACTCCATGGACACTCTTTTAAATTAAAATTATTGTTATAAAATTTTGGTTACATATACATTTTGAGATGGAATATTATGTGAGGACAGTTTTATATAAAAGGCTAAAATTACACATTTGTGCGAACGTAACTAAAATATGGTATGATATCTGCCTATATGACGGATCCGTCACGCCATTGTAGTCAACACGAGTTTGTGGTACCTACAGCGAATACGTTATACATATACATGGAGTAAACCACCTCATCACGAAGCCGTCAACCAAGCATTCTGTACATCAAACTAAGTAACTTTACGCAAAAATTATTGCTGGGAAACAACTTTTTTTTTTGGGGTGAAATATCACGTTTTGTGGTATAGGTAACTCAATGCACTTAAAACATTGTGCGGATGGACGGATTGAATAGTACGGGGTTGTGTAGGTGTTTAATGCAAACTTCTTACAATAAAAACTTGTATTAAAAAAAAAAATCTTGTCAAAAAGTTGGAACTTTGACCTCCAATATCTTCGTATCTAGAAGGAAGGTGTAGACCAAAAAAATGATCGCAATGACGAGGACAACAAGTGCCTTTCGGCTTCGTTAAGAAGTGTTTTACACCCTTTATATGTATGTTACCGGCCAAACCCGATTTCAGGCCAAAGCGGTCACGAAATATCAAACATATGACGTAATATCCAAGTGTTCACGTACACAACGCACGTGCGGTCTAAGTAGCGGGCAAGCTAGCGACTGGCGCGCGCGGCGGGCTGGCGGCAATATCAAACGCTTGAGATATTTGTGTGTGTTCACGTCGAACTAGCGGCGGAGCGCGCGATTCACTCGCGACGTCAGGTAAGTTCAACCAGTATGAACTTGTCGCTAGAAACGGACTCGCGCAAACGCCTGGCGGCCAATGTGAACACGAACTTGGCACGTCTCCGCGCCCGCACCCGCGCGTTCTTACGTGAATAAGTACTTAGGCTAAACTATGTAGTTTGAATCGCTCGCTCGCTCTTGCATCTGAGTGGAGGGAGTCCCGGTCGACGGAGCCCCGCTTTGCAGGGCTCCTACTTCTGAATCTATACTAATGTTATAAAGATGAAGAGATTGTTTGTTTGTTTGTTTGAACGCGCTAATCTCAGGAACTATACCGATTGAAATTGAAAAATTCTTGTATTGAATGAATGAATTAATGATTTATGAATGAATGAATGAATGATTTATTTACATAAAAAAAACTTAAAACTAAATACATTGCCCCACAAAACTGCTTACGCAGTATATTGGATATGATATTTTTGTACACTATCTCAATGCTGTCTTATTTGACCCAAAGGTTGACTGGTAGAGAATGCTTTGTGGCATTAAGTCCGCCTATGTACCACTCCTGTACATGAAGATTAAATAAATAAATAAATGAATACTTAAAAGTTATTTTGTCTGCTCTTAACAATTTATTTACCAATTGCCCGCATTCTCCAGTCATTTTTAACCCCCTACGCAATAACCACGGGGTTTTATAAAATTGCCATAGAAAAAAAAAACAAATAAGTATATTTAATATATTTTTTCAACTTTTATTCATTAATCATCATCATCATCATCGTCTTCATCATCACTGGTCCTCCTAGCCAGCTTGGTCTCCAACTCCTTAGCGGGGTTGAACATACCCATAGTCTGGGCGTTGCAGATAAAACAACGGGTTGATTTCTTGTAGTTTTCTAAGGCACATTTTTCACAGAAGTAGTGTTTACATCTGGGAACAAAAGAAAATACAATAGAATACTTTTTATTTGTGTTAAAACATGGTACATTTAAGAGGCCTGCGGAACATGCATAGCTCATACAAACGTAATACCAAAATAATTTGTAAATCAAACATGTTCCTAAGGTAGTGTATACTTATTTATTTCAAACTCAGGTATTTAAAAGAAATAAACCTGTGTGTGCCCGACAATTATGTATTGCGAAGGCGACGGCCACGTCTATTGGCGGTTCCCAGTAGTAGGACTAATTTACTGAGTAAAGCCCCTATAACGCGTACCTTGCGTATACTTAATGACGTAGCAGACAGCATTGATCTTTTTACCTGTTCTCTGGGTGAGTTCACAAAAGCCACTATGTACAGAATATGTTATAATAAATAATAAAATGTAATTATAGCCACACTATTGAATTAGGACAATTCTGTAATGATAGTGATGATGAGTGAATAAATAAATAAATTTCGATTGGATTACTGAATATCTAGGTTCCCAAAAATATATTTTGATTGTACAGTCACGTCTAATAATATGTAAACACTTAGAATTATTTAAATTGTGTTTCTCCTAATGTACTGATTAATATTTAATGTTATTACGTACATATTATTGTGGAACTCATATTTTGTATGGATAATCTCCAATTTCCTAGTTAATCGTTATTTCTCCCGAAAATAGCTATAATAATTAACGAAAGTGTATACATATTATTAGACGTGACTGTACACTGATTTAAGCAAAAGTTATGAGAAAAATAAGTTTTCTACAAAAAAAAAAAATCCTAATAATTATGTCGTCTTTGTATCATTGTTCTTTCAAAATATACTTGTAAACATAGATATTCTGTAATACAACCGAAATCAATACACACTACCTTAAAAATGTGTTTGATTTATACATTATTTTACGTTTGTATGAAATACGCATTCTCCGCCGGCTCCTTCAGGTCATATAAAATGCGTGTTGTGAACTCACAATACATGTTTCGCCATAGAAAGGCATACAAATATTAGAACTTTACAATTTAGGATTTTTAGATCGAAATTATAATTTTTATAAGTAGTTAAGGAAAAAACGATCTTAAAATAAAAAAAAAAAAACATATATTATATCAACTTGAAACACTTTGTAGAACCCAGTGACCATATTTATCGGTTACATTTTTGTAAAGAAATTCTTTTACACTATAAAAAAAAAATATTATTAAAATAACCCATTTATGTAATTTGGATTTAAAGTATTATAAGGGGCGAGTTCTCTTAATTCTTCGGGTGTGTTGTTAAAGATTTTTCTTGCTGTGATTAAACTATTTTTTTGGCATAAGGTGCTTTGATGTGAAGGTATTCATAATCTTGTGGAATTTCGACGAGTGTATTTCGAATTTGATTGAATTCTTGTGAGATTGGGCGAATAAGATCAGTTTGAAATCAATTTTAAACCTACGGCGATAAAATTGAAAATCTATTAAAGAAGGGCTTTTAATTATTTTGGTCGGAATAATTTCTGGCATTTTGTTTTTTTTTTTTTTTAAGTAGCGGCCACGCATAGGAACTATGATCTATAATCGATTGCTGGTATCAAGAAACAAGTTTTGTATGAGACAAAATGCTCTAAGTGTCACATTTCCGAGATTTAAACAATCAAAATTGTGCTGGTAGCGATCAAAACGCCATATACACACATCAAAAGTGTCTAGGGATCAAGCATTTTTATGCGGATTTCTTGAGATTGAGATGTGGCTTTGTAATAAATTTATGATTTTATAAATTTATATGGATCCTTTTTGGTGCATTTCATAATTTGAATCAGGAACTGTGAATCAAATTCGAGTAAAAGATGAAAATCAGCTGTCAATATTTTCCCTATAAAAACATACAACGCATTGAAGACATTATTAGTGCTACTGTTTCCCTACTACTGATTAAAACCAACGTTATTATGGAGCGGCGACGTCATTTAAGCAGGGAAGAAATGCTCAGAGCCGTGGGAATGATAGAAGCTGGTTCCCGGCAACGTACTGTGGCTTTAGCTCTGAATACAAGTCAGAGTGTTATCAGTCGACTTTGGACACGTTACCGAAGCACTGGTACCGTGGCTGAGCGCCATGGAGGACGGTATCGCTGCACCACACGGAGACAAGACCGATACATTCAAATCTTAACTCGAAGAGCTCCAACAATAACCGCCATGATGTTAGCCGTGAGGCTTCATCACTCTTCAGGGAACTTAATTAGCGACCAAACAGTCAGAAACCGCTTGCATGAAGTGAACCTTCATTCCCGAAGACCGCTACGGGTACCACCTATAGTAATGCACAATCGTAGGATTCGATATCAATGGGCTCTTGAACACAGAAATTGGGCAGAAGAACAATGGCGTTTCGTGTGCTTTTCTGATGAGTCTCGTTTTGGTATGAGACCGGATACAAGACGTATACGACACTGGAGAACCCCTGGACGCCAACAGCGATTAAAATCCTGCCAGGAAGTCCATCCTTATAGTGGTGGAACCATCATGGTATGGGCGGGTATTTGGATCGGCGGAAGAACTGAGTTGATTTGGATCAGAGGCAACCTCAACGCTCAAATTTATGCTGAGACGATTGTATCAGACGTCATCGTTCCTCTACAAGTGCAAATCGGTCCCTTATTTCAGTTAATGCATGATAATGCACGACCGCACACCGCAAGAGTTGTAAGACAGACTCTCGCCGCAGCTAACATCAATGTCCTGCCCTGGCCTGCTCAGTCGCCAGACTTGAATCCGATTGAGCATGCATGGGATATGCTACAGAGAAGAGCTCTGCCGAATATGGAGGGTATCCAGTCGCAAGAAGACCTTTTTTTGTTGTTGCAACGAACATGGGCGGCCATTCCACAGCGTGATTTGGATGAACTCATTTTGAGTATGCCAAACCGATGTTCTTGTGTTGTTAGTGTTCGCGGTAGAAACACGGATTATTAATTGTTTAAGTTACCCAATAAAATTTTAAAGAAAACTGTTATTTCAGTCTTTTTTTCGAACTTTTGTGTTAGTGGTTCAAATGTCAAAAATCCCTTTATTAGGAAAATGGCAAATTTCTTTATTAATGCAAAGGTGACTTGGTTTATCGTTACTGTGACAAACGAAAACACTTTATTTGATGAATCCTTAAAGAAAATTTTAATTAATATCAATCAGGAGAAAAGTTATTGCAAAAATATATGTTGATCCCTAGACACTTTTGATGTGTGTATTTCGGAAATTATTGGGGGATAAAATAATAAAAAAGGCAATAAAAATAAACTTACGAATACTATAATGTGGGCCAATTTTCTTAATGTTTCATGCATATTTATAATCAGAAAAACGTTAGTTTCTTTTGCGCGCCACTGCAGTCTGATAAAAATATAAGATCTGGCATAAAATATAATGTCTGCCATAAAATACAATATCTGGCATACAATATCTGGCATGAAAAATACAATTTCTGGTATAAAATCAATAGCGGAATGTGGGTGTACTATGAAGTACATCTCTGCCTAACTCATAGGGGATTGCAGGCGTGATGTTATGGTGTCTGATACCTACAATTCTTGCCAAAGTGCCAAAAATTTTCATTCATACGAAAAAACGCTACCATTTCTACCACTCGTCATAGAAAACTACCATTCCTACCACAAAATGCTATAGTTTCAGAAAATCTACAAAGATGGCCTCTGATGGAGCTGTTGTTTATGCTCAGCTCTTGTTGGTGACACCTTTTTATTTTCGGATGTGATATCATCAAAATGACTTCTCCCACTCCGGGCGGAGCGGGAGGGATGTCAGACTTTTACTGACTAAAACCCTTCATGTTTCTTCCTCGACCTTTATGTTCCGGGGCCACGGTATCTCTTTCGAACAGTCCCGCAACCCTGGCGTTGGTAACACCCTAACACACTCACTTGGTAACCACAGGGCTGGTGAAGCTCTGCCTGCAGATGAAGCAGCGGAAAGGCAGTTCATCATCACTGGCCACTTCATAGTCGGAGTCCCCCCCGCCGCCCGGCCCTCCCCCCGTATTCTCCTCGCGCTCCAACTGCCAACCGTGCTTGTAGTCTGAACGATCGTGGAGGAATTTGCAGGAGTCTGAAAAGAGAAAACGCAGTATTATTTTAAAGAAAGAAAGAAAGAAAAGAAAGAAAAAGCATTTATTAGCCCGACAGGACAGCACATAAATAAAAAATAACAAAATGGTAAAATTGTGATTATAACACTAGTTTAAAGTAAACAAATGAGAGAATAAAAAAATAAAAAAAATAACGAAATCATAAGAAAAAAACAAACAAAATACAAAACAGCATTTGTCCTGTACAAGACCATAAGGCTCCTATCTCAGCATGGTGCATTAACAAAAACATAAAAAAAAAAACGTCACAGCGCTGATATTCTGATAGGGCCCAAAGTGATGCCACGGTCAGATACGGCTAAGAATAAAAAATAAATAAAGTATAAACAAAGCATATTTTTTTTTTTTTTTTTTTGGGCATATTTTGGGTTTATAGGCATATTTTATCATCTGCCTAGCCTTTTCACAACTATGTTTGGGTCGGCTTCCAGTCTAACCGGATGCAGCTGGATACCAGTATTTTACATGGAGCGACTATTATTATTATTTATTTATTTATTTATCAAAAACAAAGTAAGTATACTTAAAAACTAAGCCCCACAAAACCGTTGTAATGGTTTGACTGTGGGGTCGGTGGTTCTTTAAACACTAATACTTATGCACTAAATAAATTAAAGCCTATCTGACTTCCACAAGTCGTTCCAGTCTAACCAAATGCAGTTGTATATCAGTATTTTACATTGAGTGACTGCATATCTGACCGCACAAACCAGTAAGTACAATCCGTGCCACAAAAGATGAGACATGTCACACCACTTGAAACGAGTGAAACTTTGTGAAATCTTGATTATGCCTCGAAGTATAGAATTAAGAAGATAAAGTAGGAAGATGGTTTACGACGTGTACACCTATATGTCAAAAGAAGTACTTTGTTACACAATTAACTCGTATACAAGTAGTTTGACAGGTCTCTTCTTTCGTGGCACGGACTGTACTGGGTAATAAATAAGATACCCCTTGTTAAGACTAGTTGATAGGCTTACGGGCCAATGCCTACGCCAAACGTACTATGAATACATTTTTGATCATCATTTGCCCAGCTTTTTCCTTTCGGCTTCCAGTCTAACTGAATGCAGGTGAATACCCGTATTTTACATGGAGCGACTGCCTGTCTGACCTCCACAACCCAGTTAGTAATAAGTAATAAATACAAACAATAAAAAAAATAAAAAGCCCCCGATACGTAGGGTCTTTCAAGGTATTTTTTTAACCAAGTTCTAGTCAAGCTCTTTCATTTGATACCCATATTGAGGGAGTTGTGAAAAAGAAATGTAATTCACCATTTTGTGGTGGTGGCCATCTTGGATTTGAAATTTATTATGACGTATAGTATTCTACCAGTCAAGCTCTTTCATTTGATACCATATTGAGGGAGGTGTTGAATAAATATGTAATTAAACCGCTATTTTGTGCCGGCGGCCATCGGAATGATTTTTATTAAACATAACTAAGAACACTCTCGACTAACTCACCTTAAAAAACAAATCAAAATCGGTTCATTCGTTCGGGAGCTACGACATCACAGACACGTAAAACTTATAACCATCGTTTTTGCGTCGGGGGTTAGTAAAACACCCCTTGGTATCTAGTTGACAGACTTTCGGGCTACTGACAACCTTTCGGCTGTCAAAGATCTACAATTGACAACCAAGACCAACGGCTTAACGTGCTTCCCGAGGCACGGAGGAAACTCGGTCTGTACTTAATCGGTGGTCACCCAACCACGGACCAACCCAGGCAAGCGCCATGTAAATAGGTTTTTTTGATACTGAAGAAAAGTTCTGGAGTGGCGACCGCGAACCGGAAGATGATGCGTTGGAAAACCTCCCACTAGGTGGACTGATGACCTGGTGAAGGTTGCTGGAATCCGTTAGATGCGAGTCGCACGGAACCGTCAATATGGCGACATTTGGGGGAGGCTTATGTCCAGCAGTGGATGTCTTTCGGCTGAAATGATGATGATACTGACCTCCAAACCCACAGAAGCCAGTCTCCTTATAATCTTTACAGATGTCAGGCTGGTAGTCCCACCGGACCGTAGCCCTGAGGTTCGCTGGAGCCCTAATGGGGCCTTTTCTGACGAGACCTGAGCTAGCGTTGCCGGCCGCGGTGTCGCGCTTCTTGTAGTACTGAGCGTAATTGTTCATGCCGCGGTATACCTGGAATTTTATGATTAAACAAATAATAAAAATAAATATCGCTGGATATTACACAGCGCCATCTAGTGCCACACTAAGCAAGGAGGCTTGGGACGTGGACGACAGATATTTGATCTACTACATTGGTACTCTTTTTTTGGAAATACATACTTATTATAAATACAGGGTGTAAACCACCTCATCACGAAGCCGTCAACCAAGCATTAGCTATACTGCCGTCATTAGAAAGAAGGCCGTAACTACGTCAACGTTGATTCCGAGATAATTGAAGTTTTATCTAAAACGGAGGCCCGCGGTTTACTGAATGGTTTTAGTTAGTGATGCTTATTTTATAAAACGTCAAAAAATATAGGCTATATGTTGAACCATAATTTATTTAAAATCAGACATGCGTATTCATTTTATTTAATTTTTGCCCTTTTGTCTTAGCAAAAAAATAATTATAATTTGTGAAATACTTATCTGAAAGGGCGTAATTGCGTAGAATGTAATTACGGCTTAGCTTGGCTTGGCATGGCATCTGAATGAGGAAGCGTTCCTTCAAAATACTTTTTCTAGTAGTAAATTTATTTAATATTTAAAGCTTAACAATATTTAATTGGTAATTGCGGCCTTCCAGACTAGAATTACGAAAATACTATCAAAAAAAGCCGTTATTGCGTAATTAAGGCTTTTCAGATTCAAAAACCACAATTTATGTCGTAGTTAGGGCTAAAATGTTTATGCTATCTTTGATCTCATACGAGATACAGCTTTGTGAGTAAGATCACAAGATAGCATTTTCTTTGCTGATTCCAAATATGGTTATAACTCATTTTTGACAAAATTGTTAGTTACGGCCTTCTTTGTTATGACGGCAGTATACATCAAATTAAGTAACTTTACGTAAAAATTATTGCTGGGAAACAACTTTTTTTGGGGTCGAAAATCACCTTTTGGGGTATAACTCAATATAACGTACTCAAAACATTGTGCTGGTGGATGGGTTGAATAGTACGGGGTTAGTGGAGGCATTTAAAGTTTAAATCTTGCAATAAAAACTTGTATTAAAAAAACTTGTCAAAAAGTTGTAACTTTGACCCCCAATATCTCGATAGCTAGAAGGTTCCCCGGTATGGTGTATAACAAAAAAATGATCGCAATGACGGGGAGAATAAGTGCCTTTCGGCTTCGTTACCCTACCCTATACAGGGTGTAAACCACCTCATCACAAAGCCGTTAACCAAGCATTCTGTACATCAAACTAAGTAACTTTACGCAAAAATTATTGCTGGGAAACAACTTTTTTTTTTGAGGTTATAAATCATGTTTTGTGGTAGAACTCCATGTAACGCACTTAAAACATTGTGCTGATGGGTGGATTGAATAGTACGGGGGTCGTGAAGGTGTTAAAAGTCAAAATCTTACAAAAAAAACTTGTACTTATTTAAAAAAAACTTGTCAAAAAGTTGTAACTTTGACCCCCAATATCTCCGTAACTAGAAGGTTCCCAGGTATGGTGTAGAACAAAAACATGATCGCAATGATGGGGAGAACAAGTGCCTTTCGGCTTCGTTAATAGGTGTTTTACACCCTTTATAGACATTCAAGCTCATCACACAAACATTTGTGGTACCGAAATAGCCCGAAGAATTGCCAATTTTAAGTGGCAGTGGGCAGGGCACATGCTCGCAGAACGGATGCCGATGGGGCGTTGGAAAACCTTCCACTAGGTGGACTGATGACCTGGTGAAGGTAGCGGGCATCCGCTGGATGCGAGTCGCCGGCCGGTCAATGTGGTGACACTTCGAGGAGGCCTATGTCCAGCAGTGGACGTCTTGCGGCTGAAATGATGATGATGATGAATGAAGTAGTGGAAGTCATAATTACCTTATCATCAGCCTGTCCTGATAACTCTTCATTGATCTTCTGAGCTTTCTCAAAAATGGCTTGTGCGTCTCTGTCTCTCTCAGTGTCCATCTCATATGTTGCTGTCGCATTCTCTCGTTGCTGTTGTACTGATAGTGTTGTGCGCTGTTTGGCCTGTAAAAGTAAGAAGAATGAAGTTAGTGTTAAGAATGAGGGATTCTTTTCAACTATTCCCTAGTCGCTGGACAGATTGAAATAAAAATTGTTGGATTGTTGTTGTTGGTTGATGTAATTGTTGAATTTAAAATAAATAAATATCGCTGGACATTAACACACAGCGCCACCTAGTACCACACTAAGCAAAGCTTGTGTCGTGGACACCAGGTAGTTGATATACTACATATATACTTTTTTGTTTGTAAATACATACTTATTATACATATAAACATCCATGACTCGGAAACAAATGTCCGTGCTCATCACACAAACGTTTGCTCCTACCGGGATAAGAACCCAGGACCCTAACAACGTAAGGCAGCGTCACTACCACTACGCCAATCAGGTCGTCAACCGAAAAGACCGTCAAAAGGTTTTTCAATTTTAAATATCAATGAACTCTATAAATATTTGTACGCTTTCGGGCATAACATAGCGCGCTTGTAGTCTTTTAAAACAACTATTTATTGTACCACAGAAATATTAAAAACAGGAGAAGTGGCAAGGGGGCGTGTCGGTGACCACGTGGAGCTGGCCGCGTCGCTCAGCTATTGAAAAAATGGCCGTAACCGCGAGTTAGTGTGTCGTCAACCGCGTTCGTAAAAAAAAAACGATTATGCCGTCTTGTTCGGTGGTTTCGTGCAAAAATAGAAGCCAAGACAAAAACTTTAGAAGACAGGGCATCAGTTACCACAAATTAGAACAAGTATTTTACAATATTTGTCTTAAAAATCACGAAAAACCGATTGATTTATGTTTTCTTGTATTACTCCGACTGTATTATGTTTGCATTAAATACATTGCTCTTTTACAACCACCTTAGTCTGTCACTGAGTGACTGAACGAGCAATGTACACCTGACATAACGAAACATCATTAAGCCGTCATGTCGCATGATGCGTCCGCTGCTCCGGTCCGCCGTATTTGAGCGC
The DNA here is from genome assembly GCA_916618015.1 of Xestia c-nigrum. Lineage (NCBI taxonomy): Eukaryota > Metazoa > Arthropoda > Insecta > Lepidoptera > Noctuidae > Xestia > Xestia c-nigrum. Next base: position 12,300,061 of record OU745273.1, read on the forward strand.
GAGCTAGTGATGTGCTCGTGGAGGTTTGACAAAGTCTGTCGACAAGAAAGTGGACTGCGAATTGTTATATTACTATTTCACATTTTTTTTTTCAATTTGTTAACTCTTGTAATCCGGTTGGAAGGCCGATGTGGTTCTATGCTTAATTTTCTTTTTCTCTTTGACAATTCAAAAGAGCCTGTAACTGGCCTAATTGAAATAAATGCTTTGATTTTGATTTTGAACTACGTGTAACTGTGTCATTTGATTTTTAATTGATTTTAAAGTATTTTTATTCATTGAATTATGTTTGTAGGTTTCATATTATTTTTATTTACTTTATTGTCAAATCCTTTATAAAAATAATCGATATATTTATCGATAACTCTTCGATTTAGTCAAGCACTGTGTCGTATCCGCCCCCGTGTCCCGACAACACACAATGATAATTGTTTTAGTGTGAGTAAATTATACGGAAAAAGTACGCTGTCGTTTAACAAATCAGGTTTGTATTTAAATGACAGAGTTATCGATGGCGCGTGTGTGCACTTGTTCGTAGTATTGTTTTGACAGAGCTCTGTGTGCAATATTAGCTTTATGGAGGGGCAACTGTGGCTTCATCGGTTTTCTATACATTTTGAACTCCACGCCATATCTCCTTCTTTATTATATCTATGTATTGTACCTATGTTAACAAATGATTAAATGACTTATGACTTATGATGGCGCTGACCTCGGTATGTTACTGCAAGGAACAGAACGACATTTCATTTCACTTGGACTTAATAGTTATATTTGGAAACTTATACAAACGAACGTGTCAGTCAACGAGCGTTTGTGACGTGTGTTCTTTCAAGCGATTTGGCTTTGGCACTTATTAACGTAGTCAGTTCAACGCCATCTATTGAGTTCTTGTGTGTTGGAAACTAGTCTAACTAGTCATGCTCTCTCAAATGTCTCGCTGATGGTGGCGCGTGTGTCGGACCATTTAGTTCCCTTCAAAATGGTTGAGCTGAATGGTGCTGATCCATGCGTCATGTTCGTGAACGGGCGCTGTTAGTTGTGACTGGTCATCTCTTAGTCGCCATGGTTTATTTGAATTTATTATTTTGTTTTTGTGTTGTATTTTATTTTTTGGTTTGCTATGGACACATTTATCTTGCTACATTGTTCTCACATAATATACCATCTCAACAAGAATGATGTGACCAAGATTTTGTAACAATATTTTGATTGAAAAGAGTGTCCATGGAGTTTCTTGCCCGTTCTTCTCCATAGAGATCTACGCTAGGGAATGGGCAACTACAGTACTTTCTCAAGTTATTATGCCTTGTGACTGTGACTGTAGCTTTGATTTAGTTTTGTATTTTTGACATTCAAAAGTGCCGTAATGGTCTAATTGAAATAAATGATTTGAGTTTGAGTTTGAGTTCAGTTCAACGCCATCTATTGAGTTCTTGGAAACTATTTTTTTTTTATTCTCAAGAAGAAAACTTCTCATTATTGTAAGTTACTAAATAGTAACATAAATGTAACTTCAACCATGTAATTCTTGAAATGTCTAGCAGAGGTGTACCTGATAGTATGACACCCGCATTTCGACAGTTATGTTTAAGTCCCATGTATAAGGACGGGCCTAATGCTGTCAACCGGGGGCAAATCCTTTGAGAGCAGCGGTGGCCCAGTAGTGGCGGCACCGACTTACGAACAGCAAGTCGTGGATTCAAACCTACGCAGGCGCATTACTGTGTGTAATTTATTTCATCACCACTGCTCTCAAAATGGTGAAGGATTCATGAGGAAACTGTCATGTCCTAGAACCCAAAAATTTGAAGATTAACATCTACCAATCCGCACTGGGCCCGCGTGGTGGATTATAGCCCAACCCTTCTCATTTTGAGCTGATTGTGATGATAATTATGACTAGTCTTTAACGAATGCTAATCTGCTAAAACAAATATAATTAATTTTTAAATAAATAAAAAAAAAACAAAAAACAAGAATTTCCAATCAACATAGAGGCATGGAAGTCAGATAGGAAGAAAGATCTGCGAGGAACCTTCCAATAGTTGAATCTTCTTCATCTTTTTTTATTTAAATTGGTTTTGACCAGAACTCTACCATCTCAACGGCGTTGGTGGTGGCTTCAGACAGATCCCTCAAAGTGCAGGTGGAACCACACATAGTGCAGGACAGGAGATGAGCCATAGTTTGCGTTGAGGCACCGCAGTCAGACATGACTAGGACAATACTTTTCGTATTCAATCTGTCCGAGTTTTTTTTTATTTTTTTATTTAAAGCTTATTTAATTCTAATTACAAAGTAATATATACGTAGTGATTTCAGTTGGGTATTCATATGGTTTCTGCCCTTGTAATAGATCCCTTTTGGGTGAAAGCCTCCTCCATCTTCTTCCAATCCTCTTTTTTCACAGAGATTCCACCAGTTCCTGCCTGCAATTTCTATCATATTGTCTGCCGTCTGTCTTTATACCCTTTCAATTACCACAACAGTGGTCTGTTACCAAATTTTTCTTGTAAAAGTCAGTTAGTACTTACTTTTTCTTCATCACTGCTGTCACTTCCTCCGACATCTATTTCAGGTTTACTCTTCTTAGGTCCAGCGGTTCTCTGTATGTTGGGATTTTGTTTCTGAGGTCTCTTTGTAGGTTGGATTACAGTCTGCTCATCTGAAGACGAGCTGTTTTTCTCTGAAATTTTAAGGATATTTATTTAATTTGAGGTGGAAGCGTCAGGGTAGATTGAACATTAAAGGCCTTTTAGATTCCCGGATGCTGTTTAACTTTTGTTAAATATTCCTTTTGTTTTACATTTTTTGTATAGCAAGCAACGACCTATTGTCGGGCCTACGCTGTCCCTCCATACTTTTGTACTAATGCTGTAATGAAACATAATAATATTGTAATACAAAATGTTAAAAGAGTAACCATGGAGTTTCTTGCTGGTTCTTCTCCACGGAATCGACCAACGCGAACCGTGCACCTTTTTCGACGTTTTATAAGTGCCCATCCAGGCCTATGTGAAATAAAATATTTTGATTTTGTTTTTTTGATTTTATGTAGCCTGCGAAATTCAAATTTCCTTAAGTACGTTTTTTGTAGTGCTAGGTTGTATCATCATCTGCCTAGCCTTTTCCCAACTATGTTGGGGTCGGCTTACAGTCTAACCGGGTTCAGCTGAATACCTGTATTTTACATAGACCTCCACAACCCAGTAAATATTGGGAAATACGATACCACTTGGTAAGATAGGTGTCAGACATTTTGGGCCACTGACTACCAGAAACGACAGTCAAAGATGGACAAATGACAGCCGGGACCAACAGCATAACGTGCTTTCCGAGGCACGGAGGAAACTCGGTATGTAAGGGTGATCACCCATCCACAGACCAACCTAGGCTAGCATGGCTTAACTTAAAGATCGACCCGAGCGGCTGATATTATTTAGCCATGAGCTCGTACCAGTGCTAGATTGTATGTTGATGAAAATATCAGTCTAGGAATGTCTTTGACCTTGACAAACCATTCCTCGATCTTTATGAAGTTAGAGGGTTGTTTTGATAATTTTGATGATTATAATTCTGTAACTATATACGTCTTGCAGTCGTGAACGATATTTTGATGAACATACAACCTAGCACTGGCCCGCAAATTGCAAAAACGTAAGAAAATTTCAGGGAGCAGCGCTGGCCCAGTGGTGGCGGCCCCGACTTACGAACAGTAAGTCGTGGGTTCGAACCCAGACAGGCGCATTACTTTGTGTAATTTATTTCATCACCGCTGCTCTCAAAACTGTGAAGGAAAACATCGTGAGGAAACCGGCATGTCCTAGAACCAAAAATTCGAAGACATGTGACATTTACCAATCCGCACTGGGCACGCGTGGTAGATTATAGCCCATTCACTTTCGTTGAGAGGAGGCCGTGTCCCAGCAGTGGGAACGTTATAGGCTGATGACGATGATGATGATGATGAAGAAAATCTCACGGGCTACCCTGGAGCATCAGCTTTAAGTTGAAAGGTCCACAGCAGTCCGCAATATTTAAGGTATTTATTCTATTTGTTTAAAATAATGTAAATAACACCTTAAAAGCTATCACGCCAATGCAATGTTACTACCAAGATACACATACAACAAACTCACTTACAAATAAAAAAAAACAATTAACAAACTTACATTAAACTTAATTAATTAATTTCTTATCAGACTTTCCTCTCGCAGGTCTGCTGGAAGAAATTTCTTTTGAAATAAGCAGTACCTTTGTGCTCTTCTATGTTAATATATTGTCCTTTTATGTATTTTGTGTGTACATGAATAAATAAATTAATTAATTAATTAAAAAATAAAAAATACCTATAATTAAACGATCATCTTTATACATTCTCAATGCACTTCAGTGCAACTCCCGTGAACTGCATTAGGCTGCAGTGAAATATATCTACCTCGACTGAAACAATATTTAAGTAACAGGTTTTTTTTTTATGTTTTTATGCAATTCACAGGTCAGTTCATGTACTAAGTTTCCTAGTCTGTTCCAGAAAACAAGATACACAAAGTGTCAGTTTGTAAATTAATGAAAATAACAGTCAACTAATATTTAACAGATAAATACAATAATCATTGATTGGAAAACAGACATTTAATAAATAAAATAACCAAAATTAAATACTACAATATTTTTACACACAATAAATTATATTAAATAAATATAATAAATTATTAAAATTAATATTTTTTAAGCTAGTAAATAAATAAGCAATTCTAAACATAATTATATATATAAATAAGAAATGATAACATATTGACTATTATTATTACTAGAGACTATTAGGATTTTTAGATAAATGGAAAAAAAAAATTAATAGTATAAGTTATAAAGCGCTTTTCCACTTTCTATTTATTTACTTTAAAAATTGCTGTGCCCGACAGGGTCCATAATTGTTACTATAATTTTATTTACCACCATTTACCACATTATGGTTAAAGCAATAAATGATTTTGATTTGATTTAATAATTAGCATGCCACTGTCATATACTTAGGTGGCAAGCAGTGTACTATACATAGTACCCACCACGAGAAACTATATTTTTTGTACACTGTTTTAGGCTTTGGCTACGGGATATTTTCCCTGATTATTTGTTATGTTGAGCCAATAGTGCGCGTAGCAAAAGACAAAGAAAGAAGGTAGACAGATTTGTCTGCTCGTAACAATTTAATTTCCATCCATCCGCATACTCCAGTCAACCCGCGATCATGGCGCTTGCAACAGCGTTGAAATATCGGGAGCTCAACATAACAAATAATCACGGAAGATATCCCGTAAGTGACAATATAAGTTTATATTTTTTGTAAACAAAGAATTTCTACCAAGATTCATACTATTACAAATATTCCCAAATTTAATCAACTTAAATTATTGTATGTGTAGTACTAAACTAACAAGTAATCTCACTTGGTCGGGTTAAATTTTGGCAGTATAAAGCATTCTCGTCTCATGCTTTGTGGTACTGGACCACATCTGACATCATGTAAGGCAAACATTTTGAAGTAAGTTCACGCTGACGCTGTCAATTTTTTTATTGATCCAAAGGCTGCGAACCTGTATGTGTGTTTTCAAAATTTATAGCTTCTCGTGGTGGTGGCAAGGACTATAGGAAGGTCTACAGTCAGATTGAAGAATTGTATTCTACATAATCAACAGTAAACACTGCAATGCTGAATAACGCAATCTCGAGTGTCAGCAAGGAGAGAACAAAAAAGAAAAAAATATGTAAGTAGTACACTCAGGATGTCCCAGCAGTGTGAACATTATAGGCTGATGATGATGATGATGATGATGACACTCAGGATGTGTACATAGATAATTGTTGACTATTTTGATGTTAAAGTTGTAATAAGACAATCCTGGTAATATTATGTTTTAGTAAGAATAGTCTGGAGCCGAAATCTTGCGCAAAATGGACATTATTAGCATTCGAACAGTCACTAACATAACCTCGAAAGTTGCAACCTATTTTACAGTTATTTCCCCTAGTAATCTAACAACAATATAATTATCGTATCTTGTAAATTACCTTCAGAAGTAGATGTTTTCCGTTTTCTACCGCCTCTGTTCTTCACATTACGCTTTTTAAACGTAGAAGGAACTTCAACTTCTACGTCCGACATTTTATGTTCTTATAATTTATGTTTCACACTATTTGCTTACAACAAACTATGTTTTAGACTAATTGAGGTATTTATAACAATTTGAAATAATGTTTTATCATTAAGTAATGAGAGGTAAATTAATACCTAATATTTAATTGACGCTTGCTTGTTTACAAATTGTGGATTTGTTTGACATTGACACTTTGAGCTTTGACAGTGAAGTTAGGGTTGTAAAGAAAAAAACAATTTTAGGATGCATTCCGAATTACAAAACAATTGAAAACAGCACTCAAATATTTTACGATCCGATTTGGATATCACGATTATGACAGCTAAGAGCGTCATCAATTCGGGGGGCTCGTGAACGCGTTCACAGTGAACATAATTATCCTCAAATCAGAACCTTTCACAAGACCTATTTTGAAAAATGGAAGTAGTGTTAGTTATGTTCATCGACAATTTTCACTTGAATACTCATGGTTGCAATGTCCACGATTTCTTAATATCCCACGATAGAATAGTTAGAGGCACTCCCTAAGGTCATAACAAAATAACACAACCTTTGAACACAACCAACTGTCATTTTTGACAGCGCTCACGGCGATATTTATTTGGGGCATGGTCTGTGTAATTGCAACATGGTGCATGTCATGGCGTCATCTATGTATGACGATTTAAGGGACATGGATATCGCGCTCACTGTAATTCGACGGGTAAATGAACGCTCAAATCGATTCCAGCGTAATTCGGAATGCAGCCTTAATTTCAATTTTCATGAATCGATTCGATTCCGATGCGATTTCGATTCGCAAATCGTATGTATATAGCACTCGCATTCGTAATAAATAATAATAACCACTAATAATGCCACTGTAAGGCAAACGCCAGCATCTTTCCCCATTCTATTTCTCTCTATTTTTAATACCTGACGCAAAAACGATGGGGTGTTATAATAAGTTTGACGTGTCTGTGTATGTGTGTGTGTCTCTCTGTGGGTGGCATCGCAGCTCCCGAACGAATAAACGGATTTTGATTTTGTTTTTTTTTTGTTTGAAACGTGAATTAGTCGGGAGTGTTCTTAACTATGTTTGATGAAAATCAGTCCAAGATGGCTGCCGCCACGAAATGGAAATTATATATATTTTTTCACAGCTCCCTTTTTTTTAGGATGGAAAATCATCAAATGACTTCTCCCACTCTTGGCGGAGCGGGAGGGAGTGTCAAACTTTTACTGACTAAAACCCATCCATGTTCCTTCCTCGCCTTTAATGTTCCGGGGCCGCGGTATCTCTTTCGAACAGGCCGGCAACCAAGGCAGGCTTCGGCCCTTGCGGGCCCCTCCCCTTATGCTGACATGTCTTTGAGGCGCGCGTGGAACACGAACGCGCCGTCGACACGGCCTGTCGTCGTTAGACGGACGGACGGCTACCTAGCCCATAGCCAACCGTCCACAGGCCCGCATCTACGGTGGCCGGTAGCCACCACGTGGCCCCCGACGACCAGTACGTCTCCCGCGGCGGCCGGGAACAGAGGCTCTCTACCTCTCTCGTTCCGCATGACTGCTTCGCAGAAGGAGGTGACGGCTTCCCATTCCGTCTCGCTCCGGACCATGGATTGAACCAGGGCCGGACGCGAGAGCTCGCCGCCGCCGATCGCCGCTACGATGACACGGCGGTGCTCCGCCCACGGAGGGCAGACTTCCACCGTGTGTTCCACCGTGTCCTCCGGTCGATCCTCGCAGTGGAGAGAGACACAGCTTCCTCAATATATGTATCAAATGAAAGGGCTTGACTAGTAGAATAGCAAGAATAACCTATGTAAATCGATAGCTGGGTGTCAATACAAACAAGTTTTGTATGAGACAAAATGTTCTAAAGTCAGTCACGTTTCCGAGACTCCATTCACTGACAGAATCTTGAGCACAACTTTGATTTGATCAGACGTACGCATAAAACATGTGTAAATCAATAGTAGGCATCAATACAAACAAGTTTTGTACGAAAAAAAACGTTCTAAAGTATCATGTTTCCGAAATATGAGGAATCTGAAAAAATACATGCCAAAACTTCAAACCCCTTTGAATTTCGCGGGCTGCAGCTTGTAGCTTGCTAGTGATGTTCCTGCGATATCTAAGTATATCTGTGGTCTATCTAGAGATAAAGCAAAAGTAGGTGTGTCTGAATCATTGAATAAGCCTGAAGAGGTCGATTTATCAGACAGTGTCCCTATTATTTTATCCTTTTTCTTGGTCCTTCAGTTATTGATTCAAGTTAAACACTTTTACGCAGAATTGAGTCATAAATTCCTTAGTTTGAAGTAGTTGGTGATTCCAGCACTTCTGTGGATATTTTAGTAGCAAAATCAGCCTTTAGTGTTCCCTCTGCTGGGACACACGGCCTCCTCTATAGAGGGAATGGACTATAATCCACCGCACGGACCCAGTGCGGATTGGAAGGTGTCACATGTCTTCGAATATTTTGGTTCTAGGACGGTTTCCTCATCATGGTTTCCTTCACCGTTTTGAGAGCAGTGGTGACGAAATAACTAACATAAAGTAATGCGCCTGCCTGGGTTCGAACCCATGACTTATATAGGATATTTTAGTGAAAATAATTAATTGTTAATAACTGAGCTATGGAAGAAACAGGCAAAACCTATGGCTATTCTGGATAACACCAATTTAAAGAAAGGGGCTCGCGGCCATGAACAAGCAACCGCACAGTTTGATCGATGATTAAGATCTCTCTTGTCTTGTCCTTGGATGGGTGACCAAATTGAGACGTCTCCATGATTTAGAAAGCATGATAAGCCATTGATTCCGGGTGTCGTTCGTAGTAGTTAGGTTAGGTTAGGTTAGTAGTTCATTTATTTCCTCACAAAATCCATCCATCTTTTCTTTGGTCCTTCCCACCCTTTCTATCTATCAATATTAATGTCCATCACTCTTTTAGTCACATGCGTTTCATCCCTCCCAATAGCATGTTACCAAGGCAAACGACTTCCTTTAATTTTTTTCTGTAACAAACGCCACTTTCAAACTTCCTCCTAATAAACATTTCAACAGTATCATAAGCAGGATTGCCAGTCGCCAGGGCCTCGATTCTGCTATTACGATAGTGTCAGAATAGGCGATCATTGAAGTCACAATGATCAAGTTCGGTCAAGTTTTGACAAGTTTGGTTATATACTAATATAATGGCGTCATTATGACTTCTCGATGAACAACCAGTGAGACTCCATTGAAAGAAATGTCATAGAATAATAATCTCGTACATGAAATCTGGCATGAATAAATGTTCGTATTTAGTATCTAGTAGATATTGGAATCCATTTGTAGGTACTAATGGTTTTATAATAATGGCAATATAACACAATTTTATTACGAGACCATCGACCAACTATTGTAAATTTAGCAGATTACGAACTTTAAGCAAAATGACAATGGAATGAGAATGGAATCGTGTTGGAGTGACGAATTTGTTAAAATAGCAGAATTAGGCCCCTGGTCAATCTTCTAGTTACGCCGCGCGTGCCTCGGTTGGTCCGTGGATGGATGACCACCCAGACCCCCGATTAGGTACTTACATACCGAGTTTCCTCCGTGCCTCAGAAAGCGCGATAAACCGTTGGCTTTTTTATTCCGTGCCGTCGTTGGTCCCGACTGTCATTTGTAGATCTTTGACAGTCGTTACATGTAATCAGTGGCTCGAACCCGAAGTCTGACAACCCGTCTTATCAAGGGGCTGTGCCAGTACTAACTGCGTCGTGGAGGTCAGATAGGAAGTCGCTCCATGTAAAATACTGGTATTCAGCTGCATCCGGTTAGACTGGAAGTCGACCGAGCCATTGTTTTTCACCTTGGCTTTCTTCCATTGTCTCAAATATTTTGTTTTCACCAGTTTTTATCTGATTACCGATAAGATAGCTATGTTGTGAAGTCTCTGATCTTATTATGCGTAATTTTCTCGAAAATAAACGACAGTTATTGAGTATTCTATTTGCAATCTGACACACCTCTTCAAAACTTAGTAGGTACCTACTTGCTTTATTATCTCGTTGCAATTTCACTATCCAAATGGTGACAGGGAAAACCAGCCTGGAATAGGGAACATGCAAGAAATACAAAACTCTTGTTATTTATTAAAAATGCCTTGTATTGGCGCTTATAAACATTATGGTGCGCTTGTTTAAGTTTCTAATACATCACTTATTTTTCAATTTATTGTTTTATGTAGCATGTTTTTGGTGAAACGGAACGCACTCTCAAAACACGTCATCCTCGATAACGGCGGTAGTGACATCAAAATTCATATGTCAAAAAATAACTTTTATTTGAAATGTAGGTAAAGTTGCACTACGATTTTATTACAATATCGTTATCGCAATTTTTGCTAGAATACAGCACATACAATTAGTAAAATTACTTTATTAAGGCCAAAAAACTAGATGTAAACAAGGTAGACTTCGATAAATGACGTCAAAGTATGGTTGCGACAATCACGGACGTATGAACTGTCATAGAAAATTGCAGAAGTTTAGTATAATACATAAATTATTAAGCAACAAGCAGTAGTTGAAATTAACTTTTAATACTTTTCTTGGGTTGATAATAGTGTAATTAATTGATTTAAGTGAAGAAAAAAATACACGCTTATTCCCTATTGGAGCATTTTTAAATAGATTCATCGAATCAATATACGGAAATTAATACTACTGAGTTATTATAGTAGTTTAAAATACGGAACATCACGCCTATAATACCTGTACGGATAGGCAGAGCGGAACGATTGGATAGATTGGGCAGGACTGGCTATTTAATGTCAATTTTTTGCAAAGTTAGGAAATACTTTGACGGCCTTGCCTTGATGGATAGGTCCACATTATCACCAAACCAAAAAAAAACCCCACACACATAATAATTTGTTATTTATTATTTTTTAATGTTCTCATAATAAAATTCACTTCAAGATCGATATATTTACATGCCATTTGAGTGAATTCGCAAAAGTACTGATGTTTATTTTATGTTATAGTGAGGTAGTAGTTTTGTGTTGTAGTTATATTTTATGTTGAGAGTAGGTTAAAAATGTTCTTTTTATTTGCGTTTATTTTTTATATAAGTTAAATCTTATCTTATGTGTAGGTATATAGTTAGGAAACTTAGTATGTCTAAGCTATGATTTATTAATGTTGTTATGTTAGTAGTAGGTACTAGTTTTTGAATATAAGTTAATTTTAAGACCGCGCTATCGCATTGTAACACCTGTAATGATAGTTGTAAGGAAGATTTGAAATAAATAAATAAATAAATAAATAAATAAATAAATAAATAAATAAATAAATAAATAAATAAATAAATAAATAAATAAATAAATAAATAAATAAATAAATAAATAAATAAATAAATAAATAAATAAATAAATAAATAAATAAATAAATAAATAAATAAATAAATAAATACATAAATAAATAAATAAATAAATAAATAAATAAATAAATAAATGTACTTAGTATATAATGTACTAAAAGTTAAATGAAACATTATCAGTCATCACTCCACTTTCCTCATATCATTTCGTTACTTAGTATTCTTATGTCCCTTTCAATATGTTGGTACACTGAAACTTGGCTGAGTTGGACCTGGATAAGTGAGAAACCTCCATAGCTGGAACTCATTCTGAGGTCCCGACATTTATGCTTGGATATCTGAGAGACTGGGTAAGTAGATACCTCTTTAAGTGAAACCAATTGTCAGGTCCCTTATGTCCTAGTTATCCAGGTTTCACTGATCTAAGTTTATATTATTCTACAACTCAAGCCCTTTCATTTGAAACCCTTATTGAAGAAGTTGTGAAATAAATAATTATGTAATTCGCCGTTTTGTGGTGGCGGCTATCTTGGATTTGAAATGTATCATAGTTTAAAGTAGGTATCATCAAAATGGCGGAAAAAAATAAAAAATAAAATATATCGCTGGACATTAACACACAGCGCCACCTAGTGCCACACTAAGCAAAGCTTGTGTCGTGGACACTAGATAGTTACTACATATTATATACTTTTTTGTTTGTAAATACATACTTATTATACCTATAAACATCCATGACTCGGAAACAAATGTCCGTGCTCATCACACAAACATTTGCTCCTACCGGGATTCGAACCCAGGACCCTAAGAACGTAAGGCAGGGTCACTACCACTACGCCAATCGGGTCGTCAAAATCTGGCTAAGCTTCATTTAAAAATGTTCCAAGCCGTTTCTTACGTTTTTTGCAATTTGCAGAACATTGTCAGTGTCTATCTTGATGTTAACATGATTCGCGGTTGCAACACGTACCTATGTGGTTACAGAATTTTCTTCATCTCAATCATCAATACAATCTTAGAAGTTCATGTAACTCGGTTGAATGACTATCTCATGAAAAACATAGCACTGGCCTGCAAATTGCAAGAAAAGTAAGAAAATGTATCGAATACGTTTTATCAAAATTAAAACTTGACGAAGATAAAACGCGTCATAAGTTTTTCATCCCCCTATCTCGGAAAGAGTATTTTTGCTCTTCGATATCTGAGTGCAAAAGCCGTTTTTATCGTCATGAGGGTAAAGTAAATTTGAATTTAGAACATCGTGTGCACTAAGTATGTGAATTCAAAACATCATTAATCCTATTTACTTCTACCTCTATGGTGCCAAATTTATCGTACAATTTTTTTTAATTTGTTAAGAACTCAGACTCGGAACCTTCTTGGTGTACTTTTTTTTAAATATGTTTTGCGCGCGCCATTTTCTTTTCGCGTCATATTGTTAACACCTTAGGTTAAAAACAAGGAATCCAACTCGAAAACAAGTGAAAAACCTAAAATGACCACTCATTATCTAGCGAGGAAGTTTATTTGACGCCAAAAGAATTAACTGAATTTGTTAACAATGCGCATTTTTTTTGCGTTTATCCATTTCCTCGCTGAGGTGGGATGAAAAGTTACGTGTTGCACTCGAGTGCAAAGATTTTTCACCTCGTGCTCTTTTGATTCCCTCGCTAACGCTCAAGATTCTAAGTTTTGAATCACTCGCTTCGCTCGTGACTCAATTTTAGAATCTTTCGCTTGCTTGGTCATCAAAATTGAGCACGCGGTTAAAAAACAACTTTGCACTCTTGTATAACAAATAACTATTTTTTTTGAGGTTATAAATTATGTTTTGTGGTAGAACTCAATGTAACGCACTTAAAACATTGTGCTGATGGATGGATAGAATAGTACCTACGGGGGTCGTGGAGGTGTTAAAAGTCAAAATCTTACAAAAAAACTTGTCAAAAAGTTGTAACTTTGACCCCCCCATATCTCAGTAACTAGAAGGTTCCCAGGTATGGTGTAGAACAAAAAAATGATCGCAATGATGGGGAGAACAAGTGCTTTTCGGCATCGTGAAGAGGTGTTTTACACCCTTTATAGGTGGCCCTATCAGAATACCAGCGCTGTGACGTTTTTTTTAAATGTTACAGCACCATGCTGAGATAGGAGCCTTTTGGCCTCGTACAGGACGAGTTTCGTTTCTTTTTATTTTTAAATATATAAATTTGTTTTTTCTGTGTAACTTTTATTTGTAAGTGCGCGTCTCCTTTTTAAGGAAATCTCCCGCCGACTGATCGACACTTCGCGCGACCAGAGGGCTGGCTACTTCTTTGGCCAAAGAATTAGCATTGCCATTCAACGTGGCAATGCTGCCAGTCTTCTGGGCACGTTTCCCGATGACAGCGATGCGGAGGAGTATTTTGACGTCTAAGTGTCCTATTGACATCCTACTATCCTACTTCCTACTAATATTATAAATGCGAAAGTTTGTGAGGATGGATGTATGTTTGTTACTCTTTCACGCAAAAACTACTGAACGGATTTGGATGAAATTTTGCACACAGATGGTTTACAACCTAGATTAACACATAGGATACACATAGATACCAGCGCTGTGACGTTTTTTTTTTAACGTTACAGCACCATGCTGTGATAGGAGCCTTTTGGCCTCGTAAAGGACGAGTTTCATTCTTTTAATTTTTAAATAAATATTTGTTTTTTTTTCCGTGTAATTTTTATAAGTACCTACTGTTATTTTTTATGTGTTTGTCCTGTGTGGGCTAATAAATGCTTTTTCTTTCTTTCTTTCTTTCTAATTTCTCGAGATCACACTAGGCTGTGCTCAGGTTGGGTCTGGGAGAACTGTATCACCATCATTCTCTTGCCCTTATCCCAATTAATTTGGGGTCGGCGCAGCATTTCTTCTTCTTCCATACTCCTCTATTTTTCGTCATCTCATCAGACACTTCTTTTCTTACCATATCCGTCCATCCATCGTTTCTTTGGTCTTCCTCTACTCAAATACCCATCCATATTCATATTCAAAACCTTTTTTTACGACATTTTCCTCATTCCTCCGCATCACATGCCCATACCACGACAACCGATTACCACACAACTTTTCAGTCACCGGCGCCACTTTTAGACTTCCTCTAATATGCTCATTCCTTAAATCAAATCAAATCAAATCAAATCAAAGCATTTATTTCAATCAGAAATCAGAAATCAGAAATCATTTATTTTGCAAAGACTGTGGGTACAAAATAAGGTGTTCACATTTTAACAAGTAGTTCATCCACACTCTACCTTACGGCATGCAAAGTTTACCTTTGCATGCCGTAAGGTATGGTAGGTAGGTATAAAAGTATCTACATCCACTTAGTTGAACAAAAAGGTAAACAAAAGTATAGAAAACAGATAAATGGATCAACAGGCTTCATGCATGAATACAATAAATAAAACATAACAATCTAATTCTAAAAATAGTAATAAACAAAGTATAGTATAATTAAATTTGCACCAAAATTAATAGATTAATATTACATTATATACTCTTATCAGTCAAAAAATCATGTATCGAATAATAGCATTTATTAATTAATAATGATGTTAGCCTCTTCTTAAATATACTTAACGACTGTTCTTTAATAGTATGAGGTATTTTATTATATATGACGGGCCCCATTGACAAAATACTTTTTCTCAATAATGCTGTTTTGTGCCTACCTGTGAACATTAGATTTTTATATTGCGATCTAACAGGTCCTGGCCGTGTTCTTATATCGTCCATTAGGGTAAATAGGTGTCTGTTAGTTCTAACAAATATTGCTACTTCAAGTATATACAAAGATGGAAAGGTGAGTAATTTTAGAGACTTGAACACAGGTTCACAGCTGTCGGTATTATTTAAACCAGTCATTGATCTTATGCAACGTTTTTGAGCTTTGAATATCCTCTCCCTCTCAGTACAGTTACCCCAGAAAATAGCTCCGAATCTCAATACTGACACAACTAGACCATGGTATGCTTCCAGTACGGTGCGAATGTTTACTTTTTTTGAAAGGTTATATAGTACGTACGCTGACTTACTTAACTTCTTACATACCTCTTCAGAATGCGGTTTCCAAGTTAGTTTATTATCAATTATAATACCGAGGAATTTTGTAATATATGTTGAGTCTACTTTTTGTCCATTGAATTCCACATCATAATGTTCAGCACATATGCGCTGATGAAAATGCATAATTTGTGTTTTTTGGAGATTTATGATTAAATTATTTTGATTAAGCCAATTTATTATTCTTTTCAATGTATTATTAATGTCTGTTTCGTAATTATCTTTATTGCCGCATTTTACTATAGCCGTACTATCGTCTGCAAATAACACCATAGGTTGTTGAATGTGGCGAGGCAAGTCGTTAATGTATAGAATGAATAACAAAGGTCCGAGTACACTTCCTTGGGGAACACCATATTTGACTTCTCTATAGTAGGATAGATATTTATATTCTTTTTTTGTTTTTACACAAATCCTCGATATTTCTGTACACTGCTTTCGATTAGTAAGGTATGACTTTATCAGACTCAAGACATTTCCTCTGATGCCGTACGCGTAAAGTTTGTTAATGAGAGCGTCGTGGTTTACATAATCGAATGCTTTCGTCATATCAGTATAGATAGCGCAAACGGGAGTTTTATGGTCAACACTTGGCATTACATTATACAGCAGATCGTATATTGCCATATTAATATTTTTATGTTTTCTGAACCCCTTTTGTTCATCACATAAGATTTTATTTTTATTTAGGAACTTATCAACTGTCTCGTATATAATTTTTTCAAAAACTTTGGAAAACACTGGGATTAATGCCACTGGCCTATAATTAGCCATGTCTTCTTTGTTATTCTTTTTATGGAGTGGTTTTATAATTACTTTTTTAAGGTTACTGGGGAAGGTACCCGAGCTAATACTCATGTTCATAATGTGACTTAGTGGTACCGCAATTATATCGGCCACAGTTTTAACTACAGAAGTGGTAATGCCGTCATAACCGTGGCTTTTTTTATTCTTTAATAGTTTTATAGCACTAGATATATCTTGTGGAACCACTGGTGGCATGAATATTGAGTTCGGGTTATTGGCTATACTAGTTATATTTTCTAATTTTGTTTTTCCGCTTGCTACATCTTGTACTTGGTCTACAAAGAAATTATTAAAAGATTCAGCTATTTTTTGCGGGTCTTTAATTAAGGAATTCTGACTGTTGATTTGTAAGACAGGATCTTTAGTGAATTTAGTGTTATTAATAATTTGCCATGCTGCTTTAGTCTTATTCTCGGAACTGTTTATAATATAGTTATTTTGGGCCTTTTGGGTTAGCCGAATAATTTTTTTGAGTCTTTGTGAATAAGTTTTGAACATAGATTTATTTGTTTGCGTAGGTGATCGCCTATACTTCCACAGTAAATTTCTTTGCTTCCGACTGCATATTCTTATACCCCGAGAAATCCACTTAACCTTTTTGTCAGGTTTAATAATTACCCATTTTAATGGAAAGCAGAGATTGTACAATAAACAAAAAATGTCGATGAAGTTGTCATAGGCTTCATTAGCGTTTTCAGTACCAAATACGTCTGCGAAAGAAAGACTCTGTAAATGATTTTTAAATTTTAACAAATTTTCTTTTGTAAACTTACGTTTCCGTACTCTCCAAGAATTAATAATACATGTTTTTTTAACTGGGATTTTTAGTAATTGAGCTGTGTGGTCCGATAAAGCAAGATCTATTATCTCACTATTGCATTTCTGCTTAGAGTTATGTGCTATGTTATCTAGGCAAGTTTTGCTCATTAGTCTTGTTGGTTGATTTATCTCCAATTTAAGATTGTGATTGAGAAGTAGGGATTCAAAGTCCAAAGTAAATCTATTTCTTTTGATTATATCTATGTTAAAGTCCCCACACAAAACCACCTTTTTATTTGAATTAGAGCACACAGTCTTTAATAGAGAATCTAGGTTATCATAGAAAATACTTATGTTTGACCAATTCGGCGGACGATATATGCATATTATTACAGTCTTTTGCTTAATTAGTTCTAACGCACAACATTCTATAACCCCAGCCACTGAAAAACCTGATATGTTCTTTAATTCTTTGTATTCATAGATATTCTTAATTAGAATGCAGGAACCTCCACGTTTTTGTGTTTTTCTTGCATAACACGCGCCTATCTTAAAGTTAGGTACGTCGATCAAGTTTTCATGACCAGCTATTACAAAATGTTCCGTTATACAGATCACATCTAAATCTATTTTCTTTTGTAACAATTCATGAACATGTACTGACAATAAGTCCGATTTATTGAGAAGACCAGCTATGTTTTGGTGCAGAATATATAAGTGATTATAAAAGAAAAAACTCATTAGTTTGAACCAAAGTGCTATTTGGTGGAGCCTCTATTGATTCCACGTCAATTGATAGGTCAATATTTTCATTCTCGCTGTATAAAAATTCATTTAACATTAGACGAAGATGTGAAAATATATTTGACATACCGTGATTGTTAACATATCCACTTTTTTGCCAGAACATTTTGAAATCATAAGATAGGTAATAGTTTGAATCGAACAAGTACGCAAAATTATGAGTGCAATTATCTAGGTATAATAAGCTATTAAATGTCTCTATTCTTCCGTTATACATTGTAGAGAAGTTGTTCAATTTGAATGTAGGTGCACATATAACAACATTCGTGTGCTGTAACTTCACAAGAGTGTCTCTCAAATAAATTACTAAGTCGACGTAGTTGATTGTTCGTCGAAAATCCTCTTCGCCAATCAATATTAGGCAGAAGTCATTCATTGTGTAGTATTTTAATTTTTGATCGATGTTATTAATAAGTTTCTTTATCCCACAGTTAGGGGATAAGTAGTGGCAAATTTCGTAGTTCGGGAATGAATCTTCTGCAATCCCTAGTATCTTGTTGTTTTTATTACTACTTAAGATACACACCTTATGTCTTCCAGTGATGTTTCCTTGTTGATTATAACTCTGTTGAGGGAATTGCTCCAAGTTAGGGTTTGAATCCTTAGCAGTCTCAGCTACATTGGGCGCTAGTTGATTTTTAAGTAAGGGTTGGCATGTATTTATGGTGTTGTTTGTTTGTGTCCCTGTATTTTTAAACTCGGTATTGGAGGTAAATTTGATTTCCGTCTCTTTGCTTGAGCTGATATTTCGTGCCATTTTTGGTGGTGTCTTCCTGAGTACCAATGCCTCTGAGCTGCCGATTGATAAAGCGGAGTTGAAAGAGTCATTCACAGAATCAGCTGGTGTTTGTATGAGAGCATCCTGTGGGTGAGTTGCCATAGGAGAGAGATGCAATTTAGCCGGTGTAGAGGAGCTGTCCGTTTGTAATTTATTTCGTTTCCTTGCAGATCTCGGAGAAAAGCACTTTGTGTCTAATATATTTACTTTTTTAAAAGTTTCTATAGTTTTCTGACATTGCCCAATGTCCATTTTTAGGCGAAAATTTTCGCTATTCAAATTTTCAATTTCTATATGTGCACTTTTCAGCTCCGTATTTAGTCTATTTATTGTGTCTTTAAGACTCAGAATAGCGTCGCTGTCATTTAGTGACGTATTTGGCAAACTCATCATCGTTGTATCTAATAATGAGTTGTTTGTGCTCATGTTAGCATTAAATATGCTTTCCATTGAACTCGCCCTCGGAGGTTTGCGAAAAGTAATATTTTCAATTTCAGACTTTTCCATAATGGTAAAAAAAAAAAAATTTAAACAAGATGAAAATTAGAAGAAATACTCAAATTTCGATGCTAAACTTAATGTAAGGCTCAAACAGGACTTAAAAAGCTACAAAAAGTATAGTTGCTTCGTGGGGTTTGAACTTGGACTCGAGAGATTACGCTGAGTCGTACTGGTAACCACTAGACCATATGTACGTTAGAAACTTTGACGAAATTGTTGATAGCTTCCTAGCGGCGTTTGCAACGAGTCGCTAATGTAGTTGTGGGTTGGGTTGGTACCGTTATTACACAGTCCGAAGTTCACTTCTAACGTTCACTTTTAAACAAAATATGAGTTCGTTATTTTTATAAATGATGTTTTAATATAGTTCCACTGGGTGTATCACTACCATTTTTTCACAGATTGTCACTTGGATGGTATACTTTCTAATTGTGAATAGTTTACAGCAAATGAAGGACTTTAGACAACTATATTAAATTAAAATTGTTGGAAGAACTGACAATAGGTCTGCGCTCGGTTACGAACGAACGACGACAAGTAGGCCAGTTACAGGCACTTTTGAATTGTCGAAACAAAAATGAACAATTAAAGTAGCTACAGTCCCAGTCACAAGACATAAAAACTGTGAAAGTACTGTAGTTGCCCATTCCCTAACGTAGATCTCTATGGAGAAGAACGGGCAAGAAACTCCATGGACACTCTTTTAAATCAAAATATTGTTACAAAATCTTGGTTAAGTACATCATTCTTGTTGAGATGGTATATTATGTGAGAACAATGTAGCAAGATGTGCACGTTAAAAGTGTCCATAGCAAAACAAAAATAAAATACAACTCAAAAACAAAATAATTAATTCAAATAAACCATGGCGACTAAGAGATGACCAGTCACAACTGACAGCGCCCGTTCACGAACATGACGCATGGATCAGCACCATTCAGCTCAACCATTTTGAAGGGAACTAAATGGTCCGACACACGCGCCACCATCAGCGAGACATTTGAGAGAGCATGACATCCTCTCAACCGCCAGGGCACATTCAAGTCAAGAACTGCCGTAGGTTTCCAGTGAATGATAGCTTACTAGTACATAGTACTCACACAATATGGGACTTATATTATATTATGCGATTATATAATACTAACATTGAATCTATACAATGCAAAGATGTTGTACAATCTTCAGCAGCTCCAACAATACCATTTAATGCTATCAATTTTTGCGCCCCTGTCCATGTGGAGCAGGACCAGCATTAAGCCAAACATTTTTATCAGCGATATAATCGCTCAACTTGTAATATGCTTGTTTACATAGTGTGCGTTTAATGCATGTTTTAAATTTTTTCTCATTCAGTTCAAGAATACTTTGTGGAATTTTATTATAGCATCTCAAACAGTACCCCATGAAAGATGAGTCTACTTTAGCGAGTCTAAAGCCTGGCTGAACTAGTTGGTTCCTATTTCTAGTACTGTAATTGTGTCTGTCACCTCTTTTACCAAAAAGATGCAGATTTTTTCTGACGTACATTATGTTTTCGTAGATGTATTGGCAATGAACCGTCATGATGCCAATATCCTTAAATAGTTCCCTTAGAGAATCGCGCCTACGAAGATTATATATGGCTCTGATGGCTCTTTTCTGCATAATAAATATAGACTCAATATCAGCAGCCCGTCCCCATAGCAAAATACCGT
Source organism: Xestia c-nigrum (assembly GCA_916618015.1). Classification (NCBI taxonomy): domain Eukaryota; kingdom Metazoa; phylum Arthropoda; class Insecta; order Lepidoptera; family Noctuidae; genus Xestia; species Xestia c-nigrum. The sequence continues at coordinate 12,321,025 of OU745273.1, forward strand.
AAGACATTATACTATGGAAGTAACTAAAATAGACCAGTCTAGCGGTATCTACATCAGTGAATTGACGGATTTTTCTGATGGCATATGCTGCTGAACTTAAGCGCCCCGCAAGCGATGTTAAATGAGACCCCCATTGTAGCCTTGAATCAAGCGTAAGCCCCAGGAAAACCGTTTTATCTACGAATTCGAGTTTCTCTTTATTCAATATTATCTCACAATCACTACTTTTAACATTCGGTAATGAAAATCTTATGCATTTAGTTTTCTTTTCATTCAATACCAAATTGTTTGCTGTGAACCAATTTTGGACCTGAAGAAGGGCGTTATTCACCTCATCTAGATTTTGGGCCCGTCTATTTATCTTAAAAATTAGGGAAGTGTCATCAGCAAATAACACCATATTATGTGGTTGGTTTTTCAATAAATAGGGTAGATCATTTATATAGACTAGAAAAAGGAAAGGACCCAATATTGAGCCTTGCGGAACCCCCATTTTTACTTTCAAACCCTGTGAATTGACACCATTTATTTGAACGTGTTGTTTTCTATCACTCAAATATGATTTTACCAGGCTAAGTGCAAGTTTACCCAGTCCGTAATGCTCCAGTTTCAAAAGTAATGTACTTTATCCATTCGCGTAACACCACACATCCCCCCTCCGCGACATGCAGGCGCCTTTCATTCATTCCTTTTGTGGCCCAACATTCTGATCCATACAACACAGCAGGTCTAACCATTGTTTTATAAATTTTCTATGGGAATGCGGGAGTCGCAAATCGTTCCCGTGACCTGCCGCCATTTCTCGGAGGACTGTATCGTCTTATTTTTTTTGTTTACACGAGAAAAGAAAAAATACATGTCAAATATTTTTTGGACATCTATAATCTAACGGAATAATTAGTTTTTTTTTTTGTAGTCTACCCCATTGTTGGTTTTTCAAAAATAATTAAAAATTGACTCAGGTTTCAGAATACTAGGTAATTATCCAACTGCTTTTGTCCCGAAAATTACCTACCTATTGGAAAAGCTAAATGATAATGACTCAAACGTCCTAGAGGCTATTGTGTCAATTACACTTTTTGTCTCGGATTTTTTCCAAACAACAAGATAACAAGAATATATCAAGATGTCTGACTATTTATTATATTACGTGCAGATTACACTCCATTGATCTGGCCGTGTTCCGAAGTGTTGCAGACTGATCTTCCGATAGCAATTCGGTTACTTAATTGATTGATCGCCATTTATTAAAATACTAGCTGACCCACGCAACTTCGTCTGCGTCACATAAGAGAGAAAAACGAAAGGAAAAAAAATAACCGTTTTTGCAACATTTTTCATTCCTGCTCCGCTGCTAATAGTCGTAGCGTGATGTTATATAGCCCAAAGCCTTCTTTGATAAATGGACTATCCAACACAAACAAGAATTTTTCAATTTGAACCAGTAGTTCCTGAGATTAGCGCGTTCAACCAAACAAACTCTTCTGCTTATTAATATAGAAGTATAGACTAGGACTTTGTTCGCGTAAATTGTTATAGCTCGGTTAAAATATGTATATATTTTCATTTACTAGCGTATTTTGTCCCACTGCTGGGAAAAGCTCTCCCCAATAGCCTTCTACTCTTCTCTACGTGCGGCTCTCTCAGACCAATCCTTGCCCAAACGGCTCTTTTCCTTCACCGTTTTTGAGAGCAGTGGTGATGAAATAAATTACACAAAGTAACATGCCTGCCTGGGTTCGAACCCACGATTTACTGTTTGTTCACGTATTCTAGGCCTCTCTCGGCGACCACGCCTGTCTTCTAAAAAAATCAACAAAAATTAAAAGCCAGCTGTTCGGTACATTTATTATCATTTGTTAATTTTTTTGTGCACGTCAACGAACAAGAACGTTTCCAACACAGTAAACTTTTGGTAAAATACAAGTTGATATACTAACGTAATTTCACTCCGCGCGTGAACCACTATAACACAACACCAATTTATCTCGTCTGCTCGACGTCCGTACGTAACTACTGGGATCCAGCAGAATATCAGCGTCAGGTGCACGCCTGATCACGGTGGAGCACACGGTGGAAGTCTGCCCTGCGTGGGCGGAGCTCCGCCGTGTCCTCGTGGCGGCGATCGGCGGCGGCGACCTCTCGCGTCCGACCCTGGTTCAATCCATGGTCCGGAGCGAGACGGAATGGGAAGCCGTCGCCTCCTTCTGCGAAGCAGTCATGCTAGCGAAGGAGGTGGCGGAACGAGAGAGGGAGAGATCCTCTCTTCCCGGCCGCCGCGGGAGACGCAACGGGCGTCGGGGGCCACGTGGTGGCTACCGGCCACCGTAGATGCGGGCCTGTGGACGGCTGGCTATGGGCTAGCTAGCCGTCCGGCCGTCTAACGACGACGACAGGCCGTGTCGACGGCGCGTTCATGTTCCACGCGCGCCTCAAAGAGATGTCAGCAAAAGGAGAGGGGCCCGCAAGGGCCGAAGCCTGCCGGGGTTGCGGGCCTGTTCGAAAGAGATACCGCGGCCCCGGAACGTAAAAGGCGAGGAAGGAACATGGATGGTTTTTAGTCAGTAAGAGTCTGACACTCCCGCCCACTCCGCCCAGAGTGGGGGGGGGGTCATTTGATGATTTCCCATCCTTAAAAAAAAAAAAAAGTCTGTCATGGTGTTACCTACTGTACTTATTTAGCAAAATATGTTTTTCTTTTGTTTTAAGTGAACTTCTGTGTGTTGTGCTTTGTCTTTTGTGTGCACTAAATAAAATAACTGATTTATCTATCTATCTATCTTATGTACTGAACTGGCTGTTTTTTTTTCCGCGATTTCAGATTTTGGTCCCATAGTAAAACTTGTTTGTTATCATGAGTAGGTACAATCACGTGTTTAAGTTTCGTACACTAATATTGCCAGTCACCCTATAAAGGGTGTAAAACACCTCTTCACGAAGCCGAAAGGCACTTGTTCTCCCTATCATTGCGATTATTTTTTTGTTCTACACCATACCTTCTAGTTTTTGAGATGTGGGGGTTCAAAGTTACAACGTTTTGAAAATATATTTTTTTAATACATGTTTTTTCTGTACGATTTTGACTTTTAACACCTTCACGACCCCCGTAGGTACTATTAAATTCGGCTATCAACACAATGTTTTAAATGCGTTACATTGAGTTCTACCACAAAACGTGAAATATAACCTCAAAAAAAAAAGTTTGATTCCCAGCAAAAAAAAATGCGTATAGTTACTTTGATGTTTGATGTACAGAACGCTTGGTTAGCGGCTTTGTGATGAGGTGGTTTACACCCTGTATATTAATAATCAAATTAACTGAAAACCTACTAGCGTACACTCGTAAGACGTGAAACTTCTTTATGACGTTATTTTACAAAAAATAATTTACTATATGCAACTTTACAGAAATTGGTTAAATAAAGTTAAATTAGATAAAGTTTAATCCCTACTCCGCTGGAGAAAGTATACTTCGAATCACGCGTGGTAGGGATAAGAAAAAGATGGCGCGTAACGGAAAAATGTGACGCGTAACGAAAAAATGTTACACTATTTTTTTTTCCAACCCCGATAAAGAAGTTTCACTTCAAAAATATTTTAATAAATATACTTTATACAGCTTTAGAGCACTCACGAATAATGTATCTGTCTGCCAGTGAAAGTTTTTTTAGAATTGTATCATTCGTTCTGGAGTTTACCGCCTACATAACAAGACTAACAAACTTTACCTCTGCGATAATTGTGATAAATCGGCTAGTTTTCATGATTTCAATATGTTTTAAAGCCTATGTTACTAGGTAATAAAGCAGCTTTTCAGTGGTGAAATAATTTATAAAATTGGTTGAGTAGTTCTTGAGCTAAATCGTAACAAACAACCCTTGACGACCCGAATGGCGTAGTGGTAGTGAGACTGCTTTACGATACGTTAGGTTCTTCTTAACCCAGGATGGTTCGAATCCCGGTAGGAGAAAATGTTTGTGTGATGAGCATGGACATTTGTTTCCGAGTCATGGATGTTTAGGTATATGTATAATAAGTATGTATTTACAAACAAAAAAGTATATATGTAGTATATCAACTGTCTGGTGTTTACGATACAAGCCTTGCTTAGTGTGGCACTAGATGGCACTGTGTGTTAATGTCCAGTGATATTTATTTATACCTAATCAAACCTTTCCTTTTTATAATATTAGTTTGTATAGATTGACATCGCCGCCATTTTCTCTTATAAAATAAAGTTAAATAATGATTGTGTCGATTTAAATCTTAGAACGTAATCTGACAGATTGGAAATCTGGTGTTGTTCATAGGTTTAGTAAAAAGGTTACTTCTAATTGATAATTCTTTGGTATTTCCGGTCCAGACAGAGGTTATCGAGTCCATATTGTTGCTATTTAATTAACGATAAGACCGCCAGTACATTTAAATTTATTCTTCCTAACATAACAATGCATTAAATTTAAAAAAAATTAAAAGCCCCGACAGTCGACACATTGGGTCATAATTTCAGGGTTTTTTTATTCATTTGATACCCATAAAGGGTGTAAAACACCTCTTAACGAATACGAAAGGCACTTGTTCTCCTTGTCATTCTGATCATTTTTTTGTTCTACACTATACCTGGGAACCTTCTAGTTACGGAGATATTGGGGGTCAAAGTTGCAAGATTTTGACAAGTTTTTTTTTAAATACCACTTTTTATCGCATGATTTTTACTTTAAATATCTCTACGACCCCCGTACTATTCAATCCATCCATCCTCACAATGTTTTGAGTGTGTTACATTGAGTTATACCACAAAACATGATTTATAACCTCAAAAAAAAAGTTGTTTCCCAGCAAATTTTTTTGCGTAAACTTACTTAGTTTTATATACAGAATGCTTGGTTAACGGCTTTGTGATGAGGTGAAATACACCCTGTATTGAGGGAGTTGTTGAGTAAAATATGTATTCCGCCATTTTGTGGTGGCAGCCATCTTCGGTTTTGTAATTTATTAGAGAGTATAGTGTTCTACTAGTCAAGCCCTTTCATTTGATACCCATATTGAGGGAGTTGTTGAATAAATATGTTTTCCGCCATTTTGTGGTGGCGGCCATCTTGGACCGATTTTTATCAAACATAGCTAAGAACACTTCCAACAAATTCACCTTTTTAACAAAAGAAAAAAACAGTAAAAATCGGTTATCCGTTTGGGAGCTGCGATGCCACAGCCACAGACACACACACACAGACACGTCAAACGTACAACACCCCGTCGTTTTTGCGTCGGGTGTTAATAATATAAGGTGTATCTTATAATACACGAAATCTCTTTAGTAGTACAAAATCAGCTGTTCCATACATTTTGAGGAGTTATACGAACATATTGTAGGTAACAGCTGTTTGTGTTTTAGACTGTAGATTCTAGAACAAAAAAAACCGCAGTGATGGAGCACAAGGAACTTTTCGGCTTCGATAACACCCAAAATACTTACCGAATCGTCCGAATCGCCTCCGATTACTGTGAACACAAGATGAGTAAGTTACAGAAAGTAAGTAGACCTAATTTTGTTCGGAACTTGTCGTACTTGCCTTTGAATAAATTGCTTAGAGTAAATAATGAATACGGTAAAAGGGTCTATACTTCTATACCATATATATTTATATATGTGTATGTGTGTGTATTTATTTATATGTTTTTTTTTTTTTTTTTAATTTATTGACTTAGATTCTGGATTGTTTATGATTTATTTGATTTATTTATGTTTTTGATTTAACTTATTAAATCAAAAACATAAATTACATTTTGACGAGTTATGCGAACATAAATGTAGGGAACAGCTGATTTTTTTTTCGCGATTTCACGGTTCGTCCCATAGAAAAAGTTGTTCAAAATGATGAGTACAATGACCCCTTTTCGGGTTTAGTGTAAACAAAATATAACCCTGTATATATATATATATATATATAATATTATAAAGCAGAAGAGTTTGTTTGTTTGGTTGAACGCGCTAATCTCAGGAACTACTGGTTCAAATTGAAAAAAAATTGTGTTCAATAGTCCATTTATCGAGGAAGGCTTTAGCCTATATAACATTACGCTACGGCCATTAGGAGCGGAGCATGAATGAAAAATGTCGTAATAACGGGGTTTTTGTTTACTTTCGTTTTTCTCTCTTATGTGACGCAGACGAAGTTGCGTGGGTCAGCTAGTACTAAATAAATTGCCTAAGGAAATAGCCAAAAATTGGAAAATAAAAGCCTCGACAGATAAAAAACATCTTGTAATTATACTTCAAAAGATATAGAAAGATATAAAACGGGGGAGGGGCATACGTGTGGGCCCACTACTAGACAAATACCTGTGAGTGAGTAACTTATAAAGGGTGTAAAACGCCTCTTCACGAAGCCGAAAGGCACTTGTTCTCCCCATCATTACGATCAGTTTTGTGTTCTACACCATACCTGGGAACCTTCTAGTTACGGAGATATGGAGGGTCAAAGTTACAACTTTTTGACAAGTTTTTTTTTAAATACAAGTTTTTTTTGTAAGATTTTGACTTTTAACATCTCCACGACCCCCGTACTATTTAATCCATCCATCAGCACAATGTTTAAGTGCGTTACATTGAGTTCTATCACAAAACATGATTTATAACCTAAAAAAAATTTTTGCGTAAAGTTACTTAGTTTGACGTACAGAATGCTTTGTTAACGGCTTTGTGATGAGGTGGTTTACACCCTGTATAAACAACAGCGCACATAATCTTGCAATAGAAAGATTGAGTGTTATTGCGAATGCATTATAGTTAAGAATTGCATGTGAAATAAATAGTTTCAAATTAAAAGGAGATATTTTTTTTTTGCCCACCTGGCCCTTGCATTTATTATTCATAAGTAATAACACCAAAAAATAGTAACCATTTTACTATGGTATTAAACGAAATTATTATGTACAAATGTAAACGGAATCTTAAAATCATAATAAATAAGCTAGGTTATGGTATTTTTTTAAGAGTCAAATCATTCCTGTTGTGGTCAATGTAATTTGACAGCAATTAATACTTACGTGAATAGAGGCGTTTTTTCTGTTTACTAAAAAAATACGGTACCTACCCGTTGGTAATCATATCTGCTATAATTTATTATAGGATTAGAAAGAACATAAAAATAAATATTGTTAAACTGTGAACATTTTTCATGCTATTTTTAAAGGTTTAGGCTAAAATCGCATAGATGGTTTAAACATTCAACGTGGCACGGAACGTTTTATACCCACTTTTTTTAGTGATTGACAGACAACTTCATTATTTTGACATTTACTTTTACTGTTTATTTTGGTTTTTGTAAGTGTTTTTGCAGATTTTTCATATTCATTCCGTTTAGACAAAGCGTAGCTAATTTAACCACTAGAATCTAGAGGGCATAAGGAAGAAATCAATGTAAGTTTCATTATTAAATGCTACAATTAATGTGGGTGGTCTAATCCCCGAACAAAAAAATTGTCTCCTTTAATTTTAATTTATCGAGTGAACGTTCAGAAATCAGAAACGACCGATGGATGTTTAGTCTTTTTAGTCAACAACAGTCTTTTATCTGATCTTCTCAAGAGATGCAAATCTATATCTATACTAATATTATAAAGCAGAAGAGTTTGTTGGTTTGTTTGTTTGTTTGGTTGAACGCGCTAATCTCAGGAACTACTAGTTGAAATTGAAAAGTTATTTTTGTGTTGGATAGTCCATTTATCGAGGAAGGCTTTAGGCTATAAAGCGTCACGCTACGACTATTAGGAGCGGAGCAGGAATAAAAAATGTTGTAAAAACGGGTTTTTTTTTTCCTTTCGTTTTTGTCTCTTATGTGACGCAGACGAAGTTGCATAGGTCAGCTTGTGTATTGATATAGAGTGTACAGGGTGTTAGCCACCTCATCACGAAGCCGTCAACCAAGCATTCTGTACATCAAACTAAGTAGCTTGACGCAAAAAAATATTGCTGGGAAACGGCTTGAAGTGAAAAATCACGTTTTGTGGTATACCTCAATGTAACTCACTCAAAACATTGTGTTTATTGAGATTGTCTTTACTATTTATTCGCTCGATAGGACCAAGATATTGGGAGTGGACTGTAGTAAATTAAAGAGGCGAATACTTTAACACTTTATATTATATAATAGAGGTCGAAAATAGCTTATATTTGAAGCGGGGCACAAGAGTTTACACTATTAAATGTTCCTGTTACATAAGGAACGTACATAACGCATTAAGACGTGGGGAACGTGGGACTCATTTACTTATTAACTTGTTACGACACTAGGTAACTGATAAGAACTATGAATCTACTTTATATCTTTGACAATCTGTCTGATATGGAGCTCTTCCTTGACTTCTTGAAGACTTCTCCTTGATTCACTGGTTGAATGAAGTTATTTACTTGTTTCTATTTGTTCTTATTTGACTCGATTATCGATTAAATAATCGGTCCCCCTTACATAAATTATTACGTCATCGCAAGTTGTGGGGGCACTATTGCATCCTTCAGGGACCTTTAATCAATCATAGCCCGTAAAAATGGACTTTCCCATTTGCTGATGCAATAGTATATCTTATTGCGTAATATTTCGGTTTGGACAAGTACTGACTTGACCAATATCCCCTCCACAAAAGCTGATGCAACATCACAGATCATTGCGTAAGGCTTAAGGCCCTTTAGTATATAATAGTTCGGGGGTAGACAGACATAGAGGTCCCCGTTATTTTCCTAAAAACTACTTATACTAGGGTTACATTTTTATGAAGGGCTCGTCGTCCGTTACAGTGTTGATGGATGGATTGAATAGTACGGGGGTCGTAAAGGTGTTTGAAGTTAAGTCTTACAATAAAAACTTGTATTAGGTCCTCTTATTATGGCTACAATTATTTAATACCTACCTATAGTACCTATTCCGCCACTGGTGTAGAATCAGAGAGATTTTTTTCTTTTACAACAAATTGACAAAAAGTTGTAACTTTGACCCCCAATATCTCCGTAACTAGAAGGTTCTCAGGTATGGTGTAGAACGTAAAAAATATTGCAATGACGGGAAGAGGAAAGAGGTATTTTACACCCTTTAAATACTGTCTTTAAAGATGGTATAATAAACGACCCGATAAGTTGATACACAATCAATGATCATCTCAACGATAAATATTAATAAACTTTCAATAACAACGGATGTATCTAAGTGCACGAGTAAAATATTTTGGATAGTGAGAAATTTTCCGTGATTATAACGACAGAAAGAAAGAAAAAAAATAATTAAAGTAATAACAAGTATCATCATCATCTGCCTAGCCTTTTCCCAACTATGTTAGGGTCGGCTTCCAGTCTAACCAGATGCAGCCGAATACCAATATTTTACATGGAGCAACTGCCTATCTGACCTCCACAACCCAGTTAACACTGGGAAATACGATATCACTTGGTAAGACTGGTGTAAGACTTTTGGGGCCGCTGACTACCTACCTGTAACGACTGTCAAAAATTGACAAATGACAGTAAAGTAATAACAAGTTTCATTAAATTATAGATTTTAAAACCCCCGACACTTAGGGTCATAATTTCAAGGTGTTAACGGGTAGTGCGATTTAGTAGAAATCGTCACGTAACGAAATACCGTATGCTATGTGTGTGTGTACTGTGTGTCGTATATAATAATAAAGTTTTCCTCATTCCCTTTCAATATAGTATTATTCTAGTAATCAATTTCACTAGATACCCATATTGAGGGATTTGTGAAAAAATAATTCACCATTTTGTGGTGGTGGCCTTCTTGGGTTTGAAATGTATCAAAACGCATAGTATTCTACTAGTCAATCCCTTTCATTTGATACCAATATTGAGGTAGTTGTTGAATAAATAGGTATGTAATCCGCCATTTTGTGGCGGCGGCCATCTTGGACTGATTTTATCAAAATAGCTAAGAATACTTCCGACGAATTCACCTTTCAAACGAAAAAACCAAAATCATAATCGGTTCGTTCGTTCGGAAGCTACGATGCCACAGACACACACACACACACAGACACGTCAAACTTATTATTACACCCCGTCGTTTTTCCGTCGGGGGTTAAAAAGTAAAATTAAAAAAAACCGAGGCTTAATTCTCAATGAATCAAATCCAGTATAAACTGGTTAACCAGATTGTATCAAAACTAGTTAACGGTAATCTTCTGTTAGTCCAGAGGTTATAGGTTAGGTTGACGGGTCAACCTAAGACATTTGTAGAAACGTGATTGCAAATTCAAATAGTTTACATCAAAACTGGTAATAACTTGACTAGGTAATTACGTTTTTTGAAGGATCATCATCATTTATTAGACATTTATTTATCAGACACACTTACAGGACCTCGATTCTAATAGTGTCAGAGTAGTCGATCATTGATTTCATAATGATCAAATTCTGTCAAATTTTGACAAGTTTGTTAATTCCATTAGCATAATGGCGCCATTATGACTTTTCACTGACACTCCATTGAAAGAAATGTCAGAGAATGATAATCTCGTACATGAAACATTTATTCATTGTTCGCATTTATTAGTAGATTTCGAAAACCATTTGTACTAAGGGTTTTATAATAATGACAATACGACAATGCCATTAAAACATAATTTTATTACGAGACCATTGACCGACCATTGTGAATTTAGCAGATTACGAACTTTAAGCAAAATGACAATGGGATGAGAATTGAATCGTGTTGGAGTGACGAATTTATTAAAATAGCAGAATTAGGCCCCAGAAAAGAAGAAAGGAACAGAAAAATAAACACAAAGGTGACGCTTATTTCGAAAGAAATATTTTTCAGCATGGTCTGTGAAAAAATGTCTGTATTTCACATGAATTCGGTGGTGAGGTCTTAGGATCGAACTAGATCCCAAAAATAGATCTTGATAATAAATAACTCTAATCTGAAATAAGCTAAGTAACTAAATATCTCATATCTGAGAAAATTAGTTCTATTTCTATTTTCCTCCGAGTAGAGCTCGGTTGCTACTGAATATAATCATCATTGTCTTGCTTTAATCCCAATATATTTATTTTCTAGCTGACCCACGCAACTTCGTCTGCGTCACATAAGAGAGAAAAACGAAAGGAAAAACGTCCCCGTTTTTGCAACATTTTTGACATTTTTGGAAACTTACTTTTAAGAGTTTACTTAACTAACGAAACATAATACAGAGAAAAAAACATACACTGTAAAAGATGAACTAGATAATTACAATATGTGTATTAGGTAATTATATTTCTGGTTACTGCTGCATATAAAGGGTGTAAAACACCTCTTCACGAAGCCGAAAGGCACTTGTTCTCCCCATCATTGCGATCATTTTTTTTTGTTCTACACCATACCTGGGAACTTTCTAGTTACGGAGATATGGGGGGTCAACGTTACAACTTTTTGACAAGTTTTTTTTTTAAATACAAGAGTTTTTTGTAAGATTTTACTTTTAACACGTCCACGACCCCCGTACTATTAAATCCATCCATCAGCACAATGTTTTAAGTGCGTCACATTGAGTTCTACCAAAAAACATGATTTGTAACCTCAAAAAAAAAAGTTATTTCCCAGCAATATTTTTTGCGTAAAGTTACTTAGTTTGATGGACAGAATGCTTGGTTAACGTCTTTGTGATCAGGTTGTTTACACCCTGTATGTCTTCTTCTCCATTACTTTTCATCTTATCAGACAATTCCTTTTTTGCCATTTCATCCTGCACACAGAATAAAAATTTCACCTCATAGAGATGACAATTTAGATGCCTATCAGTCAAAATAGATCGATCCCACTAAATTTTATTATTGTAAACACCTCAGCTGGTCCCGAAAACGTGATCAATGTTACGTTACTAGAAAAAAACACATAAGTTTTATGCTAACAAGTTTAAATAATTCATAGTACGTACAAATTGTCTTGTTCACCTATATTAGAACTACGGTCTACGCATTTAAATTAACTCGACGCTTATTTTCAAGTCCAAAAGGACGTATGTCAGGCTTTTAAGTGTTTACTTACAACATTTTATCATTTGGACTTAAAATATAGTATACTACTTTTGCACGATTTTGTCAAAATAGCAAAAGGTATTAAGTCTATAGAGTTTTAGCGAAAGGATACAACGTTTTTGATCCAAAAAGGTTTTTATTCCGGTTCAAGAAATGGTATACTACTTTTTCGCGCGCTTTGCATTTGGTTTCAAAATGGCGTATGTCCTTAGCGAGTTGTGCGAAAAAACGATGTTTTTCTTCTATGGTTTTGGCGGGTTTTTGAAAGCGTAACAGATAGAAAAATGCTTTCGTTTACGAGTTTACAATATTTATATTGTTTTGTTAGGATTAGTTAATTCATTGGATGTACTGGTATGTTCAGACTTTCTACTTGGGCGATGACTTTTGAATGGACCGACTAACATACCTTCATCATTAGATTTTCCAGAACCAGAAAGGTTGTTTTTGAAATTATTAGCATATTAAATCATCATCACTATTTATAAATAAATATCGCTGGACATTAACACACAGCACCATCTAATGCCACACTAAGCGGGGCTTGTGTCGTGGACACCAGATAGTTGATATACTTACTTACATACTTTTTTGTTTGTAAATACATACTTATTATACATACAAACATCCATGACTCGGAAACAAATGTCCATGCTCATCACACAAACATTTGCTCCTAGCGGGATTCGAACCCCATGATTATATCAGCTAAAATTGGCCCTCCCTCTCGTGTCGCCACATCGACCGGTTCTGCGCTTTTCGCATCCAGCAGATTCTCTCAGATCATCGGTCCACCTTGTCCAAAACCTTTCGGCCCTAAATTGGCTCCGGCCCGTCTCGCAACCAGTGGCGTAGTTAGGGGAGGGCGGCAGGGGCGGCACCGAGTGTCACCCAGTTAGGGGTGACACCCAACCGTGAACATCAATTCCTAAAACTGTTTTATGTTATAATATAACTTATAACAGTTTAAGTATTAGTTCAGAAGAGGTAGTAAATTTTGCTGCACAAAAATCGGAAGAATACAACACCCCGATGGAACAACGAATTCGTCGCAAGAAACGCATGCTTGAAGAACTGGCATAGGTACACAACTGAACTTACACTTAGAGCGCAACTTCAAAAGGACATGTAAGAATGTCTAGATAGATTCAACATTGAACTTGAAACAAGATCAAAGTCCATTCAAGATGTAGCTTCTTTATTTGAGGTTGTGCAGTCAAAGACTTTGTTTTTGGCAAACACTGAAGAGTTAAAGTCGGCTGTAGCAAAATTTACTGAACTTTACGATGAGGTATCAGAAACATAACTCCTCTTAGAGACCCCAAGACTGAGAAGACATTTAAAAGCGGCCAATGTGAGCGTTTCCAATTGGATAACTCTAGATTATTAATTGAAATTCATTGTGGAATGGGATTTTATAGAATCTCTTCCGAATCTAACGGTCGCACTAAAGTTATTTATAACAATATGCGTATCTGTTGCTTCATGTGAGAGAAGTTTTAGCAAATTAAAATTAATACAAAATTACTTGCGGGCTAAAATTAGTGAAATCAGATTGAATAACCTGTGCATTTTCACTATAGAACATAAAGCAACACAAAATATAAATTTTGATGATGTGATTGCAGAGTTTGCGAGTGCTAAAGTTAGAAAAAAGACATTTTAATTTGTTATTTGTTAAAAGACGTATGAAACAAGTGAAAAAGTGTGCCAACTCATAACTATTTTAATCTTCATAATTATATTGAATCCCATTTCGTCAACCACAAATTTCAAATGTTTTTTGTACAGTACAGTCAGCTCCCAAAGTTACAAGGAATTCATTTATTGGCGTTGCTAATTTCTCAGGTTTATTGCAGGAGAACTCAATTTTGAATTTTAACAGAAAGTACTAGGTAGGAGAACAGTATAAACAAGGAGATTTTGTTTATAAATCTACACAGAAAAAGATAAAGAATACAAATATACATGCAAAAGTCTATCTTGCAGGCCGTTTTTTTTACTGGATTGCAAATCATCAATTGCCCACTCTGGGTGAAGCGGGAGGGAGTGTCAGACTTTTCAACCGACTTCCAAAAAGAGGAGGTTATCAATTCGTCTGTATTTTTTTTTTTTTTTTTTTTTTTTTTTTTTTGTGTTTGTTACCTCAGTACTCTCGACTGGGTGAACCGATTTTGATGGTTCTTTTTTTGTTTGAAAGCTGGTGCTTCCCGTTTGGTCCCATTTTAGTTTGCTGAAGACCTGATGCTGATCTTCGGAGATATACAACGGAACTCTTCAAAAATACACAGCAAATCTGCAGTGATTGCTGCCATCGCTTGTAGGTTCATTGTTTATACTATATTATGACGTAACATCACGCCTGTATGCTCTGAGGGGGTACGCACATGTGTAAAATACACCCGATTTCGAAAATATTTGTTACCTCAGTACTTTCTACTGGGTGAACCGATTTTGATCGTTCTTATTTTATTTGAAAGCTGGTGCTTCCTGTGTGGTTTTATAATCATCAAATCAGTAGCTGATGATGGGATTCTGGAGAAATAGAGAGAATTCTTCACATTTTATAGGCACACTAGAAGTGGTTTGGGTAGTTTTAGGAATTATACTTTCTCTAAGTGATCCCAATTCAATTTGATGAAGATCTGATGAAGAACTTCGGAGATATGCAACGGAACTCCTCAATAAATGATAGCAAATGTACTGGGATTGCCGAAATCTCATATCTGTCTATTGTTTACACCAGTTCATAACCTAAAATCAAGCCGGTACGCTGTTAAGGGGTAAGCACATGTGAACCACTAAAAAGTGAAAAATAAAAACTTTTTTACAAAAAATAAAACCGACTTCAGAGAAAACAAAAAAGTGAAAAATAACTTCAGAAAAAACGCTTCAGAAGTCGGTGACAAAAAAACTAAATCAATCAAAAAAAGGTCACCGACTTCTGAAGCGTTTTTTCTGAAGTTATTTTTCACTTTTTTGTTTTCTCTGAAGTCGGTTTTATTTTTTGTAAAAAAGTTTTACTGACTAAAAACCATCCATGTTCCTTCCTCGCTCTTTACGTTCCGAGGCCGCGGTATCTCTTTCGAACAGTCCCGCAGCCCTGGCAGGCCCCTGAGGTGCGCGTGGAACACGAACGCGCCGTCGTCGACACGGCCAGCACGCGATTTGGCCGCGGCAGCGGAGTTTCCCTCCGGGCGTAGCGTCTCTTCGCGCAATTCATGAAGGCGCTCGAGGACAATCGCCTCCAGATCCCATGGCGGCAAGCCGGCAAGATGGCTCGCCTGTCTGTAACTTTCAACGAAACGGTGGACTTGGATAGGCACAGAGAGAGACCATAACCTTGGTTTTATCATCATCATCATCCATAGCCTGACTTCACCCACTAGAGAGGTATAGGCCTATCCTTGTTTGTGCCAAGTTTCACGCTCTTGTGCCAACCTCATCCAGGAACCGGGATATTCCCGCAACAACATCGTCTGCCCATCTCGCCGCCAGACGACTGAGACGTCTTGTCTTTCCATTCCTTGGACGCCATTCGGTTACATAATTAGGTCACATTATAATATATTGTATTATAGCTTTTAGAAAAGCTTTATTTTAAAACGCAGAGTAATTATTTAATATATACAATACCTATCCTACTAATATTATAAATGCGAAAGTTTGTTTGTATGGATGTATGGATGTATGGATGTTTGTTACTCTTTCACGCAAAAACTACTGAACGGATTTGGATCAAATTTTGCACACAGATAGCTTATAACCTGGATTAACACATAGGATACTTTTTATCCCGGTAGTAAGATCCCATGGGACAATTTTGAAACTTCACGCGGGCGAAGCCGCTGGCAGAAGCTAGTGTCACCATAAAATTGTCAAACACGTTGGTATGTAATCTCTCTAGCGAGGTTGTAAACTCTCGAAATATTGTTAATTAAACATAAGGAAGTATCTCTGCCCTCATAATCGGGACTTGGCGCACCCTTCCCGTTAGGTTAGTTAGGTTCCTTTATAACCTGCACTCGGAAATATCACTATTTCCGAGTGAAGGGGTCGACTACGCTTTTAAGGGCAATATAAAGTGTTTTAAGGTTAGGTTATATTAATCTTTTCATGAGCGTTGGTACCATTGGGCAAAGGAGACCCCTCCTTCTCTCCACACCGCGTGAGTTGACTACAATCGCATGCATTTCACGAAAAATAATGTTCGTTTGACAATATTTTGAGAGTTTACAATATTCCTAGAGAAATTACAATCTAACGTGTTTGACAATTTTACGGTGACATATACACACTAACTCAATAATAGAAATCAAAATATGTACAAGTATCAAAAAGGGTTACAGGGCATCGAAAAATACGTCCATATCGCTGCCAACAGGAATATGGCAGCGATGTGGACGAATATAATGACATTTAGATATTTTTTTAGAAATCCATGCGGGAAAAACTGCTTGCAAAAACCTGTGTTTGTTTATAGTTTAATTTCTAAGGTTAGGAAATTGTCAACAAAATCCTTATCAAATGGGAAGTCACACGAAGATGAAGATTTCGGGTAATATTTTGCGTCCTAAACTCCTAGCTAATATTATCCTTGTGCCGATTGATATAGATAAATTGTCGATAAACCAATTTGAGCCTTGAATCGAGATTAATAAAAAATTAAGAATATACACGTTGATGTATGAACAAAAGGGGAAAACAAAGAAAAAATGGACAGATTACCTATGATTCGTCCCTATCAGAAGCATATATCTTCGTCAATTTTTATTTACGTAACAAAAGAAAAAATACGGGTGAAAATATGTTTTAGTAATCTACCTTACGGACTAATTAGATTTTTTTGTCGTCTACCTTATGGAAGAAAAAAAAACGTATTGCACCCCCAAGTAACTTAGGACAAAAGGCAGGAAGATTATGAGAACTGTTCCCATTTAGGCACAAATCCTTCTACTGTATTAGATACCTATAGCACCTACAGTTTGGCAAAATAGAGTATGGAAAAAATGGTGGCGTTGTTAGCGACTTTCTGGCAACCCAGAGCAGTGGCAAGCCTATGACATTGCAGAGTTTGACAGAAAACGCAGTATTGCCAGGTAGGAAAATTGTAGTTCCAACTGTCACCGCGTCAGACTCGTTTTTGCCAAGCTGTACCTATATGCAGTTCTACGAAGGTGCTTCACCGCTATTCAACCTGTTTAGGAATCGCTGGACACTACCAGTTATAATGCTTACGTAATTACGATGCTAACCGGTTCCTGACCTACCACAACGAGTTTTGTAGTAGCCTTTGCAATCGGTGTGTGTTGGCGAATTATTGTGTGTCTAATTGCAACAAAACCGATCCTGGAATTTCTATGAAGTTGATTTTTACTGTCTCTCCTTACTGCATCATACGCATCGCATTAGGTAGACGCTTATCTTTATTTTTACCCCAAAACATACAGCCGAAGTGACCTCTGCGCTGTTTCCGTCGATGCAGTGAAAGTTGCGAAGTTTTGGCTTAACAATGCAGGGTGTAAACCATCTCATCACAAAACCGTTAACCAAGCATTCTGTACATCAAACTAAGTAACTTTACGCAAAAATCATTGCTGGGAAACCTAGAACACCACGTAATTAATGGACGCCCCCTAATGGAGAAGTATGTATGGAAGAATACACAAGATACCTACCGGTATACGGACGCCTAGTAGAATGAGATAAGGCAGGAATGTCATGTCAATGTAATATCGAATATTCGAGAAAATTGCATGCAAATGTCACTCAATAATAGTGTGAAATTATTGCAGATATTGCGATTATTATAATAAACAAGGATTTATTAATGAATGTGGAAAATAACAGTTTGATAGCAATGATAATATTGTTTTTAATGAAAATTAGTACAGTCAGTCACATAAATATGTCACCGTAAAATTGTCACACACGACAGATTGTAAAATAACTAGAGAGATGGTAAACTCTCGAAATATTGTCAAACGGACATACTGCTTACAATAAAACACATTACTTTTCGGAAGTATCTCTGCCTCCATAATTGGGACTTGGGGCACCCCCACAATAGGTTATTTAGGTTTTTTTAAATCCTGCACTCAGAAATAGGGGGTATTGTTGTCGTGTCCGTTACCCCAGCCAGATGTGGTCGAAAATGGTAATTTGAATCTTATAGATAATTAGTTTTGCGGCTTCTGTAATTGTTGCGCACATTTTTAAATTTGTTGCGCTTATAGTTTTTTAATTATTTCACAAAAACATTTCCCGCTGGGGTAACGTTACTCCAGCCAGACCTTTTTCTTTCTAATGGGAATATTTAAATAAATACTAGCTATAAAATTAGTTGTCTAGATGAAGTAAATGTTGTGCCTTATTTTGTATTTGTTCTTTCTTCGGTTGCGAAGTTATTCGAGATTTTGCTGGGGTAACGTTTTTGGTTTTGCTAGATCTTTGAAACGGTTAAGCGGATTCTTATCATATTTTGTACAAGTCTTCTTTGGAATTAGTTTAAATTTGTTTTGCAATAAAAATATCAAAATAATACATAGCTTAAAGGTTATTTCATTAAATAGAAAAACACTTCAATTGGTCCCAGCACTCTCAATAAGAGGTCTAAAGACTTACTTTAAACATTATTTTTGAAGCTTGTAACTGCCTTCAAATGTATGTGAAGTTTCATTAGTATCCTGTTAGTATTTAACAAGTTATGATGATATTCAGTTCATCACGAGCACGGTCATGATGCGCGCGGTGTTATTTGGCAACTGATAAGCCTGTATATGGATATATGAACTGAATGTTGTGTCAATTATTAGTTGTGTAGTTCAGTTGTATATCAGTAAAATTTCAACGTAGTACATTGGATAATTAATGAGAAAATACGATTAAAGTCATTAGGAAGTGAATGACCGTGGTAACCCGACCAAGTTAAGGTGGTTACGAAAAAGCGAATCGTGCATTTGTAACAAAAACGGCAGTTTATTTTTTGAATGCACGATTTAACTAAACAGCTATATTTCAAGTGGTGACAATGTGTTATAAAATTACGTTATTGCCTTTTCTACAGTAATAATAGACCACATTTTGTATTTTTGATTCTATTTACGAGTTATGACATTTTTTCGATTGGCGGCGCTAGTGGACTGTAAGAGGGCTCTTAAGTATGTGCAACTGGAAGATAATAATAATGTTTTCATAGTACAGATATTATTATGTATTTAACAGTGTACGCGTCTGTACCCAAATTGTAAGGTGTATAATACTAAACATTTCAAAAGATAGCATAATTTTCCACGTTTTCGCTTTTTCGTAACCACCTTAACTTGGTCGGGTTACCACGGTCATTCACTTCCTAATGACTCTCAGGTACATTGTCAACATATTATGCGGGCGAAGCCATGGGCGGAAGCTAGTTTGTAATAGACTTGAAACTTGATTAATGAAATTCATGACTTGGCGACCGATTTTTATCGTTTTGATGTCGGGAGTCGGGACTACCGCAACAGTAGGTAGGTATTTATTTCCACAAACTCCTTGGACACATAGACTTTAAGAAATCCATAATTACCTTGTTGCGACACTCGCGTTGATATAAACTCGCAAATAGATGACGTTTCGAGTTTCAAATATGTAGCAAAACTACAATTGAAACCCAATTAAGGATTTAGACAAAAAACTGGTTGTCTGTAAAGTCGGTTTACTGACGATAGTTGAACGTGACAACGTCTTAAGAAAATACTGATGGAATGGTAGCACTTTTTGACACCACATTCACTTTTCACTGCACTTGATACTCGATCAAAACATGTAAATGTACTATAGTATAGCAGACGCATCGCTCACTCAAGCAGGAGAGAGACGGATGTCGAACGCTGCCGAACGCAAAGGCCGATTATGCTTCTTTGTCACTCGTTCCGCGCTCTCGCTTGCACTTCAAGCTTTACATGGAACACCTCAGAGCGATCAGCGAGGTAACGCCGCATGAGGTAACGCCGCATGAGTCATGTTTTTTCGTGCGTGCAGCCGGCTCTATCGAATTATAAGACGTTGTCACGTCAAAATGTACTCTTTCTTTTATTGTAGGCATAAACAGAATGGCAACATAGCAACAGCCACGGGCCGCGATGATGGCGACCTGCATATGAGTGTGGTGGCGACTATGGCTGTGTGGTGAAGATGTAAAAAATATCGTTTGACGTTCTCTACGTCTGTAATTCAGAAACTCTCAATCTACGGTGAGTACGTACTTATATCTAGCTAGGTATATACTACTACGATTTAGGTAGGTTGACCTGCTGGCCACTGTACAATCTTTATTACCTGTCACATAACACATATTTCACACTTTTTAGTATAGAACCTAAATCATGACCATTTGATCGACTGACGTAAGAATCAACAAAATCTGTCTACGCTTATGGTCTCTCTAGAGCGGCAACTAGATCTTTGTTTATGACAACTTTTGTGTTACAAAGTTATTTACGTATTTGGACACTCATTTTACGTGATGATCTGTGATTTTTATACAAAAACCAACAAACTTTTAGAATTTACCTTTACACGTTGACTTTTTGAGATTGTAATTAGTTAAAAGTAATACTTACATAATTATTTGACTGCAATTTAATATGACTTAATTTTATTATTTTTGATCTGTGATTTTTAAATAGTTTAAGTTCATTTTATGTGTATAAACTTAGGGAAAAAAAACTGGTTGTCTGTAAAGTCGGTTTACTGACGATAGTTGAACGTGACAACGTCTTAAGAAAATACTGATGGAATGGTAGCATTTTTTGACACCACATTCACTTTTCACTGCACTTGATACTCGATCAAAACATGTAAATGTACTATAGTATAGCAGCTGTCCACGCAGACGCATCGCTCACTCAAGTAGGAGAGAGACGGATGTCGAACGCAAAGGCCGATTGTGCTTCTTTGTCGCTTGCACTTCAAGCCTTACATGGAACGTCTCAGAGCGATCAGCGAGGTAACGCCGCATGAGGTAACGCCGCATGAGTCATGTTTTTTCGTGCGTGCAGCCGGCTCTATCGAATTATAAGACGTTGTCACGTCAAAAATGTGATATTTGAAATGAGACAACAAAACAGTAGGAGTAGGACTAACTGTGAGCATTTTACTACATTGTGATGTCATTTAGTATTACCATTGATCTGTGATTTTTATTGATATAAGTGGGTATTAGTAGACATACGTAAGTTTAGTGTTAACTGAAAAAAACCATTGTATAATTATTTATTGTCTGTGATCATTACACATTCCAATATTGTGTATACTTATTTAAATAAAAACTGTAACTGTGTACTGTGTTTACTGAAATCTATCATTTAAATAAAAAGTACTTAATAGAAAATTCAAAAAAGCAAAATTACTATCTGTAATTTAAATCTGTGATTGTTTTTAAGTATAAGTTTATTAATACTTTAAAAGTTCAATTGAAATGATTATTTTACCTGTTAATAAAAAATCGTTAATAAACGTGTAGTTTATTTTAACACTTGTGTAAATGTCTGTACTAAATTTGTAACACTATCCTACATATTTTAGAAGGTAGCATAATGTTTTACGTTTTCGCTTTTTCGCAACCACCTAAACTTGGTCGTGTTACCACGGTCATTCACTTCCTAATGACTTTAATCGTATTATCTCATTAATTATCCAATGTACTACGTTGAAATTTTACTGATATACAACTGAACTACACAACTAATAATTGACATAACATTCAGTTCATATATCCATATACAGGCTTATCAGTTGCCAAATAACACCGCGCGCATCATGACCGTGCTCGTGAAGAACTGAATATCATCATAAGTTGTTAAATACTTACAGGATACTAATGAAACTTCACATACATTTGAAGGCAGTTACAAGCTTCAAAATAATGTTTAAAATAAGTCTTTAGACCTCTTATTGAGAGTGCTGGGACCAATTGAAGTGTTTTTCTATTTAATGAAATAACCTTTAAGCTATGTATTATTTTGATATTTTTATTGCAAAACAAATTTAAACTAATTCCAAAGAAAACTTGTACAAAATATGATAAGAATCCGCTTAACCGTTTCAAAGATCTAGCAAAACCAAAAACGTTACCCCAGCAAAATCTCGAATAACTTCGCATCCGAAGAAAGAACAAATACAAAATAAGGCACAACATTTACTTCATCTAGACAACTAATTTTATAGCTAGTATTTATTTAAATATTCCCATTAGAAAGAAAAAGGTCTGGCTGGGGTAACGTTACCCCAGCAGGAAATGTTTTTGTGAAATAATTAAAAAACTATAAGCGCAACAAATTTAAAAATGTGCTCAACAATTACAGAAGCCGCAAAACGAATTATCTATAAGATTCAAATTACCATTTTCCACCACATCTGGCTGGGGTAACGGACACATTGTTGTCGGTAACTTGGTCATTTTGTCGGAAGTTTAGTTTTCTTATTCGAAGATCCATTTTTTTAGGAGAAAATGTAACTTGAACATGCTCTTATTTGTTTGTTAAATTTGATATTTTTATTCGTTGATGTTTTGGGTTTTTTGTCGGGAATTCATTATAACGCTGGTTAATTAGAATAATAGTCGGCCACAGATCGCTGGAGATTAATTTGTTTTTCGGAACCATTATTATTTCCCCTTTTCAAATGGTCCCATAGTCGCCAAGTCGGGATCTGATGATGGAATCTTGGCGAAATCGAGGGAACTCTTCAAATTTTATAGGATAACGTACAGTGATTTTGATTTTCTACAACAAGTGAAGCATTTGCGTTTGATAAGAACCATTTTACCATCAGGTCTGATGATAAAGCCAAGACTCACGAAACTCCATAATGAGACATTGTATCCTAGTCGTTTTTGAGCTTGTTGTAATTGTAACGGTATGCACTTTCCATGTGTACGAAGCACAAGTGAACCACTAAAAAGTGAAAAATAAAAACGTTTTTGCAAAAAATTTTAAGCCTTAATCTAGAACACTACAAAACAAACCAATTTGAACTACACTCAACACATATCTTGGGTACCATAATAAAGAGGTAAGGACTAAGGGAGACCCTCTCGCCCCAACCGCCGCGGGGGACGCACATACCACTGTAGGCGCGGACATGTGGGCGGTAAGCTATGAGCTAGCTTGCCGTCCGTCCGTCTTATGACGACAGGCTATGTCGACGGCGTGTTCGTGTTTCACCCGCGCCTCAAAAAGATGTCAGCATAAAGAAAGGGGTCGGCAAGGGCCGAAGCCTGCCGGGGTTGCGGGACTGTTCGAAAGAGATACCGCGGCCCCGGAAAGGTAAAGGGCGAGGACGGAACATGGATGGGTTTTTATCAATAAAAGTCTGACACTCCCTTCCGCTCCGCCCAGAGCGAGAGGAGTAAATTGATGATTTCCCATCCGAAAAAAAACAAGAACAAGAAGGTACTTACCGTAATAAAATCAATAACCAAGTTCTTAGTAAAACAGCGATGCATTGTACTTACGGGATTATATCCGTGATTTTCTTTTATTTTGAGCACCCGAAAACAATGAGAGACACAAATCGGCCATAGCTGAACATCTGCTGGACTCGGGGCCAAATCACTGGATTGAGTTTCATAAGCCACAAATCCTGTCAACAGACCGATACTGTCTACATCCCAAGGTTAACCAGAGAAGCTATTGAAATTTCAAAATATAAAAATTTTAAACCTAATAAAAACTAACATGCGTCTCCATTATAAAGAAAAACCGAGTGATAGGTACTGTGAGTGCGTTCTGTCGTGAGTTACAATCGAGTTCCAGTAGTGCGCGTAATAAAAGTCTAAGGAAGAGGGTAGACAGATTTGTCTGCTTATAATAAATAATTTTCGTCCCACCCGCATACCTCTTCAGTATTCCCGCGATCATGATGCTTGCAACAGCGTCGAAATATCGGGTGCTCAAAACAAAAGAAAATCACGGATATAATCCCGTAAGTACTTTCAGTGTAGTGAAACACCGTGAAAGTCTAAAACAGCGATGCATTGTATTTTTTAATGACGACATTAGGTTATTATCCCAAAATTTTACGAGGCGCAATAGTGATGTCACAAGATATTTTTTTTATCTATTATCTATAAACTTATTAAATACGCACAATTGCTCGCAAAGATTTTCATCTACCTACGTATATTTTACATAAACAAGAACATAACATGTTTTGCAAACTTCTAAGTATACAGAGCCTTATCAGTAAGTTACGCGTCCTGCTAGAAAAATATGTAATATTTGATAATATTATAACCTATTTATCAGATAAACTATTGTAACTGAAAACAAATACGTAGATACATTTATAATATGGTGCGATCCAGTGTAACCATTCATTGACTGATAAGAAAAGGTTTTTTAAGACGAAATTGTTCATCACTTTCCTCAGAAGACGAAGGGCATTGATGTTTCTTCAACTATACATGGAGTAAACCACCTCATCACAAAGCCGTCAACCAAGCATTCTGTACATCAAACTAAGTAACTTGTCGCAAAAATTATTGCTGGGAAACAACTTTTTTTCAACCGACTTCCAAAAAGAGGAGGTTATCAATTCGTCTGTATGTCTTTTTTTTTTTTTTTTTTTTTTTTGTGTTTGTTACCTCAGAACTTTCGACTGGGTGAACCGATTTGGATGATTCTTTTTTTGTTTGAAAGCTGGTGCTACCCGTGTGGTCCCATTTTAATTTTCTGAAGATCTGATGCTGATCTTTGGAGATACACAATGGAACTCTTCAAAAATGTACGGCAAATCTGCAGTGATTGCTGTTATCGCTTGTAGGTTCATTGTTTATACTATATCATGACGTAACATCACGCCTGTATGCTCTGAGGGGGTACGCAGATGTGTAACATACACCCAGATTTTGAAAGTGTTTGTTACCTCAGAACTTTCAACTGGGTGAACCGATTATGATGGTTATTTTTTTATTTGAAAGCTGGTGCTTCTCGTGTGGTCTCATAATCATCAAATCAGGATCTGATGATGGGATTCTGGAGAAACAGAGAGACCTCTTCACATTTTATAGGCACATAAGAAGTGATTTGGGTAGTTTTAGAAAGTGTACTTTCTCGAAGTGATTCCATTTTAATTTGATGAAGATCTGATGAAGAACTTCGGAGATATGCATCGGAACTCCTCAATAAATGATAGCAAATTTACAGGGATTGCTGAAATCTCATATCTGTCTATTGATTATACCAGTTCATAACATAAAATCACGCCGGTACGCTGTGAAGGGGTAAGCACATGTGAACTACTAAAAAGTGAAAAATAAAAACTTTTTTACAAAAAACAAAACCGACTTCAGAGAAAACAAAAAAGTGAAAAATAACTTCAGGAAAAACGCTTCAGAAGTCGGTGACAAAAAAACTAAATCAATCAAACAAAGGTCAACGACTTCTGAAGCGTTTTTCCTGAAGTTATTTTTCACTTTTTTGTTTTCTCTGAAGTCGGTTTTTTGGGGTCAAAAATCACGTTTTGGGGTATAACTCAAAACATTATGCTGATGGATGGATTGAATAGTATGGGGTTCGTGGAAGTATTTAAAATAAAAATCTAGCAATAAAAACTTGTATTTTAAAACCTTGTCAAAAAGTTGTAACTTTGACCCCCAATATCTCTGTAACTAAAAGGTATGGTGTAGAACAAAAATATGATCGCAATGACGGGGAGAACAAGTGCCTTTCGGCTTCGTTAAGAGGTGTTTTACACCCTATATAACTTGCTGGTGGTGGCCCAGTGGTGGCGGCCACGACTTACCCCACCCAGACAGGCACATTACTTTGTGTAATTTATTCCATCACAACTGCTCTCAAAATGGTGAAAGAAAACATCAAGAGGAAACTGGCATGTTTCAGAAATAAATTCGAAGACATGTGACATCTCGAAGACATTTGACGACCCGAATGGCGCAGTGGTAGTGATTCGAGGCTGCCTTAACGTGCTTAGGGTCATGGATGTTTATAATTATGTATAATAAGTATGTATTTACAAACAAAAAGTATACATGTAGTATATCAACTGTCTGGTGACCATGACAAGCCTTGCTTAGTGTGGCACTAGATGGTGCTGTGTGTAATGTCCAGCAATATTTATCTACCAATCTGCACTGGGCCCGCGTGGTGAATTATATCCCATTCCCTCTCATGTAGAGGAGGCCTGTGTCCCAACAGTGGGGACAAATTAATAGGCTGATGATGATGATGATATAACTTCCTACAGAGCAATGATAGCCAAGAGTGACCATAGGACTATAAAGTCACAAGTTCGAAATAGACCTCCACCTCCGATTTTCCAGATTCATGCATCACTTGCTTGGGCGAAGGAAAACATCGTGAGGAAACCAGCATGCCTGAACGATATTTCTCGACGGCATCAGAGGTCCATGGGCAGCATAACTCTGACACCACGTTGACATTATTCGGGCCTGTGGACGGCTAGCTCACCGTCCGTCCGTCTTATGACGACAACCCAAGTCGACGGGGCGCCAGCGATTTCCACGCGCGACGCAAACAGATGTCAGCATAATGGAGGGGGCCCGCAAGGGCCGAAGCCTGCTGGGGCTGCGGGACTGTTCGAAAGAGATACCGCGGGCCCGGAACATAAAGGCGAGAAAGGAACATTTATTAACACAAAAGAAATGTAGATAAATTAACAAAAACACAATCATGTCTATCTATACTTCTACACTAATTTTGTAAAGGGAAAGATATTATTTTTTGTTTGTTTATTTGTTCTGCTCGGGTCGATCTTTACGTTAAGCCGTGCTTGTCTAGGTTGCTCTGTGGATGGGTGACCACTCGTTAACCTGTTGGTACGGCCGTCTTTTGTAGATCTTTGACAGTCGTTACAGGTAGACAGTGGCCCAAAAAGTCTGACATCTACTATTACCCAGTACTAACTGGGTTGTGGGGGTCAGATAGGCAGTCACTCCATGTAAATTACTGGTATTCAGCTGTATTCGGGAAGACTGGAAGCCGACCCCAACATAGTTGAGAAAAGTCTAGGCATATGATGATATTTGTTAAGATTTATTTATTTATTTAACAATTTATGTACATACTTATTACAGAAAAGAAGAAAGGAACAGAAAATAATACAAAGGTGATGCTTATTTCTAATGAAATCTCTTCCAGCATACCTGCGAAAGGAGATACTAAATAAAGAAATGTAACTTGTTGTTGTGTTAACTCAAGAACTACTCAACCGAACACCCGACAGTGTAACATTTTTATTGATATCATGGAAATTAGCTGAGCTATCACTATTATCGGGGACGAAGTCGCGTGCAAAGTGCTATAGTCAGTTATAATTTAAAAAAGTGGTTGTCAATGAATGTAGAAAGGGCAAGGAACCATTACAATGTTTATAATCGTACTGCTAGTGTTGTGGCCGGTTGAAGAAGCGACCTTTGAAAAATGTCCTTCGGCTTTTGGCATTTTCGGCCTTTCTTCAACTTTCACGGAGTTTCAATAGAATGCGATGCTAGCCCGCCTAGCATGACCACCGGAGAAACGAGAGAGACTCGACAAATCTTTTGTGCATCTGTCATTGAATTGACAAAATTACAGATGAACAAAAGATTTGTTGACTCTCTGTCGTGTCTACAGTGGTCATGCTACGCGGACTGGTTTTCTACAACTATCAAGTACTACTGCAGTTCGGTTAACTATACCTACAATGACCCCGAGTAGCTCATTATAGTAATAGTATATTTATTCGCATAAAACATGGTATACAAAGATGTTACAAATTTAAACAGCACAACCATGTTTAGCTAGGATAAGACCAAGCATGCAAAAATTTTAGACAGTGAAAAAAAGGTAAGCAGGCATCAAACACTGCACAGTAAATTGCGAACATCAATTTTTTTTAACTATAAATTCATTTAAGCTGTAAAAACTATTTTCAAGTAGCCATTTATAAAATTTAATTTTAAACAGTTTTGTATTTAATATTTTAAAATGCCTTGGTATCTATACTAATATTAGCAGAAGAGTTTGTTTGTTTGTTTGTTTGGTTGAACGCGCTAATCTCAGGAACTACCGGGTCGAATTGAAAAATTCTTTTTGCGTTGGATAGTCCATTTATCGAGGGAGGCTATAGGCTATATAACATCACGCTATGACCATTAGGAGCGCAGCAGGAATGAAAAATGTTCCAAAAACGGCTTTTTTTTTCCTTTCATTTTTCTCTCTTATGTGACGCAGACGAAGTTGCGTGGGTCAGCTAGTTTTATTATAAATGCGCACACACATTGCCAAGCAGTTATTATTGTACTTAGCTAGCCTAGGTAAATCATTTAATACTAATTTATTGGGATCTCGTAACTTATTATTATTTATTGTTCTTATTTACCTATGTATTTAAATTAAAATCCAATGGCGTATATGGTCACTTTGCCCATTACTTGCTGATTTTACGGACAGTTGTTACCCAGAAAACTTAGTAAGTAGTTGTTGTTTCACTTGCAGATAATAAATAAATAGTAAATGTTTTCTTTATTTTTCATTACTACTAAGTATAAAGAAACGGGCACAGCTGTGGGCCCAAATATCGTAAGACTGGAGTCCTGGGACACCTAGACGGGGTCGCAGCGCAACGAGGAGAAGATAGAATGATCCTTGAATGACTTCCAGTTCCACGCGAATTGGGAATAAAATGCTACCTATACAAAATAACTACTACCTAAATATACAGCTGACATCTGCAGTACCTTTCGGGGACTACGTACCTATTTTATAGAAATATAAAAAAAACAGGAGAAGTGGCAAGGGGGCGTGTCGGTGTCCGCGCGACTGGCACAAGACTCCTCTCTACCCTGACCTTTTGTGCCAGTAATAAGCAAATGGCTATAATATTTCGCAAAAATTACATTGCTTCTCAACCACTACCTAAGTTTGCCCTTAAGTGACTGGACAAGCAATGTAAAAATCACCAAACGATAGTTCAAAAAGCACATGCATCGCGTGGTGCGGCCGCTACTTCTTACGACGAGTTAGTGATGTGCTTGTGTACCGATGTTTTTGTGTGGGTAAGTTGTATGGTGCTTGGTAAATACACGCTGTGTTTGATCGTATAAGGTTTATAAATTGATTGTGTACTACGTTCTGATTTAAGGAATGCGGAATCTATTGCTTTTACTGAACTGCATGTGTAGTAGTTGCCGAGTGTTAGGGATAAAGTGGAAACACATGGTTCCGATACATTTTCGTCTAACAGGCATTTCTCCTTTTTTATTATATCTATGCTTGAAACTTATCAATCTACAGAAATGTAAACATAATATACACATGAAACATCGGAACGAATTAAAGTTAGAAAAAAAAATCGGCTGCATCAAATCAACGGCAATTATTATATTCGGCCTGTAACACGCACATCTCTATCGAAGTATGCCAATAATCGACGAGAGGCGTTGTCTTGTTCTTTAAAGATAGGGCCATGTCTCACGAGCTTGGAAACAAGACAATTTATAAATCTTGCAAGGATTCGAGGCAAGAATAAGATTTTAATGTAGTTTGCCTTTGACGCTACTATGAAACGTTTTATAAGAAAACTTGAATAATATGATACCTCATTTTCAATAACTTACTGTTCGGTTTCGGTAGGGTGCTCTGCCGCTTTCTATGATTTACTAACGTAAAACTGACAGTTAATATCCCACGTCTCGCAGATATCGGTGTTTCTGCAAACAAATTAAGCTCGAAATATACAATCCAAGTCACCTCCTGTCATTTGATTCACAGAAAAATCAAAGAAAGATTTTCTGTGACGTTTTGTTTTTAACCGTCTGTAACCAAAATTTCAAACAGACAAAGATGGCAACCTACCGAAACCGAACAGTGAGTTATTGGTAAACGTGCTAGGATCCTATCTTGTAATAAATACTTTTCTTTATCAGTGAGCTATTATTGAATTAAGTATACTAGTACATTATAAACGTCTTTCGTATTGCGCGTTATTATACTTAGATTAGATGTTAATCAAAGGTTCGTGGGAGGCCGATGTTCAGATAAGTTTTTAGCGGATTTATTCTTGTTGATAACAGTTTTATCGTTGCTAAGTACGTTTTCTCTTGCTGTGCGTTGTCACCCTGAATGTTTGATTATTCAGTCTGCCTTTTCTGCTTGTATTAGATTTAGTGTTAGGGCCCACAGCTACTTCTACTTTGTACTCTTTTAACTTTGCTCATTGCATTTTTTTAAATGTCACTATTTATTTCAGACGCAATCTTAAATTTATAATACATCCGCAATAACGCTCAATGTTTCTACTGCAAGATTATGTGCGCCATCGATTATATTAGTTACTTGCTCACAGGTATTTATCTAATAGTGGGTCCACACGTATGCCCCTCCCCCCTTTTATTTATTTCAGCAGGGAAGTATAATTTCAAGATATTTTTTATCTGTCAAAAGGTTTTCTGTTTTCCAGTATTTCCTTAAGCAATTTATTTAGTATGTTTGGAAGGGCATTTTATGTTTTGTATGTTCGCTAACTATTTGCACTTGCAAATATTATTGGCCTTGGATCTGATTTCATCCATATTTGCCAAATTCACGTCTAACTAAAGAAAAAATATTTCCTGGGCTTCTGGGGGCACGAATTAAAGACTTTTAATTTTGACCAAGGTGTAGAGTTAATGAAATTAGACCTTGTGGACTTAGGGCGCGTAAAATTAGAAGCTTAGCTCAACATGACATCTGATAATTGTTTGACAGTGCGAGTCACATGGTCTCGTCTTGGCAACATTTTATATGAAAATGATTTTGGTGGGATATTCTTTTCCCAAGGTAATAACCACTTGTTCACCGTCTTCCACAATCAGATTGGTCCAGCCACCTTTATTCGGTTGATGGTTCATCTAGGCCACCTGACGCTGCGTCTACTGAAACCTAAATCGAAAAAAAAAACAAAATAATTATGAAGCCTATTCTGAAAGCAATGATAAAAGCCTCTATTGCGAAAACTTAAATGGCCGTAAAGATTAAGAGAAAATATTTAATTTCACATAGCTTAAACAGCTTGATATTGCGGAGTCCTCTTTCTCTATGAATTTTCTCTGACCCTGGACAGAGCGGAGGGGTCTGTCGGACTCGTACTGATTAAAATAAGACCGGTATTTCCAGTGTGTAGCGGGATCTAAAGCGGCTTTGGCTGCACCCGACTAGACCCGGCCAGCTTGACCTTCGGACTTCAGCCTAGGTGGTAGTGAGGGTGGGGTGCCTTCTTTATTATTTATTTTTTTGGATGTGAAATCATCAAATAACTCCTCCCACTCTGGGCGGAGCGAGAGGGAGTATCAGACTTTTACTGACTAAAACCTTTTCATGTTCTTTCCTCGCCCTTTATGTGCCGGGCTCCGGTATCACTTTCGAACAGTCTCGCAGCCCAAAATTAAGCCCTATATATAGTTAACTAAACCGGCCTTCTTTTCTATGGACGTTTTTTATTTAAATACATTCAACTTACCCTTAAACTGTCCAGTCTTTTTTCAAGTTATACGATTATTCTGCCCTCATAAGCCAAAATGCGACTTGTCTTGTGAAAGCTAAACAATCTTGCATCACAAAGACTACTAAAAATAAGCCGTATCTTTATTAGAACATTAAATCTATTTTTTGTACTGAATAAGATAAATCTATTTTCACAATAATTCCCTGATTTCTAGTAACATTGATTTATTGAATTACCAACTGTTTTACGGGGTCAGTATTATTTTCTAAGAAAACTTTCATCGGACCTGGATTACTTTAAAAAATGAAGTTTCTTGCGAAATATTCCTCATTCTTGCAACCGGACCGTGGTAGGACGCCTTTAAAAACACTTTCGCGCGCTTATAACATAGGTGCAAGAAAAACACGGTACACACCAAGTGAGTTCGCGCAAACGGACGGACGTACGTTCAAAATAAAATATAACTATAAAAACTGTTTACTTTTCTTAGTTTAACGTGACTTTCTTTGAGAAACTTCGAGATTTCGTGTGAGTATAGTGTTGTGTTTATCTTTTTTCGTGTTTTGGGTAATTAAAAGATTAGATAGTATCGGAAAAAAGTGATCGCGTCTGTTTCGTTGAACAAAATAGTTCGGTTATAAAAGTCGTCGGCAGTACTGTGTTATCATTGTCAGTAGTAAGTTTGAATTTGGAAGCTGTAGAAAAGTTGTGGTGTCTTTTTTTCGTGGAAAAGGTGAAATAAGGTTTGGTTTTTTTTTATTTAAAAAAGGAACGTTCTTGTTGATGGAATAAGCATTTAAAATGCGTTCGTCCTATAATTCTTGTGTTAATTTATACACTTACCTACCTAAATGTCTGACTATAAACACACTATTGAAAATTTCAAGTCTCAATATTAAGTCCAACTTTAGACCTGCAGTAGTACGCTTTGATTTAGGGGTTCCTTAAGTATAGTGTTCGTGAAAACAAGCATAAATCTTTGTTGAAACGTATCTGTCTGCTTGGTACTCACATTTTCTCAGAAATTTAAAAAATACAGTTGAATTACCTACTATCTAGTAAGGCATCATAATCTGACTAGCCTTTTTCCAACAACGTCGGGGTCGGCTTCCAGTCTAACTAGATGCAGCTGAATATCAGTATTTTACATGGAGCGACTGCCTATCTGACCTCAACAACCCAGTTAGTACTGGGTAATACGGTACCACTTGGTAAGATTGGTTATCAGACTTTTTGGGCCACTGACTACCTGTAACGACTGTGAAAGATATATAAATGACAGCCGGGACCAACAGCTAACGTGCTTTCCGAGGCACAGAGGATACTCGAAAACTCATAGGTACTTGATCAGTAAGCACGCGAGCATATTGCAACTTTGTAGTAACCCCATTAGTCTCGTAGCAACAAACAGGACTGCAGAACTGGATTACAAAGATTCAATACCTAGTTGACTACGCAAAAAATATAAAGGGCATCTCTCTTCTAAAATCTTGGTAAAGATTGCTACAGCGGTAACCAGTAAATGGTGTCGATTCTGTTGTGCACAAACTTAACTAATTAAGGCTATTGCTATCTTTTACTAAAAGGCAGTGCGAGAAAAGGACGGCTATAGCTATAAACTAAGTAAGAGATGTCAAACTAGTTTATGCCTTGCGCTTCATCGTGTTTTATTCGACATGTTTTTACGTGCACCCTTCATTTGTATGGAAATATTAGTTCGAATTAAATTTGACAGCTCTAAATTACGTCCGTCTCTTTCTCGTTTTATTAGAGAGAAAAAGATAGCAATAGCCTAAATTAAGTTTAGTTTGTGCACCACAGAATCGACACCAATATCTTCTAAATTAATTATAATATTACTTAGGAACGCCTTGTTATCGTCAAATGCAAGCTTCTTCTTTACTTAGTAATGGCGGATGTCACTCGGTTTCACCCCCTTTTTTTTTGTTGGTATGGGAAATCATCAAATGACTTCTCCCACTCTGGGCGGGAGGGAGTGTCAGACTCTTACTGACTAAAACCCATCCATGTTCCTTCCTCGCCTTTTATGTTCCGGGGCCGCGGTATCTCTTTCGAACAGGCCCGCAACCCCGGCAGACCCCCTCATTTCTTGATCCCGTGAGAGTAGTGAGAGTCATCATCATCATCATCATTTCAGCCGAAAGACGTCCACTGCTGGACATAGGCCTCCCCCAAGTGTCGCCACATTGACCGGTCCCTTGCGACTCGCATCCACCGGATTCCCGCAACCTTCACCAGGTCATCGGTCCACCTAGTGGGAGTAGTGAGAGTGTACAGGGATAAAAATTGGTACGGGAAGAACGAATTTCGGGATTTATACAGGATGAATTTTAATTAATGCGACAAAATGAAATTGGAGCTTCAGTTACAGGAACAAAGTAATTATAAACTGTTTTTTCTACAATCTAAATCGTTAAAAAAATTACGCGATTATCGTTTTCAAAAGGTCCATTGATGTTATTATCTTTATTTAAGTACGAATTATCAGTATTCCAGTAATATGCAAAATAAATAAGAAAAATTAAGGCAAAATTAGGTAAATGACCGCTATATTGAGCACTGCGATGAGTCGGACGAGATTTTTTGATACTTTTATTATTTTAACGGTTTTCGTAACACTGATCAATTATTTTTTAATTTTACATTTGATATTTTATACACTTTCTTGACAACACGTATTATTGTATATTTAAATTTGTCGCATCTATTCAATTTCACCCTGTATAAATACAAATACATTTATTTGCATAAAACAAGTTCAGAGGATGTTACAAAAAGTTCATAAGGCACACTGTATTATAACCATGCTAGGTGCGCAAATATGTAAGGAACATCATCACACAGGTGATTCAAATTTATTCATAAATGTCGGAGATTAATAAATAATAATAAATTGATAAATATCGCTGGACGTTAACACACAGCGCCATCTAGTGCTACACTAAGCAAGGCTTGTGTCGTGGGCACCAGATAGTTGATATACCACATAGATACATTTTTGTTTGTAAATACATACTTGTTATACATATAAACTTCCATGACTAGGAAACAAATGACCATGCTCATCACATAAACATTTGCTCCTACCGGGATTCGAACCCAGGACCCTATGAACGTAAGGCAGCTTCACTACCACTACGCCGTTCGAGTTGTAGATAATTAAAGTACAATGTCAAAAAATAAAGATGGTCAATTTACACATAATTAAACACATAATTAATTAGTTATTTACAAGTAATAAGAAGAAGCACGGCAGATAATTAATACGGCGGGATACCCTTTTTTTTTTTTTTTTCTCTCGTGGGTACCCATAGCCTATGTTACTCGCTGATAATATAGCTATTTAACAAATAATAAAAGTAATCAAAAGTATCTAATAAAAGTATACAATCATGACGTAGTATATCAACTGTCTGGTGACCACCACGACACAAGCTTTGCTTAGTGTGGCACTAGATGGTGCTGTGTGTAATGTCCAGTAATATGTTTTATTTTATATGTGCGCGCGTCGCGTCTCGGTGTGAACTAACCCTAACGTTGCCATGTCACTAAAGTTGTTTCGCGATGAATCCGACATATTGCAAAAACAAAAGAACTATGTTTCCGCCTTTTTTTTTTTTTTTTTTTACGATGGGAAATCATCAAATGACTTCTCCCACTCTGGGCGGAGCGGAAAGGAGTGTCAGACTCTTACTGACTAAAACACATCCATGTTCCTTCCTCGCCCTTTATGTTCTGGGGCCGCGGTATCTCTTTCGAACAGGCCCGCAACCCCGGCAGGACTATGTTTCCACCTCAATACGCACTGCTGGTATGTAAACGTAAACAAACGATAATTATTGAAGGTTTTATTGTACGCTGTGATGTATATCTGGTCAGATAGCCAGTCGCTCCATGTTGTCAGCTGCATCTGGTTAGACTGGAAGCTAATCCTATGCCAGTCAATGGAGGGTGGGGGAGGCGGTGGAGGGGGTTGCTGTCTATGTGAGGGATTTTTCGGATTTTAACTGACACCAGGATGTCGCTAAATAGCCATCTGGTATAAACAATTGTCAAATTGCACTGAATTGTATGCTAGTAAAACTTTTTACTAAAATTTCATCGTATTTGGACTGTTTTACGAGATAAATATGGATTACGGACTAACAAAAGCAGCTTAATTAAATACTAGTTGACCCACGCAACTTCGTCTGCGTCACATACGAGAGAAAAAGCTCACAAAGGGAATAAAACTCCCGATTTTGCAACATTTTTCATTCCTCCTCCGCTCCTTATGATTGCAGCGTGATGTAATATAGCCTAAAGCTTTCCTCAATAAATGGACTATCCAACGCAAAAATATTTTTTCAATTCGAGCCGGTAGTTCCTGAGATTAGCGCGTTCAACCAAACAAACAAACAAACCAACTCTTCTGCTTTATAATATTAGTAGGTATAGATTAAAGCTTCTCAGTACTGTTAAAGTCAGTGGTACAAGGAAAAACTTTACGAAAGGGTAACTTATGTGGCCATGTTAATAAAAGGTTACTTATGCGGCACAACGTTCAAAGATAAGTAAATGATAAAATAATCGCAAACTACAAGGAACTCGTGTAATTTGAAAGATGTTTAGACCATACGCAAGTGCTGCCACCTTGTGGTTTTGTCATTTCAGAAAACCCTCAATGCTGCGATACAAAACTGAGTTACTAGCTGTGCGTTCCGAGATACGACATAATCACTCACAGCGCTCACAGCAATATTTTGCGTTCGGTTTTAAATTTCACGATTATGACAGCTAAGATCTGTCATTAGGTCATTTGACAGCGCTCACGGTTATATTTCTTTGGGGCATGGTCGGTGTAATCGCAAGATGGCGCATGACTACTCAAGGAACATCGATATCGCGCTCACGGTTACTCGGAACGGTTTTATGGACGCTCATAGCGTTGACAGTCTATCTCGGAACGCACTGTAGTTTGGCACTTTTGGCAGGGTCCATCAGTTCCTGTAATGCTACGGCCAGACTTGTAGGCGAAGATTCGTGTTCGCGTTGTCGCGATAAAAGTTCGTGTTCGATCTATGACGAAGTGCTTGGCCACACTTGAAAAAACCTTTCTACTGTCGCGATAATCTAGAACGTAGCTATAATTCATTTGCGGGAAAACATGGAAAAGGCGGTTGCGATGCATTTCGGCTAATAATTATTTACTGCATCTTTCTTTATCCTCTCATTATTCCAATCCGTGATTACCAAGTTCAATCAAACACGTTCAAACCTCTTTGAGTACTCGTATCGCAGTCAACTAGAGCGCACGAAGTGTAGCCAAACGCACGAACTTTGTCGCGACAAAACCCTTTGATGTGCGGCAATTTACCGACAGTGACGCGAAGGGCATTCGTATTCGCGAAGTGATTCGCGATAGGACGAATTCTTTGGCCAGACGTGTCGCGACAACGCAAATCTTCGCGTTATCGCGATAGTGTAGCCCCAGCACAACGAACAAACATAGGCCTGCGGAGAATGCGTAGTTTATACAAACGTAATACCAAAATAATTTGTAAGTCAAACATATTCCTATAAGGTAGTGTGTATATGTTATGGACCAAGTGATGAATTGGGCATTATACACAATGCCCGGTCATTATGAATAACGGCCAATATAAGAGTGCAATTTGATAAGAATTATTCAAATAATCAAATTGACCGGGCATTATACATATTGTCCATCACCTTTTGGGCAGAGTAATACAAACATATTTAATTACTATTTTTTTATTGTTATTGTCATTTAACTTAAAATAAACTAAATATTGAACCATTTAAATAATCAGACTCATTATTTGGATTGATCATTAAGGACTTTTAAGAAGTCATATTAAAAATATAGCATAAAAATGTCTAATATTATTTTATAGAAATTACTTATATACTCGTATAATAACGAGTACTACTATATATATCCTACTTATCCTTCTCATCATCATCATCTACCTAGCCTTTTCCCAACTATGTTGGGGTCAGCTTCTAGTCTAACCGGATACAGCTGAATATAAGTATTTAAATGGAGCGACTGCCTATCTGACCTCCACAACCCAGTTAATTCTGGGAAAACGATACCACTTGGTAAGACTGGTGTCAGACTTTTGGGGCCACTGACTACCTGTAACGACGGTCAAAGATGGACAAAAGACAGTCGGGCTTAACGTACTTTCCGAGGCACGGAGGAAACTCGGTATGTAAGGGTGGTCACCCATCCACAGACCAACCTAGGCAAGCACGGTTTAACCTAAAGTTCGACCCGAGCGGCTGACATTATTAGGCCACGAGCCTTTGCATTTGCTCTTTTGGCTTGGCGACAACAACATTATCAGACGTCCAACCATTTTTAAAACCACATCTACTATAACCTTGCCCTCCGCGTTTAGAGGACATTCTGCAACATTTTCTCAGCGAAATCTCTGTCTCTGGCACATCTTCAGGCAAAATAAATCTTACTTTCGTAATTCAGTGTTAACACACTCGCGTTGACACTGAGTTACGAAATTGAAACCCATCCGCGTCCGTCCATGTTCGCTTACAAAGCAAAACTAAAAAACATTAGCGCTTGAAGTCCGCCGCACGAGCCGCGCGCTGGATAGCGGTCTCTGATTGGTCAAAGCGAGCCACGCCATGCGTGCCTAGCTCCCCGCCCTTACACCGCGTCAAATTTAGCTTTGTTATCAAATGGCCCAATTATCATGTAGCAATATAATAATGACCGTGCAATGTAATAAATAATGAAGTTAAGATAGTATTAATCACTTAGCCCGATAGAGATAGCCATTATTCATAATGTTCGAACATTATGTATAATGCCCGCATTAATCATCTGGTCCATAACATATATATTTCGATTGGATAACAGAATATCTTGGTTTCCAAATATATATTTTGATTGGACACTGATTTAAACAAGAGTTATGAGAAAAAATAGTTTTCTATAGAAATTTTAAATTCCTCATATCTCGTCCTTTCTCAAAATATATATTTGGGAACATAGATATTCTGTTAATCGAAATAAATACACACTACCTTAAGAATATGTTTGATTTATAAATTATTTTGGTATTACGTTTGTATGAGAGGAATCCGAAACACCCTCACATAGACACCGCCCCCCTCTACCGCATTCCCCACCCTACATTGATTGGCATAGGGTTAGCTTCCAGTCTAACCAGATGCAGCTGACAACATGAAGCAACTGGCTATCTGACCAGATATACATCACAGCGTACAATAAAACCTTTAATCATTATCGTTTGTTTACGTTTACATACCAGCAGTGCGTATTGAGGTGGAAACATAGTTCTTTTGTTTTTGCAATATGTCGGATTCATCGCCAAACAACTTTAGTGACATGGCAACGTTAGGGTTAGTTTACACCGAGACGCGACGCGCGCACATTTTAATAAACCGACTCAAAATATAACTTTATTTGTTACACAAAAAGATACATCTTTCAATGTGAGAATTCAGAATACGCGAGATGCCTCGCGGCGGCAAAGCGAATGAGCTGCGAGGCGCGACCTGAGGCCGCGTGGCGACTATGAGAGGTTTTCATTTTAAGAATTAAAAAAAAAAAAAAGTTTCCAACAACTCTATAGATGGCGTTGACCCGACTACGTTACTAGTGTCAAAGTCAAAACGCTTGGCATGGTTGCCAGCTTAAGGGTTTTACCCCTAAATTCAGGGAATAGAATTGTTCAAAGGGACATTTTTAGGGACAAGATTAGGGGGATTTTTAGGGGCTTCAAATATTTTTGGCATTTTTTAAAATAGTACTTGCTATTAAATTGATAACAAAGCGTGTGTTTGTAGTTTTGTGCATAGAATAAACGTAGACGGCTGGTCGTAGGCCTTCCCCATGGTATGCCATCAGTGAGAGAGAGAAGTTGAGAGCCTGAGAATCTTGATGTTCATCAGGTTCTGGAGCAGCGTATGATGATGAAATCTTTGGATGTTATGATATGGGATGTTGTGGGAGGTTGAGATGAATTTTTCCATGGAAATATGGATGGAATGGCTGTTTGCTTCAATATTTTTGATGCCACATCTAAAAATAGGTAAACTATTGTTTTTTGTTGTTAGCCTATTCAGTCCAACTGCTGGGCAAAGGCGTCATCCAATTCTTCCCATCTCTTCTGGTGTTTTGCCTCCTCCGGCCAACACGTAAACTATTATTAGAATCTAATCTGAGATAGAATAAATTAATCTCTGTTGAATTTTCAAACTAAGAAAATACCTACAATACTAAACATAGATGAACTTACTTGGTTGTAACACTGATAATGGTGTTCTTACAAAATCATTTGGTTTAAAGTGTGCTGAGCATATGTGCGAATTTCTTTTTATGGGCCGTCCAGGTTTGAAATGTACGATGGCTTGTACCCATTGCGCTTTACGACTTTCATCATTAGGGAAAAGATGCATGCCTTCATTTGTACATAAATCCACAAGGAAACGACTTCTCTTCTTTTTCTCTTGGGACATTTTCTTTCTGGCGTGGAAAACCCTAAAAAGTATTGGGAAGTATTGTTTTATTTTTCCTTTTTGTTTAGTTACATTTAGAGGCTATTTTCAAAATATCAATGTGATGTATGTGACCATTGTCACATTACTTTATTTATTTACTTTAAATGTACGTTTCATTTTACGTTCTCAAAATAACATACAAGTGAAATAATCAGAAAATTATGTCACGTTCCGTTCCTTCCAGTAACGTAGGGGAGACCGGGTACAAAAGTAACACTTTGTACTTTGACACTGGTTTTTCGTTATTTATTATATTTATGATGAAATGAATATAGCCACATAATACCTTCGCTTGTGCTCTACAAATTTGTATATAAATTTACATCACTATTTGCTGTTTACTGTGAATTACAATGCTTTAAAAAAAAAACGACGATTGTTACTTTCGACCCCGGGGCCAGGACGAAAGTAACACGGTGTGGGTCGGAAGTAACATGGTTAAGGTCCATGTAATAAATCTGAAATGCCATCTAAAATCAACTTATTTATTATAAAACACACAAAAAAACAAAAGCAATCTTCTTCGTCACATGAATTATTGTTATGATCAATGTTTTCTTTTACTTTTAACTTGCCTTCTTTGTTCTTTTTCCTTTTCCGTTATGTAGATGTATCAGGTTGTAAATTAGTTTTTTGGCTTTCATTCTTTCTTAGTATTCTTTTTCAATCGCATTTTTTTGCGATTGAAGAAGAATGCAGCAATAATATACTCATATTTATCAGTAACAGCTAGAGGAAATGCTTTTTTGACAATACCAGGAATGTAATGTAGTCAGCGTTTGACTAGGATTATTGCGCATCCAGTTGTCTGTAGCTGTGTTTATCATTTTTTGAATGGTAATTTTCTTATGTATCAATACAATGTCACATGGCAAACATTGTACTTTTGTGCCAGGGCTCTAATTGCGGCATTTTCTTTGAAATGCTCGTCAGCCGCTTTTATGTACACGTCCATAATTATGTCAGTGGTCCTTCTTGGTATCTTTCTCACTCGTTGTCGCGGCATTCTGTTCGTAAATAAAAACAATTACTTTACTTAATATAATAAGGGAATCATACGTACTTATTGCATTATGGGGACAAAAGTAACATGTTACTTTTGTACCCGTAGTGCTGTGTTACTTTTGTACCCAACCACGATTTTGTTAATTCATGAATGCCTGCATAAAAATAGAACTTGCTATTCCAAAATCAATAACAACACCGTGTAAACAATCTAATTAAAAATTACACTGCAAATAGTCACATTGATATCACCATTTGAACACTACGTGAACACTAATGAGTAAATGACAAAAAACTTACTTCTGGTTCTTAAAATCACGTGGCGTCCTCTAGCACAACTTTACGGCACGGAGCGAGCGCGGCGACTAAATATAAGCGAGGGGAGCATCGCTGGCAGAGCAGTGCCGTCCAGCGTTTCGACCATTTGATATACCTACAGAGCGTTTGTTACTTTCGACCCGCCGTTACTTTTGTACCCGGTCTCCCCTACCCCAGTCAGCGCCATCTATCCAGCGACTAGGGGAGTTGAAAAAGAAAATCCCTCATTCTCGTCGTCCTAATGCGCTTGCAAATGGTAGAATGCGGGTGGATGCGGCAAATGTGGACACTGTCCGCTGCACTGCGTGGCGTCTCTCTGCGCAGTGAGGCCACAGATTAATTTGTGGTGAGGCGTCGCGTCGTGCTGCCAACGACTTTACGATATGCCTCGTGACGTTGCGCGGCGGCACAGTGCGAAATCACTTATTTATTTATTTATTTAAGGATCTCCAACAAAAGAATACACAAAGCATTTTTAGTTAATAAAATCACAAAGTATTTGGTAGGTGTACTCCTTCACTTATAGGAGACCACAGCGTTCACAATTAAGTAACAAATTGAGCCCCTAATTATTATAAAATTAAATACAATTATAATTGGCAATTAAAAATGATACAACATTTACAATAATTTGGTAGGATATAAAATTATAGAAAAATAAATAAAATGATTAAAATTGACATAGATTCTTATGATAAAATAAATTAGAAAATAAAACATTAATTACTATAAAACTATCCTATTTATAAAACACATATAACTAAGAAATATACGATTTAATTCCTAACATTAAAATATTTTTTTAAGACAAACAATATACCTGTTTTGCAAGCGATATGGTGACAAGAAAAGGAAGTGAGAAATGGAATATTTAAACAATAATGTGATTAAAAGCTGACTACATCACTTTTGCCTCTTCCCAGTTTTGACGATGCGGGGGCGCACAACTCTGGTGGAAACGAGAGTTGTGCCCCGCCGCGCGCCGCTGAGCAATGCGAGGATGCATCCCGCACCCAGGTTTTGCCCCAGTTTGACCATTGCTTTACATCGACAATGTAATGCATGAATCTACACAGAAATGCAGTAGTTTCAGATGCGTTGACTTGTTGATTTGTGAATGCACAGCGAACAGCCACAAAATAGGTGATGGCCGAATGTTGTTATTTGGACATCCTATCGACGTAATCCTTTGTCACCAGTTATGTTTACCATCAGTACATACCATAAGTACTTCATCATCATCATCATTTCAGCCGAAAGACGTCCACTGCTGAACATAGGCCTCCCTCAAGTGTCGCCACATTGACCGGTCCCTTGCTACTCGCATCCAACGGATTCCCGCAACCTTCACCAGGTCATCGGTCCACCTAGTGGGAGGTCTTCCAACGCATCGTCTTCCGAACTTTTCGGCCCCATCGGCCATCCGTTCTGCGAGCAATGTAACCTGCCCACTGCCACTTAAGTTTGGCAATTCTTCGGGCTACGTCGGTGAGCTTGGTTATCTTGCGGATGTCTTAATTTCTGATTCGATTGATTGATTTTCTGATTCCTAATATTTAAATAGATAGAATTAAATACTCTTACTCTTT
Source organism: Xestia c-nigrum (assembly GCA_916618015.1). Taxonomy (NCBI): domain Eukaryota; kingdom Metazoa; phylum Arthropoda; class Insecta; order Lepidoptera; family Noctuidae; genus Xestia; species Xestia c-nigrum. Next base: position 12,364,027 of record OU745273.1, read on the forward strand.
TGCTACCAGCTTTACCAAGGGGTTTTGTATTTTTATCTTAACCAGTACTAACGGGGCTGTGGAGGTCAGATAGGTAGTCGCTCCATATAAAATATTGATATTCATCTGCATCCGGTTAGTAGGTAGCAGTATTTTGTAGTATTCTTAGTGTCTGCTATACATAAAGCCTATAATAATATGTTCGTCATCATCATCTGCCTATTCTTTTCCCAACTATGTTAGGGTCGGCTTCCAGTCTTACCGGATGCTGCTGATTACCAATATCTTACATGGAGTGACGGTAAGACTGGTTATCAGACTTTCTGGCCATTGACCTGTGAATACTGTCAAAAATCTACAATTAAGAACCGTAATCAACGTCTTAACGTCCTTTCCGAGTCACCGAGAAAACTCGGTCACCCATCCACAGACCAAAATAAAGATTGACCCGAGCGGTTGTTATTATTTAATTAATTAACCACAAAAACCTCCTACCTATTTACATCAATAAAAACCAGAAAAAATAACAAGGACCAACTAACATACTGGAACAGATAAGAAAACAAACTCCATCTTAGGTAAAGCTATGATTTCCGTCTTTGGAAAAGGATTCAGGAAGCATTTACTAATACCTACCTTGATTCTTACAATACTGACCTTATGTAGTTACGCAAACGAGAGACGGTAAAACGACTAATGCCTTTACATAGCACATCGGTCAAATGCCTTTAAGTAGCAGCTTGACGTCTCGTATATAGGTACATAAACACGATACGACGTCACATCGTTAGCGCTGGACACAGCGCTCTCAGGAACTACCGATTGAAATTGAAAAAATATGTTTGTGTTGGATAGTCCATTTATCGAGGAAGCCTTTAAGCTATATAACATCACGCTACGATAATTAGGAGCGGAGCAGTAATGAAAACTGTTGCTAAAACGGGGCTGTTTTAATATTTCTGTGGCTGGACACAAAAAAGACGTACGACGAAGACGGGAATCGGTCAGGGTGCAGACGGGGTGCGACGCGACTTTTTAAAACATATAGAAAAGAAGAGACGTGACGCTAGACGCCTCGAGAGATTTTCTGCCAACTTCACCTCGGCACCCGTGCCCCTCCCAGCCCGCAACCACGTTCTCGCCCGCCCCTCGTCCGCTCGCGCCCGTGCCCCGTCCTTTTTGTATGGTTTTACAATAAGGCACAGGCGAGCAAGCGTCGTGTCCGCGCCCTGTCTTTTCTATATGTTTTGCGTCGCGACTTCTATACATTTAGTATGAAAGGGACGCGGAAGAGATATAACATGTCCGTATAATATGTCCCTGTCCTTGTCTTACGTCTTTTCTGTGTGTCCGTCGCTTTTAACGACGCGACGTCATATCGGGTTTTATTCTTCTTTCGTCGTAAGGGTACTTTTACGTTCACTATTTGATACTCTAGGAGTCTAGGCCAAATGAATGGAAGAAGAACACCGGTTGCTACCGCCGCCCTCAAATAGAATGGGACAAAACCAGGAAGATAATGATAAAGTGCTATGCCAGAACTAGAATGTTCCCAGATATTGTCTAGAACAAAAGTTTGATCGCAATGACGGGAATAACAAATCCCTCTCGGCTTCGTTAAAGGTGTTCGACATCCTTTAAACGAGGTATTTCTCAGAGAGCATCTATTTAAAAGCGCAACTAAATTATTCCTCAAAGCGCAACCATTAGTTGCGCTCAAAAAATTAAATTAAAAATATTGTATGTTTATTCCTCAGAGCAGTCATTAATTAATCATTTGTTAACATAGGTAGGTACAATAAATAGTTGTTTTAAAAGATTACAAGCGCTCTATGTTATGCCCGAAGGCGTACAAATATTTATTGAGTTCATTGACATTTAAAATTGAAAAAAACCTTTTAAATTATACTACTTGAATGCTAAAAGTATTAATTGATTTTGACAAAAAAAAAAAAAATAACATTAATAAAAAACAAAGAAAAAATATATAAATGTCAAAACTGAGGCTAAAAGCGCAACTTATTATTCCTCCGAGCGCAACCATTAGTTCCGCTCAAAAATTTAAATTAAAAATATTATATGTTTATTCCTCAGAGCGCACCTATTTAAAAGCGCAACTAAATTATTCCTCAAAATTTCAAATTTAAAATATTACATGGATATTCCTCTGAGTGTAATCAAACATGATTAAAAAACAGAGAGCGGTATGATGATATCGATAGACAGTTTTAAATAAATTCTCCTAATGATCTTCACATTTGAGCTCGTGGCGAAATAAATCAGTCGCTCACAGGTTAAGCCGTGCTTGCCTAAGTTGGTTTGTGGATAAGTGCCCACCCATTACATACCGAGTTTCCTCCGCGCCTCGGAGAGCACGTTAATCAGTTGGTCCCGGCTGTCATTTGTAGATCTTTGACAGTCGTTACAGGTAGTCAGTGGGCCGAAAAGTCTGACAATCCGTCTTATCCATTTTCGTATTACGTAGTACCTACTAATTGGGTTGTGAAGGTCAGATAGCCGGTTGGTCCATGTAAAATACAGGCAATCAGCAGCGTCCGGTTAGACTGGAAGCCGACCCCAACATAATTGGAAAAAAGGCTAGGCTAGGGATGATGAATAAAACCCTTTCGAGTACAATACAGGGGCCTAATTCTGCTATTTTAATAAATTCGTCTCTCCAACACGATTCCATTCTCATCCCATTGTCACTAAATTCACAATGGTTGGTCAATGGTCTCGTAATAAATTTGTGTTTTAATGGCATTTTCGTATTGCCATTATTATAAAACCATTAGTACAAATGGTTTGGGAAATCTACTACTAAATGCGAACATTTATTCATGCCAGATTTCATGTACGAGATTAATATTCCATGACATTTCTTTCAATGGAGTGTCAGTGGTGTTCATTGAGAAGTCATAATGACGCCATTATATTAGTAGATTACCAAACTTGTCAAAACTTGACAGAACTTGATCATTGTGACTTCAATGATCGCCTATTCTGACACTATTGTAATAGCAGAATCGAGGCCCTGATCTGCTGTAATGTTATATTCTTGCGCCTTTAGTACTAAGCCACGAACAATGCAAAGACAACATCATGAGTTACGTCATCTGGTTAGTGGTTATATCATACTAAATGATAGCATTATTTCGTATGTTTACAAACAAACCCACCTATTGAAAAGGGTTGACCGCCAACAAGAGAAACTTTCCGTCATCATTTAACTGCCTTTTCCCAACTATATGGTCAAAGACGACCCGAATGGCGTAGTGGTAGTGACGCTGCTTTACGTTCTTAGGGTCCTGGGTTCGAATCCCAGTAGGAACAAATTTTTGTGTGATGAGCATGGACATTTGTTGCCGAGTCATGGATATTCAATTATGTATAATAAGTATGTATTTACAAACAAAAGAGTACATTTATGTAGTATGTATATCAACTATCTAGTGTCCACGACACAAGCTTTGCTTAGTGTGGCACTATGTGGCGCTGTGTGTTAATGTAAAGAAGGAAAGAAAGAAAAATCATATACTAGTACATGATTTTTCTCCCACTCACAAATCCCACAATAAAAAAACTGTTAAATATTATTATTACAACTAATGTGTATATAAAAGTAAACATAAAAAGAAACGAAATTGGTCCTGTACTAGGCCAAAAGTCAAAGGCAGAATGGTGCTGCAGCTCAATGCAAGTAGTATTTTACATGGATGGACTAGATTGCTTATCTGACTTCTACAACCCTTGCCCGTTCCAAAACCTTGATCTCTATGGAGAAGAACGAAGAAGAGACTCCATGGACCTTAGCCAACTTTTTTAAATCATCCTTTCTCTGTCTTTTAATTACGTCATTACACAAGAATTTTGTCTGCCGATTTTTGGAAATCGGTGCATTAGAAGTGAGATGCGTTAATCTCACTATCGCCATTATCAATGGCAGTTTGGCAGCCTTGGTGCACAAAGAGCTGTACAAAGTCTTCATTTCTTTGGCTCCATTCTTCCTTTATGTGCAAGTTTCACCAGGTTACCCGTAAAAGTTGACTGAGACTCGCAGAAGACTAAAGTCACTTTTTCTATAATTTACTTACGCATAACTGGCTGTTAATATCCCACGTCTCGCAGCTCGCAGCGATATATCAGCTATTATATCGCTGATGAAAATGCTTGGCTCAATGCTGGTCCTGCTCCACAAGGACAGGGGCGCAAAAATTGATAGCATTAAATGGTATTGTTGGAGCTGCTGAAGATTGTACAACTATCTTTGCATTGTATAGATTCAATGTTAGTATTAATAATCGCATAGCCCATATTGTGTGAGTACTATTTACAAGAAAGCTATCATTCACTGGAAACCTACTTTAGTTTTTTACTTCAATGTGCCCTGGCGGTTGAGAGTATGTCATGCTCACTCAAATGTCTCGATGATGGTGGCGCGTGTGTCGGACCATTTAGTTCCCTTCAAAATGGTTGAGCTGAATGGTGCTGATCCATGCGTCATGTTGTGAGTTGTGACGTGTCATCTCTTAGTTGCCATAGCTTATTTGAATGTTTTTTTTTTACTTTGGACACTTTTAACGTGCACATCTTGCTACATTGTTCACACATAATATACCATCTCAACATGAATGATGTAACCAAGATTTTGTAACAATAACTTGATTTAAAAGAGTGTCCATGGAGTTTCTTGCCCGTTCTTCTCCATAGAGATCTATGTTAGGGAATGGGCATCTACAGTACTTTCACAGTTCTTATGTCTTGTGACTGGGACTGTAGCTACATTTAATTTTCATCTTTGTTTCGACAATTCAAAAGTGCCTGTAATTGGCCTACCTACTTGAAATAAATGCTTTGATTTTGATTTTTTGATTTTATCGGTGTTTCTATTATACATGCAATCAAAGTTAGCTTGAAACATTCTATCCGAGTCACCAACCTGTCATTCAATTCATATAGAAATCAAAGAAAGTTTTTCTGTGACGTTTTGTAACCAAAATGCCTAACAGACAGAAATAGCAACCTACCGAAACCGAACAGTAAGTTATTGAAAATGGCCGTTAAGAGGCCTGCGGAGCATGCGAATTTCATACAAACGTAATACCAAAATAATTTGTAAATCAAACATATTCTTAAGATAGTGTGTATTAATATTGATTGGATTACAGAATACATAGGTTCCCAAACACATATTTTGAATGTTGATTGATTTAAAAAAGAGTTATGAGAAAAATATGTTTTTATAGAAGTTTTAAATTCCTCATATTCCGTCTTTATTTATGTATAATTGTCCTTTAAAAATATTTATTTGGGAACATAGATATTCCATAATACAATCGAAATATATAAGTACTTAAGAATATGTTTGATTTTCATATTATTTTGGTATTACGATTGTATGAAAAACGCATGCTCCGCTGGCCCCTTAAGTCACCTAGCATAACAACACTGTTAGGTATTCACATCGAAATCAGACAAATATCACGCACGTTTCGACTTTGATTGAAATGGTTACTATCTACAGCTTTAATCTTCAGATTACAGTTGAAATAACAATCAGTTCTATATACCTTCTATCTATAAATAAGGAAAAGGTCGTAAAAGAAGAACGGTAGCCCGGTAAGCAACAATTGAATGGTAATCTTCTATAGAAGAAGAAGAAGAAGAGTTTGTTTGGTTGAACGCGCCAATCTCAGGAACTACCAGCACGAATCGAAAAAATATTTTTGCGTTGGATAGTCCATTTATCGAGGAAAGCTATAGGCTATATAAAATTACGCTACAATTATTAGGAGCGGAGCAGTAATGGAAAATGTTGCAAAAACGGGTTTTTTTTTCTTTCCTTTTTCTCTCTTATGTGACGCAGACGAAGTTGCCTGGGTCAGCTAGTAAGGTATAAGCGGACTTCTTTATCATTCTCTTTACCGTTGTTCCAATAATTATTAGTGGTCGTCACAGCATCTCTCATTCTTCTCTATTACTCGTCATCTCATCAGACACCTCCTTTCTAGCCATTATCATCCTTCACATAGTCTGTCTACCGTTTCTTGTTTCTTCATCTACTTATAGGCAATATTTTCCTATCAAAACTCAAATTTACAAACTGCGGACAACTACCTGAAGGCTATACATATATTGAATCGAAATAAACATAAATATCGCTGGACATTAACACACAGCGCCACCTAGTACCACACTAAGCAAAGCTTGTGTCCTGGACACTAGATAGTTGATATACTACATATAATTATACTTTTTTGTTTGTAAATACATACTTATTATACATGTAAACATCCATGACTCGGAAACAAATGTCCGTGCTCATCACACAAACATTTGCTCCTACCGGGATTCGAACACAAGACCCTAAGAACGTAAGGCAGAGTCACTACCACTACGCCAATCGGGTCGACAAATCTTTACACGCAGTGCAAGGTAGCCAATCGCTCAACCACTGCGCCATGCAAACCGTAGTCTTGAAAGGATTGACTTTATACCCAATGAATGATGAGTGTAGGGAAACTAATTTGATTTATTTTGTTGCAGGACCTAAACCGCTATGGACGTCGAGAATGCAAACTGCAAGATCAAGGTGTCACAGTGTGCTGACATGGAAGTGCTGCCCATCGAGAGACCTTTGAAAATTGATGTGTAAGTGAAGCATTTAAAGCACGTTAAGCCGTTGGTTCCTACTGTCATTTGTCGATCTTTGACAGTTTTTACAGGTAATCAGTGGCCCGAAAAGGTCTGACAAACAGTCTGATTAAGGGGTATCGTATTACCCAGTATTAAGGGGCCGGCGGAGCATGCGTATTTCATACAAACGTAATACCAAAATTATTTGTAAATCAAACATATTCTTAAGGTAGTGTGTATTTATTTCGATTGGATTACAGAATATCTATGTTCCCAAATACATTTTTTGAGAGGACAATGATACAAATACGAGATATGAGGAATTTAAAATTTCTATAGAAAACTTATTTTTTCTTATAGCTCTTGTTAAAATCAGTGTCCAATCAAAATATGTATTTGGGAACCTAGATATTCTGTAATTCAATCGAAATAAATACACACTACCTTAGGAATATGTTTATTTTACAAATTATTTTGGTATTACGTGTGTATGAAATACGCATGCTCCGCAGGCGTCTTAACTGGGATACCGATCCATGTAAAATACTGGTATTCAGCTGCATTCGGTTAAACTGAAAGCCGACCCCAGCATACTTGGGAAATGCTAGACCGATGATGATGAAGTAGAGCATAATCTGCCTATAATGAGTCTACTGCTGTCACACAGGCCACCTTTGTATCACATATACAACGTGTGACAGAAAGGGTATAGTCATATGAAAAGGTGTGCTACAGACCATCAAACTGAATAACTTTCCCCATGGAACCACCATCGTTATCGTACCCTAGCGTAGATTTATATGGAGAAGAACTGGCAAGAAACTCCATGGACACTGTTTTAAATCAAAATATTGTTACAAAATCTTGGTTACATCATTCATGTTGTGATTATACATATATGTGAGAACGATGTAAAAAGACGTGCACATTAAGAGCGTCCAGAGAAAAGATTAAATCAACAATATGAAAATAAAGTAATTAAAATTAACCGTGGCAGCCAAGAGACGACCAGCCCCAATCAGTCCAACCAAGTGGTATCGTATTACCCAGTATTAACCGGATTGTGGAGGTCAGATAGGCAGGCGCTCCATATAAAATACTGGTATTCAGCTGTATCCGGTTAGACTGGAAGCTAACTACCCTCTCTCATCTTCATAAATGTTAATTAGGGCCGGTTCACACTAGGACAGCACACTACACTAACAGTGTGCGTATATTGAGGCGATTTCATTTGAAGAGTACACTTCGTGATCACTGGATTCCAAGCTGAAGAGAGTAAAAGTGTGTGTGTGTGTGTGAGTTAAAGGTAAATTCGCGATAAATACCCGTATTCATATATTAATTGTATAATGTGTTCTGATCGTGAAAGTTTAAAAAAGACAATTGTACTCAGGCTTATCTTTTACAAAAATGGACCCTGCGTTACTGACTCAATGTAATCATTCCGAATGGCGTTCAAGAGCTGGCAACGGGCAGACGACATAGTTGCCGTCTAGGGAATAACCTGGACGAGGCTGGCACATTATCGTGGAGATTAGCACAAGAAAAGAGAGGCATATACCTAGAAGTGGATGAGTTCGGGGTGTAGACAATGGTGATGACGGATCATGCAGTTGGGAAAACTTTAACACATCCATTCTTGTCCACACCACACATCCGCTACATAGCGGAAATGAATGTGTCTGTGTGTGTTCTTTTCTAGAGATTGTATCTGCCTCATTCTTCTATTTTTTTGTAAGTATTAAGCTATTTCGTTCATTATCTAATCGATAAAATTTGGTTCGCAGTGAGATCACCGGCTTAGAGAATATGATTGGAGAGTTACACAGGGTGTTTTCTCGCGATCACGTCAATGTACAGGATGTTCAGAAACTGATGGCTGGATATAAGTCTGATCCTAAAGATTGGAGCAAGTTCGCCAAGTTTGACCGTTTTAGGTAAGTTGCATACTTTGTATTTAATTAATTTAATTTAATTTTATAAACACACAATCGGGTTCGCAACCTTTGGATCAAATACAAAAATGACAGCGTCTACGTAAACTCACTACAAAATGGGGGCCCAAATGTTTACGTTCCAAGTTGTCAATTACGTTCCTGTACCAAAAACATTAGACAACAAGCTCTCTAAATCGCCAAAAAGATAACCCGACCAAGTGAAATTGCTCGTTAGTTTCGTATTACATACAGGGTGTAAACCACCTCATCACAAAGCCGTTAACCAAGCATTCTGCACATCAAACTAAGTAACTTTACGCAAAAATTATTGCTGGGAAACAACTTTTTTTTTGAGGTTATAAATCTGGTTTGTGGTAGAACGCACTTAAAACATTGTGCTGATGGATGGATTGAATGGTACGGGGGTCGTGGAGGTGTTAAAAGTCAAAATTAAAATTATTGCAATGATGAGGAAAACAAGTGCCTTTCGGCTTCGTGAAGAGGTGTGCCCTTTATATGATAATTTGAGTTGATTGAATTTGGGAGTATTTCTTGTTGATTGAATTGCCGCTACGTATCTTGGTAGAAATTCTTTGTCTACAAAAATAATAGCTTCTCGTAGTGCTATATATAAGGTGTTCAAAAATTAACTGCAAGAAACTAGAGGAGTTGTTTGGAATCACAAATAAAAAATAATCATGAAAAAAAATCATATAAGAAACCATCCGTTTCAAAGATATGCAATATTTTCACTGCGCACAAAATTATTGAATATGCGCACTTGACTGTACTGTGACTGCACCGTGCAGGGCGCCGCGCGCGTGGTCATTCACCCCTGCCACAGCGCAAACGTAGACAGCTAATTCTAACTTTCCCATCACATTTTGTAGACTTTGGACTGGCTATGTTTTTTTATGTAAAAACTAAAAATGCTTGAAAAAGTTTTTTTTTTGGTATATATTTGTTTTTTGATACCGAGTACATACACGAAATTCTTGCAGTTAATTTTTTAACACCTTATATATCTTTGGGCCGTCGCGTCGGACAACCAAGTCATAGTTCTGGAGTTCGAACCTAAGATCGAACCTCTGATTTTTAGGAATCATGTGCGTATTGTATAATTGTCACTTGTTCCTGAGAGATGTTTCTCGACGGCATGTTAAGCCAAGTCAGAGACTCGTGGGTGGCATAAAACTTTGACACCAGGCTAGGCACTTACCACATGATAAAGAAGCTTTAACCCAGGTTAAGGCGCTTAGACGAGCTAAATTAGCAACTCTATTTGTGCTGGTTCAAACTTCGTTTGAAATGCTGTTAGAATAAAGTTCTAATCAGCTTGCACTACAAAGTGGTTGTTACGTCAGCCACTGCGGGCCAAATAGCGCGAAATGAGTGGTTTCGATCGATTTACAAAAAAAACTATTGATTGGATTAAAAAACTGAAACAGTATCATGCTAATATATTGCTTGTAGAATTATTTGCCAAGAAATCAGAATGGTCGCATGCATAATTAGTATGTTTTTTATTGTTTGAAAGATATTTTTAGAGATAAGTTCGTGATTTATTTTTATCGAGCCAAATTAATTGTATTATGTTTTCAAAACAGTATCATACTAGCATACATCCTGAAGAATATCATATATTTTTCTGGTCTTGTTTATAGCAGTGAATCATATACTTTTAGTAATTATAAAACTCGCATTTAGCTCATGTAATCGCCTTAAGGTGAAAGCGTCAAATTAAATCGGTGTTTCAAAATATGTGTTTGGAAACCTATATATTCTGTAATGCAATCAAAATAAACACACCATAATCTTAAGAGTATGTTTGATTTACAAATTATTTTGGTAGTTACGTTTGTATAAAATACGCATGCTCCGCCGGCCCCTTAAGGGCCAATAAAATCAAAAATATTGTTTAGGTACGCGTACTATGAAAAGATTTTTTGTAGACATCAGATGTCTACAAATATATAGGTACCTAGGTTAAATCTATCAGATTCTGATAAAAGACACCTGTTGATAAAGTCAGTACCTAACATTGTTTTAAGTAGTTAGGCACTAATATGGGGAAAAAATATATTTATACCTTTTTCACTTCTCATGCTCTAAAAGTACGCCGTTATAGCCCTACGAAGCGGGATTAAAGTGACCGTTTATTCCCTAGGGAGTAAAAAGTAATTTAAAAATGGAACGATCTTTTACTCTGAATCATGGTCACAAAAGAGTAACTTGTCAAAGGTTTTATTTAAATTTAGAATTGGCATGCAAATAGAAAGCGGTTTATTTAAAAAAAAAACAAATAAACTCTTCAACGCGAGAAAAAAATATGGTTGTTTGTGTGCATCGTTGATTTTGAAAACTATGTACAATGCCTGTGTTGGTAGCCGCTGCAGTAATGTTGGTACTAATTATCTGTGGAGTGTCGATCATCTTCATTGCGAAAATGTTGAGAATTTGTGTTGTGTTTTATATTGTTAATCTGTGACTGACATGATAGAAAAAAAAACTGACCGCTCAGTTCAGAATTTTTGTCGAGTGTAAATTTGTTCGGTTTTAAATGACTATTTTTTTCGCAATCGAAGTGAAAAGTACAGTTTGCACCTCGAGGCTAAACGCCAAACCCACTAAGAGTCAAACCACCTCGGGTATATAATGGCTTCGTTTAGTCCCTCGTTATAAAATATACTATTTTTTCTGATGTAAAATCATCAAATGACTCCTCCCACTCTGGGCGGAGCTGACGGGAGTGTCAGACTTTTATTGACTCAAACCCATCAAGCATTAAATCACCGGAGCGGCTCCCATCAAAATTCGGGCCCTGTCCATACTTACTAATATTATGAACGCGCTAATCTCAAGAACTACCGGGTCGAATTGAAACATTCTTTTTGCGTTGGATAGTCCATTTATCGAGGAAGGTTATAGGCTATATAACATCACGCTATGATCATAAGGAGCGGAGCAGGAATGAAAAATGTTGCAAAAACGGGGGTTTTTTTCCCTTTCGTTTTTCTCTCTTATGTGTCGCAGACGAAGTTGCGTGGGTCAGCTAGTATAATATAAAGCAGAAGAGTTTGTTTGTTTCTTTGTTTGGTTGAACGCGCTAATCTCTGAAACTCCCGGCTCGAATCCTATATAACATCACGCTACGATTATTAGGAGCGGAGCAGGAATGAAATATGTTTAAAAAACGGTTGTTTTTCCTTTCGTTTTTCTCTCTTATGTGACACAGACGAACGAAGTCGCGTGTGTCAGCTAGTTTACTATACAGTCCTTCTAGAATCTAGAACAAATTTCCGTGCGCTCAAGCGTTTTTGCCATACCTATTGGTGGAATCAAATATTATAACAGCTCATAACTTAGGACCTTAGGATGTTAATATTTATCCGTGGTGCTAGGCAACTGAGCTTATCCCAGTTCTGTAAATTAGGGTTTTTTCCTACTCCTCCGCTATACTTTTAGGTAAATTTCCTTTTTTTTTTTAAATCTACCTATTGGTCTCTCACCTACGGAGCTATATATGTATATACGTATGTATATGGGTGACAAGCAAAATTTTGCCACACTCTACAGGTCGCAATTATGAAACGATTGCTTTCAAACTTGACCAAAAAATCGAAAAGGTCAAAATTTCGGCTAAATTCATGAATGTGCGGAATTCATTGATGGGGGCGGCAGGGGGGGGCGGTTTTTCTAAAATCAGTTTTTTGGCCATTACTTTTTTCCTATGGAAAAAATTTGAACCGTTTTTCATTTTGGGTAAGAATACGGACAACTTAAAATTAAAACTTATTTGATGCAACCCCTAAATTGGGGAGGGGGTTGAAATTTCCAAAATTTTTGCGAAAAAATATCGTATCTCTGAAACAGTAAATATTTTGAGGTCTTAAATATTTTTATTTGAAAGAAAACTGTTAACTCTACCTTTGAAGTTTCGCGATAAAACTTATCGTTTTCGAAATAAAAACTTATAACAAAAAATTTGAGGGCGTTTCCATGCTAAACTCTTACGAGAGGATTTAAAAAGGGTAAACTTTCCATTACAGTACAACGATTTTGAAATCACGTTTTTTTTGTAGATTGTACACATAAGTACAACTCTTTATGCAAATTTTCAATAGTCGGACGCTCTAGCACCTTCTCCAAAATCTACCTCCTCCTGCGGCTTGCCGGACGGATTTTTTTTGATTAATTTCGTTGCGGGATCCAAATCAGTTAAATTCATTCTCTTGGACTTCGTCGAGCTTCATTCTCAGCGCTTTTCTGGTGGTCACCACTGTTGATTCTGGATTTCAGGAGTTATAGTGGTTTAGAAATAGTGTGGCGGGTTTGTCCCAAGAAAAACTTCTTCGATAACCCACGTGTTTAGCTGCCAGAGCACCTAAAAATTTGCACTTGTACAAAAAATTCCGTCATTTTCGCCTAATTATTTTTCAGAGGAAATTATTATATTACCTATGATAAAAACGCGCCCCCCGCGACCTGCTTCGATAAGACAAACAGTGGAAAATTAGGTTTCTGCCAAGATAAGTACAATCACACGATAATAAATAACGAAACGTTGAGTCACCTTATTTTTCAACCGACTACGGCAAATTTTTTATCTAAAGGAAATGTTAGGGCTATCACACACCTTTTGGGTCGGCACATACTTCGGGTCGGCACATAATATGGTTCTTCATCATCATCATCTGCCTAGCCTTTACTCAAACTATGTAGTCGGCACATATGGTTTGCTTGTATACAGGGTGTAAACAACCTCATCACGAAGCCGTCAACCAGGCATTCTGTAAATCAAACTAAGTAACTTTACACAAAAAAAATATTGCTGGGAAACGAATTGTTGTTGTAAAACTCAATGTAACGCACTCAAAACATATGCTGATGGATAAATTGAATAGTATGGGGCCGTGGAGATGTTTAAAGTAAAAAACTTCCAATAAAAACTTGTATTTAAAAACAAAACTTGTCAAAAAGTTGAATAAGAATAAGAATAATTTATTTGCTTAAAATACAGGTGTTACCAGTTGTTAAAGTCGGTGGCTTAGGCACAAACCATAATTATTTTGCCTTTTTAGGGCATGCAAATATAATTTGGATTTGGATCTTTGACCCTCAATATCTCCGTAACTAGAAGGTATTCTACACAAGTGTATTCTACACCATACCTGGGCAAGGTATGGTGTAGAACAAAAAAATGATAGCAATGACAAGGAAAACAAGTTCCTTCAGGTTTCGTAAACAGGTAATTTACACCCTTTAAGGGTGTACAATTATCTCTGCCTAACCCCTCCACAATAACAGGTATGATGTTATGAACGTATAAATGAATGATAGTATCCCATCGACCTACTGACCGCGACAAAAAACAGCTTAACAACAAAGATTTATCAACATACGCTGACCCCACAAGAGGTTATAAACAAAGGATAAGAAAATATTCTCAATTAGTAACAGAACTAGTTGCTACGGCCTCTTATCATTTCAGGTAATCTACTTCAGTTCATGACAATATCAAATAGTACAGACATTACGTCGTTTTTAAGTAAACACTTAACTGATAAAGATGGAAAACAATAAGTCTTTGTATAATCAAAAAATGCATCTCTAAAAGAGTGTCTAGAGTGTGTTGATAAATTTATCAGAAGCTGCTTTTGATCAATTTTTGATGGCAAAAACCAATAACACTGCCCAAAATCAAAATCAAAATCAAAGCATTTATTTCAAGTAGGCCAGTTACAGGCACTTTTGAATTGTCGAAACAAAAATGAACATTTAAAGTAGCTACAGTCCCAGTAACAAGACATAAAAACTGTGAAAGTACTGTAGTTGCCCATTCCCTAGCGTAGATCTCTATGGAGAAGAACGGGCAAGAAACTCCATGGACACTCTTTTAAATCAAAATATTGTTACAAAGTCTTGTAGAAAACAAACGCCCAGAAAACAAACCCAGGACTTGATGATCAGAAGACACTTGGGTCGCGATCACTAGATCAACGGGGCAGTCTGGAATTCTATGCAGTTCTCTTTCCATAAACCCAAGAGTGAAGGAAAACATCGCGAGAAAACATGTCCTAGAACCAATAAATACGAAGACATGTGACATCTACAAATTCGCACTGGACCGGCGTGGTGGATTATACCTCATTCTTTCTCATGGAGAGAAGGCCTGTGTCCCAGCCATAGATATATAATAGAATACACTATAATAACAAAAAAAAAACATTTATTTCAGGTCCGAGACCCATATAAAGAAAACATAAAAAATAGGTAGACACACATACAAACACATAAATTATAGAAATGTCACACAAAAACAAAAAAAATAAAAAATTGAAATGTCATAATTACATTAGAAACATTATTGAATTAAATTAAATTAAAAAGTAATAGACACAATCAATTCAAAATAATACAAAAAAAAAAATATCATTTCTCTAAAATGTCACTTACAAAATGTGGAATTACGATACAAAATTAAATAGTAAATAAATCAAAACATTGCCATACAATATGTGAGAATTAGGGCTCAACAACATTTCGGTTACAGCAATGCCTTATATAGGGACAATAAATAAAAAAAAAAAAAATACATTTATTTCGAGCAACATTAACTATACAGGGTGTATTTCACCTCATCACAAAGCCGTAAACCAAGCATTCTGTACATCAAACTAAGTAACTTTACGCAAAAAATATTGCTGGGAAAAAACTTTTTTTTTGAGCTTGTAAATCATGTTTTGTGGTATAACTCAATGTAACATACTCAAAACATTGTGCGGATGGATGGATTAAATAGTACAGGGGTGAAAAATTATGTTTTCATTTCTCATACTCGAAAAGAAGTGTTTGTTTGATCCGAATAGCGGGTGGAAAATGCTACTTCCCACCCTTGGGCGGGAAAGACTCATAGTAATTGCTTCCCTACCTAGGGCGGGAATAAATTTTAAAAATAGAAATAAATTTTGTTAGGCAATCGGCTAAGCTTGTGAGTGTATAAATAGTGAATAAAAAATAAAACTGAGTGGGTCCGCCCCCGTCTATAATTTAAATTTTGAATAGAATATATAATTTGGCGGGATACTTGCTCTGCAGCTGTATCGAAATCTCGGTATTTTTACAATATCTTATTAAAATGGGTTCAAGTAAGTCTGAAATGCTGACCCCAGATTCTGTTTAAGACGAGGCAAATACAGTTATCGAAACACTTTTGCCAGAAATTAAAAAAATACATACAATGACTTTATTAAGTGGCGAGCAGATAAGAAAATTAAACTGCTATTTTTTACTTTCCTTTACATTCGAAATTAAAAGTAGTATGCTTACCTCGGGTGCAGAAAGACAATTCCTGCTCGGACAGAGACAGACATTATAGCTCGTATGGGAATTGATTCCTTTCGACCCTCGTGTAACAATCTACTATTTGTGGTATAACTCAATGTAACGCACTCAAAACATTCTGCTGATGATTGAATAGTACGAGATTCATAGAAGTGTTCAAAGTAAAAAACTTGTCTCAAAGTTGGAACTTCGTCCCCAATATCTCCGTAATTAGGAGGTTCCCAGGTATGGTGTAGAACAATGAAACCACCCAATAACCTGCTCTCTCTCTCTCTCTCTTCTAGATACACTCGGAATCTGGTGGATGCTGGTAATGGAGCCTTCAACATCATGATCCTTTGCTGGGGACCAGGTCACGCATCGGCCATCCACGACCACGCTGATAGTCACTGTTTCATGAAACAGTTGAGCGGGAGCTTGGATGAAGTCAGGTAAGGATATGGGCATTAACATATCTTTGTGTGTGATTGTTGTTGTCAGTAATTGGAGCTATTTTTTTAATGATAATATTGAATGATGTAACAGTCTTCCTGGGGCCTATTTCTGCTACTTTAATAAATTCGTCACTCCAACACGATTCCATTCTCATCCCATTGTCATTTTGCTTAAAGTTCGTAATCTGCTAAATTCACAATGGTCGGTCGATGGTCTCGTAATAAAATTGTGTTTTAATGGCATTTTCGTATTGCCATTATTATAAAACCATTAGTACAAATGGTTTTCGATATCTACTACTAAATGCGAACATTTATGCATGCCAGATTTCATGTACGAGATTAATATTCTATGACATTTCTTTCAATGGAGTCTCACTGGTTGTTCATTATGACACCATTATATTAGTAGATTACCGAACTTGTCAAAACTTGACAGAACTTGATCATTGTGACTTCAATGATCGCCTATTCTGACTCCATCGTAATAGCAGAATCGAGGCCCTGACCGTTTTCGATCATGGTTTCCAATTTTAGCGACGATAAGCCATCAACGCGGGAGATATTATATGTGCTCCCTGTTCCTTCTTCTCTCATTATCCGATGAGACGTTGAAATAAAAAAAAATATAAATTCAAGTTAGTCAATGAAATAAGCCAAACTGCAATGTTATCTAAAGGTACGGTAATCAAGCGATATCAGAATTACATTTCAGGTGGATGACCTACTGTCAGTATGGTTGTTTTCAGTCAAAATACGTACACGAACTATGTAAAATAAGATAAGCAACCTCCCGGAGTTTTAGTAAAAAAATATCAAAGAAATACATACGTCAATACAAATTCTAGATAAAACTAGAAGTGTTGGCGAAAACACGCGTCGAGGCTCCCGTCACAGAAATAATATAAACACAATGACGAAATTAGCAATGTTTTGGAATATTATAACAATAATATTTGTATAACATTATCAGTGACTGTTGAGAGTGATTAAATTGCCTACACGAGGACATATAATAGGGTGTAAAGAACCTCATCAGGAAGCCGTCATCCAAGCATTCTGTACATCAAACTAAGTAACTTTACGTAAAAAAGAAGGGGAGAGAGAAACGGAGAAAAAAATCCGTAAATTTCTACTAGTAGGACAGCCGGTCCGTTTTGTCTTACTAGTAGAAATTAACGGATTATTTTCTCCGTTTCTACTATTAGAACTGCATGGTAGAACTATACGGATACAATGGGGCCCGCCTGGTGGATTGTAGAACATACGCAAAATACGCGCTTTGACGTGGAGTTGTACAATACAATACAATGTTTAGATTTTATAAGATTGAATGGAAACAAATGCAATATCTGATGCAACTTTGTCAGAATTCTACTTAGTTTATGATAACAAGTTCAAAATAATATTTACGCACAGTTGGCAAGACAGATAAGTATTCAGGGTAGTTACTGTTTCATTAAGGCGGTATGCATTTAACAGAATTCACATGAGGGTACAACAAATTGTAGGTAAACATGGTGACTATCAAATTTTTTTGTGTAAATGATTAATGTGTTAATTCAAGCATTTATGTCACGAAAACAAAATTTATAAGCTACCTGTAAAAATAAGTACGCCACTACCTGAAGATCTAGACAAAGTTTCAGATGACGGACAAAGTAGATCAATTCTTTTTTAAGTCATTGTAGAAATAGCTCAACAAGGGCTATTTCAAGCAAGGGTGACACAACAACCACTCAATCAAAGACAAACCATAGTGCCTTGTGTCTATCGGTAAGTGAACCACTGGGAGGAAGGGTGTCAAAGTCATGATAGGTAGCGGATCAACCAACTCATTTCAAGCAGTTACAACTGATGATGCACGTGAATATTTATTGGATGGAAAGGGAAAAGAAAGCCAAAGAAAAAATTGATACTTAGATTGTATGAGAAATGATATAAAAGAGAAAGGAGTAAATGATTCCGTGACGTCTGACAGGGGAGAATGAAAGAAGACTATGAATTCCGTCGACCACAAGTAGAATGATACAGAGGAAGGAAGAGTAGCATTTGAAAGCCTCCCATTAGGAGGACCGATAACCTGGTGAAGACTGTGGGAATCCGCTGAATGCGAGTCGCACGTGACCGGTCAATGTGGCGACACTCGGGGGAGGCATATGTCCAGCAGTGGCTGAAATGATGATGATGATAAAGGGCAGGGAGATGACAATTGCAGTAGCTCTCCAGGGTCCGATTGTCAAGTTAAGTTACATCTCTGTAACACCAAACACGTGTCAAT
Organism: Xestia c-nigrum; assembly: GCA_916618015.1. Lineage (NCBI taxonomy): Eukaryota > Metazoa > Arthropoda > Insecta > Lepidoptera > Noctuidae > Xestia > Xestia c-nigrum. The sequence goes on from OU745273.1 coordinate 12,382,638, forward strand.
GTGTAGGAAAAGTAAAAAACCCATACGTTGTTTGATTGAACAACTATCGCTTCGCCCATGACCTCGACGGCGAAAATTGTTATAGCTTGGCTAATTTGCACGATATCAGTATCATTTATAGCCTTTGTTACTTTGTAAAGATCTAGCTTTCTAATGGTGAAGATTTTTTTAAATCGGTTGAGTAGTTCTTAAGTTAAATCGTAACAAACAAACATAAAATCTAATCTTTTATCTTTATAATATCAGTTTAGACTTTAGTCTTGCTTATCACCAGAATTAAGTGTGGTACTAAAATTCCCCGGAGCTTTTTCCATTAATATGTCATTTGTTGACGCATCTTCATCCTGATTTATGTTTCTAATAATATTATTATTTACATTATCAGCTGTTATTAAACTATTCTTATCATGTATCATTACGTCATATTTTATTCTTTACGTATTGGTAAATGGGGCAGTCCCCTGACCTCTGATTTTCATCTTCTTCTTTATTGATGTTAATGCGCACAATATTATTTATCTTTGTTATCTGGTCATGTTTTATTTTATCTGAAATATCTTGAATGAGGTCATTATATCCAACTTTTATTGATCAACTAAGTAACCTTAATCAATCCTTGCTGGGGTCAGATTCTAGTCAAATCGAATTAAACTGCAACCAACTTTATTTTAATTTGTAAAAAAAGTTTCCTTTGGTCTTGGGAAATAGTACTACTTACCACCATACCCACTGCTTGGCTTCTTATCCTGGTAGGAGCATATGTTTGTGTGATGAGCATGGACATTTCCGAGTCATGGATGTTTATATGTTTAACAAGTATGTATTTACAAACAAAAAAGGTATATATGTAGTATATCAACTATCTGGTCTCCACGACACAGTCCTTGCCTAGTGTGGCACTAGATGGCGCTGTGTGTTAATGTCTAGCGATATTTATTTGATTGTTTTTAGTGTCAATTTCGTAGTTAGAGGTCATGGTAAAGTGTAGGGAAGCTCGTGGCTAAACAATAAGAGCCACTAGGGTCGATCTTTAGGTTCAGCAGCGCTGATCTAGGCTGTTCCGTGGATGGGAGACCACCCATTACATACCGAGTTTCCTCCATGCCTCGGAAAGCACGTTAAGCAGTTGGTCCCGGCTATCATTTCTAGATCTTTGACAGTCGTAACAGATACTCAGGTGGGCCGCTGCAGATACAACCTGGTCCGGTGGGGGTATTCCGATGAAGCCTTGTGTGACTGCGGTGCCTCAACACAAACTATGACTCACCTCCTGTCCTGCACTATGTGTGGCTCCACCTGCACTCTGAGGGAAATTTCCGAGGCCACCCCCAACGCTGTCGAGGTAGCCGAGTACTGGTCGACAATAATTTAAAAATAAAAAGGGGAAACCATCGACACGAAGAAGAAGAAGAAGAAGTGGCCGGAAAGTCTGAAAACCAGTTTTACCGAAGGGTATCGTACTAACTGGGTTGTGGAGGTCAGATGGTAGTCGTTCCATGTAAATTACTGGTATTTAGTTGATCCGGTTAGACTGGAAGCCGACCCCAACATAGTTATGATAAGGCGCGACAGATGAAGACATATAGATTAGGCATTTAGAACTTTCCAGTGGAACGAAACCCTTTCATGTAATGTCGAAGACACACCTCTATTCTGATAACATTATCATTAAATCAACTGTCAAATCTGAAGTGTATGTTTTGACAGCTTGGTCAAAACAATCACCAATCAAAAATAAGATATGACATTTGAAAGTAGATAAAATTGAAGAGACTTTCATGTACCAAAGCAAAGGCTGAATGATTTAGATATAAAGAATTGTTGGGATTTCCAGAAAATTCTGGCGTGCTTATCCAGATCCTCATTTTTTTTCAACTTCCATTATCTGCTTGGCATTTTCCTAAATGTATCATGGTCGGCTTCCAGTTTAACCGGATCAAACTCAAACTCAAAGCATTTATTTCAACTAGACCATTACGGCACTTTTGAATCAAATTACAATCAAATTACAAATAAAATCAAAGCTACAGTCACAGTCACAAGGCATAATAACTTGAGAAAGTACTGTAATTGCCCATTCCCTAGCGTAGATCTCTATGGAGAAGAACGGGCAAGAAACTCCATGGACACTCTTTTTAAAAAAGGATCAAGTTGAATACCTGAATTTTACCTTTCATTAACTGTCAGCGAAGTAGACACAATAGTTAAACAATGGGGTCTGACCGTTACGGTCAGGCTTGACAGATCAAAGGTTTAAAACCTATAGGGGTTCCACTTAAACACGTGATGGTGCTCTATCATGAACACAAACAACTTTTAGTATGGGGCCAACACATTTATGTTCGCCGGAATGTACTGAACAGATTTTTTTCGCGATTTCACCTTTGTTGCCATAGTAAAAGTTGTTTGTTATCATGAGCACAATCACGTGTTTAAGTATCGTACACTAATTACCAGTCACCCTATATAATCTAGTCGAATTTGTCTGGATGTTTGAACACAACAGAAATACTAGCCAATTTTTAAGATTTTTGATGGTTCATCTCTTTTAATAATAATTTATAAAAAAAATGAAAAGATAGAGACATACCTAGTGGCATCCATGGTCATAGATTTTTTGGAAATGAAAATATTGCTGTACTGTCGTTATTCAAGGAGGTACCAGGGACTACCTTTTTAGATTCCCGGATGCTGTTTAACTTTTGTTAAATATTCCTTTTGTTTTACATTTTTTGTATAGCAAGCAACGACCTATTGTCGGGCCTACGCTGTCCCCCCATACTTTAGTACTAATGCTGTAATGAAACATAATAATATTGTAATACCAAATGATTTGAAAAGAGTAACCATGGAGTTTCTTGCCGGTTCTTCTCCATGGAATCGACCAACGCGAACCGTGCACCTTTTTCGACGTTTTATAAGTGCCCATCCAGGCCTATGTGAAATAAAATATTTTGATTTTGATTTTATGAAAAAATGGCCGCTTTGTGTTCCTCTTAAGACCTGAATTCTAATCGCGCTGACGGTCGATCGCACAGACCTGAGACGCTGACGTCAGGGAACCAATAGCCGTATTTTGCTCTAACCGTGCGTGACCGACGACTTAAGAGGGCTGTGACAATTTTTCTTGTATTTGAGTGTTTTAAGAGCCTAACACTCAAATACAATAAAAATAGAGATATTATTAGCAGATATTTTGAGCACTCCCTAGAGAAACAATCAATCTTTCTCAGGCATGTTTTTTTTAATTTTGTGTACAAATCTGAACCATATAATATAATCTAAATTTTCAGTTTCGATGAGTGATTATGGTTTAGGTATGGTAACAAAATTAAAAAAAATATGTGCCTGAGAAAGATTGTTTGTTTTTCTAGGGAGTGCTTAAAATAAATATCTCTATTTTTATTGTATTTGAGTGTTGCTCTTAAAACACTCAAATACAAGAAAAATTGTCACAGCCCTCTTAAGAATCGTTCCTCTTTGCAGAAGAAAGACAATAGTGACGTCAACATTCTAGAACTTCCAGTTCCAACCATGTAATAGTAAAATATCTGTTTGTCTGTAAGGTCATTTCGTACACAGGTCACTGTTATCAAACCTTATTGTTTACACAATGGACGCTTTTAACATCACGCCGATAAAATTGATGAGCAGTTATATCTGGATTTTAGTTAACAAATATCTATATTTATGTTGTTTAATATAACGAAGTTCGTTGTACTTGTTGAAGGGCGATGGGTTATGAAGGTCTATTAACCAGTTCATCATTTTCCTGCCTAAGTTTTATGTGACTTGAGGTCGGCGTAAAATGGTTTTTTGCACCTGTCAGCACTTAAACGTAACTGTAAAATTGTGGAGTACAAATACATTTGAATCCCACGCTGCAATCAGGATTCTAGCGTTAACTCCCGAACGGAGCGAGGGAGTTTAGTAATTATACACCCACATTTCGAACGTTTACCTACTCCACTGCCTCCCTCCCCTCTTCTCCTTCGGGGATTACTATAATAAACTAGTTTAAAAGTACCAGGACTAACTACCCATTTCCAGAGCAGGATTATATTTTAATAGGTTACTAACGGGTGTTTTCTTTAATTTACTTACGTATAACTGTTGGTTAGTACGCCTTCTTCCGTAGTTATTGTTTCTATGAGCAAAGAATATCCTATCCACGCCACCTACCTGTTACTTGATTCATAGAAAAATTAAAGAAAGCTTTTCTGAGACGTTTTGTTTTTAAACGGTCTGTTAGCAAAATGTCAAAAAGCCGAAACCGACTTGTAAATTATTGAAATCTGTGCAAACAATCAATGTTTTCTTTTGTTCAACAACTAAATTCCTTCAATGAAAAATCAACACACAAATTACAGTAACCTGAATCACTCAAACTAATTAAATATAATTAACGATTTCCAGATACGAGTGGCCGGAAAACGTACAACCGGAGGTGATGAAGGTCTTAAACAAAAACAAATCTAGAAGAAAATGCTGCTCCGAGAGCCAAGATCTACCCGACGCCGTATCCGAACTGAAAATCGATGACAATGACAGCTGTCAAAGTGACAGTTGCGAATGTGACAGCTGTCAAAAGAGAACGCAAAGTGACAGCTGTCAAGAAAGGCGGGAGAATGGTTGTGAGGATGATAGTGACGAGGAGGGATATAATGTCAGGGATATGAAAGTTAGGGGGAGGTCGACTATGGAAGTAAACGATGTTTGTTATATTAATGGTAAGTGTATGTTTTATTTATAGAAAAAGTAGATTTTATGATTGTCTGATGATATAAATAGGAAATGAATGCATATAACCTTAGAATTGCAATAATAAGTTAATTTATATTGACAGCAAAAATAATAACAATTATTTTATGATCTAAGTTATAAACAAACTTAGTAATTGAATGAAATGAATAATGTTTTTCCAAACAAAGACGTTGTCTAAATAAAAACATTTCGTACAAAAAGCCTGATAATATGATTCTTCGTTTTGGTAAATTGTGGATTTGCTAACCAGTAAATGATAGGAGATGTCGCCTATTTGCTGCCTGTGAAGTTAGTAGCGGCAAACTGTTGCTACAGTGTCATAAACGAGAATCAATACTAATTTATTACAAACTAGCGGACGTCATGGATTCATAGTTCCCGTTCCCATGGGAGAACGGGAATAAAATGCAGCCTATGTTACTCAGGGTAGTCAGGAGCCCAAAGATCTACAAATGACAGCCGGGACCAACAGCTTAACGTGCTTTCCGAGGCACGGAAAAAACTCGGAATGTAAGGGTAGTCACCAATTCACAGAACAACCAAAGCTAGTGATTAAAAACAACACTATACTGCTAATTGTACTAGCGATAATGAAAGAAACAAACACGGCTTAACCTTTTTTTTCGAATGGGAAATCATCAAATATACTAGTTCCGTCATGGAACTGCTAATTGTACTAGTGATAATGAAAGAAACAAATACGGCTTAACCTTTTTTTTTTTGAATGGGAAATCATCAAATAACTTTTTCTACTCCTTTCGGAGCTGAAGGGAGTGTCAGACTTTTACTGTTCCCCCATCCATGTTCCTTCCTCGCCCTTTATGTTCCGGGGCCACGGCATATCTTTCAAACAGTCCCGTAGCGCCGGGGTTCCACAGCCCCGGGCACGGCTTAACCTGAAGATCGACCGCAGCTGTTATGAGTTACCCACGAGTTCCTCTAGGTCAGTGGTTCCCAACCTTTCTTAGGCCAGGGACCACTTTGATATGTTCATTGTTAACAGGGACCATATGGTCCTAGATAAACATGGACACCGACAGGATTATAACTAGGGGAGTGAATTTTTCACACTATACAAAAATTGGACAAAAGCGATCGAATTGAGCTCGAAAAATTTAGCTATCATTTAGTAATTTTGCCTCTGATAGGTTCAATTAGGTTGGGTTGAGCTTTCATCTTCTGTGTTAAAAATACGGATAACATTTTAATCATTCGCGGACCGTAGTTGAGGCTCCTGCGGACCACCAGTGGTCCGCGCACCACAGGTCGGGAACCAGTGCTCTAGATTCTACAAAATGTAGAACTGATCATTTTTTTTCTTTTAATTTTAGATGCTCTCGGTCTCCACCGCGTGGAAAACACTTCGCACGTTGACGGAGCAGTCTCCTTACATCTCTATTGTCCCCCGTTTGATAGCTGCCGTGTGTTCGACGCTAGGACTGGCAAGCCTACTGAAGTCAAGGTCACTTTCTGGTCCATGTACGGGAAGAAGATTAAAAGGGTGTGTATGAGGTTTATCACAATCAAATATGGGTGCTTCTTTCCTATTCCTCCGCTTTACTTTCTGATTAATTTCGTTGCGAGATCCAAGACAGCTAAAACTATTCTCTGGGACTTCGTCGAGCTTCATTGTCTCGACGCTTTTCTGGTGGTCGCCACTGTTGATTCTGGCACACAGGTGTTAAGTGGTTTGGGAATAAGTAGGCGGGCATGTCCCATTTTGAATACAGGGTATAAACAGATTCATCACGAAGCTGTCAACTAAGCAGTTTGTACATCAAGCTAAGTCACCATAGATCGCAACTCTGGTTTTCCATTTTAAACTTAGTTCAGTATTTTATTTTTATTTTATTTTTTTACTTTACTTATTTTTATTTTTTATGTGTGTGTTTATTTGACATGAATATTTACTTGTGACTGTCATGACATTTAATGATTTGACATGAATACTCAGTTCAGTATTTTATTATTTTTTACTTTATTTTTTGTTTATTTTATGTGTTGTATTTGACATTTCGTATTTTTATTGACATTAGTTTTTGTAAATTATTGTTTATTTTATTTAATAATTGTGAATGTGAGGACCTTGTGGGTCACTTTTTGTTGTTTTTTTTCCCACGACTGTCTGGCAGTTTGAGTACTATAAGCGACCTACCCAAATGTCCTTTCTTTCGTATTGTTCGTCGTTTCGTTGAGCTCCTTGAGTTAAAAGTCGAGCTACACGATAACTGACAAATGCTTGCACTGACTGGACAGGTCCACTCAAATCTGTATGGTTCTTTCTTCAAAAGACCATCTCAGACACTAATCTGCATAGTTCTCATGTAAGTTGAACAAGATTGTCTGGACTTTAAAAGAGACTATGACCTCTGAGTTTGTTTCGGCTGTTTCTTCTCAGAGTAGTCAGGTACGAAACACCGGCCCCATCTAGTTTAAAAAATAAGGACGTGTAAAAGTGTTTGTGAAAACCAATTTGCAAAATAAATATCATTTATCATTTAAAAAAAACTGTGTACCTAAGCTGTTAGATGGCGCTGTTCGCTTGAAGACTAAAATCGTTAAGTATTGAAGATTTGTGTAGCCTTGTGTGCGAAGGGGCTTATTCACAAGGCAACCGCTGTCACCGCTAGGCTATCTACTTCACCAACAAGTAGTCTAAAATAGCTGTTCTCGTTATGACAGTTGAAAGCTGTCAAAGAGTTGAAGAGTTTGTGTCCTTAAACACACAGATGTCAGCACTGGGTTCCATCTATCTGGCAGAATCTTGTTGCTCCGAAATTCATTTAGCATAACACACTTGGCATAATTTTCTTTAAACGAATATATTAAAGGCATATTTTTTTTTAAATATACTTATTGTTTGGGTGAATGTGTGTATGACCGAATTTCGAATGGCATACTTTTAGATGGCAGTTTTTTATTTGGCATAATTACCTTTGGCATTGTTCAAATTTCGCATAATTTCGTTTAGAATAATGTTTATTTAGAACGACGATTATTTGATATAATTTCACTTGGCATACTATGAAGATTGCAGAATTTCATTTGGAATAATTTTATTTGGCAGTATTGCCATTTTTTAATGCCACAAAATAGCATTTTAACCTTAATTTAAAATTAAAATATTATCTTAAAAAGTCAATATGTTGTGCTAGAAAAGTTAGTGACAGAAACGAATCGCTCCAAAACCGACTCCACGTAGTCTTGTCTGCCCTACCCCTAGAGTGTAATTTAAAATCGCGTAGGCGCGGAGGGGCGAGGCGGGCCGCGAGCTGAGGAGCAGGTGGTTTTAACACTCGCCGCCGCGGCTGAGGCTGGCCGGCTTAGCCGGCCAGCAAGCCGAAGCTGCGGTGGTGAGCGTTGAAACACATCTGCGACGAGAAGCTCGCGTGGGACCGCCGGGGCCCCGCAGCGCCGGAGCCGTGACAGAAACCATGCCTGCTGCATGTTGCATTCTCGTTTGCTGCATGCTTGCTGCATGCTTGCTGCATGCTTACTGCATGCTTACTGCATGCTTACTGCATGCTCATTGCATGCTCATTGCATGCATGGTATATGCGGGTATGCATGTTTGCTGCATGCTTGCTGCACGTTTGATGCATGCTTGCTGCAGGCTTGCTGCATGCTTGCCGTATGCTTACTGCATGCATGGTGTATGCAGGTTTGCATGTTTGCTGCATGCTTGCTGCATGCATGGTGTATGTTTGTTTGCATGTCTGCCTGCTTCTTACAGGAAAATAAAAACCACATGATCTCAATCTACTGTTTTAATAAAAGAAAGAAAGAAAATTATGTTTATTTAGCCGTTAAACCCAAAATATTATGATTTTCACCTGCAGGCCACGAGTGCCATACGCTCGAAAAACATAAAGAAACACATAATATCGTCGAAAGATTTTGCACTAGTACCAACTAAGTAAAATTATTGTATATTTTATTAAATTAATAACACTGGTATAATTGAATAACGTATAAAATTTATACGTTACGTTATTGAAAATAGTCTTTCCATAATTATGCATAAGAAGTGTATGCGAAAAGATGATTCAAACTATAAACTTCCTGAGATGTGATAGTTCTGCCATTCAATGACTATTGATATGAAATTTATGCCAATAGATGATTCTAACCCTAAACTTTCTGCGATAGGATGGTTCAACGTTTAATGTTTATGCATATGAAATTTATGCAAAACGATGATACTGACCTCCAACTATCTGCGACAAGATGGTTCGACTTTTAATTTTTATGCATATGAAATTTATGCCTTTAGATGATTCTGACTTACAAAATTATGAGTTTGAATGTATGATAAATGCGTGTCTGCCAAACGATTTTCTGCGAAATGAAGTTTATGCTATCCGCTGTTATGCAAAGTAATAATATGGCATAAAAAGTTCTGCTATAAAGGGTGGACCCGTCAGCACTATCTATGAAACCTACGCAAAAATAATTCTCGATTCAGGGTTCTGGTCCCATTTAAAAGTTTGCATAATGATGAGTAAAGAAAGAAAGAAAGAAAGAAAAAGCATTTAATTTTATTAGCCCACACAGGACAAACACATCAAAATTAACAGTACTTATAAAAATTACACAGAAAAAAAAAACCGGTCAAAGTTAATGGATATCGTCCGGAAACACGGTGTATAGAACAGAATGTTTACTCGTTCGCGACCGACCGTGTGCGACCGACCGTCAGCATGACAGTAATTAAGGCCTTAGGTCCATGTTAACCGAAAAATAACAGCCTGATTCTCCAAAAACAGCTGTCAATGTGACATGTTCCCATACAAAAATGTGTTTTAAACAGCTGATTTAGATAATCAGATTGTCAGCTTTTTGGTAAACATATATGGACCTTAGTGTTTTGCTTTCTCTATCCAATCAGTCAGATTATTATAATTTTTGTTTGGTACTAAATGGCGCTGTGTGTTAATCTCCAGCGATATTTATATTTATTTTATTTTATATTTTCAGGTAATGGAAGCAAACGATGCAGCTGACAGCCAGTAATACAGCTAAAAAGCTTACAAAATTGAAGTAAAAAAAAAACATTCCAATCTAGTATTTTGAAACAAAAATTGTTGATTATTTTATTAAGAATAATGTTATACGATTATTGTATTGATTATTTTAGTACAAGTGCAGTCAAACCGGTGTGGACTGTCTGCAGACAGTAATCCCGCTCAGGTTGTAAACAGACCGTCAACCAAGCATTCTGTACATCAAACTAAGTAACTTTACGCAAACAATTTTGCTGGGAAACGACTTTTTTTTTGGTGTGAAAGATTGCGGTTAGCGTCGCTTACAATTTACACCGAGACGCGACGGTGCGCGCAAAACTTTATAACACGCGCAGTATTATCAGTACCTACGTATACGCGCAGTAGTATAAAGGGTGTAAAACACCTCTTCACGAAGCCGAAAGGCCTGTTTTCCCCATCATTGCGATCATTTTTTTGTTCTACACCATACCTGGGAACCTTCTAGTTACGGAGATATGGGGGGTCAAAGTTACAACTTTTTGACAACTTTTTTTCTAAATACAATTTTTTTTTTGTAAAATTTTGACTTTTAACACCTCCACGACCCCCGTACTATTCAATCCACCCATCAGCACAATGTTTTAAGTGCGTTATATTGAGTTCTACCACAAAACATGATTTATAACCTCAAAAAAAAAGTTGTTTCCCAGCAATATTTTTTGAATATTTACAGAATGCTTGGTTAACGGCTTTGTGATGAGGTGGTTTACACCCTATATAGTAATATCTAGGTAACCAGAAGGTAAGGTGAGAACCAAAATCGCAATGTTGAGAAGATCAAGTGCCTCTCTGCTTTGATAAGGGTGTTTTTGAACCCTACAGATTATAGTTTAATATATCATAATTTTATATTATTCCGTTGTCGAAGCAAAGTCCACAAATTAATGTACATACCGATTTGACTGATCCTTAAGAGCAACTGTCCAAAGTAATAATGAATTGTGTAATTTCTTTTATTAGTCTTTTGGGGTATTTTTTTCCCCATTTTTTTACGTTTGTAGACACAGTTCGGTTAGAGTAGCTTTACTATCATTGTCATTTTAAGTAAAACGTTTGATAGTGCCTGGGTAGTATATTTTCTACCTGCTGAAAATATCTTTCAAGGCTGTGGAATTTATATTTAAATTAGCCTTAAACATATTATAAAACTTAAGAAGACGGGTATTTATCGCGAATTTACCTTTAATTTAATCCCGACGTTTCGACCCGATTGCACCAGCCGTGGTCGCGGGGAGACTGAAGTATTGGAGGTACCGCGACAGCAAAGTGAAGGCGTTTTTCAACTACCCTCACTAAATTAACCCCCCTCCTCTAAATTCGCGATAAATACCCGTCTTCTTAAGTTTTATAATGAGCCTTAAACATTATATGACATCAGTGTATTTAGGTATACTTATTGTTTAAGTACCAAAAATCTGTAGAATTTTGACATTTCAGTAATTAGTTAAATGGGTAGCCATTATTTCATACGTGTAATGTAGCACTCTCCAAAGAGTACTGTGAAGGTCTTATATAAAAAAAAAAAAACAAAAAATACTGCCTGTATGTACAGACCAATTCTAAAAGGGATTCCTAATAAAAATAACTGTTATGCTTATGAAACATAATTTTTAATGTGCCTTACGTATTTTTAACTAGAATAAACTTAAAATAAGACATAACCCTAAGAGGCAATTGTAAATGTATATTTATTTACAATATTTTTTACAAAATAAATAAACAAAATAATATTTTTATCAAAACATATATTTTTTAAATTTTACTTCCTGATTTAATAATTAAATACACATTCTCGTTTTACGTCGTAGACATACAATAATTGAGATTTATAAACGATTTATACTTAAAAAGTTTTAGTCTCCTCTTTTTTCATTGTTTGGCCCATTTTATAAAAAGAGAGGTCGTAAATCATTTATAAATCTTAAAATTTTCTGAATATCGAGCAATTAAATTGGTTGCAGTAAAGATAGAGATGGCAAATGAAGTTTCCTAATGAGTTGAATGAAAAAGTGGGAAGCACGCTTTACACTCAAGTCATTTACCCCTTTACATAATATATACATTATCAAAAAACAAGTACTTTTTTATAATTTTAATTAATAGCAATAATTTACAATAAAATCATAATTTTCAGAATAATTTAAATTTTCTCAGGTTCAGGATCTAGAAATTTGTTTACAGTTCAATTTTCAACACCTTCATCATGTTTTCGTCGATTTGGTTCCATGGGAGGAAGACCTTTACACCATCGTAGCCAGCAGTAGCCTGGACAGAGTTCCTGACGCATCCAACGTTGCAGCTGAAGTCACAGGAGTAGGTGATGGGGTTGAAGCGAAGACCTTCAGAGCAGACGATGAGAACTGGCGTGTCACCGTCGCAGATCCAGAATTTATCGCAATCATCATGGGCCCATGGGGCAACGTTGCACTCGTCCTTGCACTTATCTGCAGGGTTAACAGGGCCGCCTCCAGGGGTAGTTCCCTGAGTAACAGGGGTTGTGGAGGTAACAGACGCAACCGTCGTTGTTGGCATTGGAGAGGCATCTGTCGGTCTTGTTGTTGTTACAGTAACCGGTGCAGGTGTGCTGGTGCAACCACCCTCAGGGTTGGGGTTGGGGCAGGGATTCTCCCAGTGTTCACAGCCAGCGTACTGGGGCCAGTCACAAGTCTGGAATTAATAAAAAATGTTTTAAGTACACCACGTTGAACGAAGATGCTCACAGATCAACAAATCGACCCGTGGGTGCAAACCTGTAGTTTTATCCAAGTGTAATAAATACAAGTAAAGTCTATAGAATTATAAAAAAAAAACCATTAGCTAGATATTTACCTGAGTCCAAGGGCTGAAATGAAGTCCAGCAGGACAGTTTTTCTCAACCGTCTTTCCGTTAACGCAGTAATAGAATTTGCCGCAGTCGCTCTCATGAGGCAAAAGGTGGTGGACATCGAAATCAGATGGGCATCCATTGGGGAGCCATGGGTCCTGAGGGGACTCGGGGTCGGCTGGGGTGGGGATCTCTTCGCTGCTGTCTGGGACAGATGTTGTGCCCTGAGTGGGGACCGCAGTGGTGCCCTGAGTGGGGATCGCAGTGGTGCCCTGAGTGGGGACCGCAGTGGTGCCCTGAGTGGGGACCGCAGTGGTGCCCTGCGTGGGGACCGCAGTGGTGCCCTGAGTTGAGACCGGTCCAGATGTCGTCCTTACAGTAGTTTCCGTAACCGGTGCAGCTGTACTGGTGCAACCACCCTCTGGGTTGGGGTTAGGGCAAGGATTAACCCAGTGCTCACATCCAGCGTTCTGGGGCCAGTCACAGATCTGAAATTTAAAAAAAAAATGTTGTAAGTATACAATGTTTACACGTCGAACGTAGTTTAATTTTTGTTTTCTATATTGAAAGTAAGTGCCAATATTGGTAATTTTGCCAATATTCTGGTGCAGCTATGGCAACACTGGAGTACGTTGTCGGTTCTTGACAAAATAGGCGACATTGTTATCCAGCAGTGGTCTAATTATTAGATTAAAGGAAATAACCGATCTGAGGATTTTTTCAGAGACTTTGAAAACAATGTTAACATGCCTCTCTCTATCATCTATATCTCGTATCACGGCAGTGGTCACACACACAAACCCACATTATACATACACTTTATGATATACTATTATAACAAAAAAAAATCTCAGCTAGCAAATGAGTTGAAGACTTAATAATAAATTAAAATTCTTCACGGCTTTCTACTTCATTTTGTTGGCAGTTTTTTCCGGAAGGGGTAAAACCAAACGTAAAGATATGCATCAGAAATCAAAGACAAAGATCTCCACTAATTAGTAATGGTTTGAAAACATGACTCCTTATCAGATTTGCCTAATTGCATGATAATTTACTTTACCAGTCCATTTAAAGGTTGTGTGCTAGATTTTCTATAGTTCAGTTTTGATTTAACTTTGATTGAGTGGACAGTATTATTTTTATACCGGCAGCATTTTATAGTTGATTGTGTCTTCCATATATACAAAAGTTGAAAACTATTTTGTAAACAATATTCTCTTACTAGTGAGTAAGTGTGGCTATCTCTTTTTTTTCTTTTATCTTTCTATAGTGTGGCTTTTTTTTTCTTTGTACTGTATAATGTAACTTTAGTTTTGTATTAATATTATTTTATGTAACTATGTGTTCAATGTGTGAAGATTCTGAATGTTGAATTAAGTATATTGTGTACGTGTGAAGTAGTTTCAAAAGGTCATTCGGATCTCAAATAAATAACAGGTAAAATATTAAATTGTTTAGAACAGTCATCGATCAATATAATATCTATTAAGAATTTGGTGAAAACCATTGAATAAATCCAACAGAAGAATGCAATGCGTTTGGTATTAAACGGTTACTAGACGTATGGCAATAGAGAGCTTCAACTTATGGAAGATGTGAATAAGTCATTAAAATGAAGGATATCTGTTTACCTAGTCAGTGTGATTTTGTTATTTTGTTTGCATTCATAATTTTGTCTTGTGTTCTTTTACAGATCTCTCGATAATGCCAGAAGAGCAGGGGTGGCCTAATGGTGGCGGCCCTGACTTACAAGCAGTAAGTCATGGGTTCGAACCCATGCAGGCACAGTACTTTGCGTAATTTATTTCATAACCACTGCTCTTTAAACGATGATAGAAAAACATTGTAAGGAAACCGCCGGAAATGTTTTAGAATCAAGCATTTCGAAGACATGTGGCATCTAGCAAACTGCACTAAGCCCGCGTGGTGGATTATAGCACCCCATTCCCCCTTATATAGAGGAGGTCTGAGTCCCAGCAGTGGGCCCATTATAGACTGACTAAACTATTATACTAGAGACTGATTTAATTCTTGTAAAACAGCATGCCAATCTCTCGAGTTTCGAACTGTATCGAGAGCTTGAAAGGCTTCCAGAACAAAATTAATGCTCACATATCTACGAAACGACCTGTGCATGGCCTGAAGTTTTATTCAAGGGTAATGAATACATATACTGTCTAAAAAAGTAACAGCTAATATTTACCTGAGTCCAAGGGCTAAAATGAAGACCAGCGGGACAGTTGGCCTCAACCGTGTCACCGTTAACGCAGTAATAGAACTTGCCGCAGTCGCTCTCATGAGGCAAGAGGTGGTGGACATCGAAGTTAGATGGGCATCCATTGGGGAGAGGCTCCCATGGGTCTTGAGGGTCAACAGGGTCAGCTGG
Organism: Xestia c-nigrum; assembly: GCA_916618015.1. Taxonomy (NCBI): domain Eukaryota; kingdom Metazoa; phylum Arthropoda; class Insecta; order Lepidoptera; family Noctuidae; genus Xestia; species Xestia c-nigrum. The sequence goes on from OU745273.1 coordinate 12,397,657, forward strand.
GGTGGGGATTTCTTCGCTGCTATCTGGGACAGCAACAGTGGTAGGGTTACCGGATGGGACGCAGCCTACGTTTTCGGGCCAGTCACAAACCTGGAAAGAAAAACAAACATTATTGAATGATGAATTTTATTTATTCATTTATTTATTTCAACTTCATGTACAGGAGTGGTACATAGGCGGACTTAATGCCACAAGGCATTCTCTACCAGTCAACCTTTGGGTCAAATAAGACAACATTGAGATAAAGTACAAAAAACAATGAAAAACAATAAATATTATTATTATTATTATTTTGTTAATATTTTAATAATATTTTCCGACGAAAAAGTATGAAATAAGAACTGAAGATCTTATTTCATACTTTTTCGTGCTCTAGTTATAAATAAACTAATATGTCTGCATCATTAATTACCCTATCCTACTTTTTCCAATGATCCAACCAAATTAATACTTAAAAATATTACATAGCGCCTACTACCTAACTATGGAAGTAAGCTTATAAATAAAGCATTATGTTCGTAGAGAGCGCTACGCACTGTTATCACTATCACAACATATGTATATTATAAAATTAAGTCGCCCGCCGCGTCTGTCTGTCCCTATGTATGCTTAGATCTTCAAAATTAAGCAACAGACTTTGATGTGGTTTTTTATGATAGATAGAGTGATTCAAGAGGAAGGTTTTAGTATATAATTTGCGGGCGGGCAAAGCCGTGGGCATCAGCTAGGTAAATATATGATCAAGATGTCGTCAAATTTTTTATTCTAGTCACGCGCCGGAACAAAAAAATACAAATGAATAGTGGTGACATGATAGGTAGATAGATACCTTATAATCTTTGTAATTGTTTCCTTATAAGTTGGGTCGGCAAAAGACAAATAATTTAAAAAAATCAATCAAGTTGATTAGAATCTTGGTAATTACTTAATTTTTACGTTTGATATTGTATCTTAAAAAGTAATATCTGATGAAGATTTTTGTGGAGCAACAGATTATACCATTTTTGAAAGAAAAAGATGGAGGTATGAATATGTAGCCATCTCTTTTATACATCGAGGAACTGAATCATACTCTTTTACAGATGAAAACCTGTGCCTTCTGATTTAATGAGATTTAATGGGTTTTAATAAGTCTAATAACTTATTAAAACCCATTAAATCTGACATTACTTGTTTTATTTTTCTAATAGCTTCCTTCAGTTAATTTGCAAACAATTCAATTGGCTGGATTTGCTGAATGGTCTAAAAAAATACGGAGCACTATTTATTTACCCGTTCCTCAAATCTTATGAACTTTGGTGATTGGTAGGAACCAAAGTGTCAAGTAATGGTATCAGTTGACTAAAGTTCGTTCCGAAACCAATTATGTACCTATTTATTTACTTATTTAACAATTTATGTACACACTTATTACAGAAAAGAAGAACGGAACAGAAAACAATGTTCTTTGACTTCGGCTACAACAATGAATCCTAAGAAATTACTGATAATTATTTTATTTTTGGAAACTATGCATGAATAATTAATATTTTTGGTTATCATATTTAATTTGCTGATATTTATCTAGCCACCTACGCAGTATAACTTATGCTTCACACTTTCTGGTAGGCGATAATACCATAATAAGAATATCTTTAACATCAGTGATTATTAAAAATTGTGGTTTTTTATCAATAAGTGAAATCTTAATTGGTAACTTCTGTTTATTTAATTGGAAACAGAAACAGATAATATCATCATTTAAATAATTGTGAGTTATAGATACCATCGGGGACTTTTTTGCTAGCTTATATTGCCTGCAATTCCCGAAGGATTTGCAGATGTTATTCATTCCATCTAGATTTCGCCCACATTTCGCATTGAAGTCCCACGAAACAGCGAGCCTATTACATCAAAATACTTTGTAAAAATGGAGGGTTTCTACCACAAAAGGTTTGAGATGCTATATAGGGCGTAAAACACCTCTAAACGAATACGAAAGGCACTTGTTATCCTCGTCATTCTGATCATTTTTTGTTTTACACTATACCTGGGAACCTTCCAGTTACGGAGATATTGGGGGTCAAACTTGCAAGATTTTGACAAGTATTTTTTTTAAATACCATTTTTTATCGCATGACTTTTACTTTAAATATCTCTACGACCTCCATACTATTCAATCCATCCATCCGCACAATGTTTTGAGTGCGTTACATTGAGTTATACCACAAAACATGATTTATAACCTCAAAAAAAAAGTTGTTTCCCAGTAGTATTTTTTGCGGAAAGTTACTTAGTTTGATATACAGAATGCTTGGTTAACGGCTTTGTGATGATTAGAAGTTATCTGAAGAAAACTTATAGACAATTTAGTCGCATTGTCGTCTTCTCTTAAAAATCGAAATACGATTTAAAGTTTCTATAAAAAGATATTTCACAAGTTACTGTTTCGTGTATTTGATCTTCAATAATCTTCAAAAATATCACCGTCGTTATTTCCAATAACTTATTGACTCCGTTACAAATATCAATAATAATAATCATTACATATTTCAGCTTTTACGTCATGTTGAAATGTTTGATTTAATCCGTTTATCAGTTTGCCTATTATCCTTTGTTCCGTAGCTATTTTGCTATCTACCGCTCGATTGGATTCGCTAGTTTTATTGTATTTGCTATTATTAATTTTATTACCCTGTCTATTGCTTTGCTTCACCTTTTGTTTTAAAATCAGTGCGATAAAACTACAAAGTAATATTATTTTGATTACAAGTCGGTATTATTATTCTCTTGCGCCACAAATGTTATTGCAAACCGGTTTATTGAAAAAGGATACTTTTCCTCATCGTCCTTTTGACCGGTCGTTTTCAAAAAGACTGTGGCCATAAATGGTTCACTTACGGACCAGTATCAATTTTGTTCATGCTCTTTTGAATTACCAGCAGTTAACAATGATTATAAATCTTTATGCATTTGAATACCTTTCCTTTTTTTTTATAGGATGGGAAATCATCAAATGTCTCCTTCAAGTCAGGGCGGAGCGGAAAGGAGTGTCAGACTTTTACTGACTATAACCCATCCATGTTCCTTCCTCGCCCCTTATGATCCGGAGCCGCGGTATCTCTTTCGAATAGGCCCGCAACCCCGGATGCATTTGAATACCTTAGGCTAAGAATTAGGTATTTAAGCACAAGACACTTTAAAATCTTAAAATTTATGACTCAGTTAACGCGCAACACGAAATCAATACAACGCGATACCATATCAGTCACTATCAAGACATTGAATATTTTTACAATGACTATAAAAGTATTATAATTAAAAGAAACAAAACAGGAATTTGGCAATGATTTTCAAAGTACAAAGGCTACATGGATATTTTGGCGGTCGATTAGCAATGATGACAGGGCGCTGTTTCAAAACTTTTTTTAAATGAATGACAGTTAGTTAGTTCCGATATTGCCCACACGCCAAAATATCCATGTTCCAAAATACCTTTTATTTAGACACATGCAACACAAAAAATACAATCTTTACGATGTAATCGATTCGTACTTAAACGAATCGAAATGGGTAATTAAAAAGTCATATTTGAATTATTTGTGTATTGATCTATTTATGAAATTAACCAAAGATTTTTCAATCACGACAAAACTAAAAATAAATAACTAACGTTTTATTATTGATGAGTAATTGTCTGGTGAAGTTTTAAAACATACAAAAACGGACTTAAAGAACTCCAGTCAAGGTGATGCAAAAGAATCAGATGCAAGTATAGAAATAGGTCTTAAAGAAAGAAGACCCGTAATTGAACTTACTAATGATAGAGTAAAAACTGTAACAGTGACTCATCAACAATAAGACCTTTTTTATAACATACAGAGGGCCGAGTCAAATATACATCGCATCATATTGGACTGACAAAACAATTTTGTTGAAATATACTTAAACTCAAGGCATTTCTTTCAAAAATAGAAGTGTAGCAGGCAATTATGGATAGTTTAAGACAAATAGAAGATGAAGCTATAGTCCAGCCACACGCGTAATAACTAACAAAGGACCTTGGATAAAGAAAAACGATTTGAAACGACAGGTATTTGTCTTTTTTGTGTACAAAACAGTGTCGTTCAAGGAATGCAAAGAGAAGTCGTCATCTTAGGTAAAATCTGAATGAGGCGGGAATAAACAAAGACAATAGGTCAATACCCAGTAGTGGCTGAAGTCGGACTGTAGATGATCATGAATTTGTCTAATCCCTTTGATAAACCAAGCCTACCCAAGTTTAACACTGAATACACAAATAAACAGTCATAAGATGCTTCGGTATTTTCTTACGCCAAAGATATTGGAAGGACAAACTGACCTGGATTTCAAAGTTGAAGTGAGTTCCAGGTGCGCAGGGTGATTCAACTTTTTGTCCAAAAACGCAGTAGTAAAACTTGTCGCAATCGGTCTCATGAGGAAGGAGATGGTGGATGCTGAAGTCGGCGGGGCAACCGTTGTCGAGGACATCGCCGATGTCGTTGCCTCCACCTCCAGGGGTTGTTGGTGCAGGATCAGGGCGGGCGGTGGTGGGGTACTCGTAGGAACCATCGTTGACACAGTCCACATTGTGAGCCCAGTCGCAGATCTTTGAAAGAAAAGAGTTTGGTTAGTTTTTTACATATACGAAATATTAATTCCTATAAATTTCCTAATTCTGGCCATGGGTTTTTTCCCTGCAAGAGACAGTGGACGGTAATACACCATTTGTTTTTGATTACACCCATTTAAAAAAAAAAAATTTTAGTATAAAACTCATCCAAATCAAGGACATTAATTTTATTACTCGCAAAACAATCTAAATCATTGAAACTCTACTAGCTTTATCAAATTAAGTGGTTCAAGGTAGAACAATCAACCGGTCTTCCCCTTTCCAATCTGACCTTAGTTGTTTACGCTTTATTTAATCTTAATTCCTTAATCCTAATAAAAATTGATTAATTTCACGGGCAGAATTATCACGCGGTGGCGAAAATATCATAAAGAGTAAATTGATTGTTATCAGTAATTTACTAGAAGTGTCTTTTGACTTCCTCAAAGCCATAAAAATTGGTGACAATAATAGATACTGTTTAGTTAGATAGTTATGATTGTAAAGTTTAATATGGAACATAAAAAGCTTTGACTAATGATACTACTAAGAAGTACCCTTGCTAAATTTTTATTTTACTCTGCTTGATGTACTTAATTCTTCTCGTATCTGCCATATCATCATGAGGACTTCTTTTCTCAACTACGTTGTCGGAGGCTTCTATTCTAACGTTTTTGGCTACTGTTTGAAGACATTGAAGACACGTTTTTAGTCATTCCGAATCCTAGCAGATTTTCTTTCTTATGTGGCCTACATTAGACCGAAATTGAAGAAACTGCAGCTCATGGAGTCTTTGCTAGTATGATGGCAAAGACTGATTCTGATCAGTACTTTGTTCTCTTTAGGTACTAACCTCGAGTTCTGCGTTGAAGTAGGTGCCTTCAGGGCAGTATCTTAGGACCAATTCTCCCTTGTCACAATAGTAGAACTTGTGGCACCATTCCTCATGAGGGAGGAGTTTGTGGACACTGAAGTCAGCAGGGCAACCATTGTCTAAGGTCTCGCAGTCAACAGGGGCTATGAACAAGACATAGAAGATTTTATTTACTGGATGATATAACAGAAGACAAAATCCCAGGAGGAGTAAAATGACAATTTGGCTAGTAATTCTGAAGCAGGGACCGAGTAATCGTGTTAAAAAGTAAACTGTTTAGTCCTATACTCTATAAGGTTGATTAACCATTACACGGGTTAACCCTTACTATAAAACTGTTAAACATTTAAATATAGCTGATTAACCAGAATGAGAGGGACACATTACTCAGCGTGGGCTAATTGCACTACTTTTGAGCACATTTTTCCTAAACAAAAATTAATTCTGTGCGTGAACAGGTATAAACTGATAAACCCCATAATACGAGTTAACCTTACTCTTCATTTAATCCTAAAAAAGTAAGGGCAGCAAACTTAACCGTTGCAGCTACAGAAAATCAGTCTCAGGACCAGAACCATAACTATTAAGAAATTCACAGAGTTTATAAATAAATAGAAGTATAGATTTACCTGCGGTGGTTGGTGCGGCAGTAGGGGCTGCGGTGGGGGCTGCAGTGGGGGCTGCAGTGGGGGCTGCAGTGGGGGCTGCAGTGGGGGCTGCAGTGGGGGCCACGGTGGTTGGGGCGGCAGTAGGGGCTGCAGTGGATGGAGCGGCAGTAGGGGCTGCAGTGGTTGGGGCTGCAGTGGTTGGTGCAGCTGTGGTTGGTGCAGCAGTGGTTGGGGCAGCAGTTGGAGCTGCGGTAGTTGGGGCAGCTGTGGGGGCTGCGGTAGGCCCAGATGTGGTGCTGTATCCTGGTAAGTGACATCCAGAGTTAGCTGGATGAACGCAAACCTGTTGGGCAAGAATAGGTACATTTTAAATAAAATTTCTTATGAGACTTTCGGAAACTTGCAAAGGTTATATTATTGTTTCTTTCATTCAGTACATTGTGGTTATATTGACAAAAAAATGCTTCTAGTTTACGCAAACAGTCCTGTTAAATGAGGTCGAAAATGAAGATTTGTCACGACGAAGTCTTACCTGAATTTCGGCATTAAACTCGGTCCCAGGAGCGCAGTCCCTCGGTTCAATCCACTTCAGCCCATATTCACAGTAGTAAAACTTTGTGCAGTCATATTCGTGAGGGAGGAGAAAGTGGACCTCTGCAGGAGGGCAGTCAGGATGGAACTCGTAGATCCTGGAGTCGACTGGCTCTGCGTCTGGGCGGGCCTGGACGAGCGCAAGCGCCGCCAAAAGGAGAACAGTTTCTGAAAGAGAGAGATAGATTAGAGATTTTGGAAGAGAAAGAACGGTTGGAGATTTTGGAAGAGAGAGAACGGTTAGAGATTTTGGAAGGGACAGATAGATTGAGATTAGAGAAAAAGATTTGAGATTTTGATACAGAGATATCAAAGTTGAAGGCCATAGAAAAAAATAATACATTGTGTCAGAAATCAAGAATCAGAATTAAGATATTAGTAATGCTGAGCATAGGATTCTGAATTCTCAGGATGGGAAAAGTGATATTCAATGTTTTTGGAACCAATTCTTCAGAAGTAAGCAAGGAATCGCCTCAATAGCATGGACCTTCAACGTGAATAGCCAAAACAGAGTGAATAATACACTCCTACCTACCCCTGTGAGTGTAACAGACGTAATGTCACGGTAGCATTTAGAGTTAAAAAAAAAACAGAAAGCAATGAAAAAAAAAAAAATCGCTGGACATTAACACACAGCGCCACCTAGTGCCACACTAAGCAAAGCTAGTGTCGTGGACACTAGATAGTTGATATACTACAGATATACTTTTTTGTTTTGTAAATACATACTTATGATAATCTGATCGTAAGTTGTATTTTTATTATTTGAAGATTTATATTTTACTGCTCATTTTATTTCCATGCAAGGGATTATTTATATATTTGTAATGGAGTCCATTTAAGTCATAAAGATAAACACAACCCAATAAATAAGCTGAGGCCTAACTATGTCATTTCGTAACTATGGAATCCGAGATAAAGTCGTGAGGAAAGTTTTGAGTATGAATATGGATGGGTATAAGAGAAGAGGAAGAGCAAAGAAACGATGGATGAACTGTGAGAAGAATGATATGGGTAGAAAGGAGATGTCTGATGAGATCACGAATAATAGAGACGTATAGAAGAAGACAACTGACTACACTGGAATGCGCTGACCCCAAATACATTGGGATAATGGCAGTAGCGCCTGAATTGATTTGATAAAGGGAACTACGAGTACATGAGCTTAATTAGCAACTCTGTTTGTGGTGGTACAAACTTCGTTTGAGACGTGTAGTTATTAGGCCTTGTGACTGTGACTGTAGCTTAGCGTTTTTTTGTTGTTTTTTTGACATTCAATAGTCCCGTAATGGTCTAATTGAAATAAATGCTTTGAGTTTGAGTTCGAGCTATCTATACTATCATATATCCTGAAGAATATCACATTTTTTTTCTGGTTTTGTTTATTGCAGTGAATCATATACTTTCAGACATCTTGCTACATTGTTCTCACATAATATACCATCTCAACATGAATGATGTAACCAAGATTTTGTAACAATATTTTGATTTCAAAGAGTGTCCATGGAGTTTCTTGCCCGTTCTTCTCCATAGAGATCTACGTTAGGGAATGGGCAACTACAGTACTTTCACAGTTTTTATGTCTTGTGACTGGGACTGTAGCTACTTTAAATGTTCATTTTGTTTTGACAATTCAAAAGTGCCTGTAACTGGCCTACTTGAAATAAATGCTTTGATTTTGATTTTGATTTAAAATTCGTGTTTAGCTTCTGTAGTCGTATCAAGTAACACGTGACTTTTGAGTAGCATCGTGGACGTTACAGTACAAACACCAAAACGCACATTTTATGTGACGTGGCGTGGTAATGACTCCTGGTTTTAAAACACAACGTTAATGAATTTATATTTATTAATCTTTTTTATCTACAACATCAGGAGTTGTTTGTGCGATAAACTATGAAAAACGTGCAAAAGATTATTTGTTTTATCGGTATTTTGTTTGTTGATTAGTTTTAGACTACCGGCTGTTTCGTCAGTTGTTATATTTGTAGGTATTGCGTCACTAACATAACATAAAGGGTTAGCCAGAAGTGTATTTAATATTACACCTAGTATATGCGCGCCAGTTATTTTGTCCCGTAATCGTAAGTAATAGAGGGCGAATCATAATGTAAATAACATAAATATTCTAGTTGCACACGAAAACATTATAAAAAAGTCTTAATGACTGCCAAAACATAGCTTTTCAAAACCAAAAGTTATAAATTCAAATTAGGCTGTTACTCAGTACTTTTGACTTATTAATATTTTAAGTTAATTTGAAAATTAAGTAAGAACGTGATTTTTACGGGGGGTTTTAGGTTATTTTCGTTACGGAATTTCTGGATTCGGTCTCCACGCTCAAGGCCCGCGATAGAAGCTATGTAATAGCTTAAAAAACTATCGTATTATAATTGTTTACAAACCAAGGAATTTGACAAAGTAGCAACTACGTAATTTCGTCCGGTTTGTAAGAATCTTAATCCGATAATTAAAAGCGTAGATTACAGTGAGTCATTATTTTGCGATTTCCATGTTTCCTATCTTAGAAATATCTTCAAGATTTAATTAAAATGACGTCATGTAATCATGTTGCAATAAGTTATTTTGATTATTACGAATTCAGATCAATTTTCTCGATCTATTTTCTTTCTTTTATTACTTACCTAGTTTCATATATCCGACAATGGTGTCGATTCTGTTGTGCTAAACTAAACTTAATTTAGGCTATTATTATCTTTTTCTCACTAATAAAACGAGAAAGAGACGGACGTAATTTAGAGCTGTCAAATTTAATTCGAACTAATATGTTCGTACAAATGAAGGGTGCACGTAAAAACATGTCGACTAAAAACACGGTGAAGCGCAAGGCATAAACTAGTTTGATATCTCTAACTTAGTGCATAGCTATAGCCGTCCTTTTCTCACACTGCCTTTTAGTAAAAGATAGCAATAGTCTAAATTAAGTTTAGTTTTTGCACAACAGAATCGACACCAATGACAAATTATATTTGAATGCAAACTTTTATTTACAATGTAACATTCCTGACTTTACAAGTATAGGGGAAGACCAAAGAAATTATGGATTTTGTGCAAGATGATAAATAAGGTTAGAAAGAAGTGTTTCTTCTGAGATGATTATTATTAGAGCATGGAAGATAAAGACATCTGGCGTTGCAAGTAAAATATAGTGCAAACAGAATCATCATGGAGCCCCCATTCAAGCATTCTGTATATCAAACTAAGTAACATTACGCAAAAAATGTTGCTGGGAAATTACTTTATTTTTTGGGGAGAAAAGTCAAGTTTTGTGGTAGAACTCAAAACATTATGCTGATGGATAGATTGAATAGTACGGGTGTCGTGGAGGTGTCTAAAGTGAAAAGCTCACAATAAAAACTCGTATTCCGAAAAAATAACTTTTGTCCGCAATATCTCCGTAACTAGAAGCTACCCAGGTATGGTGTAGAACAAAAAAAATATCAAAACTTAAAATATCACTTACGGGATATCTTCCGTCATTTCAAGTTTAGTTGTGAGCAGTGATAATATAACTTAAAACAGTGTTTAAAAAAATATCGCGTGGCAGGGGGAACAAGCGCCTTTTGGCTTCTTTAAGATGTCTTATACCCTTTATTTCAATAAATCCATTTTTTTGTGTGTTGCCAGTGATTACATACGGGACCAAAACGTGGTCGCTCACAATGGGCCTTATCAAAAGGCTCAAAGTTACCCAAAGGGCAATGGAGAGGGCTATGCTCGGAGTTTCTTTGCGTGATCGAATCAGAAATGAAGACATCCGCAAGAGAACCAAGGTCACCGACGTAGCCTGAAGAATTGCTAAACTTAAGTGGCAGTGGGCAGGGCACATTGCTCGCAGAACGGATGCCCGATGGGGCCGAAAAGTTCTGGAGTGGCGACCGCGAACCGGAAGACGATGCGTTGGAAGACCTCCCACTAGGTGGACCGATGACCTGGTGAAGGTTGCGGGAATTCGGTGGATGCGAGTAGCAAGGGACCGGTCAATGTGGCGACACTTGGGGGAGGCCTATGTCCAGCAGTAGACATCTTTCGGCTGAGATGATGATGATGATGTTTTTGATAGTAATTAAATACGAAATATCACTTACTTATCATTCCTTTATTTGGGTGTTTTCTTTATTTTGCACACACAGTCAAAAGACCACTTTAGTAATGCGTGGACTGCGGATAGTGAAATATATTTTATATACTCCATATCTTTTGGTAATCCAAGATAATTAAGTGATTAAAAACAATCGATGGAGGTGTAAACATATTTGATAAGGTTCTGGGGATCCGTTTGATGTAATTGAAAACCCTTGATCTTTGATTTGATTAGATTAGATGAAGATCTTGATTGAAGATTAAATTATTTGATGGGAACTAGGATATGGTTAATCCAGCCTACCGTTTTTTGTAATAGGAACTTTCTGATCTATACCGGATCTGTTTTGGTTATAAAATAAAGGCGCGTTTATTTAGCATTGCTTTGTAGGAACGTGTAGGCGAAATCGTCCACTGCGTCGAACGGCCACGATAAGACGGTCACCCATCCAAAAATAGACCTCATATAACACATTGTTCCACTACATGATCATCATCATTTCAGTCCAAAGACGTCCAGTGGACTTAAGCTTCCCCTAAGTGTCACCACATTGACCGACCCCGTGCGACTCGTATCCAGCGGATTCCCGAAACTTTCACCAGGTCATCGTTCCATCAAGTTGGCCTCCAACACGTCTTCCGATTCGAGGTTGCCACTCCAGATCTTTCGGCCCCATCGGCCATCGTTGTGCGAGCAATGTACTACCTACTGCCACTTCTAAAGTTTGGCAATACTTCGGGCTACGTCGGCTACCTTGGTTCTCCTGCGGATGCCTTCATTCCTGATTCCGTCACGCAAGGAAACTCCGCTTACAAAACTTCATGTAATTTTTTTCGTGTAACTTATAAAATCTTCGCAGAATATTTGTTTGATCCCGAAAGGTTCAATATTTTTTGAGAACGCTCCGAGAGACAGAGCTCTTGTCAAGTATAATAGGGATAGATATCATGCATCGTAGTTATCGCAACTTATGTACAGGGTGTAAACCACCACATCACGCAACCGTCAACCAAGCATTCTGTACATCAAACTAAGTAAAAAAATCCTAGGAAACGACTTTTTGTTTGGGGTGAAATATCATGTTTTGGTGTAGAACTTAATGTCACGAACTCAAACCATTGTGCTGATGGATTGAATAGTACGGGTGTCGTGGGGGTGGTTAAAGTAAAAATCTTACAATAAAAACTTGTATTTAAAGAAAAACTTGACAAAAAGTTTGAACCCCAATATCTCCGTAACTGGTAGGTATGGTCTAGACCACAAAAATGACCGCATTGGCGGGAAGAACAAGTATGTTTTTAAAGAGGTTATTTACACCCTTATTATTATGACAATACTGCATTCGCGCCCAAGCGTGGATCTAATTAGATCCGTGCTTTTATTAGCCCTGAATGTCCCACGGCTGGGCAAAGTCTCCCCCATATCCTTCCAGGTACTTTTCTCCTGCACCACATCAGTCTAGATCATCTCTCTCTCTTTCTAGGCTGGCCTCGGCGGCGCCGTCTATCCTTAGGCATCCTACGTGTTGAGACCTTTGCCGACTGTTGCTGAATTAAAACTAATTATTTTGCACAACATTTATATGTCATGGAAACTTTTCAGTTTGAATGTGGATAAGTTTTAGAAAATAGTAGATAACGAGCAAAGAAACGGTTGACAGACTGTGTAAAGGTTGATGTCTCAAGAAAGGAGGTGTCTGATGAGATGACTAGTATAAGTATGGAAGAAGAGAAGATGCTGCACCGATCGCAAATGCATGGATTAATATAGGCCCAAAGAATGATGATGATTTAAATGTCAAGAATTTCAGAAACGTAACGCACTTTCATGTCTAAAAGTGTTCATTTTGGAAAACGTATGTAGCAGTTGCAAAACACTATTATAGTGCCGGCTTTAGCGAAAGCTTTAGGCTTGAATTCCTGTCGCGCTGACGTCGATCGCGTGCGTCCGTCGCGCGTGCGAGTATACAATGTGTTTTGTATGCACCATACTGCGACGCTGACATCGGCGGCGTGAATATGCAACTGTTTTGAGCGCGACTGACGGTCAGCGTGAAAGGAATTAAGGCCTTTAGCCAAAAACTATACGCCTATAATTATACGGAACCGCATCCTCTATCTATAATTAAAACATTCCACTTCAAAAGATTGTAGTATTCTATTTAAAAAGTGTTTGTATTTCCTCATATCTGGAAACTGGTGCCATTTGCAAACCCCAGGAAATTCTCCGAAGCGATAGTCTCTTGTACTACGAAAAGGATTAAAATAAGATTATTTTAAAACGTGATTTTATGAGCAAAGTAATCATTTTATCTGTCTGAAAAACTTACGACTTGTTACTCAGTATCGATAAACAGCCACTTGATGCAAAATCGTATTGGATTGTAATTGGTAATACTGGAAGCCAACCCCAAAACATTGGAGCCTGAACAGAATAAACATGTTTTTTTTTTATCTTCGAATCAGTTCAAGTATTTCTTTCATTAATCCGTTTCCGAGTTTCCTAAGCACGTCAAGCCGTTGATCCCGGCTGTCATTTGTAGATCTTTGACATTCGTTTAGGTGGTCAGTGGCCCAAAAAGTCTGGCAACCAGTCTTACCAAGCGGTTTCATACTACCCAGTTACTGACTGGGTTGTGGAGGAAATATAGGCAGTCGCTCCAAGGAAAATACTGTGGTAGTCAGCTGCATCCGGTTAGATTGGGAGCCGAGCCCAAAATGTTTGGGAAAAGGCTAGGCAGATGATGAAAAGACCCGTTCTTATAGGAAACTTTAATGGCAAAGTGGGAATTTAAGAACACGAAGATGAATGGAAGGTCGGCGAGTTTACTTAGAGGAGCAAGAATCACAAGGGTAAAAAAATGGTAAACTTTTTGGAGTTGCAGGGGATCTTCTTGAAAAATTTAGCATTTTTGACGGTCTACGAGAAGTGCCAAAGAAACTAGACATGGCAGAGCCCAATAACGTTACATAGATCGCCTCCATTGCTTGGGGTTTCTGCCATAGCTGGTAAAATGTCGATGTAGTACCTAATCTATCTTCCTACCCATGTTCCATTCTATTTAATGTCGTCGCAACACGTCTTCTTCTTCCATTCTCCCCTGTCAGACGTCACCGCATCATTTACTCCTTTCTCTTTTCATTTATTTCCTCACAAAATCCATCCATCTTTTCTTTGGTCCTCTCCACCCTTTCTATACATCCATATTAATGTCCATCAATATTTTAGTCACATGCGTTTCATCCCTCCCAATAGCATGTTACCAAGGCAAACGACTTCCTTTATTTTTTTTCCTGTAATATACGCCACTTTCAAACTTCCTCTAATAAACATTTCAACAGTATTCTAAGCATGATTGCCAGTCGCCAGGGCCTCGACTCTGCTATTACGATAGTGTCAGAATAGGCGATCATTGAAGTCATAATGATCTAGTTCTGTCAAGTTTTGACAAGTTTGGCAGTCTACTAATGTAGTGGCGTCATTATGACTTCTCAATGAACAACCACTATGACCCCATTGAAAGAAATGTCATAGAATATTAATCTCGTACATGAAATCTGGCATGAATAAAGGTTCGCATTTAGTAGTGAATTTCGAAAAACATTTGTACGAATGGTTTTATAATAATGGCAATAGAAAATGCCATTAAAACACAATTTTATTACGAGACCATCGACCGACCATTGTGAATTTAGTAGATTACGAACTTTAAGCAAAATGACAATGGGTTGAGAATGGAATCGTGTTGGAGTGACGAATTTAATAAAATAGCAGAATTAGGCCCCTGCACTATGTTTATGTGGGTCGCTGTTGTGTTATGTCTCATGGGGTGTCGTAGGTAATGCACCGTTATGTGCTGTGTAATTGTGTTGTTTGGTTTTATCATTACTAACATAGTTTTAAGTTTTATTAACTGGTTTTGGGTCGTGGATATTCTATTAAAGGAAAATTTTATTCTATTCCTTAGCAGCGGTGGCGCAGTGGTGGCGGCCCCGACGAACAGTAAGTTGTGGGTCCCAACCGAGGCAGGCACATTATTTTGTGTAATTTATTTCATCACCTCTGCAGCTCTTAAAAAACGATGAAGGAAAACATCGTGAGTAAACCGGCATGTCCTGGAACCAAAAATTCGCAGACATTGTGACATCTACCAAACCGCACTGGGCCCGCATGGTGGATTATAAGCCTATGCGCAAAAAACGCGCTTTGACGTGAAGATGCGGATACCAGCCCGTTGTACAATACAATAGTAGGTACTATAATTACATTGCAACATTTTCTTCTCGAACAATTATCAAAAAACAGTGATTTGCATATTAATCAGGCATGAGATCACCATACTAAATTCGTCTGCAAAACTTTGATAAATTATATCGACATTCCCTAACAAAGGTAAAGCCACAGATACCTTAATGCGATAAGAATGTGCGTAGTTATCAAGTCACACCTACATGAACGTTTGTGACAGTCAATGTCTATGTCATGGAAAAAGAAAAATAAGCTTCATCATCATCTAGCTATTAGCCATTTTCCTACTACGTTGGGGTCCATAGGCCACGTACCAACTTTGTCGTGAAGACAGAAAATTATGTAGATTGAAGTGTCGTGGCTTCTTTATTTAAATCAGTGGCTCCCTACCTTTCTTAGGCCGGGGACCACTTTGGTATGTTCATTGTTAACAGGGACCATATGGTCCTAGATAAACATAGACACCGACAGGATTATAACTAGGGGAGTGAATCTTTAACTCACACTATACAAAAATTGGCCAAAACCGATCGAATTGAGGTCGAATTTAGCAATCATTTAGTAATTTTGCCTCGGAGAGGTTCAATTAGGTTGGGTTGAGCTTGCATCTTCTGTGTTATAAAGTACGAATAACACTTTAATCTTTCGCAAACCGTAGTCGAGGCTCCTGCCGACCACCAGTGGTCCGCGGACCACAGGTTGGGAACCAGTGATTTATATGGATGGATGTGCTTACATACAGGGTGTAATCCACCTTATCACAAAGCCGTTAACCGAGCATTCGGTACATCAAACTAAGTAGGTAACTTGCTGCAAAAAAATTGCTGGGAAAAAACTTTTTTTTTGAGGTTATAAATCACGTTTTGTGGTAGAACTCAATGTAACGCACTTAAAACATTGTGCTGATGAATGGATTGAATAGTACGGAGGTCGTGGAGGTGATAATAGTCAAAATCCAACAAAAAAAACTTGTCAAAATGTTGTAACTTTGACCCCCCATATCTCTGTAACTAGAAGGTTCCACAGGTATGGTGTTGAACAAAAAAATGATCGCAATGATGTGGAAAACAAGTGCCTTTCGGCTTTGTGAAGAGGTGTTTTACACCCTTTATAGGATGACGCGATTACTCTGTCGTCCACGATAGATGAATCGTCGCGATGGTGGGAGAGTCTGACACGATTATCTGAACAGGGCCTTACTGAATGCTGCTGAATACAGTTTCCATCCACTAGTGAATATTGTGACCATACATTGTATACCACTTGTTTAGTATTTTGTTTGTTTTTTCTTATGATTTCGTTATTTTTTTTTTATTCTCTCTTTCTATTTTTTCTACTTTAAACTTTAACTTAGTTCAGTATTTTATTATTTTTTACATTTTTAGTTTATTTTTTATTGTTTTATGTGTGTGTATTGACATATCGTATTTTTATTGACATTCATTTTGTAAATTATTATTAATTTTATTTTATTTTTTGTGTTTTTTGTGAATGTGAGCAGAGGCGGCGTAAGGCGTGGGCGGTGTGGGCCACCGCCCACGGCCTCGCGGTGCAAAGGGCCTCGCGCCTCACAGCCGAAAACAAATATTAAAAGTACGGAAATCCAAAAGTACACGCCACAAGGTTCAGTATGAAGTTAGAGTACATTCCAAATCCATGCATTTAGGATAGTTCGGTGGTTCGTACCTAATTTCCCCGTACATCGATGTTTGACAACGATGATAATGATAACCTTAGACGCGACTCGTCTAAGATTTATATAATATTTTTCTTTTTTTCGGATGGGAAATCATCAAATGACTCATGGAGTGTCAGATTTTTACTGACTAAAACCCATCCATGTTCCTTCTTAGCCCTTTGTGTACCAGGGCCTCGGTATCTCTTTGGAACAGTGCCGCAGCCCCGGCAGGCATCGGCCCTTGCGGTCCCCTTCCATTGCTGACATCGCTTTGAAGCGGGCGTGAAACACTCGCGCGCCGTAGACACGGTCTGTCATCATAAGACGAACGGACGTCGAGCTAGCTCATAGCTCACCGTCCACAGGCCCGCGCCTACCGTGCACGTCCGGTGCGTCTCCCGCGGCGGCGGCTGAGACGAGAGGTTCTCTCCTTTTCGCGTTTCACCACTTCCTTCGCTAGCATGACTGCTTCGCAGAAAGAGGTTACGGCTTCCCATTCCGTCTCGCTCCGGACCATTCAAAATATTTTTATCTGCGACTTTTCTGTTAGTATTTGCACTCGACTTTCATTTTTTTCGCGGGCTCACTCATTCATTCAAGCAGCTACCGCATGCAGACGCAGTCGCACTTCATGTTACTTAAATAATAGTGTTATATATTTTGAAAAGGATAACACGTGTTTAATTATTAGATATTCGAGGGTGATACCTGATTTAGAAAAGAGTCGTAGTTACAGAATTATAATCATCAAAATCATAAATCAAATACAATTTTTAACCGACTTCTAAAAGGAGGAGGTTCTCAATTCGGATGTTTCTATTTTTATTTATTTTTTTATGTTTGTTCGGGCATAACTCCGTCGCTTGCCAACTGATTTGGAAAATCTTGGCGAAATCGAGGGAAATCTTCAAATTTTATATGAAAACGTGTTGCGATTTTGGTATTTTCTACAACAAGTGAAGCATTTGCGTTTGATAAGAACCATTCTACTATCAGATCTGATGATGAAGCCAAGAGTCACGGAACTCCATAATGAGACAATGTACCCTAGTCGTGTTTGGGCTTGTTGTAATTGTAACGGTATGCACTTTCCATGTATCAAGCACATGTGAATCACTAAAAAGTGAAAAATAAAAACATTTTTGCAAAAAATAAAACCGACTTAAAAAAAAAAACAAAAAAGTGAATTAAAAATAACTTTAGCTTCTGAAGTCGGTGACAAAAAAAAACTAAAGCAATCAAACAAAGGTCACCGACTTCAGAAGCTTTCAAAGTCAAAGTAGTTTTAGTGTTTGTAGTTTTTTTTTTTTAATTACTTTGAACAGGTTGACATTTGTATTAATTTTTGTTGAAATGACTTTGACCATTCTTGACATTTTTTATTGTATGTTCCATTCATTTTTCCATTGACATGCCACTTATCTTCAATTTATAATTTTATTGTTAACCAATTAATTATTTGCATGCCCAAATGACGGCAAAATGTGGAGGACTTTATTAAAACAGAACATCTATGTACCCATGTTTGCAAAAAATAAGTGATTTGATTTGATTTTTTTTTATCAACTTGGAGGATTGTATTAATGATTTTGATGATTATAATTCTGTAACTACATAACTATGTCATAAAGTCGCAAACGATATTTTCATCTACATACAACTTAGCATTGCTCTGCAAATTGCAAAAAACGTAAGAACATTTGAATTTCGCGGGCCACCCTGACCTTAAACTTCAAAGTACAAATATTAATTGTTCCAGTAGGCCCCCCATTCTTAGAATAAATCCTTGAAAAGTATAAAGTGGCTAAGATGAAGTAGTTGCTTGTTTATAACGGGTGAAGAGTGCATTGAAAAACAAAATCTAAAATAAAAAAACTAAAAACAGTAACAATAAATGTGATAACGGGCTACTACGGAACCCTACACTGCGCGTGGCGCGACACGCACTTGGCCTGTTTTGAATTTTCGAAGTTTAGTCATTGGAGATCACTATGGAGTTCAGTAAAAACAAAAGTAGATAATTTCTGTTTTTTCGAAAAGTTCTTTTTCTTTTTTTTTTAAAGTTATAACGAAGTATTAGTAAAAACTTAGATTTGTTTCTTTATTACAAAACTGATCAATTTGAAGTGATTTTTTATTTTCCTTTCGTTTTGCACCATCCGAGGGCCTCGCTAAATGTACCTTGCCCACACTAAATTTAGGTCCTGCGCCGCCACTGAATGTGAGGACCATGTGGGTTACATTTTTTTTTTTTTTTTTTTTTTACCCCTCAACCGTCTGACAGTTTGAGTTCTATAGCTTATAAGCGACCTACCCAAATGTCCTTTCTTTGGTATTGTTCGTCGTTTCGTTGAGCTCCTTGTGTTATAAGTCGAGCTACACGATAACTGACAAATGTTTGCACTGACTGGACAGGTTTACTCAAATCTGTATGGTTCTTTCTTCAAAAGACCATCTCAGACACTAATATCTACATGATCCTCATGTGAATTGATCAAGATTATGTCTGGACTTCAAAAGAGACTATGACCTCTGAGTTTGTTTCGGATGTTTCTTCTCAGAGTAGTCAGGTACGAAACACCGGCCCCATCTAGTTTAAAAAAAAAGCTGACGGTAAAAGTGTTTGTGAAAACCTACTTACAAAATAAAGATCATTTATCATTTATCATTTATCATTTAACTAGTGTTATAATCACAATTTTACCATTTTATTATTATTCTTTTTTAAATTATGTGTTGTCCTGTCGGGCTAATAAATGCTTTCCTTCTTTCTTTCTTTCCATCATTCGTTATGGCGTAGTGGCAGACAGAAACTCTATTAACCAGTCTTACCAAGTCAATTAAGGTGCCGGCGGAGAATACGTCGTTCAGTCTTACAAACGTAATACCAAAATAATGTATAAATCAAACATATTCTTAAGGTTTGTTTTACAAAATATCTATGTTCCCAAATATACATTTTGAAAGAAAAATTATTTAACGATGACATATGAGGAATTTATACCTACTACTAATATAACTTATTTTTCTCATAACTCTTGTTTAAATCAGTGTCCACTCAAAATATATATTTGGAAACGTAGATATTCTGTAAAACAATCGAAATATAAAAACATTACCTTAAGAATATGTTTGATTTACAAATTATTTTGGTATTACGTTTGTATGAACTACGCATTGCTTCGCAGGCCTGTTAACCAGTCTTACCAAGAAGTATCGAGAGTATCGTATTAACCAGTACCTCGATTACAGAGGTCAGATATGCAGTCGCTCCATGTAAAATACTGGTGTTCAGTTGTGTCTGGTTAGTTTCGAAGCCAACTCGAACATAGTTGGGAAAATGCTAGACAATGGTGTCGATTCTGTTGTGCACAAACTAAACTTAATTTAGGCTATTGCTATCTTTTTCTCTCTAATAAAACGAGAAAGAGACGGACGTAATTTAGAGCTGTCAAATTTAATTCGAACTAATATTTCCATACAAATGAAGGGTGCACGTAAAAACATGTAGGTAGACTAAAAACACGGTGAAGCGCAAGGCATAAAGTAGTTTGACATCTCTAACTAAGTGCATAGCTATAGCCGTCCTTTTGTCGCACTGCCTTTTAGTAAAAGATAGCAGTAGTCTAAATTAAGTTTAGTTTGTGCACAACAGAATCGACACCAATGCTCGTTTGAGACGCTTTATTCTAATTTGATCAAAAGCACGAAAACAAAAACAGTCACAGATAATCTGATGGTATCTTACTACTTATACGTCACCAATCTTCAAGTAGTCAACGTAATTACCTATTGTTTGTAAAAAATCTGAAATTATTATCCTCAATAGGGTAATTGACATCTATTGAAAACATGCGTCAGGAGAAACCAGACAAATAGCCTTATTTAAAGTCTCGAAGAACTTGCTTAGTCATTCGGATGATAACGCACTAGCAATGTTTTTGAAGACCTAGTTAGACAAACGATACTAAGATTTATGACGGAAAACTCAAAAATGAAACACTGTTTTAAGTTTTCCCAGTTAATAAAGAAACTCATGAAAGTTGGTTGGCTGAGATGATTGGTTTGGTTCTCTTATCAAACTACGATCATGGCGCTTGTAACAGCGTTGAAATATCGGGAACTCAAAATAAAATTCTCGTGTCACAGTGTTAGTTACCATACTCCTCTGAAACGGCTTGACCGATTTTAATGAAATATGCTTACTTATAGGTATTCAGTAGGTCTGAGAATCTGCTAGTATCTATTTTTCATACCCCTAAGTGATAAGGGTTATCCACCCCTTACATTTTTTTTTACTAGAAATAATGTTGTATATATTATTATGGCAAAACAATGTTGTCCGGGTCAGCTACTAAAATATAAAAATAAATTAGACCTGTAATTGGCTTTCAGACTACTGTACAATCCGTGTCACGAAAGATGAGACCTGTCACGCCACTTGAAACGAGTGAAACTTTGTGAAATCTTGATTATGCCTCGAGGTAAAGAATTAAGAAGATAAAGTAGGAAGATGGTTTACGACGTGTACACCTATATGTCAAAAGAAGTATTTTGTTACACAATTAACTCGTATACAAGTAGTTTGACAGGTCTCTTCTTTCGTGGCACGGACTGTACTGTCCTTGATCTGTTTGTTTTAGCTGTAAGACTCCCATGTTATTTAAATAAATAAATAAATACTGTTCGGAACCAGTCCATTTTTAACAGAAAAAAACATTAACAAAAGCTAATCACAACGATAAAATCATACATGGAATTGCTATCATACAAGATCGCAAGATGTTCTAATCAATGATTCAACTGCACTTACGCAGGCTTAATTGCACAATAATAGAATTTAAATTATATTTATCTCTTGAACAATCTCTTGCAATATATTTCCTTAAAAATCACGTTTTTGCAAAGACAAAGAGACCGATGGTATGTTTGATAAGGTGTTGTTGCTACTCTCCATTCTACTCGATTCTCGGTACCTCTCATCCAGTTTCATCGTTGCTCCACGCTCGCCTGAGGGCGTCAGTCACCATAGATAATCTATATATATAAAAATAAATTGCTGTTCGTTAGTCTCACTAAAACTCGAGAACAGCTGGACCGATTTGGCTCATTTTGGTTTTGAATGATTTGTGGAAGTGTGAAGTCCTGGGAAGGTTTAAACGGTAAAAAGTAGTAGGTAGGTAGTAGTAGGTAGGTAGTAGTGGGTAGGTAGTAGTAGGTAGGTAGTAGTAGGTAGGTAGTAGTAGGTAGGTAGAAGTAGGTAGTTAGTAGTAGGTAGGTAGTAGTAGGTAGGTAGTAGTAGGTAGGTAGTAGTAGGTATGTAGTAGTAGGTAGGTAGTAGTAGGTAAGTAGTAGTAGTAGTAGGTAGGTAGTAGGTAGTAGTAGGTAGGTAGTACTTTTGACGCAGACGAAGTTGCGTGGGTCAGCTAGTACACTATATAATACAAGATAGATGCGCAACTCTGGTTTTCGTTTTTAAAACTGTGTACCTAAACTGTTAGATGACACTGTTAGTTTCTGTTCAACCAAATAAATACAATAAAAACTTTTTTACAAAAAATAAAACCGACTTCAGAGAAAACAAAAAAGTGAAAAATAACTTTGGCTTCAGAAGTCGGTGACCTTTGTTTGATTGATTTAGTTTTTTTGTCACCGACTTCTGAAGCCAAAGTTATTTTTCACTTTTTTGTTTTCTCTGAAGTCGGTTTTATTTTTTGTAAAAAAGTTTTTATTTTTTATTTTTTGGTGGTTCACATGTACTTACCCCTTCACAGCGTACCGGCGTGATTTTTTTTATGAACTGGTGTAAACAATAGAAAGATATGAGATTTCAGCGATTCCAGTACATTTGCTATCATTTATTGAGGAGTTCCCGTCGCCTATCTTCCGAAGTTCTTCATCAGATCTTTACCAAATTGAAATGGGATCACTCCAAGAATGTACTCTTCCTAAAACTACCCAAATCTCTTCTGGTGTGCCTATAAAATTTAAGGAATTCCCTCTATTTTTCCAGGATCCCATTAAATGGAACTTAACATATCTAACTGTCGAAATCTGGTTGTATTGTACACTTCTGCGTACTCCCTCAGAGCAGACAGGCGTGATGTTACATCACTATGTTACATAAACAATAAACAACCAAATCATTGCAGCAATTACTGCAGCTTTGCCGTGTATTTTTGAAGAGTTCCATTTATATCTCCGAAGATCAGCGTCAGATCTTAACTAAATTGAAATGGAACCACACGGAAAGCACCAGCTTTCAAATAAAAAAAGAATCATCAAAATCGGTTTACCCAGTGGAAAGTTCAGAGGCAACAAACATTGTCGAAATCTGGGAGTATTGTACACATCTAGGTACCCCCTCAGAGCATACAGGCGTGATGTTACGTCATGATGTAGTATGAACAATGAACCCACAAGCGATTGCAGCAATTACTGCAGATTTGCCGTCTATTTTTGAAGAGTTCCTTTGTATATCTCGGAAGATCAGCATCAGATCTTCAACAAATTAAAATGGGACCAATCGACAAGCACCAGCTTTCAAACAAAAAAAGAATCATCTAAATCGGTTCACCCAGTCGAAAGTTCTGAGGTAACAAACACAAAAAAAAAAAAAAAAAAAAAAAAAATACAGACGAATTGATAACCTCCTCTTTTTGGAAGTCGGTTGAAAAGTAATTCTTGACTACGGATTCGAACGTGAGAACTATGGGCAATTCATTTCAATTCATTCACAAGGCAACCGCTGTGCTATCTATTTCACTGTCAAGTTATCTAAAGTAGCTGCTCTCTTTATGACAGTTGTAAAATAGTCAAACAGTTGGAAAGTTTATGTCCTCAAAATTACAGATAGCAGCCTTATCTATGAAAATTTTGTTTGACGCCAATGTAGGTATGGTGGCGGCCCCGACTTACGAACAGTAAGTCGTGGGTTCGAACCCAGACAGGCGCATTACTTTGTGTAATTTATTTCATCACCGCTGCTCTCAAAAACGGTGAAGGAAAACATCGTGAGGAAACCGGCATGTCCTAGAACCAAAAATTCGAAGACATGTGACATCTACCTATCCGCGCTGGGCCCGCGAGGTAGATTATTGCCCTTTCCCTCTCATTGAGAGGAGGCCGTGTCCCAGCAGTGGGAACATTATAGGCTGATGATGATGATGATGATGATGAATGTATGTATGGAAGTTTCACCCCCAGTCAGTCACGCATACGAGTATAAATTGCGTTATCTAAAGTACGATAATATTATCTACATATTTGCTACTGTTTTTCTCGCTGACGTACGTGACCACCCGTGCGCGACCGACTGACAGCGTGACAGGCTCACGCTTTTCGATTCGCGATCTGCAAGATGATATCTCAAGAAAGGAGGTGTCTGATGAGATAACGAGTAATAGACAAGTATGGAAGAAGAAGTCATGCTGCACTGACCACTAATAAATTGGAATAAGGACAAGAGAATGATGGCGTACGCTTAAAGAGGAAATTCTTATCACCGTCCGCCACCACCACCACTGAATACATGTAGTCATACATAGGTGAGTTTTGTTAGAAATTTGATAATGTCCTGCGCTTGCAAAATATTCTGATTTCAAAGCACTCTTTGAAATCAGAATATTAACGGGCAAGAAACTCCATGGACATTAGACACTTCTAATGTCCAAGGGGTTTCGTGCCCGCTCTTCTCCATAGAGATTTACGCTAGGGAATGGGTAACTACAGTACTTTCACACATTAGTCTCAACTATTGAAGTAAAAACTTTGATAGACATTCCCCATAGATCTTCAGTCAGTTTGATTTTTATTTGCTGGAAAGCTTTAGTAACTGTCATTGGGTTTATGTGTTTTTTTTTTTAATTTAGCCTGGCATCCATATACATTCGCTTTTAATAAACCAATTGAGACTTCAGAAGAGGAATTTAGAGCCTCCGTATTTTTAACGGCATATCGGTAAAGAAATTTACAAATTCCTGAGCTACTTCCTGATTAGAGCTTTTAGGACCACATACTGTATCCAATATATAGCTAGTATGACGTACTTTCTTCCTGTTAGTCTTATATCTACCCGAAGACGAAAAACACAACAATTAGCGATAGTTTTCAGGATGCTGTAGGGGCTGACGCGTACCCTGCCCATGATGGAGGCGCATCGCTTGCGCACGATGGCGTAAAAGCCATCAATGCCCACTTCCACGAACAAGCCGAAAGCACTGCAGTAGCGCGGCAACCGCATCAAAACCCTGAATGCATTGTTGTATTATAATAATAATAATAAAAGTTTATTAAAACTAACTGAGATCCAATTTGTTAGTAGTACAATAACTTATAAACTAGTGTTAGTAATACAAACTTAATTTACTCGCCCCCTGCCTGACTCATGAATCGAGGTATCAATACATGTGAGCATTACTGACAACAGACAGTTAAGTCTACTGGGTATCATATTTTTAACGCTGTTGCGACTAGCCCGTACTCTGTTCAGCATTGACGCCTACCGCTTGCGCAGAGTAGCGTAGAAGCAATCGATGCGCGCCTCCGCAAAAATACGTGGTGCACTACAGTGGCGGGGCAACCGCAACATAGTCCTAAGCGCATTATTGTATTGTACCCGTAGAGCACTACCCACAGGCTGCAGGTGTAAAAAACTCTCTCTTTAGAACCTTCTGTACACATAAGGCTCTGAAGAGAGTGTTTTTTTACTTCATTTGTACATCGGGAATACCTGCGAGCAATCATGTTTGCAACAACACACCAAACATCGTGAGGAAACCGCCATGTCCTAGAACCAAAAAAATCGAAGATGTGTGACATCTACCAACCCGCACTGGGCCCGCGTGGTAGATTATAGCCGATTCCCTCTCATTGAGAGGAGGCCGTGTCCCAGCAGTGGGAACATTATAGGCTGATGATGATGATGATGATGATCATGTTTGCTTTTAAGGGGAATTCCCGTATAATGCTACGTTGACGTTCAATGTCCTTGTCATCCTTAAGGTCCTCGGTAACCAGATGACCCAGGTATTCGAACTGTCGTACCCTAGCCAACTCATCTCCATACAACATTATAGGGGGAACGCAAGCGGGACACCTAGTCACAGCCTTAAAGACAGCATACTCGCTTTTCTTCACATGGGGCGAGCTCAAGCCCCCCTGTCTCACGCCACATTCCAACTTACATGGATCCGATAGGGTGCCCGCCCATCGTACATTATTACCTTGATTGCTATACCAATACTTTAAAATATTCACAAGTTCAGACGGTAGGGCCCCTACTTCTTGTAACTTTTTCCATAGGATGTTATAACAGACTAAGTCAAAAGCTTTGCTCAAATCAAGGAAACAGGCATACACAGGCGTGCCCCCGTGGGTATAGTACCTGACAGCATGCTTCATCCACAGTATGGCATTTTCCATCGACAGCTGAGATCTAAAACCGAATTCATTGTCCTGCAGAACTATAGATTCATCCAATGGTGCATCCAGCAAGCTGTCAAGAACCTTGGCCATCACAGTCACTAAAGATATTGTTATAGATATTGTATTCCTATAATTATTTTTGTCGGATATGTCTCCGGTTCTGTTTTTAACCATGGGTCCTACAATATTGTTTTTAACCGACTTCTAAAAAGGAGGAGGTTCTCAATACGGATGTTTCTATTTTTTTTTTTTTTATGTTTGTTCGGGCATAACTCCGTCGCTTGCCAACCGATTTGGAAAAATCTTTTTTTGTTGGAAAGGGTATTCTTTCCAAATGGTCCCATAGCCACCAAGTCGTGATCTGATGATGGAATCTTGGCCAAATCGAGGGAACTCTTCAGATTTTATATGAAAACGTGTTGCGATTTTGGTATTTTCTACAACAAGTGAAGCATTTGCGTTTGATAACAACCATTCTACCATCAGATCTGATGATGAAGCCAAGAGTCACGGAACTCCATAATGAGACAATGTACCATAGTCGTGTTTGGGCTTGTTGCAATTGTAACGTTATGCACTTTCCATGTATCAAGCACATGTGAACCACTAAAAAAAACTTTTTTGCAAAAAAATAAAACCGACTTCAAAAAAAAACAAAAAAGTGAAAAATAACTTTAGATTCTGAAGTCGGTGACCTTTGTTTGATTGCTTTAGTTTTTTTGTCACCGACTTCAGAAGCTAAAGTTATTTTTCACTTTTTTGTTTTTTTTTGAAGTCGGTTTTATTTTTTTGCAAAAAAGTTTTTTTATTAACTGTTTTGGCAAGTAAGAGTGACTTATGCATAACGATGCAATAATTTTTGCGTGTAAAAATTCCTTATTTGACAGCTTCGTGATGAGGTTGTTTACACCCTGTACGAAAGCCTGCCTTAGAACCAAATTTTCCTAGACATTAATCAACCAGCACAGAGCAAACTTGTGATAGCAATCTTGACGTCTTAGGCTGATTATGTTGTGTTATGGTCCACTGAAGTACCTATATTTAAATATAGCCTAATAACTAATCATAATTATTATAACGTGACCAAATACTATGATGAATAATTATTCCGTTTCAGGTACAAACTTGAACATATCGGCGGTAACATTCAAATAGATTAGCTTGATAAGATCGAACAATTTTGATATTAGCTATCATAGATCATTGATGATTGATCTTATTTGATATCTAATAGGTACTAGTAGATAATTTTGGAATTGCCTACCGGTTTTTATATTTAATAGCAGTTTTTGGCAGATCACAGTCCATGTACACCGTCCGACATCTGCCCAGCTTTTTCCTAAATACCAGTATTTTACATGGAGCGACTGCCTATCTGACCTCCAAAACCCAGTTAATCATCATTGTCCAAAGCCCGAACTCATACACTGCAGGGTATGGGCCTCTCTTTTCTTGTGCCAATCTCCACGATCCCGTGGCAGCCTCAACCAGGTGATGCCAGGTGGTGCCAGGTGGTGGTGGTGGTGGTGGTTCTTTATTTTTTTATTTTGTTAAAACTTGATGTACAATTAAAACGGTACAAAGGCGTACTTAATGCCTAAGGCATTTTCTACCAGTCTACCTTATGGTGATGCAGAGATAGTACACAGTAGGTGTAATAACCGAAAAACAGACTAGACATTATTTGCTAAAATTATAAGAATAAAATAAATACATACATATAGCTAAATATATAAAGTTAAGAGAGATAAACAAGGAAAACTACAAACACTTAGTTTTGAGACGAATCTGCCAACTACTTGCGAATATGCTCTCTGTCGAGCCTTCACTTTGAAAGTGAAACGACTAGTCAACGTCCTGATACTCTGGGCGCAATCCAAAGCGCATTCCAAAGGAAGACCGCTTGGACAGAAAATAAAGATTTTATAAAGCCAGATCGGTGAGAAGGACAGCGTAGAAGACAGTTATTGGAAGTACGAAGATTTTTGCTGTGCGCAGAGCATAAATATTGAATATGAGAAGTGAGATAAGAAGGAGAAGTGGGTTTGTGAAGAAGAGAAAACAGTGTTGTAAAAGCCTTCAATGCTATGCGCTGCCGGATGGGTAGCCACTTTAACAGCGATCGATGAGCAAAAACATAAGCATGCTTGCGGAGATTGAAGACGAATCAAATGCAGTTATTAAGAAGTCGGTCAAGTTTATTGAGCAGATCATTCAGGTCATGGTAGCGAACATCACCATAGTCAATCGTCGGTAAGATTACGGACTGTACAAGCATTGCCTTAATGTGTGAAGGGAGAATATTTTTCAGCCGGTAGAGCGACCGCAACGTTCCGGTAACTTTCTTGCTCACAATCGCAACCTGCTTACGCCAGATCCTTGATGTCAGAGCTAAACGGAATTACTGTGCCGTCAAAGGTTACCGGTGGCACCGTTAAACCGTTCAGCCCCCTCAGGCTATGGGGGCTCCCTATAGCCTGGCACTTGGTTGGGTTAACCGCTACACCGAAACGATCAGACCAGTTTTTAATTACACGCAAACTCCGATTGAGCTCCTCGATCGCACTGGATAAGGTGTCAACACCTGCCTGACGGTAAAGCTGTAAGTCATTAACGTAGAGATGATACGTACACTGAAGCTCGGTAATTATGAGATCAATAAACATAGAAAATAAAAGTGGAGATAAAATACCGCCTTGAGGGACGCCAGTTTCAAGATCGCATCAGCTAGAGTTAGACTCACCAGCAAGAACCGACTGCTGACGCCCCTGAAGTTAGGAGGAAAACCATTCCAACGCCTCGGGTGATACAATGAGATAGGAGAGGACGGATACAAGGACTTCGTGACTGATGGTATTGAAAGCATTTGAGAAATCAATCAACACTAAGACCGTAACTTTAGTGTCTACTATTCCTCGCCTTATACAGTTAGTCACTTTAAGGAGAGCTGAAACAGTACTGTGCCCAGGCCTGAATCCGGATTGAAATGGACTGATAAAAGAGTTTTTGTGAATGAAGTAGGAGAATTGCTTGTGTACACAGGCCTCGAGTACTTTGAATAAAAAAGGAAGGATGGAAATTGGACGAAAGTGAATGGAATGTGTGGGATTATAGATCTTAGGTAGTGGACAAACATGAGCTTTCCGCCAAAGGGAAGGGAAAACACCAGCGTAAAGGGAAAAGTAAACTATATGGGAGATAGCAGGAAGGAGCTGATCAACAACTGCCACGATCATGTGTCGACTGATGTTATCGCACAGCCCACGGCTTTGGATTGAATGGATAGGATAATCTTTTTGATCTCTCCCGGATCGATTGGGATGAAGGCAAAGGGAGCAATATTGGGTCGCGTCAGACCAGCAAAGTGTAGTCGAGAGTTTGACATTTGGTTAGACTATTAAGGGTGACAAGTTCAGTGGAAAAATGACGATTTAGATCGTCTAAGCCAAATGTGTTAGGAAGGTCTGAATGCCGCGATCTGCCGATACCTAGAGTTGCAAGGAATTTCCAAATATCAGCAGAAGAAGCAAAAGTGATATTATCAAGAATGTGGCGGCGTTTAGCGTTGCGTATCATCTGATTACACCGATTACGAGCAGCCTTGAAGAGGGACCAATTATCTTCCGACCGATCTTTCTTAAACTTCCGAAACGCACGGTACCTACGTCGCATTGCCATCCGAACTCCCCTATTCATCCATGGCGCAGGTGGACGCTTCACCTTGACTCCTAATAGAGCGTGAGTGTTGTACAGCTTAACAAAAACATTATTTAAATAGGTAACTTTATCGTCGACTGTGGTGGCTTCCTCTAAGGGTGTCCATGCTCTCATTCTCGAACAAACATTTTCATAGGCACCATGCAATTCTCGGTGATTTCGATTTCGGCTCCCTGTCTGCCACAGAGATTTTTCTGAAGATCTTGCAACGTAGGAATTTGAAAATTTGTATATTGGTAGGTTTCATTGACGTGCATAGGTACTGGGGAATAATTCTGCTATTTGTATAAATTCATCACTTCAACACGATTCCATTCCCATCCCATTGTCTTGTCATTTTGCTCAAAGTTTGTAATCTGCTAAATTAACTATGGTCGATCATTGGTCGGTCGATGGTCTCGAAAGGTAAAGATTATAATAGAGATTACCAAACTTGACAGAACTTGATCATTATGAAATCAATGATCGCCCATTCTGACACTATTGTAATAGCAGAATTGAAGCCCTGATTACCCGTCAAAAAACAAAATACATTAATTATTTATTTATTTACATCTACCATTACGGGTTAACCCCATGTGAAAAATGCGCCTTATTTCATACTAACTCAATTGATGCTTCTTTCATAATCTATACTAATATTATAAAGCAGAAGAGTTTGTTTGTTCGTTTGTTTGTTTGTTTGTTGGTTTGGTTGAACGCGCTAATCTCAGAAACTACCGGCTCGAATTGAAAAAACTTTTTGCATTGGATAGTCCATTTGTCGAGGAAGGCTATAGGCTATATAACATCACGCTGTGACTAATAGGAGCGGAGCAGCAATGAAAAATGTTACAAAATTGGGGGAAATTGTATTCCCTTTGTGAGCTTTTTCTCTCTTATGTGACGCAGACGAAGTTGCGCTAGTTATATTATGATGAAAGAGAAAGGAGTTAATGATACCGTGACGTCTGACAGGGGAGAGGTAGAAGACCGACAACAAGCTCACCCAAAATGGGGCAGGGGAGGGAAGATGAGGTTTATGGGCTAATTTCTTTAACCTGTAACAAACAATGAATTCCTTGTGTATTCATTCAGAGAACTACAGAATAAACCGCAGACGCAGGCAGGCTCGCCCGGCTAAATGAAATATAATCACAAAATCTCGCCTTGGCGGCAGGGGTTGGTATACATCGACGGCGCGTTCGTGTTCCACGCGCGCCTCAAAGACATGTCAGCAAAACAGAAGGGGCCCGCAAAGGCCGATGCCTGCCGGGGTTGCGGGACTGTTCGAAAGAGATACCGTGGCCCCGAATCATAAAGGGCGAGGAAGGAACATGGATGGGTTTTAGTCAGTAAACTTGCCTTGGCGGCAGGGGTAGGTAGGTACACAATAGGCATTTGGCAGGCACGTATGGGGTGGGGGGATAGTTGGGATTAAACTCCCCCCCCCCCCCCGAAATCTGATTTACATATAATAAACGGGAGCATAACCACTGCGAAGTACGTATTACACTGATTAGAGTGTCAATGTTTGTCCCCCCTCCCCCCCGAACCAAAAGCCTGGATACGTATTTGCCATTTGGTTATACTCGTGGTTATTCTGCGTGATGAAGTCTAGTGATCAGGTCTCGCTTCTCAGGGACGAGTCTGTATGTTCTACAGAGAGTAAACAACCTCATCACGAAGCTGTCAACCAAGCATTCTGTACATCAAACTAAGTAACTGTATGCAATTTTTTTTTTTTTTTTTTGAGGTGATAAATTATGATTTGTCGTGGAACTGAATGTTACGTAGGTACTCAAAACATTGTGCTGATGGATTAAACAGTACGGGGATCGTGGAGGTGTATAATGTAAACATCTTACAATAAAAACTTATCTATATCTATATAAATAAAAATGAATTGTTGTTCGTTAGTCTGATTAAAACTCGAGAACGGCTGGGCCGATTGAGCTGATTTTGGTTTTAAAATGTTTGTCGTAGTCCAGGGAAGGTTTAAACGGTGAGCAGTAGACAGGTAGGTAGGTAGGTAGTAGGTAGGTAGGAAAAAATGCATTGCAACGCATGCCGGGTACAGCAAGTATTTTAATAAAAACTTGAATAAACTTGGAACTTTGACCCCCAATATCTCCGTTAGGTTCCCAGGTATGGTGTAGAATAAAAAAATTATCGCAATAACGGGGAGATCAAGTTCCTTTCGGTTTCGTGAAGAGGTTTTTACACCCTTTAGTAGGTACATTTATTTCATGTAATGAAACAAGAATTTTTCGGTGTTCGAATGACGTTGACAGATCCTCGATCGCTCGCTCGTTGTACACGTCACCTACGCTTGCTTACGTCAATAAATGATCCAGCGTAATTCAGTTGCAGTACATTATTTTAATTGACGTTACGTATCTACCTAATTTAAAAAAAGGAAAAATTATATCAAGAATGATAAGAAATTTATCAAGAACCTTCCCATACTTCACAAGAATTATATCAAAGGCATATTCGTGAAGACCTTGTGATAATGACTTTTAAAACTAGTTGGGAGTCCCCGATGATAATATTATATTATGTATAGTATATCTATATACCGCACTAGCTTCCTTGTTAACAACAGCCGCACGGGTCAATCTAGTAAAAGTAAAAGTAAAAAGTTTTTATTTTGTAACATATACATTTGGCACAATTACAAAAGACACGATGATAGCTACAAAAGTTTAAAACTGTGTCGCAGCCATCAACGCCCACTTAAACAGCAAAAACAATTGTTCCAGACTTAAACTATTAATACAGTATAACTAACACTGAGGTAAACTTTAATAATAGGGGGCGTGTGTGAAAGTGTGTATGTGGGTGTGAGTGGGTGTGCATGCGGGGGAGTGCGTGAGTGTCTATGTGTGCCTGTGTGAAGTGTGGGGTGTGTGTGTGTGAGTGAGTGAGAGTTTGTGTGTGTAAGTGTTTTTGCTAGTTAAGTTTCCACAATTTTCTCAGTTGCGTCATATGACAATGATTTCAACCACTCAGTCAATATCAAATCTGTAGGTTAAACAATACTTGCCTAGGTTGGTCTGTGAATGGGTGACCACCCTTGCATACCGAGTTTCCTTCTTGCCTCGGAAAGCTCGTTAAGCTGTTGGTCACGGCTGTCATTTGTCCATCTTTGACAGTCGTAAAAAGTCAAAAAGTCTGACGACCAGTTTTACCAAGTGGTATCGTATTACCCAATATTAACTGGGTTGTGGGAGGTCAGACAGGCAGTCGCTCCATGTAAAATACTGGTACTCAGCTGCATCCGGTTAGACTGGAAGCCGACTCCGACATAGTTGGTATGCAGATGAAGGTACGCTTCACGAAGCCAGCATTCTGCAGGTGCAGTACACTTCTGATCAGTTTGAATTTTGGCTGAATTTATTTCCGCCATTTAATTTATCAAAGTAGCGACCACACATAAAACCTGGTTGTTGGATCACTACAAGCAAGATTTGTATGAAAAAAATGTTATAAAGTGTCACGTTTCTGATATACATGACCTATCAAAGTTTAATTCTATTCGGTGATGGTTAGCACAACTTTGATTGGTTCAGCACTGTGCTAGGATACAGATATTATAACCTTCCTTGTGAGTCTTTTAAATTTGAAAAAAAAAACGAGTAATGTATATTTAAATTCAAACCGGTGCAGTTTTTCTTCATGCCCATTTCTTATACGAACTCCACCCAAGCGAAGACGAGACTAGAGAAGAGGACATGACATATGTGGTGGCTGATGTAAAGCACCTGCAACAGGTTATCTCTCATCAGAATCAGAATCAGAATGCTGTGTTTGTAAACACAGGTCATATTACAATAGTAGGTAATGTTACAGATAGGTAGATCCTCTATGTTTTGCTCAAAGGCGTACAAATATAAGGTGTTAAAAAATTATCTGCAAGAAATTCGTGTACGCACTCGGTATCAAAAAACAAATATTTTCAATCATTATTAGTTTTTACATAAAAAAATCATTGCCAGTCCAAAGTCTGCAAAATGTGACGGAAAAGTTAGAATCAGCTGTCTACGTTTGCGCTGTCGCAGGGGTGAACGACCACGCGCGCGGCCCCTGCACGGTGCAGTCATAGTGCAGTCACAGTGCAGTCAAGTGCGCATATTCAATAATTTTGTGCGCAGTGAAAATAGTGTATGTGTAAACAGTGATATATATTTAATTAACGTTGTCTTTATTTTTAACACAATTTAACTTTTGAGCCCACTCGGTTCACCAGCCAGCATCAGCATCTGCTTTTCGCTCAGACACATTGGCATCACAGTTAGTCATTTGTGGAATATTTTCACAATCAGAATAAAGAATTATAATATTATGACCATCATAAATCTCTTTATCGCTTAACTTCTTGAAATTTTGTCGATAACCATCTATAATAATCGGATTGTCAGTGATAGTTATATCTGCTGTTCTGAGAGATTTTATCAAAATGATTGAGTTCATAGTTTTTGATTGTCTTAATAAATTTGAATATTTGCTTAATTCGATAGACAGTCATAAACCCTTTTTAGGGTTCCGTAACCAAATGGCAAAAACGGAACCCTTATAGATTCGTCATGTCTGTTTGTCTGTCACAGCCACTTTATTCTGAAACTATAAGAACTATGCTGTTGAAACTTGGATTTTCACACAAAAGTAGATACAAAAACAAAAAAAATGTGTTTCAGTTTTAAGTATGGGGACTTAGAACTGAAACAATTTTTTTTTCATGAGACCCATAAATGTCAAAAATCAAAATCAAAATCAAAGGATTTATTTCAAGTAGGCCAGTTACAGGCACTTTTGAATTGTCGAAACAAAAATGAACATTTAAAGTAGCTACAGTCCCAGTCACAAGACATAAAAACTCGTAGATCTCTATGGAGAAGAACGGGCAAGAAACTCCATGGACACTCTTTTAAATCAAAATATTGTTACAAAATCTTGGTTACATCATTCATGTTGAGATGGTATATTATGTGAAAACAATGTAGCAAGATGTGCACGTTAAAAGTGTCCATAGAAAAACCAAAATAAAATACAACTCAAAAACAAAATAATTAATTCAAATAAACCATGGCGACTAAGAGATGACCAGTCACAACTGACAGCGCCCGTTCACGAACATGACGCTTGGATCAGCACCATTCAGCTCAACCATTTTGAAGGGAGCTAAATGGTCCGACACACGCGCCACCATCAGCGAGACATTTGAGAGAGCATGACATACTCTCAACCGCCAGGGCACATTCTAGTCAAGAACTGCCGTAGGCTTTCAGTGAATGATAGCTTTCTAGTACATAGTATTCACATGATATGGGCTATGCGATTATATAATACTAACATTGAATCTATACAATGCAAAGATAGTTGTGTAATGTGGGGATAGGTCTTCAAAAATGATATAGAGGTTTCAATTTTTTTTTTTTCTAAACTGATTAATTTGCGCGAGAGACCGTTCCAAAGTAGTAAAATGTGTGTCTTCCCCTCTGTAGCTTCTAAAATAAGAGAATGATAAAACTCCATCGTGTAAACTTCCGCCGAAAATTGGTTTGAACGAGATCTAGTAAGTAGGTTTTTTTAATATGTCATAAATCGTAAACAGCAATTTACCTTTCATTCAATCTACTACGGAACTCTTCATGGGCGAGCCCGACTCGCACTTGGCCGCTTTTTTTTGAAAAAATCGCAAATGAATGGAGCGGAAGGGAGTATCAGACTTTTACTAGCTAAAACTCATCCGTGTTCCTTCTTAGCTATTTGTGTTCCAGGACCGCGGTAACTAGCCGATAGCCGGCCTCTTTTTGGAAGTCGGTTGAAAAGGAAGGAGTCCCCTTTTCAACCGACTTCCAAAAAGAGGAGGCTATCAATTCGATTGTTTAATTGGGTCGACGACATCATCACAATCCTGGGATTCACCTGGATAAGGGACACACGGAACCGGGAAGTGTAGCAGAAAAAAGGGGAGGCCTGTACCCAGCATTTATTTCAAGTAGGCCAGGTTACAGGCACTTTTGAAATGTTGAAACAAAATGAACATTCAATGTAGCTACAGTCCCAGTCACAGGGCATAAAAACTGTGAAAGTACTGCAGTTGCCCATTCCCTAGCGTAGGTCTCTGTGGAGAAGAACGGGCAAGAAACTCCATGGACACTCTTTTAAATCAAATTATTGCTACAAAATGTTGGTTACGTCATTCATGTTGAAATGGTAAACTATGTGAGAAAACCAAAATAATCAAAATCAAAGCTGTATTTCAAGTAGGCCAATAACAGGCACTTTTGAATTGTCGAAACAGATGAAAATTAAATGTAGCTACAGTCCCAGTCACAAGATATAAAAACTGTGAAAGTACTGTAGTTGCCCATTCCCTAACGTAGATCTCTATGGAGAAGAACGGGCAAGAAACTCCATGGACACTCTAACAAATCAAATTATTGATACAAAATCTTGGTTACGTCATTCATGTTGAGATGGTAAATTATGCGAGAACAATGTAGCAAGATATGTACTTTAAAAGTGTCCATAGTAATAACAAAATAATTCATTCAAATAAGCCATGGCAACTAAGAGATGACCAGTCACAACTGACAGTACCCGTTCACGAACATGACGCATGGATCAGCACCATTCAATTCAACCATTTATAAGGAAACTAAATGGTCCGACACACCCGCCACCTTCAGCGAGACATTTGAGAGAGCACGACACACTCTCAACCGCAATTCAAGTCAAGAAATAAAGGTTTTCAGAGAGCGATAGCTTACTAGTACATAGTACTCACACAATATGGACCATGCGATTTGTTATTCTCATCCCATTTTCATTCATTGCTGGATATTAGGTAGAGGTCTCTTAGCCCGCAAGGGCCGAAGCCTGCCGGGGTTGCGGGCCTGTTCGAAAGAGATACCACGGCCCCGGAACATAACGGGCGAGGAAGAAACATGGATGGGTTTTAGTCAGTAAGAGTCTGACACTCCCTTCCGCTCCGCCCAGAGTGGGAGAAGTAATTTGATGATGTCCCATCCCAAAATAATAAAAAAGAGGTCTCTTTTTGTTTGTGCAAAGCTCCAAGTTCCGTCACAGATTACCAGATACTACACTCCATGTACTTACACGCGCTAATCACCTACCGAGCGCCGGGTAACCGGTAACCCATAGCGCAGTGGGTTGTCAACAGCCGCGCGGCGCGCACGTACCTACGCATATTCCCCAAAGATAACTTACTAAAACTATTTGACCGATTTCGAATATTCTCTATGTTAACAATCAGGAATTTAAATAAGGGAAAAAAATATTAATCATGACATCAAAATAAAACACCGCTAGGCAATTTTTTAACAATTATTTTTTATATATTTCGTTATTACTTATACTTATTTTTAAAACAATTATAAATTCTGATACATTATAAAACATGTTTAATTTTATAACGTACCCATACTAAAAATCTCTACTAACATCTTCGTCGACAGAGGCAGCCCTAGCAATCCGCAATATCCACGCGGCTGCGCGATCTACAAAGCAATACCCACTTTACTTTTGTAAGGTTAGGTACATTTTCGTTCGCAGCGTCTATTGAGTTGAAAGTGTAGGCTATTATAGCGGTAGGTATTGAAC
The DNA here is from genome assembly GCA_916618015.1 of Xestia c-nigrum. Classification (NCBI taxonomy): domain Eukaryota; kingdom Metazoa; phylum Arthropoda; class Insecta; order Lepidoptera; family Noctuidae; genus Xestia; species Xestia c-nigrum. The sequence continues at coordinate 12,435,127 of OU745273.1, forward strand.
ATTTTGTAAGGAGTGAGTTATCTGGTAATCTGTGGTTCCGTGGCAGCCTCATCCAGGAAATTCTCGCGGTGGAAACAATCTCGTCTACTCATCTCACCGCCGGACGACCATAACTTCTCTTTCCATTCCTTGAATACCACTCTGTCACAGATTTACTCTACCTCCCATCACCGCGCTTTGCTAGGTGTCCTATCCATTTGAGTTTCAAAATGGTATTTTTTATATTACAAGTGCGTTCTTAATTACAATTTGCTAAAATTAACTAAACCTTAAACTAAAATCTTAAAAAATGGCGTCAAAAAACTCCTCCTCTACGCTGTCAACTGGTAATATCCCAAAGACATTAAATTTAGGTATATTTAATCTCTTTGTAATATCCCCAAGAGAAATACGTTTCAAAATTAATTTTAAACTGACTGAGAATATGCATGACGGCAGTTAAAAAAAATGTAATCTACAATTTTTTCCGTTAGTTGAAGTAAGTATTGAAAAATAATGGACACGTATTATTTTTGTGAGAATCAATGAATATTGACAAAGATAAAACGCATCAAAACTCGGGAGTGGGGGCTCGTTACGTCAGAACTCGCTAAAACTGCTTCATTGCTTAATACCTAGGCGTGACGTATTGAGAATTTAAAAAACCGTCGTATCTTTGTCAATTTTGGTTTATGTAACAAAAGAAAAAAATCGGATCAAATACAGGCTGTAGACCACTTCATCACAAAGCCGTTAACCACGTATTCTGTACATCAAAGTAAGTAACTTTACGCAAAAATTATTGCTGGGAAACAACTTCTTTTTTGAGGTTATAAATCATGTATCTAAGTATGTGGTAGAACTCTATGCAACGCACTTAAAACATTGTGCTCATGAATGGATTGAATAGGGGGTCGTGGAGGTTTTAAAAGACAAAATCTTACAAAAAAAACTTGAATTTAAAAAAAACTTGTCAAAAAGTTGTAACTTTGTGATGGTGCCGTAGATAATGCTTAACCTCATGTAGGTACCTACCTGTATAAAGGATGTAAAACACCTCTTCACGAAGCTGAAAGGCATTTGTTCTCCCCATCATTGCGATATTTTTTTTGTTCTACACCATACCTGGGAGCCTTTTAGTTACGGAGATATGGGGGGTCCCATCGATCGTAATGATGGGGAGAACAAGTGCCTTTCGGCTTCGTGAAGAGGTGTTTTACACCCTTTATTAGTTGATAATCTAACTGACGGACAAATTTTTGCTTTTTGTCGTCTATCCTATTCGTCAATGGAAAACCCCAATATCGCTTTTCCCGAATTAGAAACAGTTATCATTTTCAATGATTACATAGACTAGATAATAACCTTTGTAATATGTTTATTGGATCCAAAGATATATCTGTTTCAGAGAACCACCACCATTTGAGAGATAACGCTATCTATTATTCGACTTATTACGCGCGTTTCGGTAACTGATTAAGGTGTTCCAAAACAGTATGTATTTTTTGATAAATGATGCTAGTTCCGGTACTTTAGATCCTATTCTTATCTGTATATTGAGATTAAAGTTAGGTAATCTGACTAATGTATGATTGTAGTTCTGCTAACCTGCTGTCAGAGTTTTTACACCGCCCATGGGCCTCTGACTTAACTTTACATGCTGTCGAGTAATATCCGAAAATACAGAGGTGCGTGTCTTTTTTTTTCTAATGGGAAATCATCAAATGGCCCGAGAATGAGTGTCAGACTTTTACTGACTAAAAACCTTCCTCGACCTTTACGTTCCGGGGCCGCGGTATCTCTTTCGAACAGTCCCGCAGCCCCGGCAGGCTTCGGCCCTTTCACTTTGCTGACATCTCTTTGAGGCGCGCGTGGAACACGAACGCGCCGTCGACATGGCCTGTCGTCATTAGACGGACGGACGGCTAGCTAGCCCATAGTTAACCGTCCACAGGCCCGCGTCTACGGTGGCCGGTAGCCAACACGTGGCTCCCGACGCCCGGTGCGTCTCCCGCGGCGGCTGAGGCGAGAGGTTCTCTCCCTCTCGCAGAGATGCGTGTTTTAATTTTGTACTTGAGGCCTATGATTTCGCAGTCCAACGGTCACGCCACTATGAATCGTAATCGTCGAATTCTCGTTGGCCACCACTTGCTTGTCCGCCCTGGTGATCAGTCGAACTAACTGGATGCATCATGTTGTCAGACTTTAGGGCTACTGACTCCTCTTAAAGCTTGACAAAGTTGTACAAATGACAGCCGGGAGTAACAAAGATTGGAAGAACAAGAGTAACTTTCGGTTTCGAAGCGTCTTTGTACTGTGTCTTTGGTCTGTCTTTTGTTATGGCTAATCTTCAAAATGCCTGGATCGATTTTGACGGGCCTTCATTGGTAGATAGCTGATCCTTCCTATATCCTATCCCTAATATTATAAATGTGAATGTAAGTTTGTTTGTTACGCTTTCACGCAAAAACTACTCAACCGATCATCATGAAACTTTGTACACATATTCTTGGAGGTATTAGAAGTAACATAGGATACTTTTTATTAAAAAAACTAACCCTCACTTGCAGACGAAGTTACGCGGGTCAGCTAGTATTATAATAAATTAGTACCTAACTAAGATTGCTTTTATTTTAGAAAAAGGACTAGGATTCCGTGAAAATAAAATTAAAACGTTTACTTAATTGTTATCAAAATCATATTCAAGTAGGGAAGTGATATTTTATGATATTACCACAGAATAGAAAACATACAGAAGTTGTACTCCTTTGATCTTAAAGAAAGCCGACATTTTAAATGCCTAAACTAGGCGCGGTCAATCTAAATTGTGTCTTGACGCCAGGCGTTAGAGTATGTTATTCGGTGTCTTGCTGCTTAATGCTCAACCGGTAGGGCTGCCACAAGTACTAAAAATATAATACTACCAACATTTTTGTATTTTAATATATTAATATTTAAGGTATTATACGTCAATCCGGTCGAAACGTCGGGATTCAATTAAAGTTAAATTCGCGATAAATACCCGTCTTCTTAAGTTTTATAAAATGTTCTGGGCAGCATGTTAATTGAAACTTATATACTTACAATTGTTTTACTATTTAATTATTTTTTTCTTCATTAAACGTATTCAAAACATCCATACCCACATTAACAGTTGGTTCTACTTTTACTTTCACTAAGGATCAATAAGTTCTGGAGTGGCGACCGCGAACCGGAAGACGATGCGTTGAAAGACCTCCCACTAGGTGGACCGATGACCTGGTGAAGGTTGCGGGAATCCGGTGGATGCGAGTAGCAAGGGACCGGTCAATGTGGCGACATTTGGGGGAGGCCTATGTCCAGCAGTGGACGTCTTTCGGCTGAGATGAAGTGATGATGAAATATCAATAAATCAGTCAGTTAACAAACACGAAGTACACGACGCAAGCGACCAGTCGAAAGAGCGTGAAAAATTAATGCGGCATACGTACGACAGCCCTACCGTACTTGCATATTGTTACATCGGACCTACTAGAACATTCGAGAGGGCAAGTGATTGCAATGTGTGTACGTTAGAGGTTCGAGAGCATTCTATTATTATTAGTTTTAAAGTTAGGTAGGTAGAAACTCGCGACCTATTTGTAAAAAGACATTAGAATTTCGACCGTACGCCTAGGGTATAAGATTCATTATTTGCTTGTTTTGTACAAGTAGGTTATACCTACTTGTTTTTATTACCTACGTACCTACCGTTCCATTGTGTTTTTTATGACCCTCTAGAATATTCGTGATTATTCTGGTGTGTCTGTTGGCGAGTATAAATAGAGCGCTCAGGGCCGCGACAGTCAGTCACCTCCGTGTTCTTGAACATGAGAGGTGTCAAGATAGAAGCCTGGCGGGGCAAGCGTGGGCCCGCCCAGTGCCACCGGTGCCAGAAATGGAGGCACTCGTCGCACCACTGCCACCGGCCGCTCGCCTGTGTCCGCTGCGGTGAGGGGCACTCGGCGTGGGACTGCCCCCGACCACGTAGCGAACTAGCCACGTGTGCCAATTGCGGGGGCGAGCACCCCACAAATAATGTCAAGTGCCCTTCATTTCAAGCAGAGATAAGGGCTAACAGGCGATTGGGCACAGCCGCCGCCATTACCGTCTCACGGCGACCGGCAACGGTTGTCGAGGGGCCAAAAGAAGTGGCATCCACCGAGGCCCAGGGCCAGTCGCTCATGGGGGCGGCCAACGGGCCCACCAACAGGGGAGAGGCTCCCCGCTCCTCGAAGCGGCGGAGGGGAAAGAAGAGGAAGCGAGGGGGCAAGGGTAAGGCACCCCTGCCCCCCACCGCACCTGAGGATGTCTTACCGGGCGACCCGCCTATCCTGGCGCGGGCGGTTCCGGAACAAAACATCCAGCTGCAGCCTACACAGGAGAAGTCTGTGGGGCCGACAGCTGACGCCGGTGTGGCGCGGCCGACGCCCCCAAGACCCACCGTGCAGCGTGCCGAGAGCGGCACTTCTACAGCAGGCTCAGTTGCCGGCCCCGCAGCCACCAACAAGGACTTCACAGCCCGCGCCATCCAGCTACTGATGGACCTGATAAAGGCCATCAGGCAGGGCCAAAGCGTGGAGCTTGTTGTCCTGGACGGCCTGGCCTCGTTACTCAAGTTGTACCAGGGCTAGGCCGGGCAGGACAGGGACTTCCCGAGGCCCTGCAAGCCATGGTCGCCCCCCCCTCTGCCGCCTCTCCACCGGATCGGACCCAGGTAAGCTGTTTTCTCGGTTACACGCGGCTTACCTGCACAAAATGACTCCACACACAGAACTCTCACCCAGCTGCGCGACGTGGGCCAAGTTAATATGGGCACGTCACGTAGCAAGTCCACTCATGCATCTCTCTACACACACGTAGACTCACGCGTGTCGCGGCCCTAGGGCTGCGATACACGCACACATGGGCGGTGTTACACATTACAATACCGCCCACACACACACGTCGGTTCCTTAGTCTGTACCACGACCGGCTAGCTCTGGCTAGTGGGGCGGGCGGGGAGCACACACCCACTGTAGGTGCGCTATAAGTCGGCACCTCTGTCGCTGGTTGTCCCCCGCCGGGCCTCCTCCGGGTAACCGGAGGTCTCACCTGGCGGGGACGGACCGCCGAGGTGCTGTGAAGAAAACAGCGCTGTGTGACAGCGCTGTGGCGCGCCTACAGCACGCATCACAACAACCACACACATGGGCGCATGTTATAAACACGCGCCCATCTTGACCTGGGACAGAGCCCCTCCAAGATACGGGTCCCGCAGTAGCGGGCCCAGGTATGGCTCCCGCGGCCAGGGGGCATAGCGCCGCCCCGTTACCGCCTGCCGCGCCCCCTTACGGGGGCGCAGCGACGTCCACCTTGCGACAGTCAGTCTTGTTTTGGCTACACAACGAAGCGAATCGAAGTGAACTATAAGTGCGATATCTAAGCGAATAGTGATCAGTAGTGTACAGTCACGTCTAATAATATGTAAACACTAAATAATTTTTAAAATTGTGTTTCTCCTAATGTACTGATTAAAATTTAATGTTATTACGTACACAGTATTCTGGAACTCATATTTTTATGAAAAAGATCAAATCTCCTAGTTACAGTCGTTATTTCTCGCGGAAATAGCTATAATATCAAGGAAAGTGTATACATATTATTAGACGTGACTGTACTTGTGATTAAGTTTAAGTTGTTTTGTGATTAATAAAGTTATTGTGTTGTTCAATCGGTAGTAATAATTTATCTCATACCCAGCTCGTAACAATATTCATATTCAACTAGCTGACAAACGCAACTTCGTCTGCGTCACATAAGAGAGAAAAACGAAAGGAAAAAAACGTCCCTGTTTTTGCAACATTTTTCATTCCTGCTCCGCTCCTATTGATAGTAGCGTGATGTTATATAGCCTCAAGCCTTCCTCGATAAATGGACTATCCAACACAAAAAGTTTTTTTCAATTCGAGCCGGTAGTTCCTAAGATTAGCACGTTCAACCAAACAAACTCTTCAGCTTTATAATATAAGTATATAAGTATAGATTATAAAGCAGAAGAGTTTGTTTGTTTGTATGTTTGTTTGTTTGTTTGTTTGGTTGAAAGCGCTAATCTCAGGAACTGCTGGTTCGAATTAAAAAATATTTTTGTGATGGATAGTCCATTTATTGAGGAAGGCTTTTAGCTATATAACATCACGCTCCAATTATTAGGAGCGGAGCAGGAATGAGAAATGTTGCAAAAACGGGGATTTATATTACTTTCGTTTTTCTCTCTTATGTGGCGCAGACGAAGTTGCGCGGGTCAGCTAGTTTTCAATATGCGCGTAGCGGTAGGTAATTATCTCATACCTACACACGGAGTGACAGAGCTCTGATATTACGCACACGAGCTTAGGTCGCGCTGATCAGCCACTCACCAATAAATCATCACAAGGTTAACAAAATTAATGAAGTCATTGTTGTATTGTGTTGTACTTCACTAGTTTAGCCGATAAGTCGAATATCGTATAATATTAAATCCGAAGTTTCTAATCCCTTATTCCGGCATTTAATTCAAAACAAGGAAAACATAACATGGCTATAAATATTTAGTTGGTATAAATAATCTAATTTCGTGTAAGATAGCTTTCTATCTTGGAATTCGAGTGCGTAATAGTTGTTTATGTACTTAGTCTTTGTACTGGCTCACATAATTTTATTGTGTCTGGATTTTTTACAGGTGCGGAAACATACTGCTAACAACAAAACGCAGTATTTTTCGTGACGTGCATGCGATGGTAGTCAACTTACGCGGTGTGGAGGGAAGGAGGGGTCCCCCTTGCCCAGTGGCACAACTCTCATGAAAAGATAATGCACCATTCCTGAGAAATACCGATTAATATAACATAACCTTAAAACACTTTATATTCCCCCTAAAAAGCGTAGTCGACGGAGCCCCGCTTCGCGGGGCCCCTATTTCCGAGTGCAGGGTTTAAAGGAACCTAACTAACCTAACGGGGGGGTGCCTTAAGTCCCGATTATGGGGGCAGAGATACTTCCGTATGTTCAGTTGACAATAATTCGAGACATTACAATATCGCGAGAAAAAACACGTTATATTGTAATATAACGTGTTTGACAATTTTACGGTGACATATATAATCTGATTTCGTGTTAGATAGCTTCTATCTTGGAATTCGAGTGCGTAATAGTGGTTTATGTACTTGGTCTTTGTACTGGCTCACATAATTGTGTCTGGAATTTTTTGAGGGGCCTAATTCTGCTATTTTAATAAATTCGTCACTCCAACACGATTCCATTCTCATCCCATTGTCATTTTGCTTAAAGTTCGCAATCTGCTAAATTCACAATGGTCGGTATTGACCGACCATTGTGAATTTTGCGAGACCATTGGGTCTCGTAATAAAATTGTGTTTTAATGGCTTTGTCGTATTGTCATTATTATAAAACCCTTAGTACAAAAATGGTTTTCGAAATCTACTACTAAATGCGAACATTTATTCATGCCAGATTTCATGTACGAGATTAATATTCTATGACATTTCTTTCAATGGAGTATCAGTGGTTGTTCATTGAGAAGTCACAATGGCGCCATTATGATATGTTAACCGTACTGGTTCAACACTCAGAAGCAGGGACATAGAATTTAAAATACTTGATAATAACTTCAAAATTCAGCTTTATTATTATAGTTACAGCAGTACATTAATTCAGTTAATACAGTTGATTATAAAGTTGCAAGGCAAGTGGCTGGCACCGAGGTCGAAGTACGAATGGCCGAGGATGGCCGGTCTAACGCTCAAATGCACGTCGACTATTAATTTAATTCCCGCCATTCTACTTGCTTGTGATTGGTCGAGACATTGACATTTGACGAGCCAATCACATGAAGTTCCTAGAAATTATTGTAAATAGTTGCCAACATAAATAATTATTAAAGGTATGATTTAAATATTTATAACAGCTCGGCCATCCGGCTTCCAACGAGTCCCTCGTTGTTGTGCAGTACAAAAACAATACTCTATATTCCCTAATATAAATGTAACTAAATGAACATAAATTATCTCGTTAGATCTTAATAATACAATAGTACATTACATAATTATAATCTAAATAAAGCTTAATAGGTGTTACTCAATAGTAGATTTACTCCTAAATTTATTCATTAATCCATGACCTTGATTAACAAAACACTTATAGGTACTTAACCTGTAGGGTGTCGGTTACCTGACACTCCTAACTTAACATATATCTTATATAGATAGTACATGTACTGGTCCATGACCTTGACCAGTAGATTTTGCTAAAGTGAGAGGCATCCGTTACCTGATACCACTCACTAACTCATGAGTACATGACTCTAACCAATGAGTTGGGTGTCGGTTACCTGACACTCCTAACTTAATATGTCTTATATCGACAGTACATCTACTGGTCCGTGACCTTGAGCAGTAGATATTTGTTAAAATGAGAGGCATCCGTTACCTGATACCACTCACCAACTCATTAGTACATGACTCTAACCAATGAGTTGGGTGTCGGTTACCTGACACTCCTAACTTAATATGTCTTATATCGACAGTACATCTACTGGTCCGTGACCTTGACCAGTAGATATTTGTTAAAATGAGAGGCATCCGTTACCTGATACCACTCACCAACTCATTAGTACATGACTCTAACCAATGAGTTGGGTGTCGGTTACCTGACACTCCTAACTTAATATGTCTTATATCGACAGTACATCTACTGGTCCGTGACCTTGAGCAGTAGATATTTGTTAAAATGAGAGGCATCCGTTACCTGATACCACTCACCAACTCATTAGTACATGACTCTAACCAATGAGTTGGGTGTCGGTTACCTGACACTCCTAACTTAATATGTCTTATATCGACAGTACATCTACTGGTCCGTGACCTTGACCAGTAGATATTTGTTAAAATGAGAGGCATCCGTTACCTGATACCACTCACCAACTCATTAGTACATGACTCTAACCAATGAGTTGGGTGTCGGTTACCTGACACTCCTAACTTAATATGTCTTATATCGACAGTACATCTACTGGTCCGTGACCTTGACCAGTAGATATTTGTTAAAATGAGAGGCATCCGTTACCTGATACCACTCACCAACTCATTAGTACATGACTCTAACCAATGAGTTGGGTGTCGGTTACCTGACACTCCTAACTTAATATGTCTTATATCGACAGTACATCTACTGGTCCGTGACCTTGACCAGTAGATATTTGTTAAAATGAGAGGCATCCGTTACCTGATACCACTCACCAACTCATTAGTACATGACTCTAACCAATGAGTTGGGTGTCGGTTACCTGACACTCCTAACTTAATATGTCTTATATCGACAGTACATCTACTGGTCCGTGACCTTGACCAGTAGATATTTGTTAAAATGAGAGGCATCCGTTACCTGATACCACTCACCAACTCATTAGTACATGACTCTAACCAATGAGTTGGGTGTCGGTTACCTGACACTCCTAACTTAATATGTCTTATATCGACAGTACATCTACTGGTCCGTGACCTTGACCAGTAGATATTTGTTAAAATGAGAGGCATCCGTTACCTGATACCACTCACCAACTCATTAGTACAATATAACTAACCAATGAATTAGTATTTACTAGTCCATGACTTTGACTAGCAAATACTTCAGTACTTAATACACGGAATAATCTAGATGATACATGACATTAATCATCGTAACTAAGAACCTATATTAATTAGCATTAGATACTTTTTACTATGGCATCGAATTACTTGGTTCTTTATGTACTAATAAGTATTAGAAATACACAATGTATTTTGATGCTATAATCAATAGAATTTTACAGCTCTTCACATTAAAATACATCTATCACAACGTACATAAGCATCTATTTACAACTCTTCACATTCAGATTCATAAACATTAAGCTCAGGTTCACAATCAGTTGATACGGGTTCGTTAAAGCAGATCCATGGGAATATTTTATCAATGGCTACCACAGCCTCGTACCTCTTACTAGTCTTTGTGAGGGGTGTGTCCTCGACCACGAACCTATCGTTGGGGAGTACCTTCTTAATTCTGTAAGGACCTTTACATTAAGGTTCGAGCTTCTTAGACTGCCCCTCTATTCCTGTCGCAGCTCTTACTACTCTAACCAAATCACCTTCTTTGAAACGCATTCCTACTTTCCTGTACCTATCATATCGTTCCTTGTCCTTACTCTGTTGTGTCCTAATAAGCTCACCGGCCGTAGCCCTAACATCGTCTAGGCTTTCCCCGACCTCAGAAGTAACTTCGTTAATTACGTCATTTAGCAAACCTTCAGATGGGTTAGTTAGATTTCGCCCGAAAAGAAGCTCCGCTGGAGTCTTTTTGGTTGTTGCGTGTATAGTGGTATTGATACCCAACTGTATGTCTGGTAAATGTTCATCCCATAAACCATTTGGTTTGTCGTGGTTCATCGCCCCGAGTGCTGCCAAAATGGTGCGGTTGTACCGTTCCACTTGGCCATTCGCTCGGGGTGTGGCGACAGCATTGAGCACGTGCTTTATACCGCATGATTGTACAAACGTCTTAAACAGCCTACTAGTGAAGCTTGTTCCCTGGTCCGTAATCAAACAAGTCGGCACACCGAAGTAACTAAAATGCTTTCTGAATACCCTAATGCTTGTGGCCGATTTGGTATTTCGAACAGCGGTGATATCAACAAATTTAGTGAACGAGTCTATGATAACAAGGATGAATGTATTGCCACGCTTGGTGCGGATAAAAGGACCGAGATGATCCGCATGTATAGTATGAAATGGTATGATGGCTTTAGGGATGGGGTGTAGTTCACCGGGCCTGGCACCACTTGGCAGCTTGTGATGTGCGCACTGAAGGCAAGCCGAGACGTATTTTTTTACAAACCGTCTCATCTTTGGGAACCAATAAGTAGTTTGTAAGCGCGCCAAAGTTTTGTCAAACCCGAAGTGTCCCACATCATCATGATTGGCTTTCAGCAGTTGCCATCTGGTGCCACTTGGAACAACCCAACGGATAGTATTTTCGTCAATTATACGATATACCCGCCCATTAACAAGCTTGTAATTTTTGAATATGTCAACGGCATCTTTACATTTGGGATCGCCTAAAATATTCGCGATATTTTTAATGTCTTCGTCTGTCTGTTGCACTGTTGCAAGCCAATCATCGGTACCTATTGAAAGTACGTCTAACACGTGATCAACGTCTGGACTACCGTCTATTGCACCCCTACTAAGGGCATCTACGTGAGCCATTTTGTCACCAGGGCGGTATTCTATTGAGCAGTCGTATTCCAAGAACTGCAGCCACCAACGAGCAATTCGTGGGACTAAGTCGCGTTTACTCAAAGTTGTACGTAAGGCGTTGCAGTCTGTGACTATAGTGAATCTAATACCAAGTAAGTAATGCCTGAACCTATTCAATGAGGCTATAATAGCGAGGGTCTCTAACTCGAAGGAGTGTAGTTTTTGCTCATCCGGACTGGTTTGCCTGCTGTAATAAGCGATAGGTTTGAATACCCCAGACTTGTCCTGTTGCATTAAAATGCCGGCTACCCCGTACTTGCTAGCGTCGGTATGGAGTTGGGTCAGTGCACTAGGGTCATAAAGTCCCAGAACCGGTCTTTGTACTAAGACCTGTTTTAATTTTTCAAACGATTTCAGTTCTTCACTACCCCAATTCCAAGAAGAATCCTTCTTCAACAGACAAGTCAGAGGGCGTGCTATTAAGGCAAATCCCGCGACAAACCTCCTGAAGAAGCTAGCAAGGCCTAAAAACCTCCTAACTTCGTGAACATTTGTTGGCGTAGGGAATTTGGATATAGCGTCCGTTTTGAGCGACCCTGGTCTAACACCCTCTGAACTGACTTCGTACCCCAGGTAGTCTATGTTATCATAAAAGAAATTACATTTACTCATTTTGAGTGTTAGACCACTTTTTGCCAGTAACTGCAACACCTCCTCCAAACGTACCATCCCCTCATCAAATGACTTGGCAGGAATCAGGATATCATCCATGTATACCAGTGCATACGATGAAGCAGGTGAATTGTGAATGATCTTATTCATTGTACGCTGGAAGACTGACGGTGCGTTTACTAACCCGAAAGGCATTCTATTGTACTCGTATTGACCATTAAGGGTCACAAACGCGGTCTTCTCTCGAGAACTTTCAGCTATTGGGATTTGATAGTATCCAGACGCTAAATCGAGAGTAACAAATACTGAACTGCCTGATAATAAGTCCAACTGATCCTCGATACGAGGGAGAGGGTAGTGCTCTTTCTTTGTTTTACTATTCAGGGCACGGTAGTCTACACATAACCTCTTTTCCCCAGACTTTTTGTTAACTAGTACTATAGGGCTCGCGTATGGACTGTTAGACTCCCTTATAATGCCGTTTTCTAACATTTCCTTAATCATATCTTGAACTAGTTGGCGTTCAGTAAAGGATAACCGGTATGGGCGGTAAACGACTGGATTAGGATCGTCTAGTTGAATCACCATTTCAGTTTCTGTTGTAAACCCAAGATCTTTTAAACCACTGGAGAAACAATGTTTAAATTTACCCAACAAGACCCTTAACAACTCTTTTTGATCTTTTGTTAAATTTTCTCCACAGCTGATTGATGATTCATCTGGTGACTGGTCACTAAAAACTAGTTTTTGAATTTGTAGGCTCTCAGTTAAAGCGCGACTCCTAGTTATGAGACTACCCTTCTCTATAACCAGCTGGTTGTCGCTAATATTCTGAATGAGAATCCTACCCGTGCCTTGTGTTAATTGATACTCGCCGGGCAATAAGTAATGTTCATGACCTTCAATATTGCGTACGGTTCCATTCACGTAAATTTTTCCCGAGAAAGAATTACGCGAGCTAACTGGGATCGCCTTTAATACGCCTCGACCTATACGTGTCTCCTCCATGGATAAAAGAGGACAAATCGGTCAGTGGGTAGCCTTAGGGGCGGATTTTTAGGAGTTGGAGTATATCCTTAGGGGCACTATGAGAAGCAATGAAAACGAAAAAAAAATTTTTTTGGTTAAAAAAATTTTTGGGACAGAAAATTTCTCCTTACTTTTCACCTTGAGTAGGGTTAGGGGCAAACACTTAGAAAATTTTAAAAAAAAAATTTTTTTGGAAGTTGATGCCATACGCTTATAGGCACCATGCGCCGTGCAGAAAACAAAAAAAATAATTTTGGGTTAAAAAAATTTTTCTAACCCAAAATTTTTTTTTTGTTTTCTGCACGGCTCATGGTGCCTATAAGCGTATGGTACCAAATCGAAAAAAAAAAAATTTTTCGAAAAATTTTAGCGCCCCTAAGGCTACACTCCAACCGACAAATCAAAACAGACTCCTCACTAATCCGCTGAAAAATGACATCCGACTCGGTCTTTACTATTTTGACGGAGGGCCTTTCGGTGAAAGTGTGACCTAGTAGTACGGGGCAATTGATTAAGTAATCACCAACTACATAGATCTCCACGTGATTTTCGACTATACCCTGCACTTCGATTGTGACGTTAGCCTTGCCAAGGGGGTTATGTGGTACATTACCTATACCTCTTAATAGAGCTACTTCCCCTGCCTTCCAGTCTAATCCTAAACGCTGAGCTTCACTGAGACGGACCAAAGTACCTTCGCTTCCCAAATCAACGAGACATTCTGAAAACAACCCATTTATTTTAATAGGCATTCTATACTTGGCACTTGAATCGCCTGTGTTTTCAACTTTCAATATTGCCTTTGGTTTATCGTTGGTACTTTGTTTTGTCCCAGGACACTCAGTGTCCTTATGTCCTATCAAATTACATTTAGAACATTGAATCTTCGGTTTTGTGCATCGATAGAATGGGTGACCGGTTTCTTTACAATTGTAGCAGACCATGCGGGATCCGCTCGGCTTCTGGGAATTGGGACCTACTTTAGTACTGGTAAATGTGTTATTTTGTGATCGCCTATCTCTATCCTTAACCTTCTGCTGCTCGTTTGTGGACCTATCTTGACCTACTTTTACAGTCTTCAAAAATTTAAGTAGCAATTCCGGTTCCGTAAATTCAGCTCCTTGTGCTCCCAACCTAACACCACGATCTTCTATACCTGCTATGACACAGTCAACTGCACGTTTTCCTGATATTTCGCAACGATTTAGAAGATTGATTTTAGCATAGTAATATACCTCCAATGGCTCTCCATAGCGTACTTTTTTATTGAGCATTTCCGTTAGTAAGTCTGCGTAATTATCCCTGGTTGGAAAGGATTCCTTCAGCTTTGACTTCCACTCTGACCAAGAAAATAGGAGTGAGGGTAGACCCTGATACCAGATTTTAGTTACCCCTGTTAATTTCGGTAGGGCATAGTGGACTACTTGTTTATCGTTCCAACCATAAATCTGTGCACATTCGTCAACCTTATGAAGCCACGTATCATCCGATTGTTCCTTACACAGAGGGTCAAAATCAGGAATTACATTATTTAAGACAGGAAACCTTTCGCGATCACTTGAACTATTTATACCCTTAAGCGCATTAATAAAGTTCTCGATAAACAGATTACTTGACTCACGCTCACGATGGGTTTCTCCACGGGACGGCGAACGAAGGCGAGAAGCTCTGCTCCTTGGTGAATGCATGGATTCCACGTGGCGCATCTCGTGCCGCTCTGGAGTGCACGGCCGTGTCCTTGAGCGACGAGCACGATGACTTGCCCTTCTTGAAGAGCGTGGCCTGGAAGGAGACCGACTGATCGTCGGTCGCGATCGTCTTCTTTTCGACCGCCTGGACCGCGACAGACGGCTTCGGCTGCCACAATTCTCTTCGGTTGAACGCGTATGCCCTCGACCTCGGCTGCGGCTTCGAGTCGCATCACGAGATCTTAGCGGCGGCGTCAGCGTCTCGCGGGTGGTCCGCCTAGGTCTATCACAGTCTCTTCGAGAACTAGACCTACTTTTATCCATGTTCTCGGGCTTCAACATGTAAAACGAAAAAGAAATGCCCGATTTAATAAACATCGCTATATTATACTTGCAAACAAGGTTATTAGCTTGCACATACTTTATTATAAACCATCAAACATGTCCAACTTCAGGGAGTACCCTGGCAAGATAAACATGCATGACTAGCCATATAAACCTCCGGAATATTTCCGTTACGGAAAATACAGTTTAGTTTTCCAAATTACAAATCATAATAATTATCATACATGTACATCTCCAGGGAGTACCCTGGCAAGATAAACATGCATGACTAACCATATAAACCTCCGGAATATTTCCGTTACGGAAAATACAGTTCAGTTTTCCAAATTACAAATCATAATTATCATACATGTACATCTCCAGGGAGTACCCTGGCAAGATAAACATGCATGACTAACCATATAAACCTCCGGAATATTTCCGTTACGGAAAATACAGTTCAGTTTTCCAAATTACAAATCATAATTATCATACATGTACATCTCCAGGGAGTACCCTGGCAAGATAAACATGCATGACTAACCATATAAACCTCCGGAATGTCTCCGTTACGGTAAATACAGTTTTATTTTTCAAATTACAAATCGAAATTATCAAACATGTACATCTCCAGGGAGTACCCTGGCAAGATAAACATGCATGACTAACCATGTAAACCTCCGGAATGTCTCCGTTACGGTAAATACAGTTCAATTTCTGAAGTAATTGGAAAAGAACTAGCGACTAATTTATTAGTCCGGTAAAGTAAGGTAGGCAGAAGAAAAAATTAAAACAAAATCGTTAAGTACAGGAATAACCTTGTAGCCTACTTTCTTTACTTCGGTAATGCAAATTGCAGTAAAAGAAAATTAAACAAAATAAAATGAACAAATAACACTTACGTTTTCTACGTACGCCAAATATTTAAGCGTATCTCCGATCCTTTTGTGGGCACTAGGTTGCTAATCCCACTTCTGAGATGTTAACCGTACTGGTTCAACACTCAGAAGCAGGGACATAGAATTTAAAATACTTGATAATAACTTCAAAATTCAGCTTTATTATTATAGTTACAGCAGTACATTAATTCAGTTAATACAGTTGATTATAAAGTTGCAAGGCAAGTGACTGGCACCGAGGTCGAAGTACGAATGGCCGAGGATGGCCGGTCTAAACGCTCAAATGCACGTCGACTATTAATTTAATTCCCGCCATTCTACTTGCTTGTGATTGGTCGAGACATTGACATTTGACGAGCCAATCACATGAAGTTCCTAGAAATTATTGTAAATAGTTGCCAACATAAATAATTATTAAAGGTATGATTTAAATATTTATAACAGATAGTAGAATTAACAAACTTGTCAAAATTTGACAGAACTTGATCATTATGAAATCAATGATCGAATACTCTGACACTAATTGTAATAGCAGAATCGAGGCCCTTGTGTGGAAACCCTTTTTTTGTATGGTGGCAATACTGTCATCAGTCTGTACTTAATGGGGGCTATCGTTTTTGAGTTCACCAGATGGCGCCACTGGTGAGTAAGGTCTTGTCATTCATTCTGTTTGATACTTTCAAGTACCAATAACTTCATAAAAAGTTAATTTTATTACATATTGTGCATACTTTAGATTCATATTTACAATATTGCCACTAAAATGAGCAAGCATTGAACTTTTAAAAATATTTTTTCTTCGAAGTACTAAACAAATTAGATGTTGAAAATCAAACTTGTTACTTAAAATCTTCTGGTCATTATTAATCAGGAATGGGTTAATTTAGATCACAATTGCGAATATTAGTCAAAATACGTGATAAACGCATTGCGTGAACAATCTATGACATCTGACATTTCGGAAGACCTTACTCTACACGAGCGCCCCTAGCGGCGAAATCACGCGCGATAGTCCCCATTGTACTACTCCAGGACAACTCGAATGGCGCAGCGGTGAGGCTGCGTGTCTGTGTGATGGAGCATGGACAATCATTGTTTCATACAAATGTCTATGAATAATAAGTATGTATTTACAATAAAATAATATTGTATCTACTATCTGGTGTCAACGACACAAGTTTCGTTGCTAAGTGTGGCACTAGATGGCGCTGTGTGTAATGTCCAGCGATATTACATTATTTATGACGGTATGGATTGAGTGAAAAATGACGAGTGTTTGTATGGTCTGAGGTGTCACATTTATAATGTATGGTAGCATTTTTAATTTTAATACAACCGTGTTCAGATTTTGTCTATTAACTACTCTGAAATGCTACAAAAGCAAACCAAATTGTGATAAATATTAACCTATGATGTCCGAAGATCTGACGTGCCTCATTAATCCAAACATTTTGATTGAGGTGCCACCTTGATGTTTACATAACTTTTGAAGTAGGTATACTATACTACAAAATCGAGGATCATTCCTAGTTTCTTTTTTATTTTTATCTATTCATTTCATTATGGTAAAAAAGTGGCTCCTCAATCCTTATATATCCCCCTTTCATGCAAACAAAAACAAGCTTATGACATGTATATGTCACCGTAAAATTGTCAAATACGTTATATTGTAATCTCTCTAGCGATATTGTATAAACTCTCGAATTATTGTCAAACGAACATACTGCTTACAATAAAACGCATTATTTTTGGTGAAATGCATGCGATGGTAGTCAACTCACGCAGTGTGGAGGGAAGGCGGGGTCCCCCTTGCCCAGTGGTACCACTCTCATGAAAAGATACTGTACCATTTCTGAGAAATATTGATTAATATAACCTAACCTTAATACACTTTATATTCCCCTAAAAAGCGTATTCAACGGAGCCCCGCTTCGCGGGGCCCCTATTTCCGAGTGCAGGGTTTAAAGGAACCTAAATAACCCAACGGGGGGGTGCCTCAAGTTCCGATTATGGGGGCAGAGATACTTCCGCATGTTCAGTTGACAATAATTCGAGAGTTTACAATAATTGCTAGAGAGAAACACGTTATATTGTAATAAAACGTTTTTGACAATTTTGCGGTGACATATATAATCAAAGTTTATATTATCACTAGCTGACCCACGACTTCGTCTGCGTCACTTAAGAGAAAGAGCTCACAAAGGGAATAAATTTTCCCCCGTTTTTGCAACATTTCTTATTGCTGCTCCGCTCCTATTGGTCATAGCGTGATGTTATATAGCCTTCAAATGGACTATCCAACACAAAAAGATTTTTTCAATTCGAACCAGTAGATCCTGAGATTAGCGCGTTCAAACAAACAAACTCTTCTGATTATATTTTATAGATAGATTTTACCAGACTAACTGTTGCTCGCAAACTTCGTCTGTGTGAAGTTATTATTATAAAGACATTACTTCCCAGATCGGGTTGTGTGGCTGCTTTTTATTATTAGTATAGATTACTCGAATAGGATGTTAATATAAGACCTTATGACTTGTGAACAGCGCCATCTCTGTAGGGGTAATGGAACTACGTAGGAGTTTAAGTAAGTTACGAACATTTTGCGAAAATCGTTGGTTAGAAGACTGGTGGTTGGTATAGCCTTGTGTTATTTTTGGTAGATGGCGGCAGAAGTGTGGACGTGAACGAAGCAAGAGTACCTAATCTGTGGCAAGAGTATGACAGAATCATAGCTGATGGTTCCGTAGATAATGCTTAACCTCATGTAGGTACCTATATAAAGGGTGTAAAACACCTCTTCACGAAGCCGAAAGGTATTTGGTCTCCCCATCATTGCGATCATTTTTTTGTTGTAAGTATACCTGGGAACCTTCTAGTTACGGAGATATGGGGGGTCAAAGTTACAACTTTTTGAAAAGCTTTTTTTTTAAATTCAATATTTTTTGTAAGGTATAACTTTTAACACCTCCAAGACCCCCATACTATTCAATCGATCCACCAGCACAATGTTTTAAGTGCGTTACATTGAGTTCTACCACAAAACATGATTTATAACCTCAAAAAAAAGTTGTTTCCCAGCAATAATTATTGCGTAAAGTTACTTAGTTTGATGTACAGAATGCTTGGTTAACGGCTTTGTGTTAAGGTGGTTTACACCCTGTATTATGTTGCCGTCATCTGGTTGAATCTGCTACTTGATTGAATGACTAACGCGTTCAGTGAATGACGACATTTAATTGAATGACTAAAGGACAAATCGTCAAGTTGTTTAATGTATATGTAATGTAATGTAATGTAATGACGTTCAGTCAAGACGTTGAACGTTACAATGTTCAACGTCTCGACTGGACGTCATTTAGCACATTCGTTGAATGGGATATAGCCGACATATAGGGACTTGGGTCACCCCTACGATAGGTTTATTAGGTTGCTTGAAATCTTGCAGACAGAAAATATTATCTACTATTTAGAATAGAATAGAATAGATATGACTGAGAGATGAGAGAGAGAGAGAGAGAGAGATGATATGGTGATGAGATGTGATTTCTGTCACACTATTCCCGTCTGTAACCATGGTTACCGACGTAGCCCGAAGAATTGCCAAACTTAAGTGGCAGTAGGCACATTGCTCGCAGAACGGATGGCCGATGGGGCCGGAAAGTTCTGAAGTGGCGACTGCGAACCGCAAGACGATGCTTTGGAAGACCGGCCACTAGGTGGACCGATGACCTGGTAAAGGTTGCTGAAATCCGTTGGTTGCGAGGCGCACGGGACCGGTCGATGTGGCGACACTTGGGGGAGGGCTATGTCCAGCAGTGGACGTCTGTCGGCTAAAATGATGATGATAAATAGCACAACCTAATTAGCCTCTAATTATGTTCCCAATATAGGGAAAGAAGAACTAGGTACTTCAACAAGCTCCTCTCACCATCGTCATTTGTCTGCCTTTCCCCAACTATGTTGTGGTCGGCTTCCAGTCTAACCAGATGCAGCTGAATACCAGTATTTTACATGGAGCGACTGTCTATCTGACCTCCACAACCCAGTTAGCACTGGGTAATACGATACCCCTTGGTAATACTGGCTATCAAAGTTTCCAGCCATTGGCTACCTGTAACGACTGTCAAAGATCTACAAATGACAGCCGGGACCAACAGCTTAATGTGTTTTCCGAGGCACGGAGGAAACTCGGTATGTAATGGGTGATGGTGACTCATCTAAAGACCGGCTGTGGTCAGCTTGAGTTAAGCTTGAAGATCAATCTGTGCGGCTGTTACAAGCTGCAAGCTCGTCTTCAAGACGTTAAAAAAGTGAGGGCCGAAGCCTGCCGGGGTTGCGGGTCTGTTCGAAAGAGATGCCGCGGCCCCGGAACATAAAGGGCGAGGAAGGAACATGGATGGGTTTAAGTCAGTAAAAGTCTGACACTCCCTCCCGCTCCGCCCAGAGTGGGAGAAGTCATTTGATGATTTCCCATACCAAAAAAAAAGGCTTAATGAGCCTTATGGCTAAATGACGAAGATAAAACGCAAAATAATGTTTTGCGTTTTGTCTTCGTCATTTTTAGGGTTCCGTAGCCAAATGGCAAAATCGGAACCCTTATAGATTCGTCATGTCTGTCTGTCTGTCCGTCCGTATGTCACAGCCACTTTTTTCCGAAACCATAAGAACTATGCTGTTGAAACTTGATAAGTAGATGTATTCTGTGAACCACATTAAGATTTTCACACAAAAATAGAAAAAAACAATAATACTTAGAAATGAAAGTTTAACATTTTTTTTCCTCAAACCCACACCGGTGGGGTATCTATGGATAGTTTTTAAAAATCATATTGAGGTTTCTAACATCATTTTTATCTAAACTAAATAGTTTGCGCGAGAGACACTGCCAAAGTGGTAAAATGTGTGTCCCCTGTAACTTCTAAAATAAGAGAATAATAAAACTAAAAAAAATATGTGATGTACATTACCATGTAAATTGCCACCGAAAATTGGTTTAAACGAGATCTAGTAGGTAAGTAGTTTTTTTTTATTCGTCATAAATTGTAAACAGCCATGTCTTGTACCTTTCATTCAATCTGCTACGGAACTTTTTTATCAATTTGATAAAACACACAAAAACAAAAACATCCAAAAGCGCTTCATTTATTATCTTTGTTTTCACCAAATGATTCCATATAAGTCAGCTGATTATCTTAAACTCTGTAGGAAGTATTATCTGCTACCACTGGGTAGATCGGCGTAGAATAGCCGACTGTTTATTTTTGTAAAGATCGTTATTAACAATATTGGTAACCCTAAATAATTTTCAAAATATTATTTCAATGTCCCAAGTACGACATTTCGTTTTAATCCACCCATACGTGTACCTCATTCATCATCGAATTACAGGCAGAACAGTAATATTGAGCGGGCAAGCAGACTTCAACGACATATGCAAGGAATATGACTTTGATCCATTCACAATTAGTGTGAATTCGGTCAGAAGGTGCTTAAGCCTTAAGGCGCTTAGACGAGCTAAATTAGCAACTCTATTTGTGGTGGTTCAAACTTCGTTTGAAATGCTGTTAGAATAAAGTTCTAATCAGCTTGCACTACAAAGTGGTTGTTACGTCAGCCACTGCAGGCCATGAGTGGTTTCGATCGATTTACAAAAAAAAATATTGATTGGATTAAAAAAATGAAACAGTATCATGGTAATATATTGCTTTTAGAATTATTTGCCAAAACATCAGAATGAGCGCATGCATATTAGTATGTTTTCTATTGTTTGAAAGATATTTTTAGAGATAAGTTCGTGATTTCTTTTTATCGAGCCAAATTAATTGTATTATGTTTTCAAAACAGTATCATGCTAGCATATATCCTGAAGAATATCATATATTTTTCTGGTCTTGTTTAAAGCAGTGAATCATATACTTTTAGTAATTATAAAACTCGCGTTTAGCTCGTGTAATCGCCTTAAATTTTTCAAGTAGCCGTGGGTTATATTGTTTGTTTTGGTTTTATAATATTTTTCCTTATATTAAAGCAGTTTTGTGTTCTTGTACTTACACCATAGATTACTATTATACGTCTATACGTGAAGACTTAGAATAGGCTTTCTGGTGACTATGGTTTCCTTTTTTTTTCTGTATTTATTAGCTGTAAGTCTTCCATGTAGTAAATAAATAAAACAAAAAAACACGTATCCAATATTTTTCGATATTCTTGCTGACGGACCAAACAGAGGATTTATTTATTTCTGAGTATAATTATGATTAAGATCTTAATATTAGACAGTTTCAGTATGTGTATTTCAGTGTTTCAGATGTAGCTGTTATGTATTTTATTAGATTTTAAGTTGTAAGTTTTATATGTGATTTTAAGAATATAATAATTTATAAGTTGTGTATGATGAACGAGCGCTTCTCGCTATCAAACTGTAAAGTTTGGCGAGTAAAAAACTGTAAAAATAACTTGTAATTTTATCAGATTTAAAAATAAAAAATAAAAAAATAAAATATTTTTTTAGTCAATCGGGTCATTCCTAAAAATTGCTTTTTTTCAACAAAATGGAAATACTTTACGAATATATGAACTGAAATGAATGAGCACCATAATAGTTATATCCGCAATCAAAATCATATTCATCTTATCGATATAGATCAGTTGTATTCGTTTAAATGTTAAAGTTTTAACAATGGGTAGCTGATAACTATTGATAAGACAGTCAAAAAAACCTATTTGCATAATAAATATCATTTTTATCAATCAGTTATCGCGAATCGGTTTGCTAAACATGTTGGCAGTTTCATAATATCAATACTAGCGTTTATGCGCGTGGACTGAATAAAAATGTACACCTAGTGGTATAAATAATGACGACGGACTTACAAAATGTACACAAAAATTTCATAAAAAATTGTCCATCTGTTTCGCACGTAAATGATAAACGATATTTATTTAGCAAGTAGGTTTTCTCCAACACTTTTAGATGTCTTTATTTTATAAACTTGTGGGGGCCGGTGTTTCGTACCTGACTACTCTGAGAAGAAACAGCCGAAACAAACTCAGAGGTCATAGTCTCTTTTGAAGTCCAGACAATCTTGCTTAATTCACATGAGGACTATGCAGATTAGTGTCTGAGATGGTCTTTTGAAGAAAGAACCACACAGATTTGAGTGGACCTGTCTAGTCAGTGCAAGCATTTGTCAGTTATCGTGTAGCTCGACTAATAACTCAAGGAGCTCAACGAAACGACGAACAATACCGATAGGACATTTGGGTAGGTCGCTTATAGTAGGTACTCAAACTGCCAGACAGTCGTGGGAAAAAAAAAACAAAATGTGACCCACATGGTCCTCACTTTCACAATATTATTAAATAAAATAAAAATTTACAAAACGAGTGTCAATAAAAATACGATATGTCAAATACACACATAAAACAAACAAAAAAAAAAGTAAAAAATAATAAAATACTGAACTAAGTATTAATGTCAAATCATTCAATGTCACAGGGTATATAATAAAGGAATCAACAATAAACCAGCGAAGTCCGAAATTTCAACATTCACAAAGCAAATTTCATTGGAGCAGTTTAATTCCAAGCCTTTTTATCTTCGAGGTAGTGATTGACATGATAACAAGCACTGCGATGCGAGATTTTATATAATAGAAGACACAGATAAATTTTATTCATCATCATCATCATTATTTCAACCGCAAGTCGTCCACTGCTGGACATAGGCCTCCCCCAAGTGTCTCCACATTGACCAGTCCCGTGCGACTCGCATCCAGCGGTCATCGGTGAACCTAGTGGAAAGCCTTCTTCGCAACGTCTTCAGATTCGCGGTCGCCTCTTTTCAGCCTTGTTAATTAGTTATTATCATACTGGATTATGTAATTCTTATCAACATAGTTTGGAAAAGGTTAGTGGAAAGATGATAAGGAGGTTTCTGTGTTGACTCAGTTGATCCTTTTATGAAAAGAGGGTTGAAGGTTGAGACAGAGAATTATTCTCTAGATGTCTCTAGCTGTCTGGAAGTTAATCGAATTTGAATGTAATAATAGGTAGTTTATGCTTGTAGCTAGTTAGTAGCCTTAGTATTATTTTTTTCAGACTTCATTTGACAATTTCATAAAGATCATATAATAAAAAATGGGATTTTCATTTAAATTAATGTTTTCTGATATTAGGTCCGCTATTCGCTGCTAGATGGCGCTACTGATTCGTTTCTGTCCAATTTGAAAGATTGATCTTTGTCTAACAAACTAATACTCTCTGATACCCAGGTTCTGCAGCTTTTGAGACTACCAGTTCTTTCAATCCAGGGTTTATGTAGACGGGGCTGCGGGACTGTTCGAAAGAGATACCGCGGCCCCGGAACATAAAGCGAGGAAGAAATATGGATGGTTTTTAGTCAGTAAAAGCTGACACTCCCTCCCGCTCCGCCCAGAGTGGGAGGGGTCATTTGATGATTTCCCATTTTGTCCAGCTTGTTCCACCATTTGTAACGTGGTTTGCCGCGACGCGTTTTGGCTGCATCAGATCGCGTAGGTAACTCACGTATGTAACTATAATGACATAAAAATTAGATCTACTCAAAAAGCCGCTAAGCTATGATTCTGAAGTATAACTGGACCGGCCATTTCTGCTGTTAGCTCGTTGACATGTGGAACAAAATAACCAAGAAGTAGATCTTGGTTATTTTGTTTCTTAATGCAGATCCAATTTAATGTCATTATAGTTACCTACGTACTCAATAACGTGACATCTGAACATCGTGAGGAAACCAGCATGTCTGAGAGATATTTCTTGACGGCATCTAAAGCCAAGTCAGAGGGCCATGAGCGGCATAAAAATTCTGACACCAGTATAAGCAACAATATCACGACAAAGAAAATAATACCCTGACTGTTTTAGAGTACCGGGTAAGCGGTACCAAGGGGTATACCTTGGTACTACTGGTTATCAGACTTTGGGGCCACTGACTGGGAAACTTCTAGTTACGGAGATGTTGGGGGTCAAGTTCTTAAGTGAGTTCTACCACAAAACATGATTCGTTACTCTAAAAAAAGTCGTTTGCCAGCTTCGATCAACAGTTAGCAAATTACTGTTGATTGAAGATTCCCAACAATAATTTTTGCGTAAAGTTACATAGACTTTGACGTACAGAATGCTTGGTTGACGGCTTCGTGAAGAGTCTATTTAAGTACACCCTGTAATCTTTATCAACTCACATGAGGATTATGTATATTACACCAAAATCTATTCAAACACTTTAGTTGTATGTGTTTGTATTGTATTGTATTGCATTGTATAATGGGCTGGTGTCCGCAACTCCACGTCAAAGGGCGTATTTTGCGTATGAGCTATAATCCGGTCCAGTGCGGGTTAGTAGATGTCACATGTCTTCGAATTTTGGGTTCTAGAACATGCCGGTTTCCTCACGATGTTTTCCTTCACCGTTTTTGAGAGCAGTGCTGATGAAATAAATTACACAAAGTAATGCGCCTGCCTGGGTTCGAACCCACGACTTACTGTTCGTATGTGAAAGTATGCGTGTGCTTGTGCGTGTGTGTTTGTGCATGAGTGTGTGTATGTGTATGATGTGGATGTGTTGTAGGCCAACCTGCAACAGACCCTCTGTTGCAGTATATGACTGCTGAAGTAGCCAATCCTGAACAGTTATTTTAAGGTCGTGTTTGTTTAGTTGATGAACAGATAGAATTTTGTGAATCTTATTATAGAGGTATGGTCCGAGGAAAACAAAGAAGCGACGGCTGAAGGATGTTTTGGTTGGGAAAGATGTGGCAACAAGGCGGTTTCGACGCGCAGGTTGGTCCGTCGATAGGTGACCGCCGATTACATACTGAGTTTCCTCCGTGCTTTGGAAAGTACGTCAAGCTGTTGGTCTCGGCTATCAGTTCTTTGGCAGTCGTTACAGGTAGTCAGTGGCTCAAGAAGTCTGACAACCAGTCTTATCTCATTCCCCAGTGTTAACTGGGTTGTGAAGGTCAGATAGGCTGTTGCTCCATGTAAAATACTGGTATTCAGCTGCATCCGGTTAGACTGGAAGCCGACCCAATCATAGTAGGGAAAAGGCGAAGCAGATGACGATGATGATTATGACATTTCAATGGTCAACGACTAACACTCCATTGAAAGAAATGTCATAGAATGGTAATCTCGTACATATTGAAAAACGTGTACAAAATCTGGCACGAATAAATGTTCAAAGTAGTAGATTTCGAAAACCATTTGTAACAACGGGTTTTATTATAATGGCAATACGATACTGACATTAAAACACAATTCTATTACGAGACCATTGACCGACCATTGATCGACTAAGAATTTATCAGATTACGAACTTTTAGCAAAATGACAATGTGATGAAAATGGGATCGTGTTGG
This sequence comes from Xestia c-nigrum, assembly GCA_916618015.1. Taxonomy (NCBI): domain Eukaryota; kingdom Metazoa; phylum Arthropoda; class Insecta; order Lepidoptera; family Noctuidae; genus Xestia; species Xestia c-nigrum. The sequence goes on from OU745273.1 coordinate 12,461,409, forward strand.
AATCACTATTTTATAAAAATAGCAGACTAGGGCCCCAGCTATTTGAGAGAAAACTATTGAAGCAAAAAGCCCGCAACTAACATTTTGATTAATAAACAAAGGCATGGGAGCAGCGGTGGCCCAGTGGTGGCGGCCCCGACTTACCAACAGTAAGTCGTGGGTTCGATCCCAGACAGGCGCATTACTTTGTGTAATTTATTTCATCACCGCTGCTCTCAAAACGGTGAAGGAAAACATCGTGAGGAAACCGGCATGTCCTAGAACCAAAAATTCGAAGACATGTGACATCTACCAATCCGCACTGGGCCCGCGTGGTAGATTATAGCCCATTCCCTCTCATTGAGAGGAGGCCGTATCCCAGCAGTGGGAACATTATAGGCTGATGATGATGATGATGATGAAACAAAAGCATTATCACATCAAATTTTTCCCACATAACAAACTCCTTTAGGAACCTCCTGCATCCCTGCTCACCCCTGTCGTCTAAGTGGCTGTAAGAACTCGAAATCAAACAAAAGATAAATTAGTAATTCTCAAGCGACGTCGCGGACTTAGTGGAATAATATTTTAATCCGATCTTGAACAGATGTTTACAGGCGAATCTCATTATTGTAGGGTAGAAGGAACTGTTGTAAGACATGTCATAGAACATAGATTCCCGGATGCTGTTTAACTTTTGTTAAATATTCCTTTTGTTTTACATTTTTTGTAAAGCAAGCAACGACCTATTGTCGGGCCTACGCTGTCCCCCCATACTTTAGTACTAATGCTGTAATGAAAAATAATAATATTGTAATACCAAATGATTTAAAAAGAGTAACCATGGAGTTTCTTGCCGGTTCTTCTCCATGGAATCGACCAACGCGAACCGTGCACCTTTTTCGACGTTTTATAAGTGCCCATCCAGGCCTATGTGAAATAAAATATTTTGATTTTGATTTTGATTGATTTAAATGGTGTTTAAAAAGCTTTCTTATGTTACCGGGCCAACCCGAATTCAGAATTCAAGATTCTTTATTTGGATGAAAATATTGTACATTATGGTTTTACTAGTAAAAAGGCTTCACTCTATAGGGTGTAATGAAGCCGAATGACTTCCCCGTCATTGCAATATTTTTTTGTTACGGACAACTATTTTACAAGTTTTTTTTAAATAGATGATTTTGATGTTATTAAATTTCACAATTTCCACGATCCCCATACTATATTCCATGTATACATCAGCACATTGTTTTAAGTTTAAAAAAATAGTAAAATCTCTGATTTTTTTTTGGGTAGAGTTACCTAGTTTGATGTACATAATTATTCTTTGACGGCTTCATGAATAGTCCGTTTAGATTTTGTATAAAGAGAAAAGAATAATAAATTAAATAAATATAGCTGGACATTTTACACACAGCGTCATCTAGTGCCACACTAAGCAACGAGGCTTGTGTCGTGGACACCAGAGAGTTATAAAACATATGAAGACGGGTATTTATCGCGAATTTACCTTTAATCCTCCTCCTTTGACTTCATATGTTTTATAATGTGTTCTGACCAGAGAGTTGGTATAATAAGGAGATTTGGCTCCTTCGCTAGTGATTGGTAATTGCTAACTTCAGTTAAATTAAATGTTTCTTCTCAGAATAGCTAGACAAAAGACTTTGACGTCATATACTTTGGCTTTTAGAAACAAACTTACAAAAATAAATATCACTTAATTTTATAAGCTCGATTCACATAACACTCGTTGTAAATACGTTATCATTATGTTAGTCATAACATTCCGAATAAAAACAAATTTATTAAACGCGCAGACATCAACAGTCCCCTCTACCCTAATCGCGATACAATAAGAATAAGATTTGTCTCACTACATCCTTTCTAGCTACCCCTCTTCACGACGGATTTAACATAATATTATTAATATTAATATTTTTGTTTCTTATTTTTTATGATGTTGCACTGTTTAAAAAGGCATTTAAAAAACAAAGAAACGGGAAATTATTATGCCTTCTTTTGTTCAGTTTTGATCAGTTTAATCTATACCAATATTATAAAGCTGAAAAGTTTCTTTGTTTGTTGGTTTAAATGCGCTAAACTCAGGAACTGCTGATTGAAATTGCAAAAATCTTTTTTTGTGTTGTAGGTATAGTCCATTTATCATGGAAGGTTATCTATACTTCTATACTAATATTATAAAGCAGAAGAGTTTGTTTGGTTGAACGCGCTAATCGCAGGAACTACCGGCTCTAATTGAAAAAATATGTTTGCGTTGGGTAGGCCATTTATCGAGGAAGGCTATAGGCTATATAACACCAAACTATGACCAATAGGAGCGGAGCAGCAATAAGAAATGTTGCAAACGGGAAAATCACGCGAACGAAGTCGCGGGCAGAAGCTAGTAGGCTATATAACATCACGCTACAACGTATAGGAGTTGAGTATAAATAAAAATTGTTGCGAAAACGGGGAATATTTTTTCCTTTTGTGGGTTTTTTCTCTTTTATGTGACGCAGACGAAGTTGCGTGGGTCAGCTACTTAATAGATAAATATGACAAACAATATTTAAATCTATATTTTAATAATATTATAAAGCAGAAGAGTTTGTTTGTTTGTTTGTGTGTTTGTTTGGTGGAACGCGCTAATCTCAGGAACTACTGGTTCGAATTGAAAAAATATTTTTGTGTTAGATAGTCCATTTATCGAGGAAGGCTTTAGGATATATAACATCACGCTACAATTATTAAGAGCGGAGCAGGAAAGAAAAATGTTGCAAAAACTGGGATTTTTTCCTTTAGTTTTTCTCTCTTATGTGACGTAGATGTAGTTGCGTGGATCAGCTAATTGTGGATATAGCAATAAACAATTTAAGACTAACTTGAGAATTGATAGCCCCATCACTACTTGTGATTGTTTTTTTCGGCCACAGCTACAACAATATTGGCAACAATGACCATTTAGGCATGTTATGGTTGTTTCTTAATACTGTCTCAAAAATAAAAATATTTTATTTTGCATAGGTTTAGATGGGCACTTATAAAACGTCGGAAAAAGTGCACGGTTCGCGTTGGTCGATTTTCATGGTTACTGTTTTAAAGTTATTTGGTTTAACAATAGGTATTATGTTAGAGTGTTAGTGCTTAAGTATATAAAAAGGACATTGTGCTTGTAGATATTTAAATATCCTCAACATTAAGGGGCCGGCGGAGCATGTGCAGTTCATACAAACGTAATACCAAAATAATTTGTTAATATTCTTAAGGTGGTGTGTATAATTTCAAAAATTCAAACCCCTTTTTAAATTCCTTATATCTCGTCTTTATATCATTGTCCTTGTATTGTACAACGGGATGGTGTCCGCAACTCCACAACAAAGCACGTTATTTGCGTATGGACTATAATGCACCACGCGGGCCCAGTGAGGATGGGTAGATGTCACATGTCTTCGAATTTTTGGTTCTGGAACATACCGGTTTCCTCACGCTATTTTCCTTCGCCGTTTTGGAGAGCAGTGGTGATGAAATTAATTACACAAAGTAATGCGCCTGCCTGGGTGACCCATGACTTACTGTTCGTAACGCGGAGCCGCCCCCACTGGGCCACCGCTGCTCTCTATCATTGTCCTTTCAAAATATATATTTGGGAAACTAGATATTCGTTATCCAAACGAAACAAATACACACTACCAAGGGTATAGCATTACCCAGTACTCACTGGGCTGTGGAGGTCAGATAGACAGTCGCTCCATGTAAAATACTGGTATTCAGCTGCAGCCGGTTAGACTGGAAGCCGACCACAACATAGTTGGGAAGAAGCAAGACGGATAGTTAGCCTAATACAATTACAGCTAGAACAGCTAGATCTACACCACAAAGCTTGGAGTTAAACCCGTTATTCAGTAAAAGTGGTTAAACTTCAGAAGTCAGTTAGATGTACAATCAGAGTCGAGCTGTTACCTTAATTTCATTGTTACATTTACTATTCCGGATAACTTGACCTAATCTTTAGGAGGGCAATCTTACAGGCACTCGCTTTGAAATACCGCTTCCTGTATTGTTTGTACCTGTCGTTTAGTTACACGTTTATAATAGAGTAAATAAATATATATATATGTACACAATAAACAATTACACGAGTGCAAAAAAATTCTAACAATCTGGATGAAGGCACTAAATTGCGCAGACACTGAGGCACTATCGCAACACACAAAATGAAACACTCACACACACCCACCCACACACACACACACACACACACACACACCCACGCACACACACCCACACATACACACACCTACACACACAAACACAGTTTAAATCTAAGGACCTAAATAAATTGTATTTTGCTGTGGAAGAGCGGAGTCTCCTAACACAGGCATTCCTTGCTTAAAAGGAGGCTCCAATCACCAACTAATGTAAAACTTTTTGGTTATAAAATAAAGATTTGTGTTTGTATTTGTTTAGGCACAAAATTCTGCAGTCATGATAAATAGGTATACAACGTGTAACGTTAAACGCGCAAAATCTCCGCCACCGACCTAATTAAAGCCTAAAGAAAAAAAAAAGTTAAGGTTCTATGTGCTGTTTTAGTTTTATTGGCAATTACATTAACTGGCAAGAACTATTATTATCCCGCGTATGAGAAAATTTAAATTGGACGACAACCATTATTTTGTTCGTTTGTTTACCTATTTTGGCGGGTTTGCGCACGTGATGGCTTGACCTATTAATAAATGGACAGTACAACATTTTAATGAAGATTTTTAGTTTAATGTGTAATTGTTAAATAAAATAGAAATACGAGTACATGCTAAAAGATAGTTTTATTGTAAGCCACCAAACGTCAAAGTGTTTTACACCAGAGTTGCGTAGCAACCTAGATAGTCCATAGAGTTTTTAACTATGTAGGTACTATAAGAAGGTGTGTATACTTCACATCCTCTCACGTTTTTAAGAATTTATAAATAAATTCTTGAGTCCCATTCTGGAACTTAAATCTTGCAGCCTAGGGCCAAACAGTGGCTTCGTTAGCATGTCGGCCAACTGCAACTCCGACGGAACGTGCTGGACATCAAAGTCTCTGTTGCTAACACATTCTCTCACAAAGAAATGTCTCATCTTGATCATCGGTGTCTGTATCACTCTGCTGGTTATCTCCTTTGTTATCGTCAAACGTAATAGTCACTTGCTTGCGTGATGTTTGTTGTAACGTTTGTTTGTGTTGATCTGATGAACTTTGGATTCCATTGAACAGTTTGGAAAGTTCAGTTTTATTACATTCATCGTAGAACATGTTCTTCACCACTCGAATATCTTTCGATGTAACAATACTGTTCTTCGAGGGTATGAAAATTCTGAAAGCTTTGCTTGTTTCAGAGTATCCCGCAAACATGCCTGGAATTGCCTTAGGTGCAAATTTGTGACCTTTGATGCCTTTCTTCAAGACAAAAGTCTTGCAACCGAACACGTACAAATGATTGATACAAGGCTTTCTGCCAACCCATCGTTCGAATGGCGTTTCGTTCTGGATGGCGCTGTTGATACTCCTGTTTGATAGGTAGTTTGCAGTGAATACTGCTTCGCCCCAGAATTTTAATGGTGTATGTGCGTCAATCATCATTGCTCTCGCTTTCTCCACGAGGGTGCGGTTCTTTCTTTCTGCAACTCCGTTTTGATTCGGGGTATAAGGTGCGGTGAGCCTTCGCTGTATTCCGCAACGTTTTAGGTAAGTGTCAAACTCTTTATTGACGTATTCAGTACCATTGTCTGGCTGTAAGAACTTAATTTTGTTTCCAGTTTGTGTCTCCGTTAGATGTTTGAACTCTTTGAACTTTTCGAATACTTCGTTCTTGGTTTTGATGAGGTAAACTCGACTGTATCTGCTATAATCATCAATAAAGGTAACGAAGTATTTGTTTCCGCTGATTGTGGGCGTTTGTATAGGTCCACACACGTCACTATGAACGATTTCTAAGCGTTCTGTTGTTCTTTGGGTATTTCTCTCACGGGGAGTTGGTACTCGATGCAGTTTTGCTTGAATGCAGGTTTCACATTCTGGCAAGGTTTCAGAAGCATCAAAGTTCAAGCCAACTAAGTTCTCGTTTATGAGTGCAAGTTTCATATCTTTGGCGTTCATATGACCAAGTTTTCTGTGCCAGTCGCTGATGTTTGATGAGTTCGTTTTCTTCGTAGTAGTTGTAACGTCATCGTTATCGTTGGCCAGGTTGTTGCGCTCATGTTTATTTGGTTTAATGTAGTAGAGACCATCTTCTTCTTTGTAAGCAGTGAGCGTTATTCCAGCTTTTGTGTTTCTGACCGTTGCTTTGTTCTTCGTAAAAAGGACAGAACATCCTGCATCTGTCATTTTACTAACGGACATCAAATTAGTACAAAGACTAGGTACGTACAGCGTGTCTTTTAGGTGTGTACGCGCAATACCACTACCATTTTTGGATAAAAAGGTTACTGTGCCTTTACCTTCAATCTTTGCAGTATGTTCTTCAGTGGCGAAGTTTAATTTTCTGGATAATTGCTCAATGGTCGTAAATAATTCTCTTTGGTATGTCATGTGAGACGTACAACCGCTGTCTAAGACCCAAATGCTGTTTCTAGGCTTCTCGTTTTGTGTGAGGGGGCACTGTGTAGCAAAATTGTTCTTATGAGAACCGTTTTTGTTTTTGGTTGGTTTTCCTTCCAGCAGTTAGTACAGATTTTGTGGGTTTTGCGTTTAAAGATATTACCTCTTTGTTTGCAAATTTTACAGGTGGCGTATAGCGCTTCTTCATGAGTGAAATTTTCAGGTTTGTCGTAGTTTTCTAAAGTTTTGCTATGACGAGCTTCACATTCTTCGATAATTTTGTTTTTCAGCTCATCTGGCTTCGGAAGAGTGTCTCGCGTTTCAATAGCGACTCTGAAATTCTCGTATTCAGATGAGAGACTGTACAACATCATAATTGTCAACAAGTTCTCGTTTATGGCTATATCCATGTCTGCCAGTTTGTCAACTATGTCCATGAATTTGTTGAGATGATCACGTACGTCGCGTCCTTCTAATTTTGTTAGGATCAGTTGTTTCAATAGGGATGCCTTTCGTGCAGGTCCCTTGCTGGCGTAGGTATCCTTCAGTTTTTCCCATAATGCTTTAGCTGTTGTGCATTTTTTAATTTGTTTGAGTTCAGAAGGAGCGATTATAAGAATCAGTTCTGATCACAGAAATATTAAAAATCTTTTATCTTTTTTATCTTCTTTATTATATCTATGGTTCTGATCTTGCTTGTCTGTCACCTTCTTTGTCAGCTTCAGTAGCATTATTTTCAATGTATTTCCATAGTTTTTGTCGTACTAGAACGGCCTCAGCTTGTATGACCCATGTGTCATAGTTTTCTCTCGTAAGAGGGTCGATTTTGGTGTTCGACATTTTAAAACAAATTCGACAGGGTTACTCACTTAACACATTGAACGCTGTGGTGGTCACCGGTGACCACCTCTATACTTTTCATATGGGCTGACGCCAATTTACGTTTTCAACAAATTTTACACATTATATTTTATTGGCTCATATGGTTCAAAATAGCCAAAAACCTCAATCTAAATAATTATTTTTTATTACTATTCAAAGAATTAACAAAATAATTGCTGACGTCCACCGGTGACCACCACGGCGCACGCCGTTGGAAATCTGCATTTCGTTCGCGCGGGGCCGCGGGGGGTTGCGGCGCCGGTCACATCCCGAGCCCTTCCCCGGAAGGGCTGCGCGCGGCCGCGCTCTTGACACGTGTTAGTAATCGCAAGCAACATCACGCTATGACCAATAGGAGCGGAGCAGTAACCAAAGATGCGGATGAAACCGCGGGGTACAGCTAGTCTTGTATACTTAGCCAAAAAATCAACAAAGTCTTTTTTTTACTTAGTGTCGAAACGAGCTAGTATGCGTAAACTGTTCTCCAGGGCCGCGCCGGGCACGCTCAATATAGTTTTGTACCGGCACTGTGTCCTCCAGCGAAAAAACTGAGTTCAAACACGAGTCCGTCGCGCGGTCACCGGTGAGCCCCATGGCCTGAACGGGTAGTATTGCTGTCGCTCACCGGTGAGCTCCACGGCCCAAACGGAACCACTACTAAAGTTGAGTCGGCGTTCAATGTGTTAAATCTCGTAACTTCGTACACGCTCTGCTACCATGTTAAATAAAATAGAAATACATGCTAAAAGATAGTTTTATTGTAAGCCACCAAACTTCAAAGTGTTTTACACCAGAGCATGGTACAATTTGACCATGCACCAGAGTTGCGTAGCAACCTAGATAGTCCATAGAGTTTTTAACTATGTAGGTACTATAAGAAGGTGTGTATACTTCACAGTAATCCATATTAAAAAGTGGTTCAATTGATTCTGCTCGTGACTCTGATCAAACTATTTTCAGGTTTTGCGCATTTAACGTGACCCACGCAACTTCGTCTGCGTCACATAAGAGAGAAAAACGAAAGGGAAAAAAAACCCAGTTTTTCCAACATTTTTCATTCCTGCTCCGCTCCTACTAATCGTAGCGTGATGTTATATAGCCTAAAGCCTTCCTCGATAAATGGACTATCCAACACAAAAATAATTTTTCAAACCGAGCTGGTAGTTCCTGAGATTAGGGTGTTCAACCAAACAAACAAACTCTTCTGCTTTATAATATTAGTATAGATTCTTCCATGCCAGACGTCACGGTATCATTTAATCCTTTCTCTTTCTAACCATACCTCACACTCACACAATCCATCCATCTTTCCTTTAGTCTTCCTCTCCCTCTCAATCCATCAACATTCGTTTCCATCACTCTCTTAGTCACATGCGTTTCATCCCTCACATGTTCATACCAAGATAAACGACTTCGTGCGTTTCACAAAACAGGAGGAGCTCGTGGCTAAATAATAACAGCCACTCGGGCCGATCTTTAGGTTTATCCGTGCTTGCCTAGGTTGTTCTGTGGCTGGGTGAACCGCCTTACATACCGAGTGCCTCCATGCCACGGAAAGCACGTTTTAAGCTGTTGGTCACGGCTGTCATTTGTCCATCTTTGACAGTCGTTACAGGCCGTCAGTGGCCCAAAAAGTCTGAACAATTTTACCCAGTAATAACTGTGCTGTGGTGGTCAGATAGGCAGTCGCTTCATGTAAATTACTGGTATTCAGCTGTATCTGGTTAGACTAGAAGCCGACTCCAACATAGTCTGGTAAAAGCTAAGCAGATGATGTATCATACAAAATAAAAACGACTCCAAAAAACACAAAAACGTGAAAAATAACTTTAGTTTCAGAAGTCGGTGACCTGCGTTTTTTTGATTGACTTACTTTTTGTCACCGACTTCTGAAGCTTCTGAAGCGTTTTTGTGTTTTTTGGAGTCGGTTTTATTTTTCGCAAAAAAGTTTTTCATTTTCACTTTTTAGTGGTTCACTTGTGCTTACCCCTTCACAGCGTAGCAGCGTGATGTTATGTTATAAACCCGTGTAAACAATAGACAGACATAGATTTCAGCAATCCCAGTCCATTTGCTATCATTTATTGAGGAGTTCCGTTGCCTATCTCCGATGTTCTTCATCAGATCTTCACCAAATTGAAATGGGACCACTCTAAAAACTACTCTTACTCAGCTTAACGTGTAACTAATACCTACATGATCCTCATGTGAATTGAGCAAGATTATATCTGGACTTCAAAAGAGACTATGACCTCTGAGTTTGTTTCGGCTGTTTCTTCTTAGAGTAGTCAGGTACGAAACACCGGCCCCATCTAGTTAAAAAACAAAATTGACGTGTAAAAGTGTTTGTGAAAACCTACTTACAAAATAAACATCATTTATCAAAGGCAAGAAACTCCACGGACACTTTTATATATATAAATAGAATAGAATATTTCAATATATTCCAATAGAATAGAATATTCCAGAATATTCCAACAAAACCATGGTTCCATTATTCACGTTGTAATGGTACAGAGATGCAGTCTAAAGTGCATCTTAATAAGATATTAGAGAAATCGTTCGCATGTTTCACCCGGTTTAACGAGCGAATTCTAAAATAGTTCGCTGCCTGCATAACTTAATAATACCTGACCCAATTATTTTACACTACCTTACCTAGTTACATATGCTTTATTACAAAGTTATTTGTGTCTGACTTAATATTAGGCTTGGGGAAATCTATATGATAATATATATTCTATGTTGTACGATGATAATACTACTGCATACGTTGGTTGTATCAAAATACGATAAACGGACTCGATAGTCACTTGTTCTAAAAAAAAGCTTGTAAAAATGGTAAAACCCAAACCAAAAGGTTTCTACTCAAGGATGAGGGTACGCCACGATAGTGGCGGTAAGTCCCCTCTTTGAGGAGTGGCTGGAGAGGCGCCACGGCGTCCTTACCTTCCGCCTGACGCAGGTCCTCACCGGACACGGATGTTTCGGGAGGTACCTGCACCGAATCGGGCGGGAGGAAACGCCCGGGTGTCTCCACTGCGAGGATCGACCGGAGGACACGGTGGAGCACACGGTGGAAGTCTGCCCTGCGTGGGCGGAGCACCGCCGTGTCCTCGTAGCGGCGATCGGCGACGGCGACCTCTCGCGTCCGGCCCTGATTCAATCCATGGTCCGGAGCGAGACGGAATGGGAAGCCGTCACCTCCTTCTGCGAAGCAGTCATGCTAGCGAAGGAGATGGCGGAACGAGAGAGAGAGATCCTCTCTTCCCGGCCGCCGCGGGAGACGCACCGGGCGTCGGGGGCCACGTGGTGGCTACCGGCCACCGTAGATGCGGGCCTGTGGACGGTTGGCTATGGGCTAGCTAGCCGTCCGTCCGTCTAACGACGACGACAGGCCGTGTCGACGGCGCGTTCGTGTTCCACGCGCGCCTCAAAGAGTCAATGTGTCAATGTCAGCATAAGGGGAAGGGCCCGCAAGGGCCGAAGCCTGCCGGGGTTGCGTGCCTGTTCGAACGAGATACCGCGGCCCCGGAACATAAAGGGCGAGGAAGGAACATGGATGGGTTTTAGTCAGTAAGAGTCTGACACTCCCTCCCGCTCCGCCCAGAGTGGGAGAACTCGTTTGATGATTTACCATCATAACAAAAAAAAAAAAATGGAGGATGTGTCAGCAGGTAGCTAGGTAGGGGTTGGTAAATAATAAGCGCTCGTCCCAAGTTACTTATTATTTATTGCCTGAACTTCCGTGGCCTTCACACGACTCCTAGCCAGCAACCAACGGCTCCAGGCCCAGGTTCTGTCTTCGGTAGCCGACGTCAGCGTAGGGTAGGTGACGCTCTGTAGCGACTGCAGCAGAGGATCTTCCTCAAGCGTCCTTCTCGACGCAGGAACCACGACGTGGCGAAAGGATGAAGGGTAGACTAGTAATCCTGGAATTCCAGACAGAAACGGAAGCGTGAGCAAGCTGTCGGAACCAGGTTTCGTAGGTCCAAAGGTCACAGTGTCCCAGATAGGAAGATAGGAAGAAATACAGCAAAAATTAAGAATTCTAGAAACACCTTACAGTAATTAGCGCTTCTAATAAAATACATGGAAACTTACCCTAGAGGGATTTCGCGACGTATTTAATAAAATTGTTAAAGTACGGTCGGAGCGAGCGACACAGCTGTCAAATCAGTGTTTCCAAAAACGACTGGTCATGGACCCTACCGGCCGAACCGATTCCTAACTCCTCGGCAAGGATCGTTTTAGCGTTGCGCGGGCGCATAGAAGCGAGGACCTTTTAATATAATAGATTCTCGTAGGTTCCGTACAATAATATTTAATTTTAATGTTCTAATTAAGTGATAGGTTTAGTTAGTAATATTATAATAAATTATTTCTTTAAAATGTGTGGTACTAGGTGGCGCTGTGTGTTAATGTCCAGCGATATTTATATTTATTATTATTATTATTATTAAATATTGTATAAATAGTGTAGTTTTAAGTGTATATAGATTTCTTAATATTATGGATTCCTAAACTAAACTCTTTTCATTTGTAACTTGCAAAGTGCAACGTTACAAGACGCAACACATAAAGCTACTCAAAACTGTCAAATTTTGCCAATCACCCTTGAACCTAAATGCTTTAGGGATAAAGTTGAAAATCTATTAAAGAAATTTGACAGCTAGTTGTACATTGATAGTAGACTTGTTCAATGTTGCCAGTTGAATTTAAAGAATAATATGATGGATGCATTTACATCTTGAAGACCTGTAATTCCAAATAATTATAAATAAATAAACTAAACTAGACGGATGACCTTATAAGGAGGGGTTCATAGCTAAATGCTGCTGCTACGCTGTAAATAACAGCCGCTCGGGCCGATCTTTAGGTTAAGTCGTACTTGCCTAGGTTAGTCTGTGGATGGGTGACCACCCTTACATACCGAGTTACCTCCGTGCCTCGGAAAGCACGTTAAGCTGTTGGTCCCGGCTTTCATTTGTTCATCTTTGACAGTCGTTACAGGTAGTCAGTAGGCCAAAAAGTCTGACAACCAGTCTTACCAAGTGGTATCGTATTACCCAGTATCAACTGGGTTGTGGAGGTCAGATAGGCAGTTGCTCCATGTGAAATACTGGTATTCAGCTGCATCCGGTTAGACTGGAAGCCGATATAGTTGGGAAAAGGCTAGGCCAATGATATGGAACCTGGTGAACGTTTTAGGAATACGCTGGATGCGAATCGCACGGGACAGGTCAATATGGTGACACTTAAAAAAAAAACATTTTTATTTGCTAAATCAAAAATAACAACTTTGCACAGTTCAATAGCGTACTAATAGTAGATATAGATACAAAATCAAAATAATTAAATATCGCTGGGCACTAACACACAGCGCCATCTAGTGCCACACTAAGCAAGGCTTGTCGTGGACACCAGATAGTTGATATACTACATATATACTTTTGTTTGTAAATACATACTTATTATACAAAAAAAAAAAAAAAGTCAAAGCATTTATTTCAAGTAGGCCAGATTACAGGCACTTTTGAATTGTCGAAACAAAGATGAAAATTAAACGTAGCTACAGTCCCAGTCACAAGACATAAAAACTGTGAAAGTATTGTAGTTGCCCATTCCCTAGCGTAGATCTCTATGGAGAAGAACGGGCAAGAAACTCCATGGACACTCTTTTAACAATTTTTGTTTGTTACGTGTTGGTACTTATTACATGTTGTTAACACAGAACAGAAAGAAAAAGAAAGAAAAAACATTTATTTGGCACACGCCACAAGTGCACACGCTGTAAAAATAATAATAATAAGAAAAAAAAAGCTATAAAAAACCTTTATAAAAACCTTGTCCATGCCCATGTCACACCCATTCCTATCAAGATCGGAGACTCTACACTCGAAATTGTAGACGATTATGTATACCTAGGACAAACGGTCCAGTTAGGTAGATCTAACTTCGAGAAAGAGGTCAATCGTCGAATCCGACTCGGCTGGGCAGCGTTCGGGAAGCTGCGCGGTATCTTCTCGTCCAACTTACCGCAGTGTCTCAAGACGAAAGTCCAGTGACCACGAAACAGGCAAAAAAAAATCGACTTCTCAAGCAAAACTCCATCAGCTGTTCGGACAAATGTATGGAGAGTTGATTTTTTTTTGTCCGTTTTCGGAAAAGTCGTAGAACAAATGTTGTTGTTTAAGATGTCAGCAATCCACTCCTTCGAGGTTGCCGGTGTTTTACAAATAACCCTGTATATGTAATATTATAAAGCAGAAGAGTTTGTTTGTTTGGTTGAACGCGCTAATCTCAGGAACTACCGGCTCGAATTGAAAAGTTCTTTTTGCGTTGGATAGTCCATTTATCGAGAAAGGCTATAGGCTATATAACATCACGCTATGACCACTAGGAGCCGAGCAGCAATGAAAAATGTTACAAAATCGGGGGAAATTTTATTCAGTTTGCGAGCTTTTTCTTTCTTGTGTGACGCAGACGAAGTTGCGTGGGCCAGCTAGTCATATATATTGCTGTATTTTCAACACCAGCCAGTCCCAGGTGTAGTGGCGTGATGTTTACAAAATATTTACAGTCCAACATCACGTTGTAATGCGCTAAATGGAATTTAAAAGCTTTGGATTTCTCACCGCTATTGTAGGGATGGGTTTATGCAATATGTGATTTTATTACAAGCTTTTTTTTCCAGTAAAAAACTTTAGAGTGAGAAAAAGTCATCATCCATCCAACCTAGCCTTTTTCTAAATATGTTAGGGTCGGCTTCCAGTCTAACCGTATGCAGCTGAATACAAGAATTTTACATGGAGCGACTGCCTATCTGACCTCCACAACCCAGTTTATTCTGGGAAATATGATACCACTTGGTAAGACTGGTGTCAGACTTTTTGGGCCACTGACTACCTGTAACGACTGTCAAAGATGGACAAATGGCAGCCGGGACCAACAGCTTAACTTGCTTACCGAGGCACGGAGGAAACTCGGTATGTAATCCACAGACCAACCTAGGCAAGCATGGCTTAACCTAAAGATCAACCCAAGCGGCTGATATTATTTGGCCATGAGCTCCCCAGAGTGAGAAAAAGTAAAAAACAAAATATGATTGACTAGCTGACCCACGCAACTTCGTCTGCGTCACATAAGAGAAAAAAAACGAAAGGAAAAAACATCCCCGTTTTAGCAACATTTTTCATTCCTGCTCCGCTCCTAATAGTTGTAGCGTGATTTTATATAGCCTAAAGCCTTTTTCGATAAATGGACTATCCAACACAAAAATATTTTTTCAATTTGAACCAGTAGTTCCTGAGATTAGCGCGTTCAACCAAACAAACAAACTCTTCTACTTTATAATATTAGTATAGATATATAAATATATAATATCTATAGTATAGAGTATAGATTTTACCAGACTAACTGTTGCTCGCAAACTTCGTCTTATTATAAAGACATTACTTCCCAGATCGGGTTGTGTTAACAATAAAAAAGAAGAAACAAAAACTTGGAACTTTGACCCCCAATATCTCCGTAACTAGATGATTCCCAGGTATTGTGGAGATAAAAAAAAATATTGCAATGACGGGGAAAATAAGTGTCTTTCGGCTTCGTTATGAGATATTCTACACATCATCATCATGGGGGGTTTAGGTTTCCGCACTTAGTCCTTGAAGTGGACGATTGTGCGTGAGCCATGGTGGCTGATTACTCCAACCAGCCCACCTCCCTCCAGAAGCAGATTAAACTTCCCGGTCTCCTCAGGATATCTGCAAGTGATCCAAGGATGGCATAGCTTCCTTGGATTGCCTACAACCTGGTGTCAAGGCCCACCATTTCTCTTCCTCAGCTGCTTGAAGGGAATGGGCACAATGGGTTCGGGTCCGTAGGGTTTTATGCTGTAGGTTTTCTACACACTTAATACTATAATCAATAGTAAGTTACCGATGCGAGTAACCGTCATAACCAAAATTGATCACGAAGATTATCTATATTAGAGATTATGTAATCAGTCGACTTATTTTAGTCCCATCTCATCACCAACGAAAAGATAAATGGCTTAATTTATAACAAAACAAATCAAGATTGATAAGTGGGTATTTCTAAAATTCAGAAGTCCGGTACATTAATTAGAATTGATAACAAATCATGCATTCATTGTAATGGATATTGCATGTTTTCTGATTAAATTATATTGTATATCTTATTTCCTGTTGTTTACGTATTACAGTATAGAATATTATCTGTTAGGTAATATTATATAAACTCATCCAGATGATAGTAATCTTGCTAGGTTTTCGGATTGACAAAAACCAAAAAAACAACAACTTCCTTTGAATCATATATAGCTCAATGCAGTAAAAGTAATAAATAACTTTACTTTCGGAAGTCGGTATATAAAGTCAATGAAACAAACAAAGTCACCGACTTCAACTATTTTGAGGTCGGCTTTCAGCCTAAATATCGAGTTTTGTCTACCAGTAATTGTCAGAAACCTAGAATAATAAATATTCTTGTGTTTTACATAGCTTATTTTGTCCGGAAAAATAAATAAATAAATATCGCTGGACATTAACACACAGCGTCACCTAGTGCCACACTAAGCAAAGCTTGTGTCGTGAACACTAGATAGTTGATATATTACATAATATATAGTCTGTTCAAAACAAAATGATTAAAATTAACAAAAACACAAAAACAGTGAACATAAGCTAAAGCTATTCAATGATATCATTAATAAATACTTGATATTCAAAAATATCAAATTAATAAATAATTAATATTCAATAAAAAGCTGTTTTATTTTCTTGCCTCCCTCTTACATCCCACTCTCCGTCCCTCCCCAACACAATCACTCCGTGACTGCTCAGAGGACGGGGATGAAAAGCGGATGCGATAATATCCTCACGAACACCCCCAGGGATGAAGTTTAAAGTAACGTTAAAGTATTTAGTTATGAATCCAAACCGAATCTCAAGTGGTGCAGCTGTTTTGGAGATTGTTTTCATACAAAGCGCGCAGTACGGCAACAGTGCAGCGGCGTTGATATCACTTCAGTACCTGTGCCGCACGGTTGCCGCGCCGCGCGCTTTGGAACAAAACAAATGAACCTCCGTACGCAGTACGACATACGCACTGCTTCGGCGCTGCAGCGGCACAACAAGAAACGTCTAAATTGAAAGCGCCTTAAAAATAATAATCACGGAAGATATCCCGTAAGTGACACTTTAAGTTAACGTTGGGTTCGACTTCCAGTTTAATCAGATTTAACACGGAGCGACTGCCTATCTGACCTCCACAGTCCAGTTAGCACTGGGTAATACGATACCTCTTGGTAAGACTAGTAGTCAGACTTTCGAGTCACTGTCACTAACGACTGTCAAAGATTTACAAATGACAGTCGCGACCAACTGTTAACGTGCTTTCCGAGGCACGGAGGAAACTTGGTATGTAATGGGTGATCAGCCATCCAGACCAACCTAGATAAGTTGTAACTTTGACCCCAAATATCTCCGTAACTAGAACTAGGTTCCCAGGTATGGTGTAGAACAGAAAAATGATCGCATTGACGGGAAGAACTAGTGCCTTTCGGCTTCGTTAAGACGATTACATGAGCTAAACGCGAGTTTTATAATTACTAAAAGTATATGATTCACTGCTATAAACAAGACCAGAAAAATATATGATATTCTTCAGGATATATGCTAGCATGATACTGTTTTGAAAACATAATACAATTAATTTGGCTCGATAAAAAGAAATCACGAACTTATCTTTAAAATATCTTTCAAACAATAAAAAACATACTAATATATATGCGATCATTCTGATTTTTTGGCAAATAATTCTACAAGCAATATATTAGGATGATACTACTTTAGTTTTTTAATCCAATCAATAGTTTTTTTGTAAATCGATCAAAACCACTCATTTCGCGCTATTTTGGCCCACAGTGGCTGACGTAACAACCACTTTATAGTGCAAGCTGATAAGAACTTTATTCTAACAGCATTTCAAACGAAGTTTGAACCACCACAAATAGAGTTGCTAATTTAGCTCGTCTAAGCGCCTTAAGAGAAGTTTTACACCCTTTATTCTCTACCTGTTTCAATGTAAACCTCGCGAGCTCTCGCCTTTAGTAATAACATAAGATATAACAAATCCTATGTAATAACGGAGTAAGCAGCGTTGTAAACAATACTGAGATACATGTTGTCATGTCAAATAGTATTAGTAGATGTTTTTGATGTAGTTCGGGGTGTAGGATTGGCCGTTGAGTTTTGTTAACCGACTGCAAAAGGAGGAGTTTTTTTTTGTTTACCATATTGAGTATCTTTTTAACCATGTTTATAATTTATAGGCAAATACATATAATTCTATCATTTTCTTTGATTATTTTTTAAAATCAAAATCAAAAATCAAAATCAAAGCATTTATTTCAAGTAGGCCAGTTACAGGCACTTTTGAATTGTCGAAACAAAAATGAACAATTATAGTAGCTACAGTCCCAGTCACAAGACATAAAAACTGTGAAAGTACTGTAGTTGCCCATTCCCTAACGTAGATCTCTATGGAGAAGAACGGGCAAGAAACTCCATGGACACTCTTTTAAATCAAAATATTGTTACAAAATCTTGGTTACATCATTCTTGTTGAGATGGTATATTATGTGAGAACAATGTAGCAAGATGTGCACGTTAAAAGTGTCCATAGCAAAACAAAAATAAAATACAACTCAAAAACAAAATAATTAATTCAAATAAACCATGGCGACTAAGAGATGACCAGTCACAACTGACAGCGCCCGTTCACGAACATGACGCATGGATCAGCACCATTCAGCTCAACCATTTTGAAGGGAACTAAATGGTCCGACACACGCGCCACCATCAGCGAGACATTTGAGAGAGCATGACATACTCTCAACCGCCAGGGCACATTCAAGTCAAAAAATAAAAAATAAAAACGTAGGTTTCCAGTGAATGATAGCATTCTAGTACATGGCACTCACACAATATGGGATATGAGGTTATATAATACTAAAGATATTGAATTTATACAATGCAAAGATAGTTGTACAATCTTCAGCAGCTCCAACAATACCATTTAATGCTATCAATCTTCCCGCCCCTGTCCATGTGGAGCAGGACCAGCACTAAGCCAAACATTTTTATCAGCGATATAATCGCTCAACTTGTAATATGCTTGTTTACATAGTGTGCGTTTTATGCATGTTTTAAATTTTTTCTCATTCAGTTCAAGAATACTTTGTGGAATTTTATTATAGCATCTCAAACAGTACCCCATGAAAGATGAGTCTACTTTAGCGAGTCTAAAGCCTGGCTGAACTAGTTGGTTCCTATTTCTAGTACTGTAATTGTGTCTGTCACCTCTTTTACCAAAAAGATGCAGATTTTTTCTGACGTACATTATGTTTTCGTAGATGTATTGGCAATGAACCGTCATAATGCCAATATCCTTAAATAGTTCCCTTAGAGAATCGCGCCTACGAAGATTGTATATGGCTCTGATGGCTCTTTTCTGCAGAATAAATATAGACTCAATATCAGCAGCCCGTCCCCAAAAATACCGTAAGACATTATACTATGGAAGTAACTAAAATAGACCAGTCTAGCGGTATCTACATCAGTGAATTGACGGATTTTTCTGATGGCATATGCTGCTGAACTTAAGCGCCCCGCAAGCGATGTTAAATGAGACCCCCATTGTAGCCTTGAATCAAGCGTAAGCCCCAGGAAAACCGTTTTATCTACGAATTCGAGTTTCTCTTTATTCAATATTATCTCACAATCACTACTTTTAACATTCGGTAATGAAAATCTTATGCATTTAGTTTTCTTTTCATTCAATACCAAATTGTTTGCTGTGAACCAATTTTGGACCTGAAGAAGGGCGTTATTCACCTCATCTAGATTTTGGGCCCGTCTATTTATCTTAAAAATTAGGGAAGTGTCATCAGCAAATAACACCATATTATGTGGTTGGTTTTTCAATAAATAGGGTAGATCATTTATATAGACTAGAAAAAGGAAAGGACCCAATATTGAGCCTTGCGGAACCCCCATTTTTACTTTCAAACCCTGTGAATTGACACCATTTATTTGAACGTGTTGTTTTCTATCACTCAAATATGATTTTACCAGCCTAAGTGCAAGTTTACTCAGTCCGTAATGCTCCAGTTTCAAAAGTAATGTGTCGTGATTTACGCAGTCAAAAGCTTTGGAGAGATCACAGAAAATTCCTATTGCGTCTTGGGACTCTTCCCACGCAGCAAAAACGTGCTTTAATAGGGTTACACCAGCGTCAGTTGTACAACGTCCCTTGGTGAAACCATACTGTTGATCATGCAAGATTCTGTTGGTGTTAAAATGATAGAGCATTTGATTAAGCATTACTTTTTCAAAAACCTTGCTAAAAACTGGTAACACGGATACAGGTCTATAATTATTGGCATCTTTACTGTCCCCGGATTTGAAAAGAGGTATGACTTTACTGTATTTCATCAAATCTGGGAAGACTCCTTGGTCTACACAAAATTTATTCAAGTTCTGATGAGTTTTAAGTCCGCTTCACAATAAAAATAATAAAACATCCAATTTGGCAATAAATTCTGGTTGTACTCTGCTTCGATACGTATTAAATAACAAAGTGTTTATTTGCGCTAAACTCAAAAACGACTGCACCGATTTTCATGGTGTTTCCATCAATAGATAGAATGGTTCTCGAGGAAAGTTTTAGTATGTAATTAGTACTCAAGCAAAGCCATGTGCATCAGTTAGTGTTATAATACAGTTCAATCATAATTCAAAAGACACGTGGTGTCTATTATGAGAACGTTTTTGTAGTTTTCTTAGGAATCGTTTTTTTCCTTACCGATAATGTTTTGTTTCTGTGTACCTGACCAGGGCTTTAATTCTGCTATTACAATAGTGTCAGAATAGGCGATCATTGATTTCATAATGATCAAGTTCTGTCAACTTTTAACAAGTTTGGTAATCTACTATTATAATGGCGTCATTATGACTTCTCAATGAACAACCACTGACACTCCATTAAAAGAAATGTCATAGAAAATTAATCTCGTACATGAAATCTGGCATGAATATGTTCGCATTTAGTAGTAGATTTCGAAAACCATTTGTACTAATGGTTTTATAATAATGGCAATATGAAAATGCCATTAAAACACAATTTTATTACGAGACCATCGACCGACCAATGATCGACCAAAGTGAATTCAGCAGATTACGAACTTTAAGCAAAATGACAATAGGATGGAAATGAAATCGTGTTGGAGTGACGAATTTACTAAAATAGCAGAATTAGGCCCCAGGTAGTTGCAAAATTTCAGGATGATCGGATCAGAAGTTTAGGATTAAAAAGGTAACAAACAAATAAACTTACTTTCACATTTATATTAGTGTTACATCGGACCTACTAGAACATTCGAGGAAGCACGTGATTACAGTGAGTGTACGTTGGAATTTCGAGGTACAAATTCGCGACCTATTTATAAAAAGACATTAAAATTTCGACCTTACGCTTAGGGCATACGATTCATATTTGTATGTTTGTACAAGTAGCATAAACCTACTACTTTTATTACCTACCTACTTACCTACCTACTATTCTTTTGTTAGATAGTGTTTTTATGATCCTTTAGAACATTCGTGATTATTCTGGTGTGTCGTATGTGCTGGCGAGTATAAATACATCGCTCAGGCCCGCGACCGTCAGTCTTGTTTTGGCTACACAGCGAAGCGAATCGAATTGAATGTGAAGTGCGATATCTAAGCGACTAGTGAACAGTAGAGTATTTGTGATTAAGTTTAAATTGTTTTGTGATTAATAAAGTTATTGTGTTGTTTAATCGGTAGTAATTAATTTACCCAGCTCGTAACATTAGTTAAGATATTTATACTGGCAGTCTGCACAGCTAATACAATCTCCCAACTCAATACTTTTACAAAATTCGTCTTGTTAAAACTTTCAGTGGCCAATACACTGCTGTATGACTATGGATGACACCATAAAAAGCTAACAACCGTAAAAATACCACGACGCCTCTCGCGGTATCCATCGATACCTCAATAGGGTGCGGCGGTATCTGTCACGAGCGGTAGCGGTATCGGTATTTACATCAGGAATCCCGCAGTTGGAAATTGACAGATTTTTTTAACTAAACGTTCATAAAGCAAGATTTGGTAGAATTTAGCACGAGGTGTTTGGAAAAAACTAAAATGCGATCTCTTTAATTTTTTTTGTCCGTCTACATATATGTCGGACCCTTTATCTCGGGAACGTATGGAGGTGTCGAGTTGAAATTAAAACAATATAACTCAAGTTTGCAGTCTTTTGAAACTTCAAAGTTAATGTGAAAAAAAAGATGCAGCCGTTTATGTCGCAAAAAACGTTTAAGGGAATCAAGGTTTATAGGGCACTTCCCATTGACTTAGTATTTTAAAATTGGGCTGGAAAACCAAATATCTACAAGTTTAAACTGAACCGCACATGGCTGTTTTTTTTTAATAATTAGGTAAAAAGAACTCAAAAGACAACTATTTTTTTTTAGGATGGGAAATCATCAAATGACTTCTCCCACTCTGGGCGGAGCGGGAGGAAGTGTCAGACTTTTACTGACTAAAACCCATCCATGTTCCTTCCTCGCCCTTTATGTTCCGGGGCCGCAGTTTCTCTTTCGAACAGGCCCGCAACCCCGGCAGGCTTCGGCCCTTGCGGGCCCCTCCCCTTATGCTGACATCTCTTTGAGGCGCGCGTGGAACACGAACGCGCCGTCGACACGGCCTGTCGTCGTTAGACAGACGGACGGCTAGCTAGCCCATAGCCAACCGTCCACAGGCCCTCATCTACGGTGCGTCTCCCGCGGCGGCCGGGAAGAGAGGATCTCTCCCTCTCTCGTTCTGCCACCTCCTTCGCTAGCATGACTGCTTCGCAGAAGGAGGTGACGACTTCCCGTTCTGTCTCGCTCCGGACCATGGATTGAACCAGAGCCGGACGCGAGAGGTCGCCGCCGCCAGACTCAAAAGACAACTTCAAGTTTAAATTTAGAATTCTGCGATTTTTCAAAATACTACCACACTCAGGCGCGTTTTTGTGTCGTGCGATATTGCGATATCTGTTCTCAGTAGATTATATATTGGGACGGCTACGAGGTTACACACTGTCGCGATAATAACGTCACAATAGAAGTTGGACGCATTATCCCAATGTGTGTTTGGCCTTTAATGTAAAACAATGGCCAAGGGTAAGTTTCGGGGCTAAAGTGACAGCAAGCGACCCTATTTTTCGACCCGTTCAATTTGGCGATCGATGCTCGAAACACCCTGTATTTATTTTTGATAAAAGAAAAAATAAAACGAAAAGACACCAATGAACTTGCTACGCCGTAGCCCTACGTGCATTGAACGTTGCTACGGCGTAGCAAGCGTAGTGGCTTGGTTGTAGCAGTACTATTAATTAAAACTACGATTTAAGAGGCTTGCGGAGCACGCAAATTTCATACAAACGTAATACCAAAATAACTTGGAAATCAAACATATTCTTAAGGTAGTGTGTATTTTGATTGGATTTCAGAATATCTAGTTTTCCAAACATATATTTTGAATGTACACCGATTTAAACAAGAGTTATGAGAAAAATAAATTTTCTATAGAAATTTTAAATTCCTCATATCTCGTCTTTATATCATTGCCCTATCAAAATATTTATTTGGAAACATAGATATTCTATAATCCAATCGAAATAAAAACACACTACCTTAAGAATAAGTTTGATTTTCATATTATTTATGAATTACGTTTGTATGAAAAACGCATGCTCCGCCGGCCCCTTAAGATTGCTACTTTTAAATATCATCATCATATGTCTAACTTTGCCCAACTATGTTGGGGTCGGCTTCCAGTCTAACCGGATGCAGCTGAATACCAGTATTTTACATGGAGCGACTGCCTATCTGACCTCCACAATCCAGTTAGTCCTGGGTAATATGACACCCCTTGATAAGTTTGTCAGACTTTTTGGGCCACTGAACGAAAAATTAACAGCGCCATCTAACAGCTTAGGTACACTGTTTTAAAAACGAAAACCAGAGTTGCGCATCTATCTTGTATTATATAGTGTATTATCCTATGAGACTGCCCCACCGTTGTCGCCCACAACATTATCACTTGTCAAAAAAAAAAAAAAAAAAATTATAAACTTTAAAATGGATCAAAATAAGTGTAATAATAATAAAATAATAATATAGTTTATTTTCAAACAACTTAGAACTATTTTACAATGGCAATGTGGCAACAATTACAATTTAGGCAAAGAAATTAGCGTCTGTAACCGAACTAGGCATAGCCTGTATTTCGGCTATCAGCACCATTCCCCTCGAGTATTTACAATACATTAATAGGTGCCAAGCAGTAGAGACATATAAAGTAGCTAAATCAATAATGATATTAATAATTTCAAATGTTTGCATGCCGATTGGTAAAATGTGGCTGAGCTTAATGTAATCTTAAGAACTATTATGTATTACCCATATTTGCAAAATAAAATTATATTCTATTCTATTATATTCTATTCTATTTTAACAATGACCTCCACCGCCATCTTGTAACCAATGTTGGAAGTTTCTCAAATCTACGATTGCCGCTGCGACATACTAATAAACGTAGCGTGAGTTTCAAGGTTCCGTGTCGAAAACAACTAAAATTTAATTAAAAATTTAAGAAATCCCCGACACATGTACTAAAAGTTTTTTTTTTAATAAAGTATACATTATTTTACTAGTCAAGTCCTTTCATTGGAAATATAATTCACCATATTGTGGTGACGGCCATCTTGAATTTTTAATTTATAAATTAAACGGCTTGACTAATAGAATACTTCTATTAGTCAAGCAGTTTCATTTGATATCCATACTGAGGGAGTTGTGAAAAAATATATTATCCGCCGTTTTGTGGCGGTGGCCATCTTGGTCCGATTTTCATCAAACATAGCTAAGAACACTCCCAACTAAATTACTTTCCAAACAAAAACAACAACTGTTCGGGAACTATGATGCCACAGACAGACAAACACACACACGCACACACACGCACACACACACACGGACACATCAAACTTATAACACCCCGTCGTTTTTGCGTCAGGGTTTAAAGACTAGACAGATAACGGCAACAGAAAATCACCATTCATTTCCAAAACCTTTTATTTTTTTATTCACTATCGCTTCCGCTTATGCCTTCGACCACGGACCAGCTAATAGCGTGTATTCCCGCTCTGGGTGACTTTACGAGTAGCCCGTAACTGCGGGATTGGTTGGGTGTATACCCACCCTGGCGTACCCTGGAATACTCTGGAATATCCTGGCTTATTGGCATCACATGTGTTTGGTAATTGAATGGCGTTGAAGATTTTTGTGTCATGTTGTTTCGTGGGTTTAATTTAGATGTTACCTGTTAGGAGCACGTAGCCTTAATGACAGCCGATCTTTTGGTTAAGCCGTGCTTGCCTGGGTTGGTCTATGGATGGGTGACCGCCCTTACTTACCGAGTCTCCTCCGTACGTCAAAGTAGAAAGAAAGAAAAGAGAGAAAATTGAGTTTATTTGGCATTACAATACCTATTACATTTTACATAATACATAAACAAACAGCAGTATAATGCCAAAAGGGCCTCAGCTCAGCATAATGTCAGATGGCAACACAAGGTGTGCCACCTGACGCTCATTTTCAGCTGCAGCCCACGAGTGCCATACGCTCGACAACATAAAAAAACACATAATAAAGTCTAAAACTTTTGCACAAATATTAATTAACAGTAAACTGTTACATAAACACATTAAAAATAATTAAAAAAAACAAGTAAAAAATTATGAAATGTTTAAAATAAATAACATGGAAAAAAAAACATAACGTAAGATAATTATCATAAAAACAGTGTCAATTTATAAAAAGAGCAAAAAGACAGTAGATCAAAAAGCAAAGTACGTTAAACTGTTGTTCACGGCTGTCATTAATGGATCTTTGACAGTCGTTACAGGTAGTCAGATAAAGACTACCAGTCATACCAAGTGGTATCCTATTTCCCAGTGTTAACTGGCATGTGGAGGTCAGATAGGCAGTCATCATCATCATCATCATCATCATCATCAGCCTATAACATTTCCATTTCTGGGACACAGCCTCCTCTCAATGAGAGGGAATGGGCTATAATCTACCACGCGGCAGATAGGCAGTCGCTCCATGTAAAATACTGGTATTCAGCTGTATCCGGTTAGACTGGAAGCCGACCCCAACATAGTTGGGAAAAGGCAGGTAGATGATGATGATGAATGTCCCATCTTTTGTGAAACAGCGACTCGAATCTTCTTTAATTAGCAATCAGTTATTATATAATTAAATTCCAATCTTGGATTATTTCAAGAAATTCTCATGACATCAGAATCTTTCACCACTTCCCCCGCGACTTCGTCAGCGAAAATTGTGATAGCTCTAATAATTTGCATGATATCAATATTAATTATAGCTTAAGTTACTTGGTAAAAATGTTGCTTTGTTATGGTGAAAGAATTTTTAAAATTGGTCGAGTAAGTTTTTGAGTTAAATTGTAACAAACTAACAAACACAAAATTAAATCTTTCCACTTTATTATATTGGTATAAAAGGGGACATTGCTCGCAGAACGGATGGCCGATGGGGCCGAAAAGTTCTGGAGTGGCGACCGCGAACCGGAAGACGATGCGTTGGAAGACCTCCCACTAGGTGGACCGATGACCTGGTAAAGGTTGCGGGAATCCACTGGATGCGAGTCGCAAGGGACCGGTCAATGTGGCGACACTTGGGGAGGCCTATGTCCAACGGTGGACGTCTTTCGGCTGAGATGATGATGATGATGAAAGGGTGTAAAACATCTCTTCACGAAGCCGAAATGCACTTGTTCTCCCCATCATTGCGATATTTTGTTTGTTCTACATCATATCTGGAAACCTTCTAGTTACGAAGATGTTGGGGGTCAAAGTTCCAACTTTTTGTCAACTATTTTTTAAAAATATGTTTATAATATAAGATTTTTACTTTAAACACCTCCACGACACCCCAACTATTCAATCCATCCATCAGCACAGTCTTTTGAGCGCGTTACATTGAGTTTTACCACAAAACATGATTTTTCTCCCAAAAAAAAAGTCGTTTCCTAGCAATAATTTTTCCGTAAAGTTCCTTAGATTGATGTACAGAATGCTTGGTTGACAGTTTCGTGGTGAGGTGGTTTACACCCTGTAGATAAGGTGAGTGCACCTATTCAATGCCAAAGCCAAAGAATCAGTAATACAAATTACACATGTATCGAACATCGAACATCATTAACGTAGGGTGAGCGCACCAGTTATGGGCACGGGGCCCGGCGCCCTTAAATGTGGCCCGCGGGACGAGACCTTCATAAACCTGTTTACCTTACTTCGTGTCGCGTTGAGATCTTGGGTTCCGTAGGACAAGGTAGGATATGAAAACCCTTATATTTTCCGTGAAAATAAAGTAGACATTGTTCAAAATGTGGTGGAGAGTTAAGACGATTACATGAGCTAAATGCAAGTTTCATAAAACCATAAATCAAAATCAAAATATTTTATTTCACATAGGCCTGGATGGGCACTTATAAAACGTCGAAAAAGGTGCACGGTTCGCGTTGGTCGATTCCATGGAGAAGAACCGGCAAGAAACTCCATGGTTACTCTTTTCAAATCATTTGGTATTACAATATTATTGTTTCATTACAGCATTAGTACTAAAGTCTGGGGGGACAGCGTAGGCCCGACAATAGGTCGTTGCTTGCTATACAAAAAATGTAAAACAAAAGTAGTAGTAAAAGTAAACATAAATAGTAAAAGCATATGATTCACTGCTATAAACAAGACCAGAAAAATATATGATATTCTTCAGGATATACAGGGTGTCTCATTCATATCGGTCAGTATGGGAAAGTCTGAAACTATAAGACATACGAAGATCTGTTCTGAGGAACCATGTCATCGATTTTAATAACAAGAAAAACTGCATTCATACATTTTAAAAAACATCTGTACTCCGTTCGGGAATCGAACCCGGTTATTTTGAAAAAAAAAAACCTACTCTGTTTCTATTCAGATATCGATCGTGTAAGTCTTAAGCAGTAAATGTCTGTGTGAAACATGATGTCTAAAATGAATAAAATGCATTGTTTCCACATACTTTAATTTATTTTAGTAGGTGCTTGAACTGACCACGTTTACAATATTAAACAAGTTCTGGTGTTTAAAATTGACTCTATGGTTGTTTGTACCTCTTTGCTGATGTTGCAACTAGATACATACACCGCTTTACATACATATGTCATTAGCATTGCATTAAACCATTCCGGAAGTTTTGTTATCTGCGATAATATTATCTAATATCGGGTTGAATGTTGTATTGAAAAAGACGGTGGTCACTTCAAACACCTGCTAAAATAAATTAAAGTATGTGGAAACAATGCATTTTATTCATTTTAGACATCTTGTTTCATACAGACATTTACTGCTTAAGACCTACACAATCGATATCCAAATAGAAATAGAGAAAGTTTTTTTTTTTTTCAAAATAACCGGGTTCGATTCCCGAACGGCGTACAGATGTTTTTTAAAATGTATGAATGCAGTTTTTCTTGTTATTAAAATCGATGACATGGTTCCTCAGAACAGATCTTCGTATGTCTTATAGTTTCAGACTTTCCCATACTGACCGATTTGAATGAGACACCCTGTATACTAGCATGATAGTGTTTTGAAAACATAAAACAATTATTTTGGCTCGATAAAAAGAAATCACGAACTTATCTCTAAAAATATCTTTCGAACAAAAAAAAAATACTAATATGCATGCGATCATTCTGATTTTTAGGCAAATAATTGTACAAGCAATATATTAGCATGATACTGTTTTAATTTTTTAATCCAATCAATAGTTTTTTTGTAAATCGGTCGAAACCACTCATTTCGCGCTATTTGGCCCGCAGTGGTTGACGTAACAACCACTTTGTAGTGCAAGCTGATTAGAACTTTATTCTATCAGCATTTTAAACGAAGTTTGAACCACCACAAACAGAGTTGCTAATTTAGCTCGTCTAAGTGCCTTAAGGACATTATTAGCAGTGGATGTATTTGCAAAAAGTCGGTTACTGCACAAAGGTCTCACAGTTGGTCAACTGTTATAAACAGTATAGAACTTTTATCATCTGCCTAGCCTTTTCCTAACTATGTTTGGTTCGGCTTCCAGTCTAACCGGCTGCAGCTGAATACCAGTATTTTACATGGAGTGACTACCTATCTGATCTCCACAACCCAGTTAGTACTGGTACCCAAGTAATACAATAGCCCTTGGTAAAACTAGTTCTCAGACTTTTCGGGCCACTGACTACCTGTAACAACTGTCAAAGGTCTACAAATGACAGCCGGGACCAACAGTTTAACGTGCTTTCCGAGTCACGGAGGAAACTCGGTAAATAATTGGCGGTCACCCATCTACAGAGCAACTTAGGCAAGCACGGCTTAACCTAAAGATCGACCCGAGCATCTGTCATTATTTAGCCATGAGCTTCTGTAGATACTTAACCTGAAAATTAAATAAAAACATACGGAACCACACCCCGACTAGTTGTAACATTTGATCCCGTCGCCCGGGACACATCTAGTGACGTATGTAATTTATGACCATCTGTCACTCACATATTAGCTGGCAGGGTTGCCACTGTCAGGAAAACTGGTGGAATATTTGTGTAGTCTATTTCAGATACCTATTCTTTTAGGATGCTTGTTTTGTGGATGTAAAAGTTTCCTTGATTAAAGAAAGAAAGAAAAGAAAAAGCATTTATTAGCCCGACAGGCCAACACATAAAAAAAAATATGGTTAAATTGTGATTATAACACTAGTTTAAAGTAAACATAATGAGAGAATAAAAAAAATAAAATAACGAAATCATAAGAAAAAACAAACAAAACACAAAACAGAATTTGTCCTGTACAAGACCAAAAGGCTCCTATCTCAGCATGGTGCTGAAATATCTTTATTGTTGTCATTGCGATATTTTTATTGTCTTAAACCATACCTTGGAACCTTCTAGTTACGGAGATATTGGGGATCAAAGTTACAACTTTTCCACAAGTTTTTTTTTAAACACAAGTTTTTATTGCAAGATTTTTACTTTAAATGCCTCCACGAACCCCGTACTATTCAATACATCCATCAGCACAATGTTTTGAGGGCATTACATTGAGTTATACCCCAAAATGTGATTTTTGATCCCAAAAAAAAAAGTGGTTTCCCTGCAATAATTTTTGCGTAAAGTTACTTAGTTTGATGTACAGAATGCTTGGTTGACGGCTTCGTGATGAGGTTGTTTACACCCTGTATACACACTACCTTAAAAATATGTTTGATTTAGATATTATTTTGGTATTACGTTTGTATGAAAAAGGCATGCTTAAGAGGCCTGCGGAGTATGCGTATTTCATACAAACGTAATACCAAAATAATATGTAAATTAAACATATTTCTACGGTAGTGTGTGTATTTACATATTTCGGTTGAATTACAGAATATCTAGGTTCCCAAATAAATATTTTGATTGGACACTGATTTTAACAAGAGTTATAAGAAAAATAAGTTTTCTATAGAACTTTCAATTCCTCATAATTATCTCGTCATTGTATCATTGTCTTCTCAAAAAGCATATTTGGGAACATAGATATTCTGTAATCCAATCGAAATAAATACACACTACCTTATGAATATGTTTGATTTACAAATAATTTTGGTATTACGTTTGTATGAAAAACGCATGCTTAAGACGCATGCGGAGCATGCGTTTTTCTTACAAACGTAATACCAAAATAATATGTAAATCAAACATATTCTTCAGGTAGTGTGTATACAGGGTGTAAACAACCTCATCACAATAACCCCATAAGAATAAAGTGTTACTAACGTGTGGATGATTGTACTAGATTTAAAAAAATCTGTAACTTAATAACAGTTTTTTTTTGTTTTTTTTTTAGAGATCAGTACTCAAAGGGTAAAAATAGGACCCTATTACTAAGACTATACTATCTGTCCGTCTGTCTGTCTGTCTGTCACCAGCCTGTGAACCGTTGCGTTGTAACCAGACAAAAGAAATTTTTCACAGATGTTGTTTACCTTTTAATAATAATAATAATATTCATTTATTTCAGATAACAATGATCCATAAAGAGCAAAATTAAAATAAACAAAATTATTAATAACTAGCTGACCCACGCAACTTCGTCTGCGTCACATATATGAGAGAAAAAGCTCACAAAAGGAATAAATTTTCCCCGTTTTTGCAACATTTTTCATTTATGTTCCGCTCCTATTGGTCATAGCGTGATGATATATAGCCTATAACCTTCCTCGATAAATGGACTATCCAACACAAAAAGATTTTTTGAATTCCAAGCAGTAGTTCCTGAGATTAGCGCGTTCAAACATACAAACAAACAAACTCTTCAGCTTTATAATATTAAGTATAGATAAAATAAATTAACATTAAAATAAAGAAACTAAAATAAATTACCATAAAATCAGATTTAAAATAAGATAAAATATTCAAATTAAATTAAGATAAAATAGAAATTTTGCCGCTAAAGCAACAATAATACTAAGAACAGAGTAGAATAAATATTTAAGTGGGGTTCCTATACAACAAACGTGAACCGTGGACCGAATTATTGTCCTATGACAAAAATTCAACGACATGTGACATCTACCAATCCGCACTGGGCCCGCGTGGTGGATTATAGCCCATTCCCTCTCATTGAGAGGAGGCCGTGTCCCAGCAGTGGGAACATTAATAGGCTGATGATTTTGATGAATGAAATTATTAAGTAAATGAAGAAAATGACAATGAATGAATGACAGTTTCGCCATCCACCACCAAAGCTTTAATGGACTGTAAGTAATACCGGACCAGAACGTCTAGTATCATTTATACGTCTTTACACAGAAAAGTATATTCTAGTTAGTGCCAACCCTCAACAAGACGATGTTTACGTATCCCACCTCTAACAGTTTAACCTCTTTCTTTATTTATCAACGGGTCACATTTACATTCTGCGGGGGCCACCCCTAGCCACCACACCACACCCCTAGCGATGCGGATATCTCCGAAATTCTAGAGAAAAAAAATTGAAGTAGACAGGTATTACGAAACTCGGGATGTGGATCGGTGTTGCTACCCTGTTTTTTCTGTCTGCATGGATGTCAGTTTGGGTTCTTGTAACTTGTTGAGTGGTAGTTAGATAAGTAGTAGATAGATAGATAGACAAATCATTTATTTAGTGCAAGATATAGGTCGCTCACAATGGGCCTTATCAAAAGGCTTAAAGTCACTCAAAGGGCAATCGAGAGGACTGTGCTCGGAGTTTCCTTGCGTGATCGAATAAAAAATGAAGACATCCGCAAGAGAACCAAGGTCACCGACGTAGCCCGAAGAATTGCTAAACTTAAGTGGCAGTGGGCAGGGCACATTGCTCGCAGAACGGATGGCCGATGGGGCCGAAAAGTTCTGGAGTGGCGACCGCGAACCGGAAGTCGATGCGTTGGAAAACCTCCCACTAGGTGGACCGATGACCTGGTGAAGGTTGCGGGAATCCGGTGGATGTGAGTAGCAAGGGACCGGTCAATGTGGCGACACTTGAGGGAGGCCTATGTCCAGCAGTGGACGTCTTTCGGCTGAGATGATGATGATGATGATGATGATGATGAAAAGACATAGCACAACACATAGAAGTACAATATTAAATGAAACAGTTCACTTAAAACAAAAAGAAAACAAGGTGCCAATATACAAAAAGAAAAAGAAAAACATATTTACAAAATAAGTATAGTAACACCGTGACATACTTCAAATAAAAAAATTAAAAGGAAAATAACAATTAAGGTATGCAAGGTGCGGTGTGTGTCTCTAGGTTGCACCAAATGGGTGTCCAGTGGCCTAATTCTGCTATTTTAATAAATTCGTCACTCCAACACGATTCCATTCTCATCCCATTGTCATTTTGCTTAAAGTTCGTAATCTGCTGAATTCACAATGGTCGGTCAATGGTCTCGTAATAAAATTGTGTTTTAATGGCATTGTTGTATTGTCATTAATATAAAACCCTTAGTACAAATGGTTTTCGAAATCTACTACTAAATGCGAATATTTATTCATACCAGATTTCATGTACGAGATTAATATTCTATGACATTTCTTTCAATGGAGTGTCAGTGATTGTTCATCGAGAAATCATACTGGCGCCGCCGTTATGATAGTAGAATCAACAAACTTGTCAAAATTTGACAGAACTTGATCATTATGAAATCAATGATCGAATACTCGGACACTATTGTAATAGCAGAATCGAGGCACTGCTCAGCATGTGTCAGGCATGCACCTGACGCTTCATGTATATTAGTGGTATTCAGATAGGAGCTTGTGACCAAATAATAATAGCCCCTCGAGTCGGTCTATGGGTTAAACCGTGCTTACCTAGGTTGGTCTGTGGATGGGTGACTACCACTAACACACTGGAGTTTCCTCCGTGCCTCGGAAAGCACGTTAAACAGTTGGTCCGGGTCATTTGTAGATCTTACACGGTCGTTAAAGGTAGTCAGTGGCCTAAAAAGTCTGATAACTAGTCTTACTGAGGGGTATCTAGTACTAACTGTGTTGTGAAGGTCAAGTATGCAGTCGCTCCATGTAAAATACTGGTATTCAGTTGCAGCTCTGGACACCGATCCAACCGATCCGGCCCTTGGGCACAGAAACCTTAAGAACAGTAGTTGTAATTTGAAATTAAAATTGAAATTTTTTGTGTTGTATTTATATTTTCATTGACTATTTTATTAATGACAAAGTAGGTACTTCGACATTTAATTTTATCAAAAAAAAAAGTTTTTTGAATTGTAATGATACCTAATCCTTTATGAATAATGATGATTTAATAAGTAATAATTCCTATAATGTGATGTTTATGTCATTTTGTCACGGTTTTTGCACGATCTCTTCCTACCAATTTGTACGCCACGATATGCGGCTGAACATGTAAGAACTTTTCTGTATAACATGTTTTCTGTATGCATGCAATGTATCATGTACACCATGTTTAAACAAATAAATTTTACTTACATACTTACCAGTGTTGACGTTTTGTTTACCTATTAGAAACCTTAGTGAGTATAAATGTGGATGGGCATATGAGTCGAGGAAGAACAAAGAAACGATGGATGTACTGTGTGAAGAATGATAATGGCTAAAAAGGAGGTGTCTGATGAGAAGACTAGGAATAGAGAAATATGGAAGATGAAGACATGCTACGCCATCCACTAATGAACTGGGATAAGGACGACTAACGATGATGATGATGATGATGATCAATATAAGCTGTAGTGTTCACTCCGACGCTAGTTAGGGTTTGCAGTAAAGCCACCATATATTAGGGTGGTGTCTTTGTTCAGGGTTGTACAATAAAACACAGTTTCCAATATTACTGGGTTAGGCGTGCTGTCGCTAGGGCTGCTTGTACTAGACTGAGCGCGGTCCCTCCAACGCGTACCCCCCACCACAGCACGCATAACTCATTTATTAAACGTCACATAAGCCTTACTGCAGTTTTGTCGCCTTTTTCCAGAAGGGTAGGCAGAGAACGTACATAGAACACGCACATGTTGTTAGTTGTGTTGAAGTCCGATGGGGGCCGAACCAGTTACTGTTGACCGGGCACAAAGAGTCATTCCCGCTTGTCCACACCCCGTCGTCCACACTGCGGACGACTGGGAATGTTTCGTTCTGTTCGTCTACACTGTGGAACTGTCTCTGTGTGTGTGTGTGTGTGGTGTGTGTCTGAACGCATCTTTCCCAGTCGTCTGCAGTGTGGACGACGGGGAGTGGACGAACGGGAACAACCCGACACAAACGCGTTGCGGAAAGCATTGGGTTGCTTTCGCTGCAGACAACATTTAAATGACTTGACATGAATACTTAGTTCAGTATTTTATTATTCTTTGTATTATGTGTTAAACACACATAAAACAATAAAAAATAAACAAAAAGTGTGTGTGTGTTTGACATATCGTATTTTTATTGACATTTATTTAGTGAATTATTATAAATTTTTATTTTATTTTTGTGAATTTGAGGACCATGTGGGTCACTTTTCATTTTTTTACCCTTCAACTGTCTGGCAGTTTGAGTTCTTTAAGCGACCTACCTAAATGTCCTTTCTTTGGTATTGTTCGTCGTTTCGTTGAGCTCCTTGTGTTATAAGTCGAGCTACACGATAACTGACAGATGCTTGCACTGACTGGATAGTTTCACTCAAATCTGTATGGTTCTTTCTTCAAAAGACCATTTCAGACACTAATATCTACATGATCTTCATGTGAATGGAGCAAGATTATGTCTGGACTTCAAAAGAGATTATGACCTCTGAGTTTGTTTTAGTTGTTTCTTCTCAGAGTAGTCAGGTACGAAACACCGGCCCCATCTAGTTTAAAAAAAGACGTGTAAAAGTGTTTGTGAAAACCTACTTACAAAATAAACATCATTTATCATTTAAAATGACTGAGATGGAGTGAGGCATCCCAAGAGCGGCGTATGTCCAGCAGACTACGATAGCCTGAGTTTATTGAACCAGGAGAAATTAATGTATACGGCACCAATGTTATTATAACACTTAGCATTAACACATAAAACACAAATTTAAACAACATTTTTTACAAAATATTATTACCGAAGATAAATAGGATGTATATTAATAATAATAATATTGAATTAAAGATATGACCTTTTTCCATCATAGATAAATATTTTAAAACATCTATACTAATATTATAAAGCAGAAGAGTTTGTTTGTTTGTTTGTTTGGTTGAACACGCTAATCTCAGGAACTACCGGGTCGAATTGAAAAATTATTTTTGCGTTGGATAGTCCATTTATCCAGGAAGGCTATAGGCTATATAACATCACGCTATGACCATAAGGAGCGGAGCAGGAATGAAAAATGTTACAAAAACGGGTTTTTTTTTCCCTTTCGTTTTTCTCTCTTATGTGACCCAGACGAAGTTGCGTGGGTCAGCTAGTACAGTATAAAGCAAAAGTAATATATGGCAGTTAT
Organism: Xestia c-nigrum; assembly: GCA_916618015.1. NCBI lineage: Eukaryota > Metazoa > Arthropoda > Insecta > Lepidoptera > Noctuidae > Xestia > Xestia c-nigrum. Next base: position 12,497,068 of record OU745273.1, read on the forward strand.
AACATAACATAAAAAAACACTAAATAATAAATGTACAACCCGGGTCTTTCAATTACTTCCTCGATTACTTCAGAGGCCCTACTCCCTAAAACACTATATAGAGCCTCTGTTTTCATGAACGGACGGTCGGATTGGTCACCGAGTTTCGCTTGTTGATATTATTTCGCCTAATACCTGTTGTAACTATTAGTTTGTTTCTTTGTTTTCAACTAAGTAATAAATAAAAAAATATCACTGGACATTAACACGCAGCGCCACCTAGCACCACACTAAGCAAAGCTTGTGTCGTGGACACTAGATAGTTGATATACTACATAATTATATACTTTTTTGTTTGTAAATACATACTTATTATACATATAAACATCCATGACTCGGAAACAAATGTCCATGCTCATCACACAAACATTTGCTCCTACCGGGATTCGAACCCAGGACCCTAAGAACGTAAGGCAGCGTCACTACCACTACGCCATTCGAGTCGTCAAAAAGTCTTAAGTACCTACTTAAGTTGATCTAACTCTAAATTATGTAGTCGATGATCTCGGGGCACGGTAAAACTCCAACGAGTTTATGTTGGCCAACTTAAATGTTATATAATTAGTTTATTATTGAATAAAAAAAATTAAAAAATCTAGAAACGGAATATAAGAGGTGTTAAACGACCCCTAACGATGCTGAAAGGCTCTCCCCGTCATTGCGAAATTTTTTTGTTCTACACCAAGAACCTCCTTCACAAGTTTTTATTTTTTTAAATACTAGCTGACCCACGCAACTATGTCTGCGTCACATGAAACGAAAGGAAAAAATGTCCCCGTTTTTGCAACATTTTTCATTCCTGCTCCGCTCCTAATGATCGTAGCGTGATGTTATATAGCCTATAGCCTTCCTCGATAAATGGACTATCCAACACAAAACGATTTTTTCAATTCGAACAAGTAGATCCTGAGATAAGCGCGTTCAACCGAACAAACAAACAAACAAACTCTTCTGCTTTATAATATTAGTATAGATAAGTTTTTAATGTATAATTTTATTTTAAACACCTCCACGACCCCGTACTATTCAATCCATCCATCAGCACAATGTTTTGAGTGCGTTACATTGAGTTCTACAACAAAACATGATTTTTCACCCAAAAAAAAACTCATTTCCCAGCAATAACCTTTGCGTGAAGTTACTTAGTTTGACGTTAGAATGCTTGGTTGACGGCTACGTGATGAGGTTGTTTACACCCTGTATTTATTTATTTATTTATTATCATAAAAATAAAAATAAATAAAAATAAAAAAGTTTATTGCTTCAACTTAGATAGCTTATTATATTTACAATGGAGAGAATCCTTTTAAGCAAGGAGTATGCTTGTTTTAGGATGCTCTGCCCCTCCCCAGGTTATATTAAAGTATTTAAGTTATTGAAACTGGTCACGACATTTAGTTAATTTATACAAAACTAAAAATATAAAATTTAAAAAAATATTTAAAAATGCAAGAATAAAATGGGTTTTAGAAGATATATATCAGAAGTTCACCAACAGCTTCTGTGTACAGCATTTAGATATAAAAATGTTTTAAGGTCTTGGACTTACACAGTCGCCAATTATAGGTTAACCAGTATTCACAAAAATAAGTGATAACATTAGACAAGAAAAAAAAACAATAAGATGAGTGGCTCACGACATGAAATACAATAGCAAACCTTACTATTGAGAGTTTACTTAACTAACGAAACATAATACATAAGACGAGTTACTTCACGAATACCTCTACCACTACTAAAAGCTTACTACCAGAATATCTCCCAATAAATATCTCTCAAACTCTTCAAATTGACATTAGATTGCTCCAGGGACCACTAATACACCCGTCGAGCAATTATTTTGGCGAGCAAACGCAACATATCAAATATACTTTTATTGCCCAACCCCCATAAAGTGTAGGTACCGGGCAATATTCTTGAGTGATCTTAAAAAACACGTTTTTATACTTGCGTACTTAGTTTTTGATGTATGAGCGGTAAACATGTACAAATTGAAGGGGATGGTTCTTTCAGGGTGTGGTTTTGGATGTGGTGAGAGCGAGCGATGAACGATCTGAGGGAGTCACACACGCGACGAACGTACAGTCACGAGAAGTATAGTGTAAACACTTCTTCGTTTTCAATCGGTCCCTCATTCTGGAGGACTGAAAATCGCGGTCCCTGAACCCGTTTTTTTCTGATGTGAAATCATCAAATGACTCGGAGCGGTAGGGATTGCCAGACTTTTACTGACTAAAACCCATCCATATTCCGGGGTATCTCTTTCGAACAGTCCCGCAGCCCCGGCAGTCTTCGACCCCCTTTGTTATGCTTTTTTTTTTAGGATGGGAAATCATCAAATGACTTCTCCCACTCTGGGCGGAGCGGGAGGGAGTGTCAGACTCTTACTGACTAAAACCCATCCATGTTCCTTCCTCGCCCTTTATGTTCCGGGGCCGCGGTATCTCTTTCGAACAGGCCCGCTACCCCGGGCCTTCGTTATGCTGACATCGCTTTGGGGCACGCGTTGAAGACGAATGCGCCGTCGACTCGGCCTCTCGTCATAAGACCGAGGGACAGCAAGCTAGCCCATAGCTAACCGTCCACAGGCCCGCCTTGGACCCCTTCAAGCGGACAATCTGTCTCCATCTACTCCGGTTCAAAATTGCCATTACGACCTGCGGAAAGCTTGAGGACCTATGTCCTCATGTGGTTTCGCGAGGCCCGTCGCCAACACGATGGTCCGATCAAGTTGGTCGGTTATTTTTTTTTCTTTTTGATATTGACACCTTGTTTTTTTTTCTTCTCTCTTCTCAGTCGTTCACTCTTGACAGAGTGGTCGTGGTCATGACGGGTCGTTCACAGCTGCGGTCGCTGCCTTCGCGATCCTTTTCCACCGGTCTCTATTGGCCGCATGGCGAGTACATTCTGCCAGAGGGATCTTGGTGACAGTTTTAATGGAATCTGTCGAACGGGTTTGTGTTTTTTTAGTTTCACCAAAAGCTTTTATTTAATTTCACCTGTCTCGATGTTTGTCTGTAATCAAATCTTGCAAGTTTTTGATCCACTTCCCGGTTACCGATTGTGTTGAAATATTGCACGCATATGTATATGAAGAGGATATGCAAAATTATGATAAAATGAAGCTGATCTGATGATGGAGCTAGAAGGTGGCCATAAGAACTCTGTAACGAAATGACGCAAGCCCATCGAATATCTTTTGTGTGCACTAAATAAATGGTTTATTTATCTATCTATCTACCAACCCATCATCGACCTGCACACCCGCCTCTTTTTCCGCTTCCGCTCCTTCCAAGGTCATAGCCTTATCAGCACTGAAGTTGTACTAAAAAGTAAGGTATGACTTGAGACTTCTCGGTTCTAAATTTCGTTATTTCAATTGCTAAGGACTCTAAAGGCACTTTTATGTACTGAAACATTTTTCAGTAGGGTCGCAATTTGTAGGAGTTTTGAGAACTGAAATTTTCAAGAGATATGCAGTAGGTATCTTCTTCTTCAGGCCGCAGAACGCCACATATTACGGCCCTTACAAACTTCTGTACCTCTTCAAACTTTCTTAAAATAGTTTGATTAGAATCACGAGCAGAATCCATTGAACCACTTTTTAATATAGGTCACATTTTTCAAAAAACCTTCATTAAAAATGTTGCCCCGTCTATTTATTAATAGGTCAAGCCTTCAGTGTGCAAACCCGCCAAAATAGGTAAACAAATAAACAACAAATGGTTGTCGTCCAATTTATATTTTTTCATACGCGTGATAATAATAGTTCTTACCAGTAAAACAAAAACAGCACTCAATGTTTTTTTTTCTCCCAGAATTAGATCAATTGAGTTAAAATTTATTTGGGGTGTCTGAAGTTTTGCGCATTTAACGTTACACGTTGTACATGGGGTGGGTGGTGCCAAATCAAATCAAATCTTTTTTTTTTTGTCAAATCATTTATTTCTTTGCAAATATGGGTAATTGGTACATAGATGTTATCCTACTAATATTATAAATGCGAAAGTTTGTGAGTATGGATGTATGTATGGATGTTTGTCGTAGAAGATCCCATGGGACAATTATCAAACATCACGCGGGCGAAGCCGCTGGCAGAAGCTAGTCTTATATAATACTAGCTTCTGCCAGCGGCTTCGCCCGCGTGAAGTTTGATAATTGTCCCATGGGATCTTCTACCGGGATAAAAAGTACCCTATGTGTTAATCCAGGTTATAAACTATCCTTGTGCAAAATTTCATCCAAATCCGTTCAGTAGATTTTGCGTGAAAGAGTAACAAACATACATCCATCCTCACAAACTTTCGCATTTATAATATTAGTAGGATAGTCCTCCACATTCTACCGTCTTATAGGCATGCAAATAATATTCAATTCTAAAATCAATTAATTGTATTGATACCGAACAAATTTAGATGTAAAAACATTAGAATTACAAAAAAAATAAAATGTCAGCAGTAAAAATTAATCAGTAATGCCTCCCATGGTATCCATGGTGTCCACTCACATCTGCCTCTGAAGTCTTCGGCCCATACAACTTTAGCAGACATCGAAACTCTTTTGCTAAAAACAAATACTCTTTGCCGACAAAATGCCATTATGCAGTAGAAAAAAAGAAACTTTCAAATGTCATAACGAATATGGGAGTAAGCGAAAACAGGTAAGATTTTTTTCTGTAAATCAAATCAAAGAGAAACAAGATAGATTTTGTTGCGGAAAAAAGTAGAATATGATATGTTTAGTTTTGATATTATGAAAGTCATATAAATGGATCTAGAGAGCACCTGTCAATGTGATGTCTGTAGATTTTGGCACCACATCTCATTGGTCTGTGGATGGATCATGGATGACTACCCATTACGTACAGTTTCTTCTTTTATTTATTTTTTCATGCCACAGAAAGCACGTTAAGCAGTAGGTCCCGTCGGTCAATTTGTAGATCTGTGACAGTCGTTACAGGTAGTCAGTCCGGTAGGTAGTCAGGTAGTCAGACCATCCAGCATCTTCAGTTTGGTGATGTCATCTGCAAGTCTCCTTTATCAGTATACTAGCTTCTGCCCGCGACTTCTTTCGTGTGAAGTTTTGATATCACAGCGGGTGTATCCCGCTGACACCATCTGGTTCGTCCCACGGGTGGGGTCAAACGGAACAATTTTTGATTATTTTAATCATTTCTCGTAAACCCCACCAGTGGGACGACGAGCAGTGGGGTCAGCGGGAATACACCCGTTGTGATATCAAAACTTTTGTACCAAAGTGTGTTTGTACTAAAATGTGTGCCCCCCCTGTAACTTCCTAAATAAGAGAATGATAAAACTAAAAAAAATATATGATGTACATAACTATGTAAACTTCCATCGAAAGTTGGTTTGAACAAGATCTAATAAGTAGTTTTTTTTAATACGTCATTTTTTATATAATATTACTTGCTGCTACGAAACCCTTCATGGGCGAGTCCGACTCGCACTTGGCCACTTTTTTTTTGGAACTAATAAACCTGACTGTCGAAATCTGGATGAATTGTGCACTTCTGCGTACCCCTTCAGAGCATACTGGCGTGATGTTACGTCATCATGTTGTATAAACAATAAACAACCAAGCGATTACAGCAATCACTGTACATTTGCCGTCTATTTTTGAAGAGTTCCATTATATCTCCGAAGATCAGCCTCAGATATGAACTAAATTAAAATGGGACCACACGGAAATAAAAGAAATTTTTCAAATAAAAGAAAAACCATCAAAATCGGTTCCAAGTCGAAAGTTCTGAAGTAACGAACAACGACAAAAATCAGTCGAATTGAGAACCTCCTCTTTTTGGAACTCAAAAATACGGAGTTCGGAATCGCTGACTGTTGGATGCAGGCCTTCCCTTTCCAAATCCAAATTCCTTTACCAATCTTCTTTGTTCTGCGCATCCCTAATAAATTTTCTGTTTCCCGCAATTTTGGCAATATCAACTCAATGAGCTTTTGGGCGGCGCGTCGCTGGCTTATTAGGCCCAAACATGGCCACCATTCGGTCAGATCAAAACCTTACTACATCGATGTCTTCGCCAGCCTAACTTTACTTTAGACGTATCGCCCTATCTTTGACTATGAGTTATGTTTTTTAAAAGATACAGAAACTATTCATCAAGTACAGGTCTGTTTCAGCCATGCAAAGATCGATAAAGAAACACAGTCACCGCTGCTGAAGATATTTAAAGAAATCATGACAAGAGAACGAGAGTAAGTTACTTTTCGTCATTGAGCTTACTAAAAAAAAGAAAGAAAGAGAGAAAGACAGAACGAAAGAAAGAAAAAACTTTTATTAGTCCGCACATACAGACAGACCTGGAACAGCTGCCTGTAGGCCATAAAAGTCAACGAAAAGCATTGAGATATTACTACTACGTTTAGAGAAGACAGCTCGAACAAAATCTGTGCAACGAGCGCGGCAGTGCAAAGCGCGCAGGGGGCAGCTAACCCCATATTTATATATCACCGTAAAATTGTCATACACGTTAGATTGTAATATGACCTCTAGTCATATTACAATCTAACGTGTAAACTCTCGAAAGATTGTCAAACGAACATACTGCTTACAATATATCGCATTATTTTTCGGTAGAATGTAATCTATCGAAGTGAAACCGTAATATTGTAAAATGTATGCGATGGAAGTCAACACGCGCGGTGTGCAGGAGGGAAGGAGGGGTCCTCCTCGCCCCATGGTACCACTCTCATGAAAAGATACTACCATTTCTGAGAAATACCGATTAATATACCCCTAGCTTTTGCTTGAGCTGTTTTCTCTAAACGTACTACTCGTAGTTATAGCTCAATGCTTTTCGTCGACTTTTATTGCCTACAGGCAGATGTTCCGGGCCAGACTGTTTGTGAACTACAAAAAGCACAACAGTGAAGAACTATCATTAGAATAGAAAGAATAGAATAATCATTTATTCGCTAATGGACAGCACAACACAAAGAGCAGTACATACATATAGATTATAACAACAAACAGCTTAACAATTAATTAAAACAGCTCAACTGCGCTGAGCATGCCCATAACGAAAGTGTAGCCAACTCAGCATTAAATTTCTGAATGGCTTTTTTAAAGTTATCCGGAACTTAAGACTATTCATTCAGGGTGTAAACCACATCCGTCAACCAAGCATTCTGTACATCAATCTAAGTAACATTGCGTAAAAAATGTAGTTGGTAAACGACTTTTTTTAGAGCAGAAAAAACAGGTTCTACGGTAGCACTTAATATCAATAAAACGCACTCAAAACATTGTGCTAATTGACGCATTTAATAGTGATAAAGTTACGACCTTAAAAACTAGTATAGGTACTTAAGTATGAATAGAAACTTGTGAAAAAGTTTGAACTTTGACCCCCAATATCTCTATAACTAGAAGGTTCCCAGGTTTGGTCTAGAACAGAAAATGATCACAGTGACGCATGACGGGGAGAACAAGTGCCTTTCGGTTTCATAGAGGGTCTATTTTACACCCTTAAGATGTTATAAAGGCACGTTGGTAGTTTATTCACTTTCAATATAATAAGAGTACAACTAAAATATTGGTCTAAACGTGCGCGTACATCTACGTACGTCCGCGTTTGTCCTGTACAGAGGCGGACGTACGTAGATGTACGCGCATTTTACTTGTGCATAAAGTTTAAGAGCCCTCTTACAGTCCACTAGCGCCGCCAATCGAAAAAATGTCATAACTCGTAAATAGAATCAAAAATACAAAATGTGGTCTATTATTAATGTAGAAAAGGCAATAACTTAATTTTATAACACCTTATCAACACTTGAAATATAGCTGTTTAGCTAAATCGTGCATTCAAAACATAAAATCAAATCAAATCAAATCAAATCAAATCATTTAATCTTTGCAAACATGGGTTATAGGTACATGGTGTTCTTTTAGAATAGAGTACATTTTGCCGTCATAAACGGCCGTTTTTGTTACAAATGCACGATTTAGCTAAACAGCTATATTTCAAGTGGTGACAATGTGTTATAAAATTATATAATAAATAAATAAATTAATCTAAACAAATAAATATCGCTGGTTAACACACAGCGCCATCTAGTGCAAGCAAGGCTTGTGTTGCGGACACCAGATAGTTGATATACTACAAATATACCTTTTTTGTTTGTAAATACATACTTATTACACATTAAACATCCATAACTCTGAAACAATGTCCATGCTCATCACACAAATATCTAATCCTACACGGATTCGAACCCAGGGCCCTAAGAACGTAAGGTAGCCTTACTACCACTACGCCATTCGGGTTGTCATGTCGTGATAAAGTGGCAGACAAAACACAAATTGTTAGCCCCTTCGTACACTAGGCAACAAAAATCTTCGATACTCGACGATTTTAGTCTCCAAGCGACTGCCGCCATACAAATCCATTGAAGTTCGTACACTAGTCGCATCGCCGACATTATAGATTTGTATGACGGCAGTCGCTTGGAGACTAAAATCGTCGAGTATCGAAGATTTTTGTAGCCATGTGTATGAAAGGGCTTACTGTTAGCCTGTTTCAAGGTTCTCCCCATGACTTCCATATTCTTCGATCCAGGAATATGTACCATTGATCGTTGGCTTCGTTACATACAAACCGCAGTAGCTTTCTAAAACTTTTAATCAAAAGTGTTTTACAGTGATCCAGAGAAAAGAAATCTCCTAAATGAGCCAAAAGAAGAAAAGAAGAGAAGACCGTATTCCGTGTCCAAGAACAAAATTGATCGCGTGAGTCTCTCGGTGTTGCCAGTAGCCAGTTTGCCAGTTTTATCAGTAGCTAGTGGACCCGCAAACGCACGCGTTTAGTTCGGTAATGTCCCACAACATCATACTAGCGGGATAAAAAGTATCCTATGCGTTAAACCAGGTTATAAACTATCTGTGTACCAAATTTCATCCAAATCAGGTCGGTAGCTTTTTGCGTGAAAAAGTAACATACTCACATCCATGCATAGTTCCATCCATATCATCATCATTCTCTTGCCCTTATCCCAATTTATTTGGGGTCGGCGCAGCATGTCTTCTTCTTCCATACTCCTCAACTTTTCGTCATCTCATCAGACACTTCTTAGTTCCATCCATATAACCCACCCACCCATCCACCCATAATCCATCCACCCATCCATCCACCCATCCATCCATCCATCCATCCATCCACCCATCCACCCATCTATTCATTCATTCATTTATCCATTCATCCATCCATTCATTAATCTATCAATTCATCCATCCATACACCCATCCATGTATGGACTGTCCATACATCCATCTATACATCCATCCATACATCGCATCTATACAGGTTTATTTTTTGTTTATACTAAACCCGAAAAGGGTACTCATCATTTTGAACAACTTCGCAACAATCGCGAAAAAAAAATCAGCAAAATCAAAAATCAAAATGAAAATATTTTATTTCACATAGGCCTGGATGGGCACTTATAAAACGTCGAAAAAGGTGCACGGTTCGCGTTGGTCGATTCCATGGAGAAGAACCGGCAAGAAACTCCATGGTTACTCTTTTCAAATCATTTGGTATTACAATATTATTATGTTTCATTACAGCATTAGTACTAAAGTATGGGGGGACAGCGTAGGCCCGACAAAAGGTCGTTGCTTGCTATACAAAAAATGTAAAACAAAAGGAATATTTAACAAAAGTTAAACAGCATCCGGGAATCTAAAAGGCCTTCAATGTTCACTCATTCACAAATAATAGGTAAAAAAGCATCTATACAAAGGTAAGTAAATAAAAAAATAAAAAGAATATTTAATTAAAGAACTAAATTAAACAAGTGACACAAATATTGTCATCAGTGCTGTAACTATTCTGAGCAAAATATGAGAAAAAATGATTTGAAAACTACTGTAATAATCTGAATCAAAAGAAAAAGAATAATGAGATTGAGAATAGTTAGAGACATCCACAAATCTGTGCCGTTTATGAGCTACCAGGGAAGCCGCATGCGCAGAAGGAATCATAGCGAAACTTCTTTGTCATCAACGTAGTCCTTGATTTTGTAATATGCTTTTTTCATAAGGACACGTTTAATATAGTTCTTGAACTTTCCATCGGTCAGTTCTAGAACTGACTTTGGCAACTTGTTATAAAAGCGTATACTGTTTATAATAAAAGACTTGCTAGTTTTTGTTAATCTGAATTTAGGTATTACAATTTCATGTTTACTGCGTGTATTTTTATTGTGGAAGTCGCTTCTAATTTTGAAAAGCCCTCGATTTTTACGGACATATAAAATACATTCAAAGATATAAAGTGAAGGCAGAGTTAGTATATCGATCTCTTTGAATTTTTCTCTGAGTGACTCGCGAGGACCCATTTTATAAATCGCGCGGACTGCCCTTTTTTGTAGTATAAAAATGGAGTCAACGTCTGCTGCTGATCCCCACAGCAGGATGCCGTAAGACATAATACTGTGGAAATAAGCATAGTAAACTAACCTAGCTGTGGCTACATCCGTTAACTGCCTTATTTTCCTAACTGCATATGCAGCTGAGCTTAACCTACCTGAAAGAGTTCTAATGTGCGCGCCCCACTGTAATTTTGAATCTATAGTAATCCCTAAGAATACAGTTTCCGCTATAACATCAAGTTTATTGCCGTCAAGATTTAAATTAAGATCACGTTGTGGTACATTTGGTAAGGAGAATCTTAAACACTTAGTTTTGCTTGCATTCAATAAAAGATTATTAGCAGCGAACCATTTTGAGAGAACGGTTAGACTTTCGTTAACATGTTGGACAAGCGTATCCTTTCTATTTATTTTAAAAATTAGCGAGGTGTCATCAGCAAATAAAATTATATCTGATAATTTGGCCATCATATAAGGGAGATCATTAATGTACACAAGAAATAGGAAAGGACCGAGAATTGAACCTTGGGGCACGCCTATCTTGACTAGAGACCCGGAGGACGTCGCCCCATTTACATTTACTTTTTGCTGCCTGTTTGATAGATAAGAAAGAACCAGATCAGCAGCTTGACCACGAATTCCGTAGTGGTGTAATTTACACATCAGTGTGTTGTGGTCCACGCAGTCAAACGCTTTAGAGAGATCACAGAAAATGCCAATGGCATCTTGGGACTTCTCCCAGGATTCCAAAATGTGAGTGATAAGTTTAACTCCCGCGTCCGTTGTCGATCTGCCCTTCGTGAATCCAAACTGCTGACTGTGCAAAATCTCATTTGAGTTAAAGTGAGATAACATCTGGTCCAGCATGATTTTTTCATATATTTTACTCAACGCTGGAAGCACAGATATAGGTCTATAATTAGAGGGATCACTCTTACAACCAGATTTGAAAATTGGTACTACTTTACTAAGTTTCATTAGATCAGGGAATTTACCGCTATCCAAACATTGATTGAATATGCCTGTTAGGATAGGGGCAATTGATTCGATAATATCTCCAAGAACCTTGACGGATATGCCCCATAAGTCTTCAGTATTCTTTACGTTGAGACTTTTGAACGCGTTTATAATAGTAGCAATACATATTGGTTTAAATTTAAAGTTTGGTATATCCGCAGTAAAATTTTCTTTAAGCAAATCTTCAGCTAATGTAGATGAAGAAGGGAGAGATTTTGTAACTTCTAGCGGAATATTAGTGAAGAAACTTTCTAGTGTCTCGGCTACTTCTAGCTTGTCAGAAATGGTCTGATTATCTATTTTCAAGGACAATTCGGTCTGATCACGTTGTTGTGACTTTCCAGTTTCTTTGTTAATGACCTGCCACACTGTTTTTATTTTATTATTAGAAATACCAATTTTGTTAATTATTATCTGTGATTTTGCTTGAGCGCAGACACTTTTGAATATTTTCGAATAATTTCTAACATAAGTATGAAAAACTTGATCTGAGGTTAGAGATTTTTCGTGATATAAATTGTATAAATTATCTCTGCTTTTTCTTATTCCCGCGGTAGCCCATTCACTAAATTTTGATTTAGAATTGACTTTAACTGTTTTCAAAGGACATGTTTTATTGAATTCTTGGCAAACTGTAGAAAATAATGTGCCATAGTTTAAATTGGGGTCTTTTGAATCAAAACTAGCGTTTGAAAGGTTACTTAGAACATTATTATTAAAAGATTTTAATTTATTTTTATTAAGAGGTCTTATTCTAATAGTTTTAGCTAAGTGCAACTTTTTGTCCAAATCAAAAGATACAAGTTGACCAGTATGGTCTGACCTAACGCCACTAATTAAGAACGAATTTTTAACGTTACAATTAGTAAATACATTATCTATGCAGGAAGCTGAAGTTGCCGTTATTCTAGTTGCTTCATTAAATAAATATTTTAAATTGAATGATTTAAACAATGAGATGAGCTTACATTTTTCGGGAGAATCGACTAGCAGATCAATATTTAAGTCACCACAAACAAAAACTAATTTATTATCCCTGAAAAGTTTACTTAATATTTCTTCCATTGTGATTAAAAACAATGACAAGTTAGATGCTGGTGGTCTATAGACACATAAGAAAGTATGGCCTTCAACCTCTGCACATGCTACCTCACATAAGCGATCAACAGAGTAAGCAGTGATATCCTTCCTTTCCTTATGTCTGAGAGAACTGTTACAAAGTATCAGGGTACCACCACCCACTGTGGATCTGTTGAACGCGCTGGCAACTGAAAAATTACTAACATTAAACAACATCCTATCTGGTTTTAACCAAGTTTCACTAAAACATAAAATATCCATGTGGTATTTATCTACTAACATTTCCACGTCTAAAATTTTGCCGGAGAAGCGATTTATGTTCTGGTGGTAAAGTAAAATATTACTATCCGTCTTCTCTTTTGTCGGCTCTAATAGTTTAAAGAATCTACAACAGTGTTATCAAATAATACTGATTCATCACTTAACCTAGTCTCAGTTAAATCATCATTAACTGCGTGTATATTAAAAGCTAACAATGTAGCTAGTAAATGTTTACTAATCTTGGGAAGAAACATATAATGATCCCGAATCAAAACAAAATCCCTAACAAAATTGTTAGTATCAAAAAACAATAAACGGTCACTATGACGACATGACAAAATATGCATCAAAGTATTTAGGCTAGAAATATAATCATTTTCTTGAGCAAGTAAATTATCAGAATATGGAAACGCACACAATATTAATTTGCCTAGTCTTAACTTAAGTAGGGTGTCAATACCATTAACTATGTCCTTTTTTGAAATACTAAGACTATTTCCAACTAGTAAAACTACAGTACTTTGCTCATTCAATTGTGTATGTTGAATTTTATGAATGAGCTCATTAAAATGCAGGTTATGGTGGCAGTGGTTCAGTACTGTATGATTAGAACGGTTATTTAACAAAGATCCAAAACCCGTTCCTAGTCTATCAGAGAACACTAAAATATTACTTTGGGTGGGGTTCAAAGTTGCTTGGCTATTATTGTTTATGATGGGTAAGGCAGCTGTTCCCTACATTTTGACGAGTTATGCGAACATAAATGTAGGGAACAGCTGATTTTTTTTCGCGATTTCAGGGTTCGTCCCATAGAAAAAGTTGTTCAAAATGATGAGTGAACAATGACCCCTTTTCGGGTTTAGTATAAACAAAAAATAAGGTTGTATATCCATCCATAAATCCATCCTTAACTAACTTTCGCAATTATAATATTAGTAGGATTTTAATTGTACAGGTTTTAAACGGATCCTTCATGAATGAAGCAGTACATCAAAAATTCTGTCAGTCAAACAAATTTTAGAGCAGTGTTTTAGGTACATGAATAATTTGTAAATCAGAATTATAAATTAACTCTATGTCAAATAATTATTATCCAAATCCGTTCAGTAGTTTTTGCTTGAAAGCGTAACAAACATCCATCCATCCACACAGGCGTCCATACTTCCATCCATCAATACATCCATCCATCCTCAGAAACTTTCACATTTATAATAATCTACTCTATTGAATGACCATTAGCAGAGATCCTGTGACTCGAGCAACAACTCGGAGTATCGCAAGAGAGGAGGCTCCTACAAAATATCCTCTACAGAACAGAGGGCAGAATTCCTGAGTAAACCAAAGAGTCAGAGTACGGTATGTTGTTTCATATAATAATAACAAGAAATAGTCATTTAGTCTAACTTTCTTTTCTTTTTTTTAGAAAAAAAAAGAAAGAAAAAGCATTTATTAGCCCGACAGGACAACATATAAATAAAATAATAATAATAATAAAATGGTAAAATTGTGATTATAACACTAGTTTAAAGTAAACATAATGAGAGAATAAAGATGAAAAAAAAAAAAACGACTTTGATACCAACAATAATTTAGCGCCAAAACCATTTTGTTTTTTTTTCTTTATAGCACTTATATAAGGACACTAGGTTTTATGGTACTAAATGGATGAACACACGCGCCACCGTCATCGAGACATTTGAGTGAGCATGACATACTCTCAACCGCAAGTTTTTTCAAGTCAAAAACTGACATAGGTTTCCAGTGAATGAAGAAAGCTATTTCTAGTACATAGTACTCACAGAAATGGGCTATGCAATTATGTAATATTAAAGAGATCGAATCTATACAATGCAAAGATAGTTGTAGTACAATCTTCAGCAGCTCCAACAATACCCTTTTTTGCGCCCCTGTCCTTGTGGAGCAGGACCAGCATTAATAATAATAATAATAACGCAACTGGCAACACCGTGAGCTAATCAGTCAAAAAAATCATCATCAATTTATTTTCATAAAAATATTGGTTTTTATACAAAACAATTTACCATAGTTCCTTTTAATAAAGTATCGAAACCACTCAAATATTAACTCATTGAAAAAAATCCGGAAGAAAACCAAAAAAGAAAATATGAAAAACTGTAATACTACGACCAATGACGTCTGTCAAAGACGTCAATACAATAATTTGGAAAAACGAGATTAAGAAATGATTTGAATGATTTTAAAATGATCACGAGAGCTGCCTCCCGACGACGCGCACGCCCACCAACCCCGGACTCGTCGCTCAGCTCCGCCTCGCCGCCGCCGGACCCCGGATCACCAGTACCACCGGTTGCAGCAGTTGCGTCGAGCTCTAGCGACGAATATTTCTCTCCGCCGACGTCGCCAACACCTGTACGTCGTGCGGGGAGAGGCCGGCCACCGAGGAGCTTGGGACTTAGGGGCCAACAGGCCCCGAGCCGGGTCCCCGCTACCGGTGGTTGTGTGCAGCGCATGAGATGGACTCAGTCCATGAACGAGAACGTCATGCGCGCATACTACGGGTCTACAGAGGGGGGAATTAACCTCACTGCGTACCGAGATAGGATGCTGTCTCTGTTTCAGGATCTGGAACCAGCCGTCAACGTCTCGGCCCAACGACTGTCGGATCAGGTGCGGGTCATTCAACGCAGTCACAGGTTGGATGATGCCACGCTTGATAGGCTGCGCTCAGAAGTACTGAGCAACCTTATCACCATAACTCCGACACAAACCGCGGTGCACATGTCAGTTGTCAACGCAACCTTACCGCGGTCGAATCCTGTTGTTGTAGAGGAGGATGATAGAGTTGCCTTGGTAAGTAGCCAGTGCAACGACCGATTGAGGAGCGCTCTGGATAATGCGCTTCGTGAGTATCGATCAATTTCTGCCGAACTTAGACCCCGATTACCACGGTTACCCATGCATAAAAAAAATAGGGCGCTGGTGTGTGCCCTGGACTCGCAACTCAAGAATATATTTGAGAGTAGCGAGGACCTCGTTGATACACACTCGATCCTGTTCTGTGGGGCTGTTGCGGCATGTCGTTTAGCTAATGTCAAGTTCCCAAATTGTGACATAGCTATTCGACCAAAACCAGCCGTACCAGCCTGGCAGCGCAGGATCGAGCGCCGTATTGACG
Source organism: Xestia c-nigrum (assembly GCA_916618015.1). Taxonomy (NCBI): domain Eukaryota; kingdom Metazoa; phylum Arthropoda; class Insecta; order Lepidoptera; family Noctuidae; genus Xestia; species Xestia c-nigrum. Next base: position 12,513,028 of record OU745273.1, read on the forward strand.
GGGCCAGGGTACTCATCGGCAAACTGTACTGCTTCAGGGAGGGTAATACACGACCTCGTGTGATGCGCTTTGTGAGGCGGGCATTCTCGGGGACTGAAATCAGTCCTCAAGAATACATGTCCCGTGTCACAGAGCGCATCGACTTCCTGAAGCAGAAAGTGTATGCATGGGCGAGCCGTATACGGCGGTATAAGCGGCGGGTTGATCGGTACTCGCAGAATCGCATGTTCCAGAGCGATGAGAGGTGGGTATACAGAGCTTGGGAGCGACCTCAGCAAAATATGACGGACGTGTGCCGCCCGGATGATGCCGCCACGAGTTCCTTCTGGCGCAGCATCTGGTCGGTGCCCGTCTGTCATTCTGAGGCTGACTGGATGCGTGATGTCGAGCGAGTGTGTGAACCTATTCCAACAATGGAACCAATTTTAATAACGCCACTAGATATAGCCAGAGCAGTTCGTCCGTTACCGAATTGGAAATCACCGGGACCGGACGGACTGCATAACTTCTGGCTCAAGTGGTTTAGTAGTTCACACACTTGCCTGGCATCCCAATTCCAGTCATCCTTAGAGTCTGGGTCCTTACCACAGTTTTTAACAACAGGTGTAACCCACCTGCTCCATAAGTCAGGTAGTCCCGCGGAACCCAAGAACTACAGACCGATCACGTGTTTGTCGACGGTCTATAAACTTCTTACATCCATTTTGAGAATGAAAATTAATACACACGTTGACAGTAACTCTATTATGTCTGCCTCTCAGAATGGATGTAGGAATGGGTCCCGTGGTACGAAGGAGCTACTCCTCATCGACATGGCCATTAGCCAACAGGTTCGTCGAGCCCGCAAGGATCTGTCAATATGCTGGATAGATTATAAGAAGGCCTACGACTCGGTGCCACATTCATGGCTCAAGAGGGTGCTGGAGTTGTACAAGATAGATGCAACTCTACGCGCCTTCCTTGAGTCATGTATGGGGCAATGGAGGACGGTCCTTCGATATCCAGGATGTCGACAGATCCAGGGGAACGATGAACCTGTTTGGATTAAACGGGGAATATTCCAGGGCGACAGTCTGAGTCCCCTTTGGTTCTGTTTAGCCCTGAATCCTGTAAGCACATTGCTGGAGAATTCAGGGCTAGGCTACCGGTTGAGGAAAGATGGTCAGGTTATATCTCACCTGCTTTACATGGATGATCTGAAACTCTTTGCCCCCAACAAATTGCAACTGATGGAGCTACTGAAAGTAACCGAAACTTTTAGTAGCGCCATTGGGATGGAATTTGGTGTGGACAAATGTGCAGTCATGTATGTAAAGCGAGGGAAGATTATGGGATCCGAGGGACTTCAACTCTCGGATTCCATACACCTAAGATCCCTTTCCTCATCCGAGAGCTATAAATATTTGGGTATGTCGGAAGCGTTAGGCATTAACGTAACTGACATGAAACAATCGTTGAGGGAGCGCTTCTTCGGTCGCCTAAAGAAGGTATTAAATAGCCTTCTTTCAGGTGGGAACAAGGTGCGCGCCTTCAACGATTGGGTCATGCCGGTTTTAATGTACTCTTTCGGCATACTCAAATGGACACAGACCGAACTCGACGCCTTGGATAGAAGAGTTCGTACACTGCTGACCGAAAACCGGATGCATCACCCACGATCGTCAGTGATGAGACTGTACATCCCGCGGAAGTGCGGGGGTCGAGGCTTTTTAAATGCGAAGACCCTCCACAACCGCGAGGTGTGCAGCCTCAGAGAATATTTTCTAAAAGCCGACGTGGGTATGCACCGAGATGTGGCCGCAGTGGACAAGGGACTCACCCCGTTGTCCATGGCTAAAGAGAACTGGCGCAAACCTGTGGTACTTACTACCGATGACCGCATGAAAGAATGGCAGGGCAAGGAGCTTCACGGGCGCTTCTACCGGGCTCTTCATGGGCCCGATGTAGATTTTCTAGCGTCCGTATCCTGGCTACGTTTTGTAATCTTGTGGAATTAGAGGTACCGTACTACAAGTATGTGCCCGACCCAGTTCTCGTGAAAGACCATGTTACGTTGTACTGGGATCAGTCTATCATCACTGACAGGACTATTGTCGCCAATAAGCCTGACATAGTGGTGATAGACCGATCAGCGCGCCGCGTAATGATAATCGATGTTACCATTCCGCATGACGAGAACCTCGTGAAAGCTGAGAAAGAGAAACAAATAAAATATCTCGACTTGGCGCACGAGGTTCGCGACATGTGGAATATGGACTCGGTTATCATTGTGCCGATTGTCGTGTCGGCCAATGGCTTGATAGCCAAGAGCCTCGACGAGCATCTGTCGAAGCTTTCTTTAGGCGGTTGGATCAAGGGCCTGATACAGAAGGCAGTACTCCTCGATACGGCTCGCATTGTGAGGAGGTTCCTGTCTCTGCAACCCTAACCACCGGTGACTTGGACCCTGCTCTCGACACCGGCGGATCCCTATTTTTTATATTTTTAAATGTTTTTATATATGATTTTTAAGAAATATTTCAAAATGTACAAAATAAGATGATAAATAATAATAATAATCATTTTATTTTCAAGCAACTAAGGCCCATAGATAAAATACATAAAATAACATTAAACAACAATAATAAACTAATACATATTTTAAACTTATACTAAAACTATACACGCAGTGTTGTCGGCGTCGCGTTTCGCTGCGTGGTGTCGCGTAACCGTCCTCGGAAGCGACGATATACGACACCCTTCGGCCAAAAGTCCTCTTTTAAGCAGGTCTGTAGATGTTGGGTTGGTACTCGAACCACAAATGACCTAAAGTTGATGTTGTGGCGCGATTCCAACCTTTCGACCCGCAGAATGAAGTTGGTCTTCACTTTCAAGTACTGCACCACTTCCTCAGGTGTAGTGGAGTGATGCAGACGTGAAATGTACAGCTGCGTCGTAGGCACAGCAGCGCGCAGCAGCATGTTGGGTCCACTCGGTGCGGTACCACACAGGCCACTGGGCCACTTGGCCATTAAGGCCAAGCATTTTTATCAGCGATACAATCGCTCAACTATTAGTTTAGCAGTAATTAAATGTTATTGTTTCAGGCTAACCAAAGTGAAAACAAAAACAGTTGGTGGTTTTGGGTAAGTTTTCTCGTGACGCTATTTCTGTAATTTTATTGAACTTTAGAAAAAAAAGTCGGTTTACTGACGATAGTTGAACGTGACAACGTCTTAAGAAAATACTGATGGAATGGTAGCATTTTTTGACACCACATTTACTTTTCACTGCACTTGATACTCGATCAAAACATGTAAATGTACTATATTATAGCAGCTGTCCACGCAGACGCATCGCTCACTCAAGTAGGAGAGAGACGGATGTCGAACGCTGCCGAACGCAAAGGCCGATTGTGCTTCTTTGTCACTCGTTCCGCGCTCTCGCTTGCACTTCAAGCCTTACATGGAACGCCTCAGAGCGATCAGCGAGGTAACGCCGCATGAGTCATGTTTTTTAGTGCGTGCAGCCGGCTCTATCAAATTATAAGACGTTGTCACGTCAAAAAGTGCGAGTTGAACTCGCGTGGAGAGTGTTCTGCACATTGCCAAAGTCAAATTTTCCGTAAGTCAACGTATTTTATTGAGTGTACTCGTATCAATTTATTTTCAATTGATAGAATTCTTATAGGTTTTCCAGTAATCTACAAGCAATGAACCAAAAAAAAAACTTTTTTAAAATTTTAGGCTCAGTAGTTTTGGAGATTAGGAGGGAATGTTCAATAGTTGTCTTCTTTCATGAGTACAGTCAAAACGATTTGTTTTAAACCAATAACAAAAACTTATTTGAGGTTTTCATAACGAGCCCTTTCATTTGATATAATATGAATAAAACAGTAAGTTTGTTTTCATAACGAGCCCTTTCATTTGATATAATATGAATAAAACAGTTAGTTTGTTTTCATAACGAGCCCTTTTATTTGATATAATATGAATAAAACAGTAAGTTTGTTTTCATAACGAGCCCTTTCATTTGATATCTTAATATATATAAATCTCGTGTCACAATGTTTGTCCTCAATGGACTCCTAAACCACTTAACCGATTATAATAAAATTCGCACACCATGTGCAGTTCGATCCAACTTGAGAGATAGGATAGTTTAAATCTCAATTTACGCAGACGAAGTTGCGCGAGTCAGCTAGTAATAATATGAATAAAACAGTAAGTTAGTTTTCACAACGAGCCCTTTCATTTGATATAATAATATGAATAAAACAGTAAGTTTGTTTTCATAACGAGCCCTTTCATTTGATATAATAATATGAATAAAACAGTTAGTTTGTTTTCATAACGAGCCCTTTCATTTGATATCATTCATCATTCTCTTGCCCTTATCCCAATTTATTTGGGGTCGGCGCAGCATGTCTTCTTCTTCCATACTCCTCTATTTTTCGTCATCTCATCAGACACTTCTTTTCTGACCATATCCATCTTAACACAGTCCATCCATCGTTTCTTTGGTCTTCCTCTACTCAAATACCCATCCACATTCATACTCAAAACTTTTTTCACGACATTTTCCTCATTCCTCCGCATCACATGCCCATACCACGACAACCGATTACCACACAACTTTTCAGTCACCGGCGCCACTTTCAGACTTCCTCTAATATACTCATTCCTTACTTTATCCATTCGCGTAACACCACACATCCCCCTTAGCATTCTCATCTCCGCGACATGCAGATGCCTTTCATTCATCCCTTTTGTGGCCCAACATTCTGATCCATACAACACAGCAGGTCTAACCATTGGTTTATAAATCTTCCCCTTAAGTTTTAGGGGAATGCGGGAGTCGCAGATCGTTCCCGTGACCTGCCGCCATTTCATCCATCCCGTGTTAATTCTGTGCTTTACACTACGATCTATTTCGCCATCACTTTGCATGAGTGAACCAAGATACCGAAAGTCGGAGCAGACTGGAAGAGACGCGCCATCTAGCGCTATGGCTCCAGAGCTGGAGAGACCGCCAAAATCGCAGAACATGTACTCAGTTTTGCTTCTGCTGATTTTCAAGCCAACATTCTCCAGTTTCTGTTGCCATCTCTCCAGTCTGCTCTGGATCTCAGGTCCATTTTCACCGACAAGAACAATGTCATCGGCAAACAGCATGCACCAGGGTGCTTCTTCTTGGATGTCCGACGTCAAAGCGTCCATGATCAACAAGAAGAGGTAAGGACTTAAAGCCGACCCTTGATGCAAACCTACAGCCACACTGAACTCACCGGTGTTGCCAGCAGCTGACCGGACGTAGGTACAAGATTGACTGTACATAGCACGAATTAACTCTACATACTTCCCAGGTATACCTTTCTCTTTCAAGGCCCACCACAACACATCCCGAGGTACCCTATCATACGCTTTCTCTAGATCAATGAACAACCATGTGCAAGTTTTTGTGTGCACGTCTGTACTTCTCGCACAATTGGCGGAGTGCAAAAGTGGCGTCCATTGTTCCTCGACCTGGCATAAACCCAAACTGATTTTGAGTGATCTTACTCTCCTCTCTTATCCTTTTCTCTATCACTTTCTCCCATACTTTCATACTATGTGACATGAGCTTTATCCCCCGATAGTTGTTACAGTCCTGCACGTCACCTTTATTTTTGAAGATGGGCACAAGCGAGCTATTGCACCATTCTTGTGGGATCGTTCCTTCATACAACAACTTATTGAAGAATAAAGTCAGCCACATACATCCGTCTTCTTTTAAACACTTCCACACTTCTGCTGGTATTTCATCAGGGCCCAAGGCCTTTCCATTTTTCATACTTTGAACTGCCTTCCTCACTTCATCCATGCTAATTTCCTTCACCAAACCCAAATTTACCGGTACCTCTTTAAGCACACCGCTCCATTCATTCTCTTCATTCATTAGCTTTTCAAAATAACCCTTCCACCTGTCTTTTATTTCATCATCTTTAGACAAAACTTTACCAGCGCCGTCTTTCACACACTTGATACGATTTATATCTTTCGTTCTCCCTTCTCTTGCTTTTGTAATTCGGTAGAGCTCCTTTTGGCCTCTAGGACTGTCCAGTGAGTCATATAACTTCTCCTGGGCCTTAGCCCTGGAAACTGCTACCGCCTTTTTTGCCTTTCTCTTCCATTCCTTATAAATCTTCTTCTTTTCTTCTTTGAAACTGTCGTTGCCATTAGCTACACCCTGCCATTCTTTAAATGCAACCTTTTTCTCTTTTAGGCTCTTTTGCACATCTTCATTCCACCACCATGTATCTTTATCTATCATACCTCTCCCTTTGGATTCTCCAAACACATCTTTTGCTACTCTTCTTATACAATTCGCCATCTCTTTCCAACATTCATTCACAGATTTTCCTTCCAAATCCAGCATATCCTTCATTTCGATCATCTTATCAACTACTTGACTCTTAAACATACTTGCACATTCTTCTTTTTCTATCATACGCCACCTTGTTTTGGGTGGGAGCCATTCTTTGTTTCTACTGGCTGAGACACTAACTTTTATCTCCATTATAAGCAATCTGTGTTGGGAGACTAAGTCTTCGCCTGGCAGCACTTTACAGTTTTTGACGTTTTTAATACTGTCCCGTTTTACCAGGAAAAAGTCTATTTGCGTCGCGTGGTGGCCACTTTTATAAGTAATGAGGTGTTCGTCTCTTTTTTTAAACCACGTATTTGTTATTGCCAGGTCAAAAGCAGATGCAGCTTGAAGCAGTGCATCGCCATCATTGTTACGGTCTCCGTACCCCCACCCGCCATGCACTCTCTCATACCCATCCTTCATTCTTCCTACATGCCCGTTAAAATCACCCCCTACACACACTTTCTCACTCTCTTGCACATCCAACATCACTCGATCAAAGTCTTCCCAAAACTTCTCTTTTACGCTATCGTCACTTCCTGACTGGGGTGCATACACACTAACTACATTTAGCACCAAACTATCCAGAATCACTTTTACAGCAATCACTCTATCGCTCACTCTTTTAACATCCACCACACATTCTTTCAATTCACTATCCAAAACAATACCCACACCATTTCGCTTACCATCGCTGCCACAGTAATAGAATTTATATCCTTCTCCTATTTCTCTTGCCTTCCCACCCTTCCATTTAGTCTCTTGCAGACACGCTATTTTTATCCGTCGTCTTTTAAGAACATCTGCTAACTCTCTTCCTCTTCCAGTCATCGTACCTACATTCCAGCTCGCACACCTCATTCTTACATCTCTTACTCCCCGGGCTGGCGTCTTACGTCGCACCCACCCGTTCTGATGCGACAACCCTTTTCCACTTTCCGCAGCGGCCGGGTGCTGCCCTTGCGCGTCGCCTGCGGGGTACGCCCTAGCCCTAACATTACTTTAATTTATTATACTGACCATACTGCTAAGGTTTTGGCAAGCATTTTATGACCGGCCGCCTGCCTGACGTCAACCCTCCTTGGGAATGCTATTGTGCATATAGTGTATTGTAAATATGCTAAGTATTCCATTAGTCGCCTCTTACGACACCCGCTGGATGAGATGGGGTGGAGTCCGGCACCACACGGACTTTGATATAATAATATGAATAAAACAGTAAGTTTGTTTTCATAACGAGCCCTTTCATTTGATATAATAATATGAATAAAACAGTAAGTTTGTTTTCATAACGAGCCCTTTCATTTGATATAATATGAATAAAACATTAAGTTTGTTTTCATAACGAGCCCTTTCATTTGATATAATAATATGAATAAAACAGTAAGTTTGTTTTCATAACGAGCCCTTTCATTTGATATAATAATATGAATAAAACAGTAAGTTTGTTTTCATAACGAGCCCTTTCATTTGATATAATATGAATAAAACAGTAAGTTTGTTTTCATAACGAGCCCTTTCATTTGATATAATAATATGAATAAAACAGTAAGTTTGTTTTCATAAAGAGCCCTTTCATTTGATATAATATGAATAAAACAGTTAGTTTGTTTTCATAACGAGCCCTTTCATTTGATATAATATGAATAAAACAGTAAGTTTGTTTTCATAACGAGCCCTTTCATTTGATATAATAATATGAATAAAACAGTAAGTTTTGCAAAACTTTCTTATAAGTTTCCTAATTTGTCCCTCGAAAATGACCCATTAAAAAATATTTACTTTGAAAACTGATGGATGTCCTAGAACCAAAAAAATTGAAGACATGTGACATCTACCAAACCGCACTGGGCCGCGTGGTGTGTTTTTATAACCCACTAGCTTCTGCCCGCGACTTCGTTCGCGTGAATTTCCCGCTTGCAACATTTCTTTTTTTTTTGTTGCTCCGTCCTTTTCGGCTCTGCCCTCCTCGATAAATTAACTATCCAACGCAAAAATATTTTTTCAAGTCGAGCTGGTAGTTCCTGAGATTAGCGCATTCAACCAAACACCAAACAACAACCAAACTTCTGCTTTATAATATTAGTATAGATACGCAAAATATGCGCTTAATAAAATACAGTACACTTATTTACTTAGCACATCTGTATTTGGGTAATAGGATTACACCATCCTACGGTCCAGTAGATTCGGAGCAAATTGTCTGTGACGGATGGACGGACAGACAGACTGACAAACGAGTGATCCTATAAGGGTTCCGTTCTTTTTGATATTTCGTACGGAACCCTGAAAATATGGATTACATGTAATTTAAAAGTTAACCGATTTGAGACTGTTTTGTTACAGACGTTTGTTGCGCAGCAAGACGGACAGCCGTCGAAAAGTTCCGAAGATACTTACTCTTGCGGTACATGCGCGTGAGTTTATTTTATATTAACTTCTGATAGCTGCTTCGCCCGCGTGAGGTTCGATTTTTGTCCTATGAGATTTTACTACCGGAATAAAAAGTATCTTATGTGTTAATCAAGGTTATTAACTATACCTATGTGTACAAAATTTAATCTAAATTCGTTAAGAGTTTATTTATTTATTACAACGGTTATACACCAGTAACAGTAATTAATTAATTTCTTACATATAATATAAACTACAGTTTCATTGGGACACAATTATTCACATGCAATGTCTTTCGAAAGACGTCCACTGCTGGACATAGGCCTCCCCCAATTGTCGCCACATTGACCGGTCCCTTGCTACTCGCATCCACCGGATTCCCGCAACCTTCACCAGGTCATCGGTCCACCTAGTGGGAGGTCTTCCAACGCATCGTCTTCCGTTTTGCAGTCGCCACTCCAGAACTTTTCGGCCCCATCGGCCATCCTGGCCGATCCAGGCTGAGATGAATGTCTTTCACAAAATCTTGAACACAATAAAATGATTTGGTTGAATCTGTCATTCAACACGTCACAATCGGGTATGTCAGATATAAGGGCATTGATTGCGCTGCGCATGCGACACAGCGGGGAATGCGCACGGGATACAGTGTGGCTCTGTGCAGTTGCGAATAGTCTGTGCCGGCGGTTGGACCGTTGCAGCGTTGGCGTAGGTAATTCTCAGGGACATAAAATGTGCATAGATTGTTGTGCAATTCTGGCGAGTCAATTGTGTTCTGAGTTAAGAGTCAATCGTCGAATCCGGCTCGACTGGGCAGCGTTCGGGAAGCTGGGCGGTGTCTTCTCGGCCAACTTACCGCAGTGTCTCAAGACGAAAGTCTATGACCAGTGTGTGTTGCCAGTGATTACATACGGGACCGAAACGTGGTCGCTCACAATTGGCCTTATCAAAAGGCTTAAAGTCACCCAAAGGGAGAGGGCTATGCTCGGAGTTTCCTATGTTCATAATTGCGACCTGTAGAGTGTTGCTAAATTTTGCTTGTCACCCATATACATACGTATATACATATATAGCTCCGTAGGTGAGAGACCAATAGGTATTTTTTTTTTTTTTTTTAAAAAAAGGTAATCTACCTATTTACCAAGGCGTGACGTATTGAGAATTTTAAAAGCATCGTGTATCTTCGGTTTACGTTACAAAAGAAAAAATCCCTCCGGCAAGCCGCAGGAGGAGGTAGATTTCGGAGAAGGTGCTGGGGCGTCCGACTATTGAAAAGTTGTATAAAAAGTTGTACTTATGTGTAAAGAAAGAAAGAAAGAAAGAAAGCCCCCGCCGCCCCCCATGGACGAATTCCACCCATTCACGAACTTAGCCTAAGTTTTGACCTTTCGATTTTTTGGCCAAGTTTGAAAGCAATCGGTTCATAATTGCGACCTGTAGAGTGTGGCTAAATTTTGCTTGTCACCCATATACATACGTACACATAAATATCCCCGTAGGTGAGAGACCAATAGGTAGTTTTTCTTATTTTTAAAAAAGGAAATCTACCTAAAAATACGGGTTTTTTTTTAAATTAATGTAACTGACGGACTAATTACTTTTTGGTGTCATTCTTCAGGTCACGTCAGTAACTTTGGATCTTTAAATGTAAAATTACTAACAACGCAATCTGTTCAACAGCCTCAAGAAAATCATCCATTCGGAATACACCTGCGTCGGTTGCCTTCTCCTACTCTTCACAATCTCCATCATAGTGGCTTTTCTGATAGTCTTCAAGACCGTGCCTTCCACTCAAGATTGTCCTTGTCCATGCAAGAAGCCCACTACGGCACCTTGTCTTCCGAAATGCAAAGGGTGTAGAAGCACCGATCTCGATAGCGAGAGACTGAAAAGGAAGATTGAAATGCTCAATAATAAGAAGCTGGAGAGAGGCTTCGTTGGGGTGGACGAGTTTAGGAAGAATAATGAGTGAGTTTCATACATACGTACTTACATTATTGTTGTGTGATCCCACTGCTTTGCAAAAACCTCTCCCAATGACTTCCAAAATTCTACGATCCAAGGCCAATATAACACATAATGGACAATCTATATTATATCTTATATTATATATTCTTATAACATATTATCGCTACTGAAACTGGAATTGGGGTACATTTTGTTCCTGAATCGGAGTCTGAATGGCAAGCGATAGGAGCAACGATCTTTGTAGGGTGTCTGGTAGCAATTGGATGGAAGTTACCAAGAATCGAGTTGAGTGGCGTCCGATTGAAGTGGCCTATGTCCAAACTAAAAATATCACTTACGAGATATCTTCCGTGATTATTATTTGTATTGAGCTTCCGATATTTCGACGCTCTTGCAAGCACTATGATCGCGGGTTGACTGGGGAATGCGGGTCCCGTAAGTGACATTTTTAGATGAGTTCTGAACCGTGATAGCTCAAGCTTAAAACAGGGCCTATGTCCAGCCGTAAACTGCTGTAAGTTGATGATAATGCTGATGATAAAAATGCTGAATTGCTGTGGTGTGATGATGATGAAACTTTTTTGTTTACAGTAAGGACAATGATGATGGACTTGGACATATTGGTGTCCCTGGAAGGAGCGGAATAGGTGTGTAGTTTTGCTTATTGTAATGTGCAATAGTTTGTTTTTGTGGTTTTTATAAATATGTATGTTAGTCTGTAAGATATATGTATATAGTATAGGATCCCGCTATACAACGACCTTCACCGAGATGCTTATTTAATGAGACGTATTTTTTATGTTATTAAATATGCCAATAAATATATCCTATATGGGTTGCCTAACAAATTTCAGTCCAGAGTATTTTTAATTAATAATTTAAAAACATTTTTTTTTTAAAGATTGCACCGGTGTGATTATTAAATAAATTTGATACCAATCGAAAGTTTGAAGCCCATAGAATATGCAAACGTTAGGTTGCCTATTTTTTTCCGGTCACAACCACGGGTTGCCAGGTGTAAACAGGTAAATCTATAGGTACTAGCATTTTGCAACGGTCTGATTATTGAATCAAACTTAGATAAAATGAAAGATTATTTCATAAGGAACACGGTGGTATAGGGTTGCCTGCGAAAAATCAGTCCCGAATTAGGGTTGTCGAATTTTAAATAATAAAATATCGCTGCGAGTGAATGTGTGTGAGAGAGAGGTCCCAGACCAACCATCCCACGCGGTAGAAAAGGACGCAGCGTAGCAGCTGTTTAAAGTCCGCCCATTTAAAGAAGGAGAGTGCGCATGCTATTTGTGCTTGGAAATGAAAAGGATAGCGATAGACTCGTATATGCTGTGCATTATTTTGGAGTAGTTAATTATTAATATACAGAAATAGTTATTTAATTTTTTATTTTTTAATCAATTAAAGTCACATCGGTTTTTTATTTCTGAAATCCGAAAACTGAAAATTTGTAGTTCCACAAAAATTTTTTTGCGGGAACTGTTTTCATTGGTAAGTTTATACGGAACCCTTGGTGTGCGACTCCGACTCGCCCTTCCCCGGTTTTCTTTCTGTCGCTTTCGATGACACAGATTTCCTCGGTCTAAACTTCAGGCTTTGTGTAGGTACCTATTTCTAATTTTATCACTAATTATGGGGTACATTTTTCCTACTAGTACTAGTACTTTTTTTTGTCCCTTTCAGCGACACGCTTTCTCGCCATCTATATAATACTATATCTATGACTCCAAAATAATGCACAGCATATTCGAGTCTATCGCTATCCTTTTCATTTCCAAGCACAAATAGCATGCGCACTCTCCTTCTTTAAATGGGCGGACTTTAAACAGCTGCTACGCTGCGTCCTTTTCTACCGCGTGGGATGGTTGGTCTGGGACCTCTCTCTCACACACATTCACTCGCAGCGATATTTTATTATTTAAAATTCGACAACCCTAATTCGGGACTGATTTTTCGCAGGCAACCCTATACCACCGTGTTCCTTATGAAATAATCTTTCATTTTATCTAAGTTTGATTCAATAATCAGACCGTTGCAAAATGCTAGTACCTATAGATTTACCTGTTTACACCTGGCAACCCGTGGTTGTGACCGGAAAAAAATAGGCAACCTAACGTTTGCATATTCTATGGGCTTCAAACTTTCGATTGGTATCAAATTTATTTAATAATCACACCGGTGCAATCTTTAAAAAAAAAATGTTTTTAAATTATTAATTAAAAATACTCTGGACTGAAATTTGTTAGGCAACCCATATAGGATATATTTATTGGCATATTTAATAACATAAAAAATACGTCTCATTAATAATAAGCATCTCGGTGAAGGTCGTTGTATAGCGGGATCTTAGACTAATATGATATTGGTCTTTTGTTACCTGAATTAAATGATATATTATTACTTTTTGGTAAACCTCTGCCTAACTTTTCAGGGATAACTGGCGTGATTTATTGTTCTCTCCAAACATAATAAAGGGTATAAAACATCTCTTCACGAAGCCGAAAGGCACTTGTTTTCCCCATAATTGCGATAATTTTTTTGTTCTACACCATACCTGGGAACCTTCTAGTTACGGAGATATGGGGGGTCAAAGTTACTACTTTTTGACAAGTTTTTTTGTAAATACAAGTTTTTTTTGTTAGGTTTTGACTATTATCACCTCCACGACCTCCGTACTATTCAATCTATTCATCAGCACAATGTTTTAAGTGCGTTACATTGAGTTCCACCACAAAACGTGTTTTAGAACCTCAAAAAAAAAGTTGTTTCCCAGCAATAATTTTTGGGTAAAGTTACTTAGTTTGATGTACAGAATGCTTGGTTAATGGCTTTGTGATGAGGCGGTTTACACCCTGTATTTATTTCGTACTGTTTATTTGATTTTACATTCTTTGCGCTTTGTTTTTTACATTTTTATTGATTGTAACTTTTCTTTTCAACAGATTTTGGCTCTAGCTTTCGTGAACTGGTGAGTGGTTTCTGTTTTTATAATAATGAAAAAAAAATACGAGGTCTGTGACATAACAAATTCGTATTTGGATTTAAAATTCAGTCATTAATAAATGAAAATAACAAATAAATGTTAAAGTTTAAAAGGGTATTCAATACGAAATTGCACTAAAATAATATATTAAGAAAATAATACAAAAAGTTGCGAAATGTTGGATGTTGTGCGAGCTCAATGTTAAATCGAAGAACGACGTCGATTCTATATTTTATAAATTAATAAAATATGCAGGTTTTATTTTTATTTGTTAACACTTGGTATTCTTAAAAGATTATAACAATGTTTTGACAAGTATATTGCGAAAAACTGGATAACATACGCTATAGTTGCTGTCAGTTAAAATCGCAATAGAGGACATTGCCCGTTCCCTAATATCTCTCCGTGCAAACCAAAAAAAAAACCATGTAACGTTTTTTACTAGCAAAAATGTTGAAGATCATTTTTCTATTTCAACGTTAAGGCGCTGAGACGAGCGAAATTGCACTAAAATAATGTATTAGGAAAATAACACAAAAAGTTGCGAAATGTTGGATGTTGTGCGAGCTCAATGTTAAATCGAAGACCGACGTCGATTCTATATTTTATAAATTAATAAAATATGCAGGTTTTATTTTTATTTGTTAACACTTAGTATTCTTAAAAGATTATAACAATGTTTTGACAAGTATATTTCGAAAAACTGGATAACATACGCTATAGTTGCTGTCAGACAAAATCACAATAGAGGTCATTGCCTTTTCCCTTATATCTCTCCGTGCGAACCAAAAAAAAACATGTAACGTTTTTACTATAGTAAAAATGATGAAGATCACGATAAATGACGCTTCAAGACTTGAACAGGCTTATTTTTGTATTTCAACGTTAAAAACTTTAACAAATGTAGTTTGGGTCAATGACTGATATTGCTATTATTTTAGTTATGTTCTTATTTAGGTACATCGCAAAATAAAACGAAATCGCGATTCAAACAGACTCAAAATCACCAAAAAACTCCCATACTAATCCGTCACCAAATATAACCGTCTTAAACCCTAGAATCCAGCCATTATTTTCAATCGCAACACCTTCTGAATTCCCCACAGTGTTGCCAGTAAATAAATTACATGCGTTTCATGGTAGTTTTGGGAAGCATTTTTCTCTATCAGTAGCTTTGGCTTTTTGGTGACGAAAAAAGAGTGTTTGTTATTATTTTTTTCTCGGACCCAGAAGGCACTTTAGTTTGTGGAAATTATTTCATTATTCTTGCTGAATAATTGGCTGCTACTTTGCATAAAGCAGTTTTGATTACCGCTCGGGACAAATATTTGTATGGCTTACCGTACTGGTAGTTGTTCCGGGTCTGAATTTTTGTGTTTGTGAGTTTACAATGTTTGTAAACACACACATGGTATAGAAGAAATAAATAAATATCGCTGGACATTAATACACAGCGCCATCTAGTACCACACTAAGCAAAGCTTGTGTCGTGGACACTAGATAGTTGATATACTACATATATACATATTTGTTTTGTAAATACATACTTATTATACATATAAACATCCATGACTCGGAAACAAATGTCCATGCTCATCACACAAACATTTGCTCCTACCGGGATTCGAACCTAGGACCCTAAGAACGTAAGGCAGCGTCACTGCCACTACGCCATTCGATTCGTCAAATTCCTAGTAAAGGGCAAAGATTTTGTAAAAAAAAAACTGAATATTGTAACGAAAAAACATTGTGTGACAATTTGGTATGTCCTACCTTAAAATTCGAAGACATGCCCTCTGGTGAATCGTATCTCTTTCTCACAGAATGGAGATCTGTCTCCAAGACGTGGAGATATTTTAGACTGATTATTGTTAATATGTCAGCGTTACATTGTAAAAACAGTTAGATTGTAATATAACTAGCGAGATTGTAAACTCTCACAAGATTGTGAAATGAACATACTGTTTACAATTTAACGCATTTTTTTCGGTAGATTACAACCTATCGAAATGAAACCGTAATATTGTGAATGTATGCGACAGAACTCAACTCGCGCGGTGTGGAGAGGGGGCAGGGTAGGAGGGGTCCCCTTTGCTCCATGGTACCACTGCCATGAAAAGATAATGGACCATTCCTGAGAAAAACCGATTAATGTAACCTAACCTCAAGACATATATTTTTTTTCTATGTTCGCACTCGTAAATACACATTCAATTAATTTACTCGTTATCTATTTATTCTTATTAACCATTTGTTTATTTGTTTGTATATTGTTTGAAACCGTTTATTCTGTAACGTACCCTCTCAAGGTTCATTGGAAGACCAGCGTCAGACAGCTTCTACACCTGTCTGGCATGAATGCTGAAATGGACCTTTTTGGCGCAGCCGTGAGGCACACAGCACATTACTACTAAGTCCAACTTATTGTTTTGTATCTTTTTTATTTATTATTGTGTGTGTGCTTTATTAACTGACGTCAAATAAATATTTTTTCTTTCTTTTCTTTCTTTTACATATTCATATTCGCCTTAAAAGCGTAGACCACGACTTCTATTGCTGTCTGCGGGGTTTAAAGGAACCTTACTAACCTTACATCGCGCGTCGGGGTGCCCCGTGGCAGAGATACTTCCGTCGCATGCATTTCAAAATACTCGACCCGAAATTTGACGACCCGAATGACGTAGTGGTAGTGAGGCTGCCTTTCGTTCTTAGGGTCCTGGGTTCGAATCCCGGTAAGAGCAAATGTTTGTGTGATGAGCATGGACATTTGTTTCCGAGTCATGGATGTTTATATGTATAATAAGTATGTATTTACAAACAAAAAGTGTTTAGGTAGTATACCAACTGTCTGGTGACCACGACACAAGTCTTATTTAGTGTGGCACTAGATGGCGCTGTGTGTTAATGTCCAGCGATATTATTATTTATTTATTATTTTAATATTTCAGTTTCACTTCGATAGGTAATGTAGTGAAAGTTATGCGTTAAATTGTGAGCAGTATGTTCGTTTGACAATCCTTTGAAAGTTTAAGTAGCTCACCCTTCCATATGACTTTACCCTTTTTATGAGCTACTGACCATGAAACTGAACAAATTTCTTCATGGGGCCATTATTTAATGCACAATTGCACACGCTTTTTAACCATCTTCTAAAAAAGGAGGAGGTTATCAATCCGGATGTTTCTATTTTTTTTTTCTTTTTTGATTTTGTTCGGGCATAACTTCGTCGCTTGCCAATCGATTTGGAAAATTCTTTTTTTGTTCGAAAGAGTATTCTTTCCAAATGGTCCCATAACCACCAAGTCGGGATCTGATGATGGAATCTTGGTGAAATCGAGGGAACTCTTCAAATTTTATATGAAAACGTGTTGCGATTTTGGTATTTGCTGCAACAAGTGAAGCATTTGCGTTTGATAAGAACCATTCTACCATCAGATCTGATGATGAAGCCAAGAGTCATGGAACTCAATAATGATGTATCATGTTCGTAGTTGTGTTTGGGCTTGTTGTAATTGTAACGGTATACACTTTCCATTCGTACCAAGCACATGTAAACCACTAAAATGTGTAGGTAATATAAAAACTTTTTGCAAAAAATATAACCGACTTCAAAAAAAAAAAAATTGAAAAATAACTTTAGCTTCTGAAGTCGGTGACAAAAAAGCTAAATCAATCAAACAAAGGTCACCGACTTCAGAAGCTAAAGTTATTTTTCAATTTTGTTTTTTTTTTTTTGAAATCGGTTATATTTTTTGCAAAAAAGTTTTTTATAAGCATCAACTGTATGTAAAAACAACTTGGAAGTTAAATTTGGCCTACTTCCCGGTTTCTGATTGATCTGATTCCGATCTGAATTTTGCATACCAATGTTTACTTTGTCTGACAATGAATGGTTAGCTAAGTTACATTGTTCGAAATTCAAAATGGCGGACTCCGTACTAGTTGACTTTTATGCATTTTCATGAAACGGATATCAAATTGAAAGGGTTTGTTGAGAAGAATACTAAAAATAAAAATGACGTCAAAGCGTTTTAGTTTAATATTTTTAGTTCAATGAGCTATGTTTTTTACTATAAGGATTTAGCAACTTAAAGTCGTTGATTTGAACCTAGACAGGCGATTTTCTTTGCGTACCTACATTATTTCATCACCATCTGCCCTGAAGTCGATGAAGCAAAACATCGGAAGGATACTGGTATGTCCTAGAAGCAAAAATTCGAAGAAATGTGACATTAACCATCATATCCTAAAACGTTGTGGAAAAATTTAAAAAGAACAGTATTACCGAGGAAACAATTTGATGACCTTCCGACTACCTTCAGAGATCCAAACCAAATAAATAATCACTTTTTGAACGTTCCTGGTAACCCTGTCTGCAATACATCGCAACGCGCTTTCTTTGAATCTCATTGTTATGGTGATGATAGTTTCGCTTTCTCATTACAACCAGTAACTGCTGATCAAATTCTGCGATACTTCCGCCAGCTAAAATCTAACGCTGAAGGCTGTGATCAAGTCACCCTAGACATGCTTTGGCTTACTCTCCCACATTCATTAAAATCCATCACCGACATTGTGAACAGCTCAATTTTTTCAGCAACTTTCCCTGACATCTGGAAAATTGCTATTGTTAGGCCATTGCCAAAAAAACCAAATCCAACAGATTTAAAAGACCTGAGGCCTGTCAGTGTTCTGCCTTGCCTGTCTAAAATCGCTGAAAAGGCGGTTTGTCAACAGGTGTCAAAATATCTAGAAGATAAACACATTCTGCCTGAGCTACAGTCAGGTTTTCGCAAACAACGTGGTACTTCTACAGCACTTTTGGACGTGACAGATAACATTCTCTCAGCACAGGATAAGGGCCTATGCACACTCCTTGTCTTACTCGATTTTTCGCGAGCCTTTGACTGCATAAATATAGACTTGTTTTTATCAAAGCTTCACTACTATGGATTTGACGAAAATGCAATAGACTGGTTCCAAAGCTACCTTACCAACCGTCGGCAGCGTGTGGAAATACGACTGAGCAATGGTTCATCTCTCGTTTCATCACTCACTTCTGTTTACAGGGGAGTCCCGCAGGGCACAATACTGGGCCCCATCATCTTCATTTTGTATTGTGCTGATATCATAAGTTCCCTGAAGAAATGTAGGTATCATATTTATGCGGATGACGTACAAGTCTATATCTCTTTTAAACCAAGCGACTATGACACTGCGATAAGGGATTTAAACGAAGATCTTGACAGAATAGCATGCTGGGCTGAAAATAACGGTTTAGTACTTAACCCCACAAAAACCAAATACATGCTGTTTGGAACCAAGAACCAAATCAGCGCAGTGCCGGCATCACTCAACGTTACCCTGCTGGGTGAGACGGTCAGTCGAGTCAGCGAGGCACGTAATCTTGGTCTGAACATGGATGTTGGGTTAAGATACGAAGCGCACGTGGCAGAGTCAGTGCGCACTTGTTTCTATCGGCTAAAAGTCCTTTATAAAATAAGGCCGTATCTGTCCGAGGAGTTGCGTATTAAACTGGTGGAGTCACTCGTGCTTTCTAACCTAAACTACGCAGATACAGTAATTGGCCCTCGGCTGCTCGCAAGAACTGAGCGACTGATTCAGAGGGTCCAAAATGCCTGCGCTCGATTCTGCTTTTCAATCCCACCAAGAACTCACGTAACGCCATTCTTAAATAAGCACTCCATCCTCAAGATGAAGTCGCGGCGTAAGTTGCACCTGGCATGTATACTTTTTGGAGTAATAAAGTACAGGCAGCCGACCTACCTATACAATAAACTGAGCTGGATCGCTAGCAGAAGAGAATGCGAAAGGAGGCAGTGCTCGCAACAACTCTCCACTCAATCGCACAAGACAGCTGCTTTTAGGGGAAGTTTCAGATACGCCGCATCCAAATGCTGGAACAATATTCCCCCGCCGGTAAGAAATCTTAAATGTCTTGGTACCTTCAGAGTTCGACTGCGGCAGTTTCTTATCGAAGAGCAGAAAAAAACTGGGTATCACTGTTTCGAATACGTCCATTATATAGGTAACTGATTGTGGCACCTATTCTTCCCGAGACAATCGAAGTTTCGTTCCATCGTGTTCGAGAGAAGACGTGTTTTTAGCTCCATTCGAAAAATAACTTGACAAATACGCCACTCTAAGCCCTAACTTAAGCGACTAAAGTGCAAAACTCGCAAAATCTACGTGAGTTCGTCACCACAACGCTCACTGCCAATTTAGTGGCGTGACCCTGCCCCGCACGAGCCGCCTTCGCCTCCGCGGAAACAGTGCTGCCCTTCATAATTGCTGTCTCGCTTTCTCCAAGACCGCACAATATCGTCGCAGGCGCTGTCCGATAAGGAGCCACGGTGACCCTTTATGCTACAAGCCTAACGCATAACCGTGAGTACTTAAAGTCCACTTTACGTCGTCCCGCCGCATGCCGCTCACGATGTCCCGTATGCAGCGCTCGCCACCGTCGAAAACTTCGAATGTCAACATTACGCAAGCTTTGTCCGACTCCGACATTCCCCAAATGATATCGAGCAGCCCGATTGACGATGATGTAAACATAACTACGCGTCACCCTTATAAACGTCCTCGGCCGTGTTGTTCCCCAGGAGCCGAATTGCTGAAGTTTAAAAAGGAAATACATGAAATGCTCAAGAACTGGAAAACGGACCAAGAAGCATACCTAACTAAACTGTGTGCCGAACAGAGCTCTTCTTTAACGAAGCTGGCGTCCGACATGGTTGAGCTAAAGCTCCAAAACCAGGCTATTCAAAAATCTAACACTGAAATAGAAAAAAACATTTCCTTTATTAGCCAACAGTACGACGACATGCTTAAGCAAGTTGAGTCGCTCCAAAAAGAAAACCTAACATATAAGAAGAGTTTGTTGAACTTAGAAACTAAAATACAAGATTTACAGCGTATATCCCGATCCTCATCCATTGAAATCCGTAACGTGCCGTCCGTGGAGAACGAAGCGTCGTCGGACCTCACTGCGATCATCACCAAAGTGGGCTCAGTTTTTGACTTAAAGATAAATAACTCTGACTTGCGTGATGTTTACCGTCTACCGGGTAAACCAGATTCGATCAGGCCGATTATCGCTGAATTTTCTAATGTCCAGTGCAAAAATCAACTACTCACTGCGGCCAGGAATTTCAACAAAACACACAAAGGAGATGATCGCCTCAATACTCGTAGGATTGGCTTAAATGGTGAAAGGCGACCGATTTTTATATCAGAACACCTCCCCGCCAGTTCGAGAAAACTATTCTTCACCGCCAAAGAATTCGCAAAACTCAACAAATACGACTTCTGTTGGAGTTCAAACGGCAATATTTTCTTAAGGAAAGTCACAGGAGAAAAACAAATACTTATTAGGTCAGAACAAACACTAAAGGACTTAATACAGGAAGCGATCCAATGACTGCTCGCTGCAAATGCTTGTATTGTTTTTTTGTCAAACTTCCCGATAATCATATGTCGGTCAAATTCAATACTTTTTATGTTTAACATTTTTAAGACCCTACCCTCAACTCTTACTTTAATTACAATTTACACCACCCGCACATCAAACATATTTTTTCTTATAAACAAACCAATAAGCGCCTTACTTACTACTGACACGTATCACCACCTCCATTACTTCACTCTCACGTACTCACACGCTATCAAAATATTGCGTAACTACAATGTTCATAGCCCTAATTCATACACACAGCCATATTCGTCTGCCAATTATTTTTTCGTAATCATCCGGTTGCACGGACCACTAAAACATTTTAGTTTTGCTTATTTTACTGTTTCTGACGCCAATTACGACCACAATCGGTCACGTCGACGTATTACAAGTACCACTTTTGTGATTATTAGCACTTTACTCAATGGCGTCTTTTAATACGA
Organism: Xestia c-nigrum; assembly: GCA_916618015.1. Classification (NCBI taxonomy): domain Eukaryota; kingdom Metazoa; phylum Arthropoda; class Insecta; order Lepidoptera; family Noctuidae; genus Xestia; species Xestia c-nigrum. The sequence continues at coordinate 12,534,695 of OU745273.1, forward strand.
TTAATGATTTACTTGAAACCGTTGATCAATTTTCTGTATCGGAAACCTACTCATGCACTCCGGAAGATACGTTTACACATCTGAAAAATGAAAATTCTTACTTCAAAATTCTCACACAAAATATTCGATCTATAAATCGAAATTTCCTGAATCTGGAAACACTATTACACCGGCTTAATGTCGACTGCCAGCTCGTAGTTTTAACCGAATGTTGGCTACCGTGCAACACTAATACTTTAACCCCGATTATGCAAAATTATAAAAAATATGCCACCACAAAACATTTAAACCAGAGCGATGGTGTTGTAGTATACATTAAGTCAAGCCTCATAACCACTTGCGAAGAACCCAATTTTAACGGATCTGCTTCAGGGCTTATTGTTATGGTAAATTCCGAAATAGCGATTCTCTGTATATATCGTTCTCCTTCCAATGATAACATTCAAACTTTTCTGACAGCCCTAAATTGTATTTTACTAACGCTCACTAAATTTAAGTCAGTTGTCATTACTGGCGACATTAACCTGGATATAAAGACGACATCAGAAGATACCCGTGCTCAAGACTATCTCAATGCCTTAGCGTTCCATGGATTTCTACCTGCACACACCCTTCCTACCAGAGAAAAGAACTGCCTGGACCATATTATGCTCCGCGGTAATTCTAAAACAATAACGTTTATCTATGATTCGCTAGTGACTGACCACTGTCCTTCTTTATTATGTATTAGTAATACCAAACCAATACATTCCACCCAAAACACCTTTGCTAAGGTGGATTATGTAAATCTTGACATGGCTATGAAAAATCTAGATCTCTCTTCAATTTTTTGTATATTAAACCCTAATTCAGCTGCCGAAAACCTTGTCAAAATCTTAAACACAATTATAAATCAACATACTACTATTACAATGATTCCCTCAAGTAAAAAAATACTAAAGCCCTGGATCACACCAGGCTTACTACGGTGCATACGTAATCGAGACTCTATGCATAGAAAGCTAAAACTCACACCTGATAATGAAACCCTATCCATTACTTACAAACGATACAGAAATTTCTGTACAATACTACTTAAGAAAGTTAAAAGGAAATACGAATCACAGGAACTAAACAATGCGACAAATAATCCTAAAAAACTATGGGATACTATAAAAAACGTAACAAATATGGCTAAAACCAAAAATACTTCCACTGACTTAATTTCTAACTCACTCACACCTACTCAGACTTGCACTAATGTTAATCAATATTTCGTCAGCGTTGGAAAGAACCTTGCAGACCAAATTCCTGAAGACCGGACTCAATTACGTATGGCACCTCCAATTACCTGTGAAAAATCATTTGTGCTTGAACTAACAGACCCGGAAGAAATCATATCTACTATAAATTCACTGAGAGTCACTGCTGCTACTGGTTGGGACGGAATACCCTCTTCTTTTTTGAGAAGATATGCACGGACTCTTGCCCCTGTGCTCAGTTATTTGTTCAACCTTTGCTTCCAGTTTGCTATCTTCCCTAATTCTTTTAAAACTGCAATAATTCATCCTATCTTTAAGGGCGGGGATGGGGCCGAACCTAGTAACTATCGACCCATAGCTGTTTTGAGTGCACTGTCCAAGGTACTTGAACGTCTACTGAAAAAGAGACTCGTACGGTATCTTGAGCATTTTAAATTATTATCACCACAGCAGTATGGCTTTCGTTCAAATAAATCTACTTGTGACGCAGTTAATGACCTAGTGAACCATATTGTTGGTAGCCTAAATAACAGAAAAAAGGTGCTAACAATTTTCCTCGACCTTAAAAAGGCCTTTGATACGGTTTCCGTCCCCACCCTTTTAAATAAATTGGAAAATCTTGGTGTCAGGGGGCTTCCACTTGAACTTCTCAAAAGTTATCTCACTGATCGTAAACAATTCGTTGTTATAGGCAACCACAAGAGCGTGGAACTCCCTATCGAGTATGGTGTCCCACAGGGCAGCGTGCTGGGTCCATTACTTTTCCTAGTATTTATTAATGATCTCTGCAACCTCGATATTCCGAATTCTAAAATTGTATGTTTCGCGGATGACACCGCAATAACGTTTACTGCGGACTCGTGGACGGACCTACAAATATTGACACAAAATGGTTTTAATAGTGCTCTAAACTGGCTTAATTCACACTCTTTAACTCTTAACACATCAAAAACATGCTTCATTCACTTTTCTGTGAGCACTGCTTCTCAACCGACAACTGCCTTCACCATAAAAGCTCACTTCTGTTCTGGGCAAGACAATATGAACTGTCAATGTCCTACTCTCACACCAGTTGATCAGATAAAATATCTCGGAATTGTGTTAGATAAAAATCTCAACTTCAAACCACATATTAGCACTCTTACAGGACGCGTCCGGAAACTCATTTATATTTTCAAAAACTTACGATACGTTGCTAATCCGTCAATCATCCGTAATGTATACTTCGCACTATGCCAGTCAATCCTCACCTATTGTATCACCTGCTGGGGAGGTGCTGCTAAAACCATATTGAAGCCGCTTGAGACTGCTCACAGAGCTATATTGAAGGTTTCTACCTTTCGGCCGATACTGTTCCCAACCAAAGAGCTATACAAAGCGTGCAATGTACTTAATGTACGGCAACAATTTATTCTTCACACCGTGTTACTTCAACATCGTAATACACCATATGTAGAAATGTCTAAACGTCGCAAAGACCTAATCTGCAATATTCCTCCTGCACACACCGCATTCATAAAGAAATTTAACATCTATCTTGGCCCATCTTTGTATAACAAAATCAACTCACATTTACCAGTCTACGGCTCGTCCCTTTTCAATTGTAAAAAGTCTGCGCGTTCCTTCTTATCAAACCTAAACTATGACGAAACCGAAATCTTTCTAACAAATTGACTATTCACTCATTACTTCCACAGATGAACACTCACTCACGTAAACTCACGCATCCGCACGAACACCCACACACATACACATTTAAACATGTACGTACACCCACTCACACATACACGATACCCACACACACATACACGAAGCACACCTACACACTTACTGCATGCTACTATTGTTTTTATCATTTTTAATTTTTTTTTTTTTTGATGTACTACTTGTAGATTTTTCCTGCATAAGAATCTGTTAATATCACTTTTGTCAATCTGCACATGTAACACGTACCAGACCCAACTAGTTACTAGGGATCGAAACTGTGTCTCCTAAACACAGGCTATTTTGTAGCCTAGCTAGGATGACAGAGCATCATCCACCGTATTGTAGAATACAATAATGTGTTACCTATTATTAATGTACGAGTACTTTTTGTAAAAAAAGCTGTAAATCTACAATCTTATTTGAATAAATTATTATTATTAATCTGTCTATCTGTAGCGTGTGGTCGCAAACCTGTGAACAAGAGATTGCTTTGTTTATATATTGCATTGTTTATTGATATTTAGTTGGCCAATAATTATAATTATACTACCTTCTCATGACAATCAAATCAAATCGTTTATTCTTATTCACACCTACACAACTACAATATTATTTTAATAAGATTATTCATCTGAGCACCTACAAATATGATATAACCAAACATTTCCAACACAGTAAACTTTTGGTAAAATATTTTATTTAAGTTGACATACTTACGTAATTTCACTCCGCGCATGAAACACTTTATCACAACACGAATTTATCTCGTCTGCTCGACGTCCGTACGTCACTACAGGGATCCGGCAGAATATCAGCGTCAGGTGCATGCCTGACACATGCTGAGCTGGACTCCCATTTGGTGTAACCTTGAGACGCACACCGCACCTTGCATACCCTCTTTGTTATTTTTTTTTTATTATTTGAAGTTTGTCATAATGTTACTATACTTATTTTGTAAATATGTTTTTATTTGTTTTAAGTGAACTGCTTTATTTAATTGTATTTCTGGGTGCTGTGCTTTGTCTTTTGTGTGCACTAAATAAATGATTTATCTATCTATCTATCTATATAGAGGAGAACTGTTTCCCAGAAGTGGCGACGTTAGAGGCTAATATTGCTTGTACTCTAAAACTCAAACTGAAAGCATTTATTTCAATAAGACCGTCTACCAACCCGCACTGGGCCCGCGTGGTGGATTATACCCGATAACCCGATACACAAAATACGCGCTTTGACGTGGAGTTGCGGACACCAGCCGTTGTATAATACAATACAAGACCATTACGGCATTTTTTTGTTTTCAGTATAGACACTTTTAATTCATATCTTCCTACATTGTTCTCACATAATATACCATCTCAACATGAATGATTTGTGACCAAGGGTTTTTGTAAATATATTCGGATTTAAAATAGTGTCCATGGAGTTTATAACCCGGTCTTCTCCATAGAGATCTACGCTAGGGAATGGGTAACTAAAGTACTTTTACAGTTTTTAGTTTTTTTTTTATCTATTAAAACAGCATTATTGAAAATAACCCTGATTGATTTCATTCAAAACTTACAAATATCAAAAATAAGATCACTCTAGGGTAGATTTTACCCCATATTTAATTTAACATAATATTCTATTTATTTAGTTTGACCTACAAATCGTTGCATAACTCTCCCTTCGATGAACAGACGTTGTAATAGCATCCCTTGACGAAGGGTGGTGAGCAGGGGTGGTGTAGTTGGTGTGTTTTGTATTGGTCGTTGTTTTGCTAAAAGAAAAAAACACGCATTGAAAAAGAACATTAATTTACAACGTTTTGTAAAATGTTTTTTTTTTACTCTCGTGTATAGTAAAATTTTGTTTTTTTTTACGATAAGTTGTCTTTAATTAATAGTTTTATCCTCATGATTTAAATGTATGGTTAATTCACACGTTTCTTCAACAAAAAAGTTATTAAATGTAAATTATTTAAACAAAAATTTCGAACTGTCACGGGGTTTACACCGCACGGAAATGTTGAAGCAAAGCGCCATATATTATTTGTCTACTTAATTAATTACTCCTGTTTGAGAAAATTTGAGTCACCTTTTTGTATTTGAGTGTTAATACTCCCAAGAGAAATAATCAAACTTTCTCGGGCATATTTTATAATCACACATCTAAGCTCTCAAATTTGATGTGTAATAATAGTTTAATTTCAATCAATATCTTTTTTTGTATTCAGTGTTAGACTCAACACTCAAATACAAGGAAAAGTTTTATCTAATGTATAAAATCTCGTGTCACAGTTTTCGTTGCCATACTCCTCCGAAACGGCTTGACTGATTTTGATGAAATTTTTTGTGCTTATCCGATATCTATGAGAATCGGCCAACATCTTGGTATTTTTCATCCCCCTAAATGTTAGGGGTAGTCCACCCCTAAATTTTATTTTGTATTTTTTTGACAAATTTTTTAATTTCTATTTTTTTATGATACAACATACAAAAATACATACAATTCTAAATTTTCACCTTTCTACGATCAACCCTTATTTTTTAATAGCCAATTTTTTTCCGTTCGTTTTTCTCTCTTATGTGACGCAGACGAAATTGCGTGGGTCAGCTAGTAGTACTCTAAAAAGAATACCAGTTTTACACCATTCCTCTCTACCCCGACTACCGTCACAAACTCATTGTTTTTTCCTCGTCAGTACGGATCATTGTAGTCCGCATTATATCTGCCGGCCCCCTCTGCTTTGTCTGCGTGATGTATTAGTCGCCCGACTCATTTGAAGCCTTTAAAATATTACCTAGCTCTGTCTTTGTAGTGTTTGACTGGACGACAGATCTACGTTTTGAAATGTTGCGTCTACTTTTTGATGTGCTACGAATACATTTTCATTTTTGTGGGGAGTTTCTTCTATTTGTGACTTTTTGATGTGAAAAAATACTTAACGATTGTCCACATACTGGTGAGGGATTAAGGTCTATGTTCACCAAAAAGATGACGCTCTGATTATTTAAAAAACAGCTGCTTAAAACACATTTTTGTATGAGAACATGTCACAATGACAGCTGTTTTTAGATAAACAGACCGCTATCTTTTCGGTGAACATGGACTTAAAATTTTGCTTCATAAACAGGGTGTTTACAACGTTAGCACAAACTCATCAACCAAGCATTCTGTACATCAAACTGAGCACGTATCCACAATTTTGGTTCGGGACACACACACACACACATTGAAACAACCATGAGAACGGGGCATGGGCGCCGGCGCAATTTTTCCAGGGAGGTGCACCATCAATTCCATGAAAACAGCTCGAAATTTTTTGCACTCCAAATCGGATAATTATGTTAGACTAGCTGACCCACGCAACTTCGTCTGCGTCAAAAGTAATACCTACCTACTACTACCTACCACTACCTACCTACTACTACCTACCACTACCTACCTACTACTACCTACTCCTACCTACCACTACCTACCTACTACTACCTACCACTACCTACCTACTACTACCTACCTACTACTACCTACCTACTACTACCTACCTTTTACTACCTACTACTACCTACCTACTACTACCTACCTACTACTGCCTACCGACTACTACCTACCTACTACTACCTACCTACTACTACCTACCTACTACTACCTACCTACTACTACCTACCTACTACTACCTATCTACTACTACCTACCTACTACTACCTACCGACTACTACCTACCGACTACTACCTACCTACTACTACCTACCTACTACTACCTACCTACTACTACCTACCTACTACTACCTACCTACTACTACCTACCGACTACTACCTACCTACTACTACCTACCTACTACTACCTACCTACTACTACCTATCTACTACTACCTACCTACTACTTATCTACTACTACCTACCTACTACTTTTTACCGTTTAAACCTTCCCAGGACTTCCACAAATCATTCAAAACCAAAATGAGCCAAATCGGTCCAGCGGTTCTCGAGTTTTAGTGAGACTAACGAACAGCAATTGATTTTTATATATATAGATAGATTCAAGGAGTAACTTGGCCGATCTATCTAGAAAGCCAGTCAATGAAAAAAAAGTAGGATTCAAAAAGCGAGCGCAGCGAGCTTGAAAATTTTTGCATGCACAACGAATTTGATAGCTTTTCTTTTCTCCTAAGAAATACGCCATTCTGCTTATTTATAAAGAAAAGGTTATGAACGCAAAGGACATAATTATGTCTGAGCACGCTCGTATATTACGTGATAAATTTAGTTAATGTTGTTATTAGGGACACTCAGAAAGTAAATAGGAGCACGAGCGAGCGAAGCGAGCTCAAAAATTTTTGCTTTCTGGTTCGGATGGCTTTTCTATGTATTTTATTTTCCGTTACTGCACCTTGTGGCCGGCGCCCATGGAACTGTTTAAGCAATCGTTGTAATCACTGTACTATAATTTACGTAATTACTTCGCAGCGGTTATGATCACGTTTAGATAAGATAAGATAAGATTTCCATTTTTATTTCTGAGTATATAAAGAAAGGAAGAATCAAAATCAAAATCAAAATCAAAGCATTTATTTCAAGTAGGCCAGTTACAGGCGCTTTTGAATTGTCGAAACAAAATGAACATTTAAAGTAGCTACAGTCCCAATCACAAGACATAAAAACTGTGAAAGTACTGTAGTTGCCCATTCCCTAACGTAGATCTCTATGGAGAAGAACGGGCGAGAAACTCCATGGACACTCTTTTAAATCAAAATATTGTTACAAAATCTTGGATACATCATTCATGTTGAGATGGTATATTATGTGAGAACAATGTAGCAAGATGTGCACGTTCAAAGTGTCCATAGTAAAACAAAAATAAAATACAACTCAAAAACTAAATAATTAATTCAAATAACCCATGGCGACTAAGAGATGACCAGTCAACTGACAGCGCCCGTTCACGAACATGACGCATGGATCAGCACCATTCAGCTCAACCATTTTGAAGGGAACTAAACGGTCCGACACACGCGCCACCATCAGCGAGACATTTGAGAGAGCATGACATACTCTCAACCGCCAGGGCACATTCTAGTCAAGAACTGCCGTAGGCTTCCAGTGAATGATAGCTTTCTAGTACATAGTACTCACACAATATGGGCTATGCGATTATATAATACTAACATTGAATCTATACAATGCAAAGATAGTTAAGTACAATCTTCAGCAGCTCCAACAATACCATTTAATGCTATCAATTTATGCGTCCCTGTCCTTATGGAGCAGGACCAGCATTGAGCCAAGCATCTCTATCAGCGATATAATCGCTCAACTTGTAATATGCTTGTTGACATAGTGTGCGTTTAATGCATGTTTTAAATTTCGTCTCATTCAGTTCAAGAATACTTTGTGGAATTTTATTATAGCATCTCAAACAGTACCCCATGAAAGATGAGTCTACTTTAGCGAGTCTAAAGCCTGGCTGAACTAATTGGTCCCTATTTCTAGTACTGTAGTTATGTCTGTCACCTCTTTTACCAAAAAGATGCAATTTTTTTCTGACGTACATTATGTTTTCGTAGATGTATTGACAATGTACCGTCATAATGCCAATATCCTTAAACAGCTCTCTTAGAGAATCGCGCCTACGAAGATTATATATGGCTCTAATGGCTCTTTTCTGCAGAATAAATATAGACTCAATATCTGCAGCTCGTCCCCATAGCAAAATACCGTAAGACATTATACTATGGAAGTAACTAAAATAGACCAGTCTAGCGGTATCTACATCAGTAAATTGACGGATTTTTCTAATGGCATATGCTGCTGAACTTAGCCGCCCCGCAAGAGATGTTAAATGAGAACCCCATTGTAGCCTTGAATCAAGCGTAATCCCCAGGAAAACTGTTTTATCTACGAATTCAAGTTTCTCATTATCCAAACTATATTATAATATATATATAATATAATATAATATTATAAATGCGAAAGTAACTCTGTCTGTCTGTCTGTCTGTCTGTCTGTCTTTGCTTCACGCCTAAACTACTGAACCGATTTGTGTGAAATTTGGTACAGACATAGTTTGGAACTTGAGAAAGGACATAGGATAGTTTTTATTACAAAAAATAAAATAAAAAATAAAATTTATTGCGGACATACAGCGCCATCTATTGGTCAAGGGTCGGCAATGTGGGTAAAACCAAAAATCTGCCGGAAGTCACTATTCCACGCGAACGAAGTCGCGGGCAAAAGCTAGTTCAATAATATATCACAATCACTACCCTTAACATTCGGTAAAGCAAATCTTATGCATTTGGTTTTTTTTTCATTTAATACCAAGAAAAAGCGTTTATTGGCCCACACAGGACAAACACATCAAAATTAACAGTATGGTACATTAATATCTTAAAATTAGTCAGTTTCACATACACTACCGTTACCGGTGTAGAAATATTAAAATTAAATTTACTTACAAAGTGACCAAGTATGAATAAAATGTCAAAAATGTAGTAGTTACACAATGCCAAATGGTCAATTGACTAAATGTAAAAATCTATATAAATAAAAATGAATTGTTGTTCGTTAGTCTGATTAAAACTCGAGAACGGCTGGGCCGATTGAGCTGATTTTGGTTTTAAAATGTTTGTCGTAGTCCAGGGAAGGTTTAAACGGTGAAAAGTAGACAGGTAGGTAGGTAGGTAGTAGGTAGGTAGGAAAAAATGCATTGCAACGCATGCCGGGTACAGCTAGTATGAAATAAAAATGAGCAATACAAGTAAATTTAGTTTATGTAAGATTTCTCAACTACGTGCCTGCATCAAACTAAGTAACTTTACGCTAATATTATTGACTAGCTTCTGCCAGCGGCTTCGCCCGCGTGAAGTTTGATTATTGTCCCATGGGATCTTACTACCGGAATAAAATGTATCCTATGTTTTATGTGGGTCATAGCGTGATGATATAAACGTAAGAGTAAACAAATATAATAATAACAAATCTCCGAACTGCTAAGCTATCGGGAGTTACACGTGTTATTGTGAGTCAACTATAAAAGATAGACATATGCTGTCTTGGGATATTTTTTATATAATTTTATGTGGAATATTTCCGTTATACATGATTTCTATGTAGCTTTAACCATTAAGGCTGCACACGCGACGGAAGCTAAAAAAACCAAGTAACTTCTCCCGTTTTCCCAACATTTCCTTTCACTGCTCTGCTCCTATTAATGGTAGCGTGATGAAAAGTATACTATTACCTGCTCAGGAGTATGTAGAATAATTGTACCAAGTTTCGTTAAAATCCGTCGAGTAGTTTTTTTTTCTATAAATAACATACAGACAGACAGACAGACAGACAGACAAAAATTTTACTGATTGCATTTTTGGCATCAGTATCGATCACTAATCACCCCCCGATAGTTATTTTGTAAATATATTTCATGTACAGAATTGACCTCTCTACAGAAGATAGATAGATGGGATATAACTTGGGTAAAAAATCGCGTTTTATCCTGAAACTCAAAGTAACTCAAAACATTGTGCTGATGGGTGCAATTAATAGTAAACCGGTTATGTAGGTATTAGTAAAAAACTACAGCAGAATAATGCTTGTCAAAAATTGGAACTTGAATTGTTGTCAGACTTTTTGGGCCACTGACTAGCTATAACGACTGTCAAAGATGTACAAATGACAGCCGGGACCAATAGCTTAACGTGCGTTCCGACGCACGGAGGAAACTCGGTATGTAAGGGTGATCACCCATCCACAGACCAACCTAGGCAAGCACGGCTTAACCTAAAGACCGACCCGAGCGGCTGTTGTTATTTACGATACCCATAGGACAAAATTAAATGATCTATTTTTATCTAGAGACAAAACAAAGTCTCACCCCATAAAAAAACAAAAACTTCAAAAACCCATAACTCACTTGTACCTCTAAAACACTTATAATACCATAAAATATCATAACACGACACACCATGGGAAACACATTTCAGACTTATAAGAATCTATGCAAAATTCACTTTGAAATCCCATTGATAAACATTACAAACTTAAGCTTTCCGTTCACTGAAAAACTTGCAACTAAAACCTTACTTTAACATTCAAAAGACAAAGTTCAAAATCATGTGCTCCGTTTTGCACGTTTTTGCCAAGCGAAACTGAACCTTAAGTTGTAAAGGATAAGGTTTGGGGCGAAAATGTTGGTTAGTGTCTGTAGGTTGGTAGGATTGAAAGCTACCCTCTTATATGCGATAAATATCGGTACATTATGCTTCGAGGCAGGAGAGAGTCAATTGGTAGACATCTTAAGTGTATACAGGTTGTTTCATTTTAATATATTTGCATAATATGAATAATATTATTGTGGAAGCTGCAGAAGATTGTAAAATATCCTTGCATTGTATAGATTCCATCTCGTAGTATTATATAACTGCATAGCACATTTGTGTGAGTTCTATGTACTGTAAAGCCACCATTTACATTTAGTTATCTTTTTCTTTTTTTTTGACTTGAATATGCCTTGGCGGCTGAGAGATTGTCATGCTCAATCAAATGTCTCGCTGATGGTGGCGGGTGTGTCGGGTCATTTAGCTCCCTTCAATATGGTCGAGTTGAATGGCGCCGATACATGCGTCATGTTCGTGAACGGGCGCTGTCAGTTGGGACTGGTCATCTCTTAGCTGCCATGGTTAATTTTAATTTCTTTTTTTTTTACACTGTTGATTTAATCTTTTCTCTGGACGCTCTTAATGTGCACGTCTTTCTACATCGTTCTCACATATATGTATAATCACACATGAATGATGTAACCAAGATTTTGTAACAATATATTGATTTAAAAAGAGTGTCCATGGAGTTTCTTGCCCGTTCTTCTCCATAGAGATCTACGCTAGGGAATGGGCAACTACAGTACTTTCTCAAGTTATTATGCCTTGTGACTGTGACTGTAGCTTTGATTTAATTTGTAATTTGACATTCAAAAGTGCCGTAATGGTCTAGTTGAAATAAATGCTTTGAGTTTGAGTTTGAGTTTGAGTTTGAATATTTTTTTTGTAATATGTAAATAATTTGTGTAAAAATAAATAAATGAAATAAAAAATAATAAACCATTTATTCTAGACTAGCTGACCCACGCAACTTTGTCTGCGTCACATAAAACGAAAGGAAAAAAAATCCATGGTCGTAGCGTGATGTTAATAGCCTATACCCTTTCTCGCTAAATATACTATCCAACACAAAAATAATTTTCCAATTCGAGCCGGTAGTTCTTGAGATTAGCGCGTTCAACCAAACAAACAAACAAACAAACAAACTCTTCTGCTTTAAAATATAAGTATAGATAACAAAGACCCATAGATAAATAAACCTAGACTTAAATATACATAGTATCTATCTATCTTTTTATCATGGGGTTTAGGTATCCGCACTTAGTTCTTGAAGTGGACCATTGTGCGTGAATATACATAGTAATAGCATTTTTGTTAGTTTATTAAGTAACTTAATTCGATTTTAGTACACTTCATTTTCACGATTTACATAAAGAGCCAGATTTATTTAGGGTGCAGGGTGTTCGTATTTATTACCTAGTAACACGGTTGTATATAAGACAGATAAGCAGACGCTTCAAGTAAAACAATGATAATCATTACTGATATATTTATAGTCATGAAGTTTTTTTTTTTGTTTCTTGCTTCGAATGTATTTATCTGCGGAAACTTGTAAATGGCCTTCGAATCCGTATAATTTAAGAGCATTGTTTTTGTTAGCTGTAAGTTTCCCGAATAGTATACAATAAAATTTATTAAATTGGGCGAGCCAATAAGGAATTAGAAAAATATGCAAAATTCTGCTAACTTGTTGAAAATGCCTTGTATTGGCGCTTAAAAACTTGTTTAAGTTTCTAAAACATTGTTTTAGGTGAAACGGAACCCACTCTCGAAACACGTCGTCCTCGATAACGGCGGTAGTGACATCAAAATCAATGTAAAAAAAAACACTAATTTGAAACTAGGCGATGCCCACGGCTTCGCCAGCGTAAAATCATAATATACAAAACCTTCCTCTTGAATTTTTCTATGTATCTATTGAAAAAAACCGCATCGAAATCCGTTGCGTAGTTTTAAAGATCTAAGCACACATAGGGACAGACAGACGCGGCGGGAGACTTTGTTTTATAATATTTAGTGATAGTGATGATGTAGGTAAAATTTCACTACGATTATTGTAATATCGTTATCACAATTTTTGCTTGAATAAAGCACACACAGTTAGAAAAATAACTTTATTAAGCCCAAAATAGATGTAAACAAGGTATAATGTGATTGTGACACACACGGACGTTTTAATGGTCATAGAAAATTGCATGAGTTCAAAAATATTTTTGAGCGACAAGCAGTAGTTGAATTTAACTCATAAAGGGCCGCTAGAACATGCGTCTTTCATACAAACGTAACACCAAAATAATTTGTAAATCAAACAACAGTTTTGAAAAAATAAGGTTTTCTATAGCAATTTTAAATTCCTCATAACTCTTGTTTAAATCAGTGTCCATTTAAAATGTATATTTGGGAACCTAGATATTCTGGAATCCAAACTTATATTGTCACTTACGGGATATCTTCCGTGATTATTTGGTATTTTGAGTTCCCGATATTACAATATAAGTTTAGTTTTAAACCGTGAAAGCCTAAAACATTCTGGAATCCAATCGAAATAAATACACACTACCTTAAGACTATGTTTGATTTACAAATTATTTTCCGTATTACGTTTATATGAAATATGCATGCTTCGCCGGGTATTGATTGATTTAAGTGAAGAAAAAAATACATGCATATTCCATATTGCCATCTAACAGTCACATATCCAAAGTCCATGCTGCACATCTTGCCTCACACAAAACTATATTAAATCACGTCCCACAAATCCAATAAGAAAACTCCTCAACTCGTAACACCCTGTATCTCTAAGGGCGGCAACAAATCATGCTTGCTCGCGACACCTTAAGACCGTGCGTCCCGCGTGTAGGAGGCCTTAAATGATTTGTAGTCGCTAGACGATACTAACTCTTTTTTTTGTCTTTGTTTAGATTTATTTGTCTTTATAGAGGGGTGGGGAAGTAAGTTGTATTGAAAAGTTAAGTTTTTTTAAGGTTGGATTAAAACTTGAGTGTCTTATCATCTGCCTAGCCTTTTCCCAACTATATAATTTTGTTTGTTTCAATAAATAAATAAATATCGCTGGACATTAACACACAGCGCCACCTAGTGCCACACTAAGCAAAGCTTGTGTCGTGGACACTAGATAGTTGATATACTACATATATACTTTTATGTTTGTAAATACATACTTATTATACACATAAACATCCATGACTCGGAAACAAATGTCCGTGCACATCACACAAACATTTGCTCCTACTGGGATTCGAACCCAGGAGCCTAAAAACGTAAGGCAGCGTCACTACCACTACGCCAATCGGGTCGTCAAATCACGACAGAGGATGATGATTTTCCAATACTGACGGACTAAATCGGCGTGCCTATTGTCTTTTCAAAAATTACCTATCAAAAGCCGAAAGGCATTTGTTCTCCTCGTCGTTCAATTTAACTCAAAAACTACTTGACCGATTTTAAAAGTTCTTTCACCATAACAAAGCTTATATTTGGCCGAGTAACATAAGCTATAAATTATAGTAATATCATGCAAATTATTAGAGCTATCACAATTTTCGCTGACTAAGGTCCTTGTTCACCGAGAAGATAACAGCCTGATTATCTAAAAACAGCTGTCAATGTGACATGTTCCCATTCAAAAATGTGTTTTAAACAGCTGTTTTTAGATAATCGTCCCTCATCTTTTTGGTGAACATGGACCTTAGTCGCGGGCGAAGTGGTGAAAGATGTCATGAGAATTTCTTGAAATAATCTAAGATTGGAATTTAATTATGTAATAACTGATTGCTAATTTAAGAAGATTCTATTCGCTGTTTCACAAACGATTTCATCATCATCATCTACAGAGCCTTTTCTCAACTATGTTGGGGTCAGCTTCCAGTCTAACCAGATGCAGCTAAATACCAGGATTTTTTTCATGGAGCGACTGCCTATCTGACCTCCACAACCCAGTTAGACTTGTAAAACTTTTTGGGCGACTGAGTACCTGTAATGACTGTCAAAGATCTACAAATGGCAGCAGAGAACAACGGCTTAGCGTGCTTTCCCAGGCACAGAGGAAACTCGGTATGTAGGGGTGATCACCCATCCACAGATCTACCTAGGCAAGCACGCCTTAACCTAAAGATCGACCCGAACGGCTGTTGTTAGTTAGCCACGAGATACGAGAATGAAAGTCGAGTGTCTTAATTGGCACAAAAGGCACGATAAAATAAATAATACAAGTATTGGTTTAAAAGAAGGACAGAATAAATATGAATTTTCTTGTATACAAAATGTAAAAAAAAAACGCAATACAAATAAAGGGTGTAAAACACCTTTTAACGCGGCTGAAAGGTACTTGTTTTCCTCGTCATTCCGGTTTTTTTTTTGTTCTAGACCCATACCTGAGAAACGTATAGTTACGGAGACATTGGGGGTCAAAGTTACAACATTTTGACAATTTTTTTGCTAAAATACGTGTTTTGTCGGTAAGATTTTTAATTTAACCACCTCTACGACCCCCGCACTATTCAATCCATCCACCAGCACAATGTTTTAAGCGCGTTACATTGAGTTCTACCACAAAACATGATTTTTCACCTAAAAAAAAAAGTCGTTTCCCAGCAATAATTTTTGCGTAAAGTTACTTAGTTTGATGTACAGAATGCATGGTTAAAGGCTTCGTGATGAGGTGGTTTACACCCTGTATTTATAAATACAACAGACGAAACAAATATTTGACGACCCGAATGGCGCAGCGGTAGTGAGGCTGCCTTACGTTCTTAGGGTTCCGGGTTAGAATCCCGGTAGGAGCAAATGTTTGTGTGATGAGCATGGACATTTGTTTCCGAGTCATGGAAACAAGCCTTGCTTAGTGTGGCACTAGATGCTGCTGTGTGTAATGTCCAGCAATATTTATATTTTCCCTATTACATGGGACATTAAAATAGCTGGTCAAATGTGTGTGTACCTACTATTACTGTTAAAACGAGTAAGCATTAATTTTAAAACTACAAAATGCGATTTTCTAACAACGATTTCTCTTAAAAATCTCAAAAGGATGTTCCACCATCACACCAACTTGCCGTCGAAATAACCTACAATAGTCAATAGTTCCACGTCGTCAGGACCAATCTGAGAGTCTATATCATTTCTAGAATACTTATAGACCAGGAGGTAGGTAACAATGGCAAAACATCAGACTATCATTACGCGCCGCACAAAGGGTCTGGCGAGGTATAAAAAATGTCGTCCGAACTGAGTTCAACTTGCATTCGCGACAATATACTATAGTCTAGGAGATAGGGTCTACTTTTTTTTTATCTCATCTTTTGTTTTCAAATAGTGTATTACTGTTTCGATTAGTAAGAATTTACAAGAAATAATACATAGAATTAGTGTACAATAAAGAGGTAAAAGTTAATAAGGTTATATCTCCGAAACTAATGATACAATTCTTTTTTTTTCAATGATAGAAAAATATATTTTTTGTGGATAATTAGGCCCCGTTTCCACTTTGTCGTGACGACACATAATCGTGATGTTTTAAGTGTCGTGGCTTGTGTATTTAAACGGAGGTTCACGACTTTTGCCAACTAATAACCAACGGTACTATTTTCGGTTCCTTTCTTCTTCTCTAAATTTAGTGTGTACATAAAATATTAAATAAATAAATAAAATTAATCGTCACGACATAATGGGCAGGGCCTTAGGCGATCAATTATATTCATATCATACCTACATATTAGCCGAGCTATGACAATATTTTTGCAGGCGAATATTAAGCCACAATTTTTTCCCACATGCAGCCTTACACATGGACAGTAATGTTCCATTATACAGCCTTATATCACACTAGCGAGTTGCGAGCGTTTTGAAAGCGGGGCGAGTGCACAGCGAGCTTGCCGCGAGTTCGCAACGGGTGTCGGGCGAACACGCCCCGAAGAAAAACAAAATTAATGATTGGACAAAACACTCTCTCACTCTTACGCTGCGCACTCGCCCCGCTTTCAATTCGCTCGCCACTCGCTAGTGATAAGGCCCTTAATACCAATACACGTTCACGTGAGCGAAGTGAAGTCACAGCAACTAAGGTTCACCAAAAAGATGACGGACGATTATCTAAAAACAGCTGTTTAAAACACATTTTGGTATGGGAACATGTCATATTGACAGCTGTTTTTAGATAATCAGACTGTTATCTTTTCGGTGAAAATGGACCTAAATCTTACAAGTAACATGAGAAAATAAAACAGTTGACTGTCTCCCAAACCGCGACATTACGACTAAAATCAAAAAAATAAACACGGGCACAGTCGTTTCGGTACCAGACGCTTTTCACAGTGTACCTCTAAAAGGTTTGTATTAGTACTAAATACTTGCGCTAAAGGAGGGTAGGTAGAAATGTCCAGTAGAGTTTGATAAGGTAGGTGAAACTTAAGGAGTAATATGTAGTCGTGAGTACATGACATTAGTTTGCATTTGTTTATGTTGTCGAGCGTATGGCATACAGAGTACTTTTATATATGGTATGGCACTCATGGGCTGCAGCTGAAAATCAGCGTCGTGTGTTGCCATCTGACATTATGCTGAGCTGAGGCCCTTTTGGTATTATAAGCTGTTTGTTTATGTATTACTAGCTGACCCGCGCAACTTCGTCTGCGAGTGAGGGTTAGTTTTTTTTTTAATAACAAGTAATAATCCTATGATACTTCTAATACCTCCAAGAATATGTGTACAAAGTTTCATGATGATTGGTTGAGTAGTTTTTGCGTGAAAGCGTAACAAACAAACTTACATTCTTATTTATATAATAGTAGGGAAGTAGGGATGTAAAATGTTATAGGGATTTTAATGCCAAATAAACACAATTGTCTTTCTTTCTTTATTTCTAGTTGTGAATGTGTCGTGGTATGGGTATGTGATGTGGAGGAATGAGGAAAATATCGTGAGGATTTTGAGGATGAATGTTGGTAGGTAAAAGTGAAGAAAAAAAAACAAAAAATAAACAACGTATGGACTGTGTACAGAATGATATGGCTATGATATGGAAAGGAGGTGTCTGGTGAGATGACGAAATACTGGCATTTAGGTGCATCGTTGGGTTAAGGCTAGGCAGATGTTGCACTGGTCTACTTTAAATAAATGCTTTGATGGTTGACTGCAAAGAAATATCGGCCACCAATTGACGACTCGAATGGAGTAGTGGTAGTGACGCTGCCTTACAAGTTCTTAGGGTCCTGGGTTCGAATCCCGGTAGGAGCAAATGTTTGTGTGATGAGCATGGACATTTGTTTCCGAGTCATGGATGTTTATTATGTATAATAAGTATAAGTAAGTATTTACAAACAAAAAGTATATATGTAGTATATCAACTATCTAGTGCCCACGACACAAGCTTTGCTTAGTGTGGCACTAGGTGGCGCTGTGTGTTAATGTCCAGCGATATTTATTTATTATTTATTTATTATTCCGTCCTTCGTCCTTCACATAATCCGGCAACTTTCTCACACAAAACATTTACACTTGAAGCCAAATAAACCGACTCACACCCATAGTATCTAAACTATAGTTACTGACAGTTAAGATCGCAATTGCGGTTATTGCCGTTTCCCTAATAAGTACCTCTTCATACGAACCAAAACAAATAAACAATTGTATCTTTTTTCATTAGAAAAAATGTTGAAGATCACGATAGATGACGATTCAAGACTTATTTATGGATTTCAAAGTTAGGTATGTCAATGACCGATATTCCGATCTTAACTGGCACTAACCATAGCAAAAACTACTTAAATTGCAAAGAAATAAGGGCCACTATTATTCAGTCCTTCGTCCTTTACAAAATCCGCCAACTTTCTCACACAAAACACTTACACTTGAAGCCAAATAAACCGACCCACACTCGAGTAACTAAACTACCCACCTACACACACATATATATATGTATATATAATAAAAAGCAACAAAAGACTACAGTCCGTCTGTCTGATCCGGACAATGGGATCCCTGAGGCACCTCGTAGATTAAAAATTTTCTTGTTGTTACGATGATGAGAAAAATCTAGATATTTTAGTAGCTGTGTCTAGGTAGATCGTTTTGGTATTACTTTCACTGGGTTTTCTAGATTTTAAAGTAGTAAGATTGTTTTATTTTTTACAAACATTCCATTAGTTTCCGAAGTCGGTAGCGTTTGTTGGTTATTTGTTCCAACAATTTAAGAAACCAAGGGTTTTTTGCACATTTAGATATTTTTTGGAAGTCGATTGTACTTTTTTGCATTTTTAGTGATTTCAAAGATGTTTGATGAGGTCCTTTTTAGTAATTTCAAAGTTGTAAGACGTATGTTGTTGTAGTTACAGAATCATCAAAATTATCAACACAACCTTCCAAGTTCATGTCGAGGAACGATTTCTTCAAGGTCAATGTCGTTCCCAGACTTATGTGAGCTTGATGATTTAATTTTTGATGATTATAATTCTGCTACATACGTTTTACAGTCGCGAACGATATTTTCATCATCGCGAACGATATTTTCAACTTCATAAAACCTATCACTGGCCTGCGATATAATTATAACGCCGCTCACCAGTGCGATCCGCACTCTCAACCACATTGCTGAGGAGTTAGATATATTCTGTTGTGCTTTGGGTGAATTTACAAGAATAGCTACATTTCGAATTTGCTATAATTAAAATACACGGATAAACTATCAGAATTTGAAATGTGCTACAATATCGCATTGGGTCAAGCCTGTAATGGTATTTGTATGTTTAGTGTAAATAAATAAATAAATAAATAAATAATTTTGCATGTTTTAATCAATTCATTATGGACCATTTAATTTAAATTATTTTGTTATTTTTCTCAAATAATCAATTCTAATTTCGCATGATTAGGAGTTTGATCAAATTTATTATTGTTACGTAGTTTTAATAGCTAATGATCAGAATGTTGGGCCACAAAAGGGATGAATGAAAGGCATCTGCATGTCGCGGAGATGAGAATGCTAAGGGGGATGTGTGGTGTTACGCGAATGGATAAAGTAAGGAATGAGTATATTAGAGGAAGTCTGAAAGTGGCACCGGTGACTGAAAAGTTGTGTGGTAATCGGTTGTCGTGGTATGGGCATGTGATGCGGAGGAATGAGGAAAATGTCGTGAAAAAAGTTTTGAGTATGAATGTGGATGGGTATTTGAGTAGAGGAAGACCAAAGAAACGATGGATGGACTGTGTTAAGAAGGATATGGTAAGAAAAGAAGTGTCTGATGAGATGACGAAAAATAGAGGAGTATGGAAGAAGAAGACATGCTGCGCCGACCCCAAATAAATTGGGATAAGGGCAAGAGAATGATGATGATGAATTAAAAGGCTTTTCTTTTTTTTTCTTTTTTTTATTTATCACTGGCCTGCAAATCACAAAAAAACGTGAGAAAATTTGAATTTTGACCCTAAGAAGAAATCATTACAAATTTCGTTAATAGCAGAACAGTACACCTGAAACACATAACTTAAAAAAAAAACACTCTACCACCTGTAACTGTGTACCCCCTTGAACATTATTAAACAAAATAAATTGATTCTCCCCTGTTTCTAAGCCTCTATTTTATGGGGTCTACATAATTACAGTATGGGGCTGATAGATATGCCATTCATAAGACGTTGTAATTACACCTTTATAAGTTACCAAATGCCAGGGATTGTGCGTACCTTTGTGTAGATATTGTCTTTGAGTATGTGTTAGGTGATTTCCCGGATGCTGATTAACTTTTGTTAAATTTAATATTCCTTTTGCTATACATTTTTGTATAGCAAGCAACGACCTATTGTCGGGCCTACGCTGTCCCCCCATACTTTAGTACTAATGCTATAATGAAACAATAATATTGTAAAACCAAATGATTTGAAAAGAGTAACCATGGAGTTTCTTGCCTGTTCTTCTCCATGGAATCGACCAATGCGAACCGTGCACCTTTTTCGAAGTTTTATAAGTGCCCATCCAGGCCTATGTGAAATAAAATATTTTGATTTTGATTTCAATTTAATACAAGGTGTAGTTTGTATGGGTACGTATCATAATACCTAAGTTTATTTCAACTATTTTCATTGTAACTACGGTCCAAAGACCTACTGTTTAAAAAACCTGAAGATCGTTTCAGAGATTTTTGTCATAACTAGTGAACGAAATCCATAAATGTCCACAATTATGGATTTCGTTCACAAATATAACTCGGGAGTGGGGGTTTGTGACGTCAGAACTTGCTAAAAATTATTCTAAGGCGTGACGTATTCCGTGGCTGCGGGACGGCACTGTTCGAAAGAGATACCGCGGCCCCAGAAAATAAAGGGCGAGGAAAGAACATGGCGCCCGCTCCGCCTAGAGTGGGAGAAATCATTTGATGATTCCATATCCCATCCGAAAAAATAACAGTGACGTATTGATAATTTTGAAAGCGTCGTATCTTCGTCAGTTTTGGTTTATGTAACAACTAGCTGACCCACGCAACTTCGTCTGCGTCACATAAGAGAGAAAAACGAAAGGAAAAAAATGTCCCCGTTTTTGCAACATTTTTCATTCCTGCTCCGCTCCTAATGATTGTAGCGTGATATTATATAGCCTAAAGACACTTTTATTGATAAACTTAGATCAACTCGGGGTAAAGTGTATCTACCTATTAGTTGTAGACACAAAATAGCTCGGCTATTAGCTTTTAATATTCACACAGACTTGTAGTATGTCTAAGTTTTGTTCTATTATTGATACTGCGACTATTGGTACTTATACTAATGAACAGGTGGTGACCTTAAATAAATATAGCATTAGTGCTATTGATGTTTACAAACTTTGTACGAAGGAGAATCCATTTGTCACCGTGGAAACTTCTCAATTAGCTCTTAGTTATGATAGGATCATGTTGTCTCTCGATGGATCGGGAGTCTCGGGGCTCTCTCCAGATCTTAATATTAATTTAAACTAGGAAGTGAGACAACAGAAGGTACCATTAACAATATTGTTATTCTTACCAACAGCAAGGTATCTTCTTGCACTCCATTAGGTCGTAAAAAAGGGCCTCAGCGGAACTCTTTAAAATTATTCCACCAAAATATCCAAGGCATTTCTTCCAAATTATTAGAAATTGAATTGTATTTAGAGAAAAGTATGTTTGACATTGTTTGCTTTACTGAACATTGGTTAAAAGATTACCAGATGCTTATTAATTATGAGAATTATATGGTGGGTAGCTGCTTTAACCGTAAATCTATGCTGCGTGGAGGTTCCCTAATATTACTGAAAAATTGAGTTAAATATAAGCAACGTGCTGACATAGTAGGTCTTTCGGTTGAACATTGCGTCGAACTGTCTTGTGTTGAGCTAGATAAGCATGTAATTGTGTGTGTGTACAGACCCCCAAACTATCAAAACTTTTCCTTATTTGAATCAATAATGGAAGAATAACAAACAACAAACAAACTCTTCTGCTATACGGATCGACTATTTGTTGATAATTTAACTGACGGACTAATTACTCATAATATTTTTTTGTCGTCTATCCTATTCTCTAAGACAAAGGTTGTTAAACATATTAATTACTTAATTTATGTATTTATAGGGTAGGTATTGATTAGAATAAACATTTTGTGTTTATTTTGATAATTTGTTTGTTTTTGTTTAAATATGAACAAAGTTAGGAACAGTCGTATGGTGAAAGGATCTGGAATGTTATTGGTGAGGTGTGGTTCCTGTGTTTATTTTATAAATATACGGAAACGCGGAACGGCTTAGGACTTAATGTACGCATAGACTTATATCCTAAAAAGGGTTTACTCTGAAGAGGTGAGCTCAAATCATCGTCATCATCATCTGCCTAGCCTTTTCCCAACTATGTTGGGGTTGGCTTCCAGTCTACCTACAGTCTACTGCCTATCTGACCTCCACAACCCAGTTAATACTGAGAAATACGATACCACTTGGTAGGACTGACTGGTGTCAGACTTTTTGGGCCACTGACTACCTGTAACGACTGTCAAAGATGGACAAATGACAGCCGGGACCAACGGCTTAACGCTTAACGTCTGTGGATGGGTGATGACCACCCATACATACCCGAGTTTCCTCCGTGCCTTGGAAAGCACGTTAAGCCGTTGGTCCCGGCTGTCATTTGTAGGTCTTTGGCAGTCGTTACAGGTAGTCAGTGGCCCAAAAAGTTTGAAAACCAGTGTTGCCAAGAAGTACTATATTACCCAGTACTAACTGGGTTATGGAGGTCAGATACGCAGTCGCTCTATGTGATATACTGGTATTCAGCCGCATTCGTATAGACTGGAAGCCGACTCCAATATAGTTTGTAAATAGCTAGGCAAATGATGATGTAAACGAAATAGAACCTAGGTGCGCTGAATGGTTACAATTTACATCTTTGGCAACTGAAATACATTCACAGTTTTTTATGTTTTGTGACTGGGACTGTAGCTACATTTAATGTTCAAAAATGCTTGTAACTGGCCCACTTGAAATAAATGCTTTGATTTTTGATGTTGTTCTGTTAATTATCCATTTCCTTTTCCATATTTAAATTTCATCTTTTTTTCGACATTTCAAAAGTGCCTATAATTGACCTACTTGAAATAAATGCTTCGTTTTTTGATTTTGTCCCGTAAATAATCCATTTTCTTTTCCCTCTCACACTGTGACCTCACCCCAAACAGTCGCAAGAAAAGCGACAAAACATTAACTCACTCAATATGTTACTTCGTTAGCTTCCCTCTCGCTCTCTTCTTTAGTGTTAGAGCAAGATGCAGAATGATTTAGCTCGGCGCCCGTCACATGTTTGTAATGACCGGTTAATATAGGAGACTTGTTAAGGGGAGGCTGCTTGTTTAGATTGTTTTGTGTTTTAGATATTTTGCGCTTTGTTTCTGGCGTTTCAATGCACTGTCTGTCTTGCTTTGATTGATAGATTTGACTTGATTGATAGATTTGACTTGATTGATTGATTTGACTTGAGTGATTTGACTTGACTGATTGATTTGACTTTCCTGATTGATTTGACTTGCCTGATTGATTTGACTTGCCTGATTAGTTTGACTTGACTGTTGTCTTTGCTTTGCCTTACCTGATTGATTTGACTTGCCTGATTGATTTGACTTGACTGTTTTCTTTGATTTGCCTTACCTGATTGATTTGAGATGCCTGATTGATTCGACTTGATTGTTGTCTATGATTTGCCTTACCTGATTGATTTGACATGCCTGATTTATTTGACTTGATTGTTGTCTATGATTTGCCTTACCTGATTGATTTGACATGCTTGATTGATTTGACTTGATTGTTGTCTATGATTTGCCTTACCTGATTGATTTGACATGCCTGATTGATTTGACTTGACTGTAGTCTTTGATTTGTCTTACCTTAAACACTGTTTTAGGCTTTCACGGTTTAAAACTAAACTTATATTGACTTTTTGTCTTACCTTATTGATTTGACTTGACTGTTGTTTTACCTGATTAACTTGACTTGACTGATTGATTAGACTTGACTGCTTCGTTAGTCTAGTGGTCATAACCGCGACTGCTGTGCATAAGGTCCTGGGTTCGATTACCAGATGGGGTAAAGTTTTATTGAGATTTTCCATCAGGAATTTGTCAGTTTCGATTTGCGTACGGTTGATGGTAAGACTCGCCGCTATTGCAACATAACTGACGATCTTTAAATGTACTATTAGGTACACCTTTACATTTAACATTTCGGAGACAGGCGTGATGTTATGTAATGTTATTTATGTCTTGATTTATTGAGCTTTTCTTCTCTCTGCCTGCGTAGCGTGACCACCGTAGACACGACAGAGAATCGACAAACGTTGTTCATCTGTCATTTTGTCGATTCAATGACAGATGAACAAAAGATCTGTCGAGTCTCTCTTGTTTCTACGGTGGTCGTGCTAAGCGGGCAGGTCGATAAATATGTTCATTTCGAGAATGTATCTCCGATATTGATTAAACAGACCATCAATATAATCCTTCACACAGTCTATTCATCATTTCTTTGGTATTTCCCGAGATGCAAAAGAAAAAAAAGCACACTCGACTCTCATACATGTTTTAACTAACGACAAAACAACTCCCCCTTAATGAAATCCACACAAGTTAATACCCAAGTTAATTTCGAGCGTGTTTTAAGTTAAACTTAACAAAGTTTCGGGTCAGCGTGCATAATGTTCATCAATTACTTAGGTTTACTTCATTGATTACAAATTAAGTAATTATAAATTGTATATGTTTGAGTTTGGCGACGTGTTCCCGTTTCCGGGTTCTCGGGAAAAGTAATCAATATTATTGTTTATTGTGATTTTGTATTTGATGGTTCCGTTTTAATTTGATCAAGTTTTTGTTTATAAATTTTAAGAGCATGTGCACTTATTTTTAGACCTAGTTTATTAAGACCCCTGCGGAGCATGCGTATTTCATACAAACGTAATACCAAAATAATTTGTAATTTAAACATATTCCCAAGATAGTGTGTATTTATTTCGATTTAAGTACACAATATCTAGGTTCCCAAATATACATTTTGATTGGACACTGATTTTAAAAAGAGTTATAAGAAAAATAAGTTTTCTATAGACATTTTAAATTCCTTATATCTCGTCTTTGCATCATTGTCCTCTCAAAAAATATATTTAGGAACATAGATATTCTGTAATCCTATCGAAATAAATACACACTACCTTAAGAATATGTTTGATTTACAAGTTATTTTGGTATTACGTTTGTATGAAATACGCATTCTCCGCCGGCCCCTTAAGGTTTAACCCTTAAAACCTTTATTTTGTTACTGTTAATGATTTGAAGATAAATAAAAGACAGTAGGAGTAAAAAAGCGCGCGCACGGTTGTGGGTAAATAAAAAGAGCCGCTCGGGTGCTTGCCTAGGTTGGTCTGTGGATTGGTGACCCCCATGCAGAGTTTCCTCTGTGCCTCGGAAACCAGTTGGTCTTGGCTGTCATTTGTAGATCTTTGACAGTCGTTATAGGTAGACAGATTGGCGCAGTTTGACGACCTAAATGGCGCAACGGTGAGACTGCCTTTACGTTCGGGGTTTCGAATCCCGGTAGCAGCAGATGTTTGTGTGATGAGCATGGACATTTGTTTCCGAGTCATGGATGTTTATATATGTATAATAAGTATGTACTTACAAACAAAAACTATATTACTATATTTATGTAGTATATCAACTGTCTGGTGACCACGACACAAGCCTTGCTTAGTGTGGCACTAGATGGCGCTGTGTGTAATGTCCAGCGATATTTATATTTATTATTTATTTATTTACAGTGGCCCTAAAAGTCAGATAACCAGTCTTATCAAGGGGTATCGTATTACCCACTACTAACGGGGCTGTGGAGGTCAGATAGGCAGTCGCTCCATGTAAAATACTGGTATTCAGCTGCATCCGGTTAGATTGGAAGCTGATCCCGACATAAAATCAAAAATCAAAAATCAAAATCAAAATATTTTATTTCACATAGGCCTAGATGGGCACTTATAAAACGTCGAAAAAGGTGCACGGTTCGCGTTGGTCGATTCCATGGAGAAGAACCGGCAAGAAACTCCATGGTTACTCTTTTCAAATCATTTGGTATTACAATATTATTATGTTTCATTACAGCATTAGTACTAAAGTATGGGGGGACAGCATAGTTGGGTAAAGGCTAGGCAGATGATGATACACAGAGTGAGTATGGATATAAGAGTAGAAGAAGATCAAAGAAACGATGGATGGACTGTGAAGAATGATATCTCAAGAAAGGAGGTGTCTCATGAGATGGCGAGTCATAGAGAAGTATGAAAGACATGCTGCGCGAAACCAAATAAGTTGGAATGACTGTGTACGAGTCATGTATCGTACATGGCACGCGCGCATTGCATATATCAGCACCTTTCCATCACCTTGCACAAATTATAGTGTAAAGCGACAGTACACAATCAGCGTTCACAGTCAGCTGTACTCATTCACGCATTATTCATATAGCATTAGTTACGTGGTAGTTAAATATAATAATAAATAATAATAATCATTTTATTTTAGACAAATTTCACATCCATAACAATTGTTAGTAAACATGACCTTAAAAAACTATGTTAGTGGAACATGTAGGCTAGACATACACTGCAAAAAGCAAAAAAAAAAAAAAAAACAAAAAACAAAAAAAACATAAATAAATAAATAAAAAAACAAAAAAAAAAAAATTAAAAAAAAAAACCAAAAAAAATATATTCAATAAACCATCATCTTTGACTATACGTGACTTATCATTCAAGCTATCAATCAAGGTGTGTGCGACCCATTCAGCAGCGCATACAGATGGCAAAGGAATGTTGATGAGTGGTGTTTTGATTACCTTGAGCTGTTATTGATAAAAGCAGGATTTCATCATCATCATCATCATCATCGTCATCGTCGTCACCATCATCATCATCGTCATCATCATCATTATCATCAACATCATCATCATCAGCCTATTAAGAGGCCTGTGGAGCTTGCGTCTTTCATAATAACGTAATACCAAAATCATTTGTAAATCAAATATATTCTTAAGGTAGTGTGTATTTATTTCGATTGTATTACAGAATATTATCTAGCTTCCCAAACACTTATTTAGAATGGATACTGATTTAACAAGAGTAATGAGAAAAAAAATCTTTAGAAGTTTTAAATTCCTCATATCTGGAACCCAATCAAAATATATACACACTACCTTAAGAATATGTTAGATTTTCATTTTATTTTGGTATTACGTTTGTATGAAAAGCGCATGCTCCGCCGGCCCCTTACTGTTCCCACTGTAATGTAATTACTTACAATAATACTAAAAAATGCTTCAACTCACTGCTGAACGACTAAAATCTCCATATTTCCTTCACCGTTTTGAGAGCAGTGGCAATTAAATAACTACCACAAACTAACGCTGGGTTCGAACATACCTCCATGGTTTTTAATATTTTAATGGTTTTATTGATGGTGTTTTTTATTTTTCAATGATTTTTTAATGAATTGAATTATATTTAATGATTTTTAATTAATTAAGTAATTGAGTGATATTTTATGATTTTTAATGAATTTAATGTTATTTTATGATCTGTGATGAATTTAATGATTTCTTTGCGACCATTATTTTATCGGATTGAATTGTATTTTTCTGGTCTTATGGGTATTTTTGCCTGAAATAAAACACTTTTTTTTTTTCGAACCCACCGCTCTCGCTACCGATGTAGATAGAGAAAATAAGCAGAACCACAATACTATTCTTATTTAAAATTACTCAGAACTGTCGCGATGCAAATTGCCTTTTAAAAGTAAGTCAGTTTAAACCACAGAGTAGCTAAAATGGAGTGTTCATAAAAATCAAAATCAAAACCAATTTTATTTGTGTAACATACGTAGTGAATACAGTTCTTAAATTAAGGATTGGCCACTATGTTATGCCAAGAAGCGTACAAATATATGGTTGCAGGCGAAATAAAAAATGTTAATCATGCGAGAGAGGTAAACACAAATTATTTGGTAGGAAAATGTAGGTCAATGAGAAAGAAATAAAAAATGTTTATTCATTGCAAAGTCATGACGTGCGTACAATATTAATAAGGTAAACATAGAACGCATTAATACAAATACAAACACTTAAACTAAATCCGAAAATTAACACAGCAACATTAACATAATTGTAAGACTAAACGGACAAAAAATTAAAAATTGCACGCCGTGAGTGCGACAAATAGGTTTACCATTCAGCATGATGCTGTGCTATGGGGAACCCACAGAACAGCGCTGGTTTTCAGTGGTCACCTGTGAAAAACGTACGGAAGCCAATACAGCGATATTTGTATAAATGAGTATGTAACTAAAATAAAACAGATCGGAATTAGAGTATACAATAATTAGCATAAAAACAAAAACATTCTTTAGACAATATCTACGGGAATGATACCGAGTTTTATGGAATAGTAATGCAAAAGTACAATGTAATCTGTTAACTTTCCAGGGTGGATAAAAAATAAAGGTACAATAGGATACAGACTGCAGACTGAACAAAACAAACAATAACAAAGACATGACAGGTTTTTTTTTTCTTTTTTTTTAGGGCTACCAAAGTTTACAACATTGGCTTAAAATCAGCCTATATTGTTCCCACTACTGCAACACACGGCCTCCTCTCTTTGAGAGGAAAAGGGCTATAATACACCACGAGGGCCCAGTGCGGATTGGTAGATGTCTCATGTCCTCAAATTTTAGGTTCTAGGGTATGCCAGTTTCCTCAAGATGTTTTCCTTAGAGTAGTGTTGATGAAATAAATTACACAAAGTAATGCGCCTGCCTAAGTGTGACCTCACGACTAACTGTTCGTAAGTCAGGGCTGCCACCACTAGGCAACCACTGCTCTATTATGAACACGTCATCATCATCATCATCATCATCATCATCATCTCATCATCTTCCTGCCCTTTTCCCATTTTATTTGGGGTCGTCGCAACACGTTTTCTTCTTCCATTCTCCCCTGTTAGACGTCACGGCATCATTTACTCCTAGCTCTTTCATTTCAGTCTTTACATAATCCATCCATCTTTTCTTTGGCCTTCCTCTCCCTTTCTATCCATCAACATTCATGTCCATCACTCTTTTAGTCACATGCGCTTCATCCCTCCTCATTACATGTCCATACCAAGCCAAACGACTTCCTTTCAATGTTTCAGTAACAGTGGCCACTTTCAAACTTCCTCTAATATACTCATTCCTTACTTTATCCATTCTTGTCACTCCACACATCATCATCACGTCATTATATTTATCATTTCAACCAAAAGACGTCCACTGCTCGACATAGGCCTCTCCCAATCGTCGTCACATTGACCGGTCCCATGCGAATTGCATCCAGCGGATTCCCGCAGCCTTTACCAGGTCATCGGTCCACCTAGTGGGAGACCTTCCAACGCAACGTTTTCCGGTTCACGATCACTACTCCAGATTTTTTCAGCCCTGTCGGCCATCCGTTTTGCGAGCAATGTGCCCTTCCCACTGCCACTTAAGTTTGGCAATTCTTCGGGCTACGTCGGTAACTTGGGTTCTCTTGCCACTATATATTTGGTTGCTTGGTTCTTTTGGTTCTCTTGGTTCTCTTGGTTCTCTTGCTTCTCTTGCTTCTCTTGGTTCTCTTGGTTCTCTTGGTTCTCTTGGTTCTCTTGGTTCTCTTGGTTCTCTTGGTTCTCTTGGTTCTCTTGGTTCCATGGCCACTATCTATGTATCCACCATGGGGTTTAGGTTTCCGCACTTAGTCCTTGAAGTAGACCATTGTGCGTGAGCCATGGTGGCCGGTTACTCCAATCAGCCTACCTGGTGTTCCCTGGGTCTCCTCGCGAATCTTGGTAACGCCTGTGCACTCAAGGAGCACATGCGCTGCCGTTTCCTCCGCCTCCATGCATGCTCTGCACAGGGGAGTGTCAGTGATTCCTAGGGTGTGAAAGTGTTTATTCAGTGAGCAGTTTCCATTGATGGGCCCCGCCACCAGACGCAGGCTATCTCTGTTCAGGCCCAGAAGGCGCCTGGACATAGATAACCTGCCTCTATGGCCACTTGAATCTATTTATTTCCTCCATCCATTCAATACTCTATGCTACAACTCAGTTAGTTAGCCCAACAACCGCCTATAAACGGAACAGTAACTCAAACTGTCCCACGCACCACCTGGGCACTTTTAAATATACCCCGACATATTTATTGTTAAGGGTTAATATCGCAAAGTACCCCTTTTAGAGTGCTAATGGCGAGCGCCTTTTTAGAGGGTTAATTTGGCCGATCTTGTAAATTAGTGAAGTGAATTTGTGGCGAAGTTTTTTAAGTGTTATGATGTTTTAAATTGGTATTTGTTTTTAATTTTATTGGCTACGTCATTTCTTCTTTTTTCTTAAACAATCATCAATAAATTGCAAATATATTTAGAGCCAATTTCACCAAACTGTTCACAATCAGACATTAGTCAATTAGCCATTAAAATAAATATCGATGTTACCACATTACCAAACCCGGTGTTAAGTAAACGAGTCATGTATTCTTCACTCTTAGATCGGTCAGTTGTCAAAACCAACCAAAATAAAAAGTCGCAATGCCGCATGACAATGTTCACTGACAATGCGTCATTTTAGCCAGCCGTATAATAAAGACTCGCGTTAAATAATACAACAGTTGTGTAATACAGTTTAGTGTGTTCTTGCAACATTTTACTTTGTTGGTACATAATGAGGAGTAACAGATCAAAGTGTAGATATTAACTCCACCCACCGTAATAAAAATAGTTAAAAAGGATTTTTTATCTATTTCAAACCTTGTAACTAATGTCAAATTATGACGCATCAAAATGTATTACTTTTTATTATAAAAAAGAACCAAAAGTGCACATCGTTTGAAACAAAATGAAATCCAGGTTTATGTACGTGTGCTCTCTTTAAAGTACTATGGATTATGCGTTTATCTCAAAAGTTACATTGACGGAGTTAATACACTTTGATCTGTTACTATGTCATTCCCATTTTCAAATTTTGTTATTTTAACGTTTCGTGGTGTTTGTGGTATTTTATTTTGAAAGTGTTTTAAATTGAAACAATAATAATGCCTTGTAAGAGAACGCGTGAACGGGACCCTAATTTCTTATAAAATGAGAAAGAAATTTGAATTCGTACTTTCATTTCAAAGCGTAAAGAAGTAATTGAAAATAATAAAAAGAAGAAAGAAAGAAAGAAAGAAAGAAAGAAAGAAAGAAAGAAAGAAAGAAAGAAAGAAAGAAAGAAAGAAAGAAAGAAAGAAAGAAAGAAAGATTATGATATGAAAAACTGATGCTGTCACAACTGCAGCGAAAAATGGGGGATGGAGAATTTTAGCTAAGGAGTTCGTACTCTTCAAAATAGTGCCGCCGTTCTTTAAAAGTTTTAGGACGTCGTACTAAATCGTCCAACACGTCAAAAAATTCCAAATCATTTTGATCTTCGATAATATAGTCGTACGCGTTTTGATGATTTTGACAACAGACTAAATGCCTGTTAGTAAGTTAACGGACCTTCAAGGCAGCAATTAAATTTAATGCCTGATTAAGACATTTAATCATGGATTAGCGCATGGTGAAACACTCGCTACTGTTAATGTCCCGTTAACATTTTAACATGAGATTAAACTAACTAACATGGTATGGTGAAACTAGGTCTTAGGTCCATGTTCACCGAAGAGATAACCATCTGATTATCTAAAAACAGCTGTCAATGTGACATGTTCCCATACAAAAATGTGTTTTAAACAGCTGTTTTTAGATAATCGTCCGTCATCTTGTTGGTGAACCTTAGTGCGTCGAGGTTGGTTGGTTGGTTTTTTGTTTGTGTAAATCAATGAATGTTGACAAAGATAAAACGCATCAAAACTCGGGAGTGGGGGCTCATGACGTCAGCACAATTTTTTTTACCACGGCATGACGTAAGAACGCGCCAAAAATTATACCACGGCGTGAAGTACCTATAGAATTTTTTAAAATCGTCGTATCTTCATCAATTTTGGATTACGTAACAAAAGAAACAATATGGGTCAAATATTTGGTGATAAGTAAACTTACTGACGGAATAAATAGTTGTTTTTTGTCATCTACCCAATTTTAAACATTTTCACCATGTACGTTGCAATTTCGAAGGATTCTTTTTCAATTACTAGCGAATATTTTCGATGTAAGGATATATTGAATATGTAAGAAAGAAAGAAAGGAAAAACATTTATTAGCTCGCACAAGACAAAACACATCAAAATTAACAGTACGTAAAACTGATAAATATTAAACAAATTAAAAAATTTAAAGTCACGAAACTTGTCCTGTATGAGGCCAAAAGGCTCATATCTCAGCATGAGATGGTGCTGTAACATTAAAAAAAAATTGGTTGTCTGTAAAGTCGGTTTACTGACGATAGTTGAACGTGACAACGTCTTAAGAAAATACTGATGGAATGGTAGCATTTTTGACACCACACTCACTTTTCACTGCACTTGATACTCGATCAAAACATGTAATTATGTATTATAGTATAGCAGCTGTCCACGCAGACGCATCGCTCACTCAAGTAGGAGAGAGACGGATGTCGAACGCTGCCGAACGCAAAGGCCGATTGTGCTTCTTTGTCACTCGTTCCGCGCTCTCGCTTGCACTTCAAGCCTTACATGGAACGCCTCAGAGCGAGATAACGCCGCATGAGTCATGTTTTTCGTGCGTGCAGCCGGCTCTTTCGAATTATAAGACGTTGTCACGTCAAAAACGTCACAGCGCTGATATTCTGATAGGGCCCAAAGTGAAGGTGATGCCACGGTCAGGTCAGATACGGATAACAATAAAAATAAAGTGTAGACGAATAAACAATATATATGTGTAGTACCTATAATAAATAGGTACTAGCCGATGCCCGCGGTTTCGCCCGCGTAAAATTATATACTAAAACTTTCCTCTTGAATCACTCTATCTATAAAAAAAAACCCGCATCAAAATTGCTCTGTTGCGTAGTTTTAAAGATCTAAGCATACACAGGGACAGACAGACGCGGCGAGAGACTTTGTTTTAAAACATGTAGTAATGAAGATAATAATAATATTACACCAACGCCCCACATAATTAATACTGTTCGCTAAGTTACAAAGCTGTTAGTGCGTCAATGTTCTTGCGAGCTTTTAAACACACACTACCTGGGGCCTAATTCTGCTATTTTAATAAATTCGTCACTCCAACACGATTCCATTCTCATTCCATTGTCATTTTGCTTCAAGTTCGTAATCTGCTAAAATCACAATGGTCGGTCGATGGTCTCGTAATCAAATTGTGTTTTAATGGCATTTTCGTATTGCCATTATTATAAAACCATTCGTACAAATCGTTTTTCGAAATTTACTACTAAATGCGAACCTTTATTCATGCCAGATTTCATGTACGAGATTAATATTCTATGACATTTCTTTCAATGGGGTCATAGTGGTTGTTCATTGAGAAGTCATAATGACGCCATTATATTAGTAGATTACCAAACTTATCAAAACTTGACAGAACTTGATCATTATGGCTTCAATGATCGCCTATTCTGACACTATCGTAATAGCAGAATCGAGGCCCTGTATTTTTATATTTTCACTAATAAGTATTAGTAAAGACTTATTTACAGAAAAGACAGTTATCTTTCCAGAACTCTGCGGACGATGCTGAACACAAACTATTCAATGACGTCGATTTATCAAACGTTCTGGGATCTGACTTGAACTTGAAAAACCTAGATAGCAGTGGAAAACTACGAGGTAGGTATCTAAAGGGTGTAAAACACCTCTTTACGAAGCCGAAAGGCACTTGTCTATTTTAAACTTTCACGATCAGAACACATTATAAAACTAAAGAAGACGGGTATTTATCGCGAATTTACCTTTAATTTAATCCCGACGTTTCGACCGGATTGCACCAGCCGTGGTCGCGGGGAGACTGAAGTATTGGAGGTACCGCGACAGCAAAGTGAAGGCGTTTATTCAACTACCCTCACTCATCTTCATAAATGTTAATTAGGGCCGGTTCACACTAGAACAGCACACTACACTAACAGTGTCCGTATATTGAGGCGATTTCACTTGACGAGTAGACTTAGTGATTACTGGATTCCAAGCTGAAGAGAGTTTGAAGCCGTCTTCGCGATTGAAATTAGGGTACTTCTTGATCTCAATCTTGATCACTTGTTCTCCCCGTCCGCGTCATTCAGATACTTTTTTGTTCTACACCATACCTGGGAACCTTCTAGTTGAAATACAAGTTTTTATTGTAAGATTTTGACTTTTGATACCTACCCACGTACTATTCAATCCATCTATTAGCACAATGTTTTAAGTGCGTACATTGAGTTCTACGACAAACTACGCCAAAACATGTTTTGTCACCCCAAAATAAAAATTGTTTCCCAGCAAAAATTTTGATGTTTTTTTGATTACTTAGTTTGATGTACAGAATGCTTGGTTAACGGCTTCGTGAAGAGGTGGTTTACACCATGTATAAGGTTCCATTAAAATATATGGTCATACTAAATTTCAATACCTACTTGACCAAATGTATAAGACAGCGGATTATTTTTTTCGTGATTTCGGTGGTGGTTTCAAAGAAAAAGTTGTTCAGTTTGATGGTCTGTAGCACACCCATTCATATGACTATATCCTTTCTGTTACACGTTGTATAAAGAATCACAGATATTTTTATTGTTTCTGGCAACTTATCTCTGATATTATAGAGCAACAAAATAATTATACAGGGTGTAAACAACCTCATCACGAAGCCGTCAACCAAGCGTTCTGTGCATCAAACTAAGGTCCATGTTCACTGAAAAGATAACAGTCTAATTATCTAAAAACAGCTGTCACTTTGACGTGTTTCCGTACAAAAATGTGTTTTAAACAGCTGATTTTAGATAACCAGAGCGTTATCTTTTTGGTGAACATGGACATAAGTTAATCTACGCAAAAATTAGAGCTGGAATGAGTCTTTTTTTTTTTTGGTAAAATAATCACGGTTTACGGTAAAACTCAATGTAACGCACTCAAAACATTTTATTGATGTATGTATGGAACAATAAACGGGCTATTAGAGATATTTAAAGTAGAATTCTGACCATAAAAGCTAGTTTTTAAAAAAACTTGTGAACATTTTGAAAAATCACAAATATTTCCGTAACTACAAGGTTCTCAGGTATGCAATTGTCTTTTTTAAACTTTCACGATCAGAACACATTATGAAACTTAAGAAGACGGGTATTTATCGCAAATTTACCTTTAATTTAATCCCGACGTTTCGACCGGATTGCACCAGCCGTGGTCGCGGGGAGACTGAAGTATTGGAGGTACCGCGACAGTAAAGTGAAGGCAAACGCCTTCACTTTGCTGTCGCGGTACCTCATCATCTTCATAAATGTTAATTAGGGCCGGTTCACACTAGGACAGCACACTACACTAACTTTGTCCGTATATTGAGGCGATTTCACTTGACGAGTACACTTAGTGATTACTGGATTCCAAGCTGAAGAGAGTTTGAAGCCGTCTTTGCGATTGAAATTAGGGTACTTCTTGATCTCAATCGCTTCCCGAACCATTCTCTTATAATAGTGCCTAGTAATCGCCTCAATATACGGACACTGTTAGTGTAGTGTGCTGTCCTAGTGTGAACCGGCCCTAATTAACATTTATGAAGATGAGTGAGGGTAGTTGAATAAACGCCTTC
Organism: Xestia c-nigrum; assembly: GCA_916618015.1. NCBI lineage: Eukaryota > Metazoa > Arthropoda > Insecta > Lepidoptera > Noctuidae > Xestia > Xestia c-nigrum. The sequence continues at coordinate 12,571,078 of OU745273.1, forward strand.
ACTTTGCTGTCGCGGTACCTCCAATACTTCAGTCTTCCCGCGACCACGGCTGCTGCAATCCGGTCAAAACGTCGGGATTAAATTAAAGGTAAATTCGCGATAAATACCCGTCTTCTTAAGTTTCATAATGTGTTCTCAGGTATGGTCCAGCAAGAAAAACTCGTTCACAGTGACGAGGAGAATGTGCTTTGTTAAGGGTGTGATGACCCGAATGGCGTAGTGATAGTGAAGCTGCCTTACGTTCTGGGTTCGAATCCCGGTAGGAGCAAATGTTTGTGTGTTGAGCATAGACATTTGTTTCCGAGTCATGGATGTCAATATGTATAATAAGAATGTATTTACAAAAAAAAGTACATATGAAGTATATCAACTATCTGGTGTCCACGACACAAGCCTTGGTTAGTGTGGCACTAGATAGCGCTGTGTGTTAATGTCCAGCGAATATTTATTTTATTTAATTAATCACACCATCATATTAATCATAATATATCATAATATATATATATACATCATTAATCATAATCATTATTATTAATTTTTTTTATTCATTTTTTTTCTTTCTTCTTCTCTATATTTAGTGTGTACATAAATTGTAAAATAAATAATAAATAAATAAATAATCGACTTCAAAAAGCAGGAGGTTATGAAGTCGCCACCAAACTTGTTTTTCAAAAATCAAAATCATCTTGATGTATTTTATTTCCAGATTTTTACAAGAAACTGGTACAAACAGACGCCAAAATAAAATCCCTTAAAAAGATTAGGGATTCTGATGCTCCATATATGGAAAACGATGTTATTAAATCACCGGAAAGATCCAGGAGGTCACTGAAACTCTTCCACTCTCCAAAAAAATACCGTGTTCCTAGACAAAGAAGGTCTCTTTTCGGAAAACATCAAACCAATGAAACTGATGGAACAAAACAATTTGGTAACAGAACTAGATTGAAAAGGTTCGACCTTGATTCTGAAGAACCTTCTGGATTTATTATAGAGAAAAAGAAGTTGTTAGTTCAATACAAGCCATCCGGCAAGAAACGAATACCAGTGAAGAAATGCCAGCATGCACCTGCAAGGACTCATACCCACGAAAAACAATTGATGCACCCGTTTTACAAAAATACACAAAGATTAGACATACTACTAGACAAATTTTTGAATCAAAATCTGCCAGAAGCAGTGACAGATCCTTTTGGTCTCGATGGTGTATTTAAACAACTGAAATATGGTAAACATTGTAAGCATCCGAAACCAAAACCTCATAAAAATGTCAACATCATTAGCACTGATCCATTAGTAGACCAGATTCCTAAGCCGAAACAAAAAATAAGCCATGCAAAATATGAAAAAGGAGGTGGAACAAAAACTACTACGAATAAGTTTGAAGGCGTTGGTGGTACAACATTTGATATGTTCAAATTATTAAACCCTGAGTCGACGACTCCATACGACGAGAGAGTCTTAGTAAAAAAAAAACTAAAAATGATTAATAAGGTTGGACATGAAAAGAAGATGGTTGTGGCACCCAGTGCTACTAATTTTGAAGTTCTGATGAGCATTTCGACTATCTTGTAAGTATTTGTTTATTTTAGTTGGCCCGTTTCTCAAAAGGAAAAGGAACCTATCTATGATCATTTTTTGTCCGTCTGTCTATCTGTCAAAACCCCTTATCTCAGGATCACAAAGTTATTAATGGTTTTCATGCCATCGTCAGACAGAAATCTGCCTCTTTGCTCTGCAGAGTGCGGGACAGCTCCAACTCCATTCTGAAGACCATAGCGGGGAGGTACGATTCTCCTTTGTTAGGTGATCTTGTTCAAAGATGTATCTTGAACAACAGCCTTACTGCCAAATAGAACATTACATTTTTTTTTTTTTTTTTACTAACCCATGTGGATGTTGCTTATCCGAATGAAAGATTATTTTATTCATTAATTTGGAATATACATTAACAACACTCCACGGTCTCGTTCAGTTGAGTCAACGCTATCAAAAGATAATAATATTATCATGACCGTATTTTTCGTATATTTTGCAATTTCACGTTGGAATTAAAATATTGGTACTTTCCGTTGATCTAGAATCATGAAATTTGGCAAGAAGCAATGTCTTACAGTGCTTGTAAAGGAAAAACAAAAAAAAACCGTGAATATGTCGTTTAAAAAAAATACCCACAAGTTGTAACGGATCTCTCGGTGCACAAATTTATCTCGCACTTAGTTGTTTTTTTTTTAGTGACACGATAACCTATTTAATAAACGTTTACAAATATATAATACAAATCTATCATGGAGGAAAATTTACAAAATTCTAAAGTTATCGCGATGTCTACGATTTCACAACGGCAACAGCAGTCTTTTCCAAAAAGAGGAGGTTATCCATTGGTCTGTTTTTTTTGTGTATATTCAGTGACCTTCGCCAATAAATGTGAACCTATTATGATGTCAATTTGGTCAGTTTTCCATAATGGTAAAGTAAATAGTATTATTTATTAAAGATAAATTTGTAGAGGTAAAACTTGTAAAATACAAATACAATTAACAATTTGTAACGTTTATTAAACAGGGCCCTGGTGAATGTTGCAAGAATGAATGAATGCGTGATGCGAGTTGCACGGTACCGGTCAATGTGGCGACACTTGGGAGAGGCCTATGTCCAGCAGTGGGTGTCTTTTGGCTAAATGAAAAATGAACTTCATCATCATTTTCTTTTATTCTACCCTATCAGTGGTCATGCTACCTTATTATGATCTTACAGCTTGTCAAAGTCAGGTGCAGAACTCGTAACGAAAGCTAAAAAAAACAAATTAAATTTTCTTTTATTACCATTACGTTTTTTAAAAAGAACGTTACAACTGCAGTTTTTCGAAAAAACTTACCATTTGGCAACGAAACCTATAAATGAGACACGTCGGCACAGTCGTCTTGTCAAACGGCTTTGACAGACGCCGCCGTTTTCAGTCACTTCATCGGAGACTGCAGACTGGGCTTACCGATTTAAATCTTCGTCGATTATCATCATCATCATTTGCTCTGCGAGACATATTAGGCCTCCTTGACCGGTCCTGTGTGACTCGCATCCAATGGATTCCCGCAACCTTCACCAGGTCATCGGTTTACCTAGTGGGAGGTCTTCCAACGCATCATCTTCCGGTCACCACTCCAGTAGTTTTAGACACCATCGGCCATCTATTCTGCAAGCAATGTGCCCTGCCCACTGCAACTTAAGTTTGGGAATTCTTCGGGCTGCGTCAGTGACTTCGGTTCGATTATAAAGGGTGTAAAACACCTCTTCACGAAGCCGAAAGGCATTTGTTCTCCCCATCATTGCGATATTTTTTTTGTTCTACACCATACCTGGGAACCTTCTAGTTACGGAGATATGGGGGGTCAAAATAACTACTTTTTGATATTTTTTTTTTAATACAAGTTTTTGTGTAAGGTTTTGAATTTTAACACCTCCAAGACCCCCTTACTATTCAATCCATGCATCAGCACAATGTTTAAAGTGCGTTACATTGAGTTCTACCACAAAACATGATTTATAACCTCAAAAAAAAATTTTTGCGTAAAGTTAATTAGTTTGATATACAGAATGCTTGGTTAACAGCTTTGTGATGAGGTGGTTTACACCCTGTATGTTATATTAAAAACATGAACTTGGTTGTTGCTTTGACATTTGATATTTTATGTATTTACTATGATCGGATATACTATGATCGGCGTATGACACAATTTGATTGTTTGTATTGTATCTTTTTTTTTAAGTTATGATTAATTGCTATATTGCTGTGTGTAATAGACAAATTTAAAATCACTTGATGCTTTGTAGCGTCTGACATCTCATATTTGGACGCCGTTCAGGCAAAACATGACTGCAATAATTATAATTTAATGTACCATCTTGCATGCTATGTGTGTATAAACTCATATTTTGAACAAATAAAAATTATTGTTACATCAGGCTACAGACTACTAGAACATTCGAGAAAGCACGTGGTTATAGTATGTGTACGTTGGAATTTCGAGTGATTTCCATTATTATTAGTTTTAAAGTTAGGTAGGTAGAGACTCGCGACCTATTTATAAAAAGACATTAGAATTTCGACCGTACGCCTAGGGCATACGGTTCATATTTGTTTGTTGTGTACAAGTAGCTTATACCTACGACTTTTATTACCTACCTACCTACCTACCTGCTATTATTTTGTTAGTGTTTTTTATGACCCTCTAGAATATTCGTGGTTATTCTGGTGTTTCTGTTGCCGAGTATAAATACATCGCTCAGACCCGCGACAGTCAGTCTTGTTTTGGCTACACAACGAAGCGAATCGAAATGAACTTGAAGTGCGATATCTAAGCGAATAGTGAACTGTAGTGTCTTTGTGATTAAGTTTAAATTGTTCTGTGATTAATAAAGTTATTGTGTTGTTTAATCGGTAGTAATTAAGTTATCTCATACCCAGCTCGTAACATTATCTTATCTTATCTTATCAAACTTTGCAGGAATCCAGAAGCCACTTCCAGAGGTTTAGTCACTACCAGAGCAACATATGAGATGAATGATCTGTTGGCCCCAATGAAACACAGAATTCCTACCCTACGAAAGTTAATGCAGATAGAAGCAGGTGAAGAGGAGGAAAGCATTGGTTACGAAGATTTTAAAGAAGTGTTGACGGATGAGAACCCGAATCAAAATGAAATGGATGAACCGGAGCAGAGGAAGCGGAGAGAGATTCCAGAAGCGAAAGTATGTGAAATTATTCTTTATTACTAAATAGGGTAGACAACGAAGATCTTTAACAGTCGTTATAGATAGTTTTTAGTAGCCCGAAAGTCTAACAACCAGTCGGTCAAGGGGTATCATATTATATTCCCATAGATCGGAATAGGTAGAGCTATTCAGGTTAATTGACCGCAAACATTGATGTTATATGGATATTCCACGGGATTGCGACTGATACTACGGGATTTTATTATTATATTATTTGTTTAAGGCGATTACATGAGCTAAACGCGAGTTTTAAATTACTAAAAGTATATTATTCACTGCTATAAACAAGACCAGACAAACGAAACGGTTATAACCGATTTGTACGATACTCGTATGAGCTTGAGAAACTGTCATACGAGATCGTGTTTAAACAAGCCGAGAACTCACATGCAATAATCTTCTTACAATCATTTTCGCTGTGTAAACAGTCGCGATTTCTCGCCTAGAAACGTTCCAGAATCTCTCTCCATCTAAATGGGCCTTAACCTTTTGACCGCTACAGCATAAACGATCGCGCGTGCCCTCCACGACAAGCCACAATTTCATCTACTATTTTGTCACATATTTGTGTCGTTTGGCATACAGGGCTCGCACTTGCTTGTCACGTATGTGTGACAATGGCGTTCAAAAGGTTAAAGCTAAGCGGACAAGAGAAAAAAAATCTATTGTTGGTGTACAACAAATCTTAGCTTTTGTCGAGTCCGGGCTGAAGTCGATGTTATTCTTGGTTCTATTGATCTCTTTTTTTCTTCACAGGACTCAAAGGAACATTCAGATACATTCAAACCGGCCAATCCACCTCAAGGTGTTCTCAATCCTAACTGGAAGGGAGCCATGCCACTGTACCCCGACGAGATCAACGCTATGATGACAAATAAGGTTCGTAAATTAGGATATTATTTTCTTTATCTGATAGTAATGAGTTATCGTTCATTTATTTCTTAACAACAACATTGGGTAGAAAACCTTTGAAATAGATTAATAAGAATTCGATAGTAATCATATTATAAAAAAAAAAAAAAAAAATTATTTTTATTTTATTTATTTGGGAAAATAAACAGTCTGTTATACATTAAAATCTTAAACTAAGTTTTAAATATACAAGGTTTATAAATGTATAACCTACGACATTTTCCACAACATATTAATAGTTATATATTATCTAACAGTGCGCTATTCTAAGATTTTAACACAAAAAGACAGTTAAAAGTGAAATTAAACAGACAGTCATGAGTCAAACGACAGAGAGAGAGAGAGAACGTGAAATTATAAAATAAACTAATTAAACTAACTATTATAATCTAAAATTATTTTGTTGATAAGATTTCTAAATTTTTGAGCAGAGGCAATGAAGAAGTCGATGTCTACAAAAATGTTATTGTAATGGTTGGTGAGGCGGCGTAGGGGTGCTCGCAGGCCCGCGTTTGTGTGACAGGAACTAACTGCAAATAAAGGTCTTGCACGCACCCCACGGCATATTGTCGTTCTGGGTACTACGTAGCTGATTTTGTTGCGAATATCAATACAGTCATAAGTGTGACACAGATCAAACAAGAACGTTGTTTCCAACATGATTCGTCTAGACTTTAAACTTTGCAGGTTATACTTCTGCAAAAGGTCATTGTAGGATGCATAGGTACGATGGCAACGAAAATGCATGGCCTTTAAAAAAATTCTCTGTACTTTTTCGATCATATCGGAATATTTACCATAGTGGGGATTCCATACGGAAACAACATACTCTAGCTGGGAGCGAACCAACGACCGATACAAATAGGTAGAAGACCGGGTAAATACTGAAGCTGTTCTCATGATAAAACCGAACATACGGAAGGCATTAATAACAATTTTGTTAATATGGCAATCTAAATGAAGTTTGTCGTCCAACAGGACTCCAAGATCACGAACCAGGGTTTCTCTCTCTCAAAATGTTTTTATTTTCGGTAAAACTAATAACATAACACTTGGATACACTAAGTTGAAGTTTATTGCATGTACAATATGCTGAAAACGCATCTAAGTCTTCCTGTAATAGAGAACAATCACGGTTACTTTTAATAGACCTAAATATTTTAATGTCGTCATCATACAGCAGCAATTTTGAATTTTTAAAACATTTATCGACGTCATTGATGAATAAAATAAATAGGAGAGAATCCCAGAATGGAGCCCTGCGGTACTCCAGAAGTAACCTCCACAGTGGTAGAGCAGAAACCATTTATTACAACCCTCTGTGTTCTGTTGCAAACATATGAATAAAACTATCTCAGCAGGTCCCCATGTATCCCATTAAACGCAATTTTCTGCAAAAGCAGTTCATGGTCAACCTTGTCAAAGGCTTTCTTGAAATCAGTATATATGGTATCAGTTTGAACGCGAGCATCTAAATTGTTAAACAAATAGTCTGCGAAAGTCACCAGGTTCGTCGCGGTTGATCTCCTTTTGACAAAACCATGTTGCTGTGGTAATAAAACGCTGTGAAGTGAAGGGTAAACTTTAATAGCTCCTTTTGACAATAATAAAATTAATAGTCGTATAAAATATAAAATAACTAGCTGACCCTCGCAACTTCGTCTGCGTCTCATATATTAAGATTTAAACTATCCTATCTCTCAAGTTGGATCGAACTGCACATGGTGTGCGAATTTTATTATAATCGGTTAAGTGGTTTAGGAGTCCATTGAGGACAAACATTGTGACACGAGATTTATATATATTAAGATGTCAAAGGATGAAAATGAGAATAATAGCTCCTTTTCACAGTAAAAAAATTCAACGTCATTTAAAGAAATAATAATGTCAAAAGATTAAAATAATAATAGTGGCTCCTTTTTACAATAACATGAAAATAAAATGAAACATGAAACAATAAAATAGCTTACAGCTTATGAAGAGAGGCCGAAGGTCTATCAATGCTTAGGCAGATATCATGGTAATAAAGAAAGACTACAATTGAGCTTGGGGTCCTGGATTTCCATTTGAATTACTGAGTAGGCCAGAGTGTGCAATTTTACGGTATGGTAACCCCGTGTCTTGGAACCCAAACATAATTAGGACAAGGATTATTTCCGATCCTAAAAAAAAAGGCCTAGTTTCCACCAAAGCCGAAAGGAACAGAGCTGAGAGGAGATGTGCAAGATTCGACAAATCACAGGAAAGACGAAAAACGCGATGAAGATTTCAACCATTGTGATTGGTCGAATCATGCCCATAAAAGAAGAAAAAAAGAAAACATTAAGTTTAATATTATTGTGTGTGTCCTTTATTACTGAATGTTGTGTACACCTATAATTGGTACGTACATTAGAACCATACCAAATGGACCTTTAATTATAAATGTGTTATGTATGTACTGTTGGTGCACCTATTTTAAATAAATAAATAAATAAATTACCATTCAGCACACAAAATAAAAGAGAAAATACATAGTGTGAAGTGTGCCACACTGCTGTGCCAAAAGGATTCCTTTCAGCGTTCATGCCAGACAGGTAATGCTGTCTGAAGCTGGTCTTCCAGTGTTCCTTGAGGGGGTAACTGACATACAGACAGACATCTCCTCTTCGCTTTAGTGGAAACCGGGCCTTAGAATAGAATAGAATTTTGTAAATATTATGGGTAATACATAATAGTTCTTAAGATTACATTTAGCTCAGTCACATTTTACCAATAGGCATGCAAACATTTGAAATTATCTTAATAATTATTATTACACTTATTTTGATCTATTTCTAAATTTACTTTTGTAATATTTTAAATCATCAACTTATTTAAAAACATATGTTAGTATTAAAAGGAAAATATAAATTAGTATCATTAGAATAGATACTCATGTCATTACTATTACAAATAATTATCATACTACATATTTTCATTACATTATTTAACATGTCATTACTATTACAAATATCATTATTATTACAATTCCAATGTCAAAAACCAATATCAAAATGTCAAAGAATCAAAGCGTCAATAATAATAAAAAAAAACAAAATGTCAAAAATTAATATTATGTTAATAATATTAACAAATATTAATATAATATTAACTTTTGATCTCCGATAGGAACACAGTTACAATATAGTACGTTTTATCTAAAAAAAAATCCGTAATCTACTTTTAAATTGTGCTGTATTTAAAGCTTCCTAACTACTCGGTAATTTATTGTAAGTAATTGGGGTCATGCAAGAAACGCTCCTCCTACGTATTAGGGACTACGCACACTTATTCGGCTCTATTCAGCTTATGCCCATAGAAAACAACGATTTTGTATGAGACGCGTACGCGCGCGTTCAGCTGTACGCGCGCATAAGCTGAATAGAGCTGAATAAGCGGGCGTAGTCCCCTAAAGTGGTCTTAGCATGGACCTAAAAAAAAAGGCGGACGTAACTTCATTAAGAAAAAATTGAAGCATCACAATGGCGGCTGTGTGAGTGTGTAAAGGGATGCCAGATGATGAAAAATTACCCATTTTTAAACAATATTTCAATAAGATTTCCCGTGCACTTGGTTTTATTACAAGTTTTTGTGACAGATATTGTTTATTACGATTTATTACGCAAAATAACAAGCGGGCACACGTAGCTTCGTTCAAAACGTAATGGCCGACGGCAGACTTACTATGGTGTGAATGTGTGCGTGCGCACCTGTCAGCATTAGTGCACTGACTTACTATGGGTGCTTCAGTTAATGTTAAAGAAGACGGCGACCGCCTTTTTTTTAGGTCCATGGGTCTTAATCATCTTCGGTCGGCGCAACATCTTTTTTTCTTCAACGTGTAGAAGACGGGTCCTCCGTTTGGTCCTATTGCAAATTTTAATTTTGATTCGTCTAAAAAAAAAGATTTTTTCCAATAGTAACTTCACACACACTGATTTTTACAGAATGCTTGGTTGACGGCTTCGTGAGGGGTTCGTTAACATCTTGTTTATGTTTTCGTATGTTTTTCCCCTTTTACAAATCAACATGTATTACTAATCATCTGAATATAATCTAACTAGCGGACGTCACGCGGTTTCATCCGTGTAGTTGTCGTTTCCGTGGAAGTACGGGGATAAGATATAGTCTATGTTACTCGCTGATAATGTAGCTATCCATTGTTGAAATATTTTTTTTAAACATTAAAAAATACAACCCCAAATCTGGTTCGGCGCAACATGTTTTTTCTTCCAATCTCCTCTGTCATCACACAATCCATTCATCGTTTTGTTGATTTTCCTCTTCTTTTTCATCCATCAACATTCAATACAATCACTCTCTGTTCACATACCGTTCGATTCTAATAAGGGTAATTTTTACACAGCAAATGGATGACCCAAAACCAACGCCCGAAATCCAACAACTCGGCAATGGTCAAAGGAACATCAGAGATGTATCTGACGTTGAATACGTTGAAGATTATATTGCAAGCAAATATAGTAACTTGGTACAACAGGCACAAGCGTACAGTGACTACGGAGTTCTCGAAGGAAAGAAAGAGTCTAGAAATGAGAAAGAACCTCCAACAGTTCATACAGCACCCAATCATAAGATGAAATTGTTGGCAGATGCAAATGTTTTCAAAGCTGGTCTGCTTAAGAGGCTTAAAAGAGGTATTTTCGAAGATATTTTAATCAAATTGTTAGTAAATAAATAAATAAATATCGCTGGACATTATATACAGCGCCATCTAGTACCACACTAAGTAAGGTTGGTAGAGGAAGAAACAAATTGTTAGTAGTTAAATGGCGGCAGGTCACGGTAACAATCTACGACTACCACATCCCCAAAACCTAAACATAAGGGGAAGATTTATAAAACAATCGTTGGACCTGCGGTCTTGATTAGAATTTTGGGTCACAAAAGTGTAAAATGAAAGGCATTTGCATGTAGCAGAGATGAGAATGCTAAGGGGGATGTGTGGTGTTACGCAAATGGAGAAAATAAGAAATGACTACATAAGGGAAAGTCTGAACGTGGCGTTGGTGACTGAAAAGTTGTGTGGTAATTGATTGTCGTGGTATGGGCAATTGTAATGAAGAGGAATGAGGATAATGTCATAAGTATGAATGTGGATGGCTATAAGAATAGAGGAAGACCAAAGAAACGATAGATGGTCAGTGTTAAGAATGATATGGCAAGAAAAGAAGTGTCTGATGAGATGACAAAAAATAGAGAAGTTTGGAAGAAATAGACGTGCTGCCCGACCCCAAATGTAGATAAGGAAATAAGTGCTAGAGAATGTTGATGATGTTAGTAGAGGAACATTAAAGAGGATGTAGGTCTAGCATAAAAAAAAAAGTTGTATGCATCAAGATCATTTCAGCCGAAAGTAGTTCACTGCTGGTCATAGGCCTTCCCTAAGTGTCACCACATTGACCGTTCCCGTGCGACTCGCATCCAACAGATTCCCGCAACCTTCACCAGGTCATCAGTCCACCTAGCGGAAGGCCTTTTGTTAATATGCTGCATTAAAACATGTGTTTATTATTAAAGGTAGTTTCCCAACGACCCATTTCCCCCGCATTGCCGACCTTCTGAAAGGCACCAATCCACGAGATGAAGCAGTCGAGAAAGATATAGAATTGTTCTGGAGAGGTATGTTTTTTTTTTTTTTTTAACTGACTAGAGTGAGCTTATAATGAGGTAATGAGGAGCTCGTGGCAAAATAATAACATCCACTCAAGACGGTCTTCAAGTTAAGTCACATTTGCCTAAATTAGTGCGTGGATGGGTGGTCCCTATCATACATGCCGAATTTCCTCCGTGCGTCATCGGAAAGCTTAAAATTTTTTTTGAAGATTCAAGATTCTTTATTTGCATGAAATATGGTATGTTACATGATGGTCTTATAAATTAGAAGATTTCACATATTATTTCGCTGATTTCATCAGCATGCAAACTTAAAAATAAAATTATCTAACACATTTATTTATTTTATTTTATTATTTTCGGAAAACTTACAGCTAGGCAGATACAATAGTTTCGTTAATAACAAAAATATGGCCAATTACAAGCTTTCACAAATAGCTTTATAATAGTTAACTAAAAGACAGTGATAATTAAGAGTTAGTACACAAATAAACGTAAAATAGAATACAAATTAACATTTTTAAACATTATGGGTTATCGAAGAAGTGGCTGTAGAGGGCCTTTTTCAATTTTGACACAGTTGCAATTTTACTCGTAATGTACGTACATAGTTCTAAATTTATGGCCAGAGGAGATTGAGGACCTCTTTGCAACTGCCTTCGATCTACATTGTTAGAACGTCGCTGAAAGTCATACTCCAGCTAGGTCTAAAGTTCCCATCAAGGGCCACAAAGTGATGGACTCATTTTGTGGCCACGCAAAGATGCTGTGAACTCTTGGGGACCTCTTGCAACTGCCTTTCGTCTCCATCGTCAGACCTTGGATGAAAGTTATACTCTTGTTAGGTTCAAAAATCTCATCAAGGTGTATAAAATAAGCCCAAACATGATATAGCTTCTGTAAATTCTTGCGTAGGTACCTCATGCAACTGCTTTACGTCTCTATTGTTAGGCCTTCGATGACAGTCATACTCCAGGGAGGTCTTGAGTTCTCACCAAGGTGCGTGAAATGAGTCCAATAATAATAAAGCTGCTACAAACTGTTGGGGAGTTCTTGCATATGCCTTCTGTCTGCATCGTTAGACCGTGGATGGCATTCATTCTCCAGGCAGGTCTTAAGTTCGTAAAGCTAGTCCGTGGGTAATGCACGATCTCTGGTGAGGCGGCAAGCCTCCTTGCTTGATTGCCGCCATGGGATTTGGAGGCGATAGTGCTCGCGCGCCTGCATGAATTACGCGTGGAGGGCACTACGCCGGGGGGAAAATCCGCCTGCCGAGGCAAACCGCCGCTCAGTGGACAGACCTCCGCCGTCATTTCATGGCGACATGGAAAGAACGACTGTCGCAACCCCTGCCAGGGCCCGCCACGAAAATCCCCTCTTTGAGAAGTGGCTTAAGAGATGCCACGGCGTCCTCACCTTCCGCCTGACGCGGGTCCTCACCGGGCACGACTGTTTCGGGAGGTTTCTGCATCGAATTCAGGCGGGAGGAAACGCCCGTGTGTTACTAGGTAGGTTTGCCCCGCGTGGGCGGAGCACCGCCGTGTCCTCGTAGCGGCGATCGACGGCAGCTACCTCTCGTGTCCGGCCCTGGTTCAATCCATGGTCCGAAGCGAGACGGAATAGGATGCCGTCACCTTCTGCAAAGCAGTCATGATAGCGAAGGAGGTGGCGGAACGTGAGAGAGACAGAACCTCTCGTCCCAGCCGCCGCGGGGGACGCACCGGGTATCGGGGGCCATCACGTGGACCTCGGCCACCATAGGCGCGGGCCTGTGGATGGTGACCTATGGGCTAGCTCGCCGTCCGTCCGTTTCATGACGACAGTCCTTGCCGACGGCGCGTTCGCGTGGAACACGCGGAACACTCAAAGAGATATCAGCAGACAGGAGGAGGTCCGCAAGGGTCGATGCCTGATGGGAATGCGGGACTGTTCGAAAGAGATACCGTGGCCCCGGAACATAAAAGGCAAGGAAAGAAAAAAGAAAAAAAAAATTATGGGTTCTAGTGGTTAAAAGTTTGACACTCCCACCCGCTCCGCCTGGAGTGGAACAAGTCATTTGATGATTTCCCATCCGAAAAAAAGTTACACTTTTTTACACTTTTGAGGACCTCTTGCAACTGCCTTCTGTTTCCATCGTCAGACCTTCGATGAAAGTCATACTCCAGTTAGGTCATCCTCCAGTTAGTTCTCATCAAGGTGCGTGAAATGAGCCCAAACACTTTATAGCTACTGAAAACTGCTACGGACCTCTAGTCCCAAGGTCTCATGGAGGCCTTTGTCGAGCAGCTGAAGCCTGGCGAGACAAAACTGTGATAGCTTTACTAATATGCATGAAATCGATAAGATTTATAACCTATAGCACTCACGCATAATGTAGCTTTCTACCAGTGAAACAATTTTTTAAATCGGATCGATATTTCCGGAGATTACCCCTACATGCAAACTAACAAACAAATTTTACCTTTTTATAATATTAGTGTAGATAAATGATTTGATTAGATGTATGTACAATTTCTTTTTAACGTTCATAATAATTACTGCTACCAGCACAGCACGGGAGTAACAAAGGAAAAGCAAGAGAAGGTATCAGAATTCAAATGCAACCTACAACCAAACTTAGAGAAGACGCTGAATGCAACAAAAAAGTAATGCAAGTGGTCTCTAAATATATTAATCTGAAGTCTACACCAAGACTGCATAACCAAAAAGATCAGCACGGTTCCTTATTGTTAAAGTACCCACAAGTTGAAAAAGACTATAGTACAAAAGAGCCCGAAGTTACAACTGAAGCTATAGAACCAGAAGTCATCGATAACAACAATGAAATATTAATTGATATGACCAGAAGACGCTTATTATCAACTGAATTTGAAAGTTCCCATGATTTTCGTGATAACAAGGATTCTACTGGATCTCGCGGATCAAATAGAAACGATAACTTGAGCAGTATTGACAGTTTTATTGACAAACTTCGCATGAATAAGTTGAGTGATGAATCATTAGCATTGAAAGAATACATTGAAGGAGCTACGGAAAAGAATATTAAAATCTATAGTACTCCACAATCTCACTATCCTAGTGAAATTGTGAGGAGTAATGAAAATCTGGCTAATAATAACGCTAATATAGTTTCGAAAGCTAGTTCACCGCCTGATCATCAGAAAAATCCTACAGTTGCTTCAAATTTCGAACACAAAGCTCCTCTTGACTCAACAGTCGCCATTAATAATAGCTCTGTCAAACTCGGTGACCCTGCACCCAATGATTTCTTCGGAAAAATACATATGTTAGTAAACGACCCTGAATTTGGACAGCAACATTTTAATCTTATGTTCGATGTACCCCTTGGAATGAATTTTAAAGACGAACTAATGATGATGAATGCTAGTATGAACTACCCGAACGTTCTTAACCAATTTGATATGTTTACTGATTCGATAATAGATCAGCAAGTGACGGAAACGAATTTTTATTCTAAAGAACTTTATCAAAATAGATTAAAATCAAGAAGGTATAAAAGGGATGCCATAGTCACCGCAACTTGGTCTGATAAATCAGCGACTGGAATGTCTTCAGAAAAAGACTCTAGTAGTCTAGTATTTCCAGGTACTGGCAAAAAAAAAATTAAAGCTTCTAAAGTAAAAGTAACAGTATCTATCGCGCCCAGTAATTCTTCTGATAGCAAATCTTCAGTATTTGCAGATTCTTCTATGGGTCTAATTGCAGCCAAGAGGAATATATCTGCTTTAAACGCTACATCTAAAACTAATCGTGGTGCTAACTATAATAGTGAGCTACTAGCAGAAGGCGATAATATGACACTCAGTGATTTTTTCGCTTTCGTCGGCAATTGGTTTAAAGCCCTTGAATATGGAAAACTGGACAAACCGAGAAAGAGTTCTGGGTGAGTAATTTATTTTTCTTAGTTACTTATATGCGGTGCTGTTTTCGGCTAATCTACAATGTGTCCGGTCGTATTAGCGATATTCGGGTTCTTCTCTTCAGTCTCTCTCCCTGTCTTTCTCTCTCTCTCTCTCTCTCTCTCTCTCTCTCCTTTTCTCTCTTGTCTAGCCCTTGGCCTCCCAATGCTGAGTGTAGATTTCTGGCGGTTTTCTGGGTTCTAACATAACAATTATTTTAACACACAAATATACGACACACTTGGGTCCAATCTACTTCCCCAATATTTGGCTGCCATTTTGTTTTTTGTTGTTGAGATAATAATACTCTCTACGAATGTCATGACCTGTATGTCACCGTAAAATTGACAAACACGTTACATTGTAATCTCTCTAGCGATATTGTAAACTCCGAAATATTGTTAAACGAACATACTGCTTACAATAAAACGCATTAGTTTTCGTGAAATGCATGCGATGGTAGTCCACTCACGCGGTGTAGAGGGAAGGAGGGAGGCCTCCTTGCCCAATGGTACCACTCTCATGAAAAGATAATGTACCATTCCTGAAAAATATCGATTAATCCTAACCATAAAACACTTTATATTCCCCTAAAAAGCGTAGTTGACGGAGCGCGGGTTTCCGAGTATTTCCGAGTGCAGGGTTTAAAGGAACCTAACTATTCTAAGGAGGGTGCCCCAAGTCCCGATTATGGGGGCAGAGATACTCCCGTATGTTCAGTTGACAATATTTCAAGAGTTTACAATATCGCTGGAGAGATTACAATCAACGTGTTAGACAATTTTACGGTGACATATATACAGAACTCTCATATCTATTAGTTTTGATCTTACTGAGAATACAATAGAATTGTTTGGAGAGCAACACTATGTTCTGTGGGTTCGCATTTTCGTAACATATATAATATGCAAAAGAAAATATATTTTTTATAAACCAACAAAGTGTAATAAAAATTGTCTAGTTCATGACCGGGCACATTGTATCATTAAGAGTCGAATTCGTCACATTTTTCACATGCATTGGAGCTATGGGCTAAACCACACACAAAGTTTGGATACAGATTACGATAACGTAGCAAGCCCAGGAAGAGATGTCAGTATAAACTCAATCATCATTCTCTTGCCATTATTTTAATTCCTTTGGAGTAGGCACAGCATATCTTGTTCTTCCAAACTTCTCTATCCTCGAATCTCTTCAAACACGTCCTTGCCTGCCAAAATATTATCCTTTACACAGTCGATCCATCGTTTCTTTGGTCGTCCTCAACTCTTTTACTCATCCACATTTAGGTACTCGTGCATCACTCTTATATCCATCATTATTATTTAGCCTTTTCTATCTCACTGCTAGGCAAAGGCCTCCTCCATTTCTTTTCATTTCTCCTGGTGTTTTGCCTCCTCTGGCCAATCAAGAACGAGTACAAATCGTCACGCCAGTGATTCTTGGGCCTGCCGTGACGAGGACCGTCTTCAGGCATCCACTGGGTGACAGTTCCAGCCCTTCTGTCTTGACCCATTCTGGAAATGTGACCTGCCCAGCCCAGTTTTAACCTCGCTGACACCCATGCCTGTCTTGGAGCGTATTAAAATATTAAGTTTATTTTTTTCAGTTCCGTCCTTGCGGACATGTTACTAACGCTGAACAGCAGTTCAATGGACAGCAACGTCACTTCCACCGACTCTGCTTACCCCATGTACGACTCAGACATGATTGAGAACATAGGTCATAGATCCAGGGTCCTTCTCTCCATTGAAGATGGTGTCGTTAACGTTACTGACGTCAAATTAGTTACCATTCCTAATACCGTCAATGTTTCTGATGATGATGCTGCTGTTGCTGGTAATGGTAGGTATGTTACCTTTTGGTATTTTTACTGATATCTTCCAGAACATTTAATCTTGTACAATACTTGTTTGTGTTGATGTCAGTTATCGATTGATACAGGTTTTAAGCGTGCCCGTAACTCTGTAAATGGCGGAAGTAAGGCCAGTCATTTAATTCAAACCCATATTAAGAAAGTGTATGCATTGAGGTACTCGTAACTGTGCGTATACAGTCTTTGAAAAATCCACATTGGTTTTTAGTTATAACTAGCTTTTGCCCGCGACTTCGTTCGCGTGGAATAGTGACTTCCGGCAGATTTTTGGTTTTACCCACATTGCCGACTCTTGAGCAATAGATGGCCAATAGATGGCGCTGTATGTCCGGAATAAATTTTATTTTTTATTTTATTTTTTGTAATAAAAACTATCCTATATCCTTTCTCAAGTTCCAAACTATGTCTGTACCAAATTTCACACAAATCGGTTCAGTAGTTTAGGCGTGAAGCAAAGACAGACAGACAGAAAGACAGACATTACAGAGTTACTTTCGCATTTATAATATTAGTTTGGATTACAGTTTCTAAAGGAACTACACTACCATCAACAACAGCAGTAGTAACCGGCCGCAAAAGTAATATAACAACTACAAATAAGATAAAAAATAACAAAAGTACTAAAACTTCTAAACCTAAACAAGAAAAACCGAGGCAGTTCAGAGCAATAGTAAAAAGAAATGCTGACGACAGTAATTTGATCTTCTGGGATGATATTTATGATGATGAGTACGGTATACGAACTGATAAAATGGATAATTATATGAAAAGTAAGATAGATGATCCTGTAGTAGACGAGCAAGTTAAGAAGAAAGATTTTATTAAGAGATCAGGTATGTAACCATCTGTTTCAAGTTTTCAGTTGTTTATAGCCGTGGTAGGTTGGTCTGTGGATGAGTCACCACATAATACATACTAAGATTCCTCCGAGCCTCAGAAAACACGTTAAGCAGTTGCTCCCGGCTGTCATTTGTAGATCTTTAACAGCCGATACAGGTCAATGTACAAAATGTCTGACAACAGTCTTACCAAGGGGCATCGTATTAATCAGTACTAACTAGGTTGTGGGGGTCAGATAGGCAGTTGTTTCATGTAAAATATTGGTATCTGACATCTGATTAGACTGGAAGCCAACCCTAACATATCGACGCTGGAAAGCGATTTTGTCGTATCTCGAAAAACGGCATTTTTTTTTATTGCATCATTGAAATAAGAAAAAAATACTGCGTCAGACGGTTTGATCAACGTTTTCCTACGATGTTTATTTTTTTTTGATACGTCGTTGACTTTACTAAACTTTTTAACAAAACATACTTCAAAATGCTGTAAATACCATAAAATCAACTATTTTTAAGTAATACATAGATACGAGTACATCAAAATCGCTATAAGTTTTTTTTCGCAGTCCACACCTATTTCATTGTGCCTTAAGTTCCAACTACCAAGATACAGCAAAATTGCTGCTTCAAATTGAAATACCAATTGCTGTAACTAGTATAAAACGCAGTTAGCCTAACTTTAGAATGCTATCATTAATGCCATCTGATAAATTTCATTATAAAAAATAAGTGTTCCAAAAATGACTACTCTGATTCAGCTAGTTTACACGGTTACGAATTTTTGAAATAGTTTTTTGGCTCTGGTGTAAAGTTCAACTTTTTGAGATACTACAAGATTGCTTTCTTGCGTCGATATGCAAATGCATAGCAAATGTGTGGAACATCGACAAGGTATGGCTGATAACCTGCATGTGTAATCGTATAATGTATGGACTCCCCATGGAAGAAGGAAGATGGTGGAATGAGCTCGTGGAACTCACTCAACGAAGTACAGTCTTCCGGCAGTAGGCCAGACTATGAAGCTTGGCACCCATCAACTTATAGGCAGCGTGGACGACATACCTTTTGTGTGTACAAATCCGCGATAGGCAAAAACACTGCGACAAATTTTGTGTGATTGATATACTGACAGAAAGGATCATACTGGTCGCCTTAAAGTGGATAAAAAGTATTCAAACGCATAAAACACGCAAAATTTGTTGCAGAGGTTTTGTCTCATACAAAACTGTCTGTTGTCTGCGTTTGCCCCTTAACGTCACTAATGTGCCTTCTGTGGAATTGGCAGTCTATTCATAACCTGACTCGAAAGCCTAACCTGGTCGCAGGTTAAGTTAGGGAATATGAAAAAAAAAGAATTTAATTCCGAACGTATTCAAAAAACAGGTCAGGTGGTTTCGGGTCAGGTTCGGAATATACCAGATTGGCTGAAAGCGGACTGAAGGATTAAAACTTAATACTCTCCACCTTTCAGGCCGATGGGTCAAAAATAAAATAAGAAAGTTTGCTCGAAAAATCAATCCTCATTCAAATGCTGTAGCCAGTATTCACTCAGATAAAGACCGTGTTTCGAGATCCATTGGACATGATGAGAATTTCGGGTAAAATATTTTATTTTTCATTTACCAGACTGACTTTGTTGTGGAGATCAGATAGGCAGTCGCTCCATGTGCACCAGCCGGTTAGACTGGAAGCCGACCCCAACGTAGTTGGGAAAATTTTAAAGAGATTCCAAACTTTCTCACAAAAATGTTGCTGTCTGCTTCCAGTTTTATTAAATGCTGCTCACCGCACAGCACGTTGCCAATTAGGTGTTACAATTCATGAAAGTCACTAAACAGGTTGCAGATCATTCATAAAACATACTCGTAGCTAACATTTGAGCAGATCAATTTGCGACGTGGAGAGACTGTCTATCTGACTTCCACGATATGCTCTACTCTGGTACAATTGGTCGGTCATGAGCTCAAAAAGACATCTGCTTGAAAATCTAGGTTACCGACGTAGCCCGAAGAATTGCCAAACCTAAGTGGCAGTACACATTGCCCGTAGAACGGATGGCCGATGGGGCTGAAAAGTTTTAGAGTGGCGACCGAGATTCGGAAGATGTTGCATTTTGACGACTCGAATGGCGTAGTGGTAGTGATGCTGCCTTACGTTCTTAGGGTCCTGGGTTCGAATCCCGGTAGGAGCAAATGTTTGTGTGATGAGCATGGACATTTGTTTCCGAGTCATGGATGTTTATATGTATAATAAGTATGTATTTACAAACAAAAAGTATATATATGTAGTATATCAACTATCTAGTGTCCACGATACAAGCTTTGCTTAGTGTGGTACTAGGTGGCGCTGTGTGTTAATGTCCAGCGATATTTCAAAGCCTCCCACTGGATGGACCGATGACCTTTTGATTGCTGCAGGAATTCGCTGGATGCAAGTCGCACGGTTAATCAAAGTGGCTACACTTGGGGGAGGTCTATGTCCTGCAGTGGACGTTTTGAAATGATGATGACAATGATAATGAAGCTCAAACAAGCCGCGTTTCGTTTCGACTGATCGAGTCATCTTTAGGGAAATAATGTGCAGTATTGACGCCCACATTCCTCCTGCTCTGCCTCAGGTACTGTCTGAGTTGCACCTCATCTGGCAGAATTACAGCGCAATTTTCCATGCTCCTATCCTTTTCTGTTGCTCAGAACCGTCATTTGATAGAGCGAGAAATAGAGCATGCTGCCGATTGCACCGTCGATGCAGCCGCTTGCATTCCCGGATAGGAGGTAGACTGGTAGATCAAGTAGATTACCGATTTATTTATCTTTTTGTTCAGTTTGGTAGATTACCCAAAATCACATGAGAACGAAGTATATAACAACCTGGTTGTGAGAGAGAAAAATAATAGAGATGAAACAGAGGTGAGTATTTTTTATGTTCTTGATTTTGTTTTTCTTTAGGTTAAGCCGTGCTTGCCTAGGTTGGTCTGTAGATGATTTCCTCTGTGCCTCGGAAAGCACGTTAAGTTATTGGTCCTGGCTGTCATTTGTAGATCTTAGTCGTTATAGGTAGTCAATGGCCTTAAAAGTCTGACAACTAGTCTTAGCCGGGAGTACCATTTTATGAGTACCCAGTACTAACTGGGTTGTGGAGGTCAGATAGACAGTCGCGCCATATAAAATACTGGTATTCAACCGATCCGGTTAGACGGGAAGCCAACCCCAGTATAGTTGGTAAAAGGCAACGCTGATAATGATGGTTTTGTTTCAACAACGGTGTTAAACACAGAACAGATAAACGAGGTTGAAAAGGCCTCGTGGGCAGGGCAACCGCACCGCTCATATAAGTGTACGCTCATATGTCAATCAATCAATAGTCGCTCTCTTATTGTGGGTGTGAATGCACGTCAAGCACAGTTTTTATGTTAGTGTGACAATCAATAGTAAGCTCGCGATCTTAGTGTGAGTAGTTTATTTGTGTGCGTAATGCACGTACGTATGAGACTCTTGCTTGTACTGGAGTTAAAATGTGTGAGACAAACGGCAACACACGTTTTAACACAAGTCGGGAACTATTTCCTTTATAACCACTTTTGTATGTTCTGTGGTGTATAATGGTGTCGATTCTGTTGTGCACAAACTAACCTTAATTTAGGCTATTACTATATTTTCTCATTAATAAAACGAGTAAGAGACGGACGTAATTTAGAACTGTCAAATTTAATAGAACGTAAAAATATGTCGTCTAAAAACACGGTGTAGCGCAAGGCATAAACTAGTTTGACATGTCTAACTTAGTGCATAGCTATAGCCGTCCTTTTCTCGCACTGCCTTTTAGTAAAAGATAGTAATAGTCTAAATTAAGTTTTTGTGCACAACAGATTCGACACCAGTGTCTCTTTAGGGCGAGTACATGAGCTAAACGCGAGTTTTATACATAATTACTAAAAGTATATGATTCACTGCTATAAACAAGACCAGAAAAATATGATATTCTTCAGCATATATGCTAGCATGATAGTGTTTCGAATACATAATGCAATTAATTTGACTCGGTAAAAAAAAATCACGAACTTATCTCTAAAAATATCTTTCAAACAAAAAAGAACATATGATATGAACATATGATGCATGCGATCATTCTGATTTTTTGGCAAATAATTATACAAGCAATATAATAACATGATAGTGTTTTAGTTTTTTAATCCAATCAATAGTTTTTTTGTAAATCGATCGAAACTACTAATTTCGCGCTATTTGAGTGATGATTGCAGTGATTGACGTAACAACCAATTTGTAGTGCAAGCAGATTAGAACTTTATTCTAACAGCGTTTCAAACGAAGTTTGAACCACTACAATTAGAGTTGCTAATTTAGCTCGTCTAATCGCCTTAATTAATTAAAGTTAAAAATTGAGTGACGTCTTTGACAACAGGATTTTAGCCATTTGTTTTCAGGAGGAATATCCAGATTTAGATCAGAAGTCATTATTCGCTGCGCTGTCTTCTAATATGAAGGAGGTATGCAAGAAAGCTGCTAAGGCCGTGCAAGAGACGCGAAATGTCGACAACTTGTTTTTAAACCTAAACAAAAACGGTATTCAATCTATAATGCAAATATAGGGTGTAAAACACCTCTTCACGAAGCCGAAAGGCACTTGTTTTTCCCATCACTGCTACAATTTTTTTGTTCTACACCATACCTGGGAACCTTCTAGTTACGGAGATATGGGGGGTCAAAGTTACAACTTTTTAACAAGTTTTTTCTTAAATACAAATTGTTTACACTTCCACGACCCCTGTACTATTCAATCCATCCATCATCACAACGTTTTAAGTACGTTACATTGAATTCTACCACAAAACATGATTTATAACCTCAAAAAAAAAGTTGTTTCCCAGTAATAATTTTTGCGTAAAGTTACTTAGTGTGATGTACAGAATGCTTGGTTAACGGCTTTGTGATGAGGTGGTTTACACCCTGTATATAAAATAGAAGTGTCTTTTTGTAATTTAAACATAACAGCTTTTTACCGAATACCTACTTATTAAAGTATTAAAACCTCAGAATAATGACGGTACTTATCGGAAAAAGTCACTTGTCAGTGTCAAGTGACAAGTGACACTTGACAAGTCAGTGTCTGTTTTCCAACTAATCTCCGAAACGGATGAACCGATTTTTACTGGACTTTTACTAGCAGATAGCCGATGTTGTAAGGTGTAACTTAGGCTTTTTAACTATTTACGTGGTCTGCCAATAACAGAAGTGTTATTTCAATATTATTGCTGTGTGCACATGTATTTTATCTCCACTGCTCTCAAAACGATAAAGGACAACATCATATGACAATAGGGTAGACTACAAAAAAACTAAATAATTTCATCAGGTAGATAATAAAAAAATATTTGACCCGTATTTTTTCTTTTGGTACGGAAATCAAAATTGACGAAGATACGACACTTTTAAAATTCCCAATACGTCACGCCTAGGTATATTTTTTAGCTAGTTCTGACGTCACGAGCCACTCCCGAGTTTTGATGCGCATTATCTTTGTTAATATTCGTTGATTTCCAAAAACAAAAAATACGTGTCCATTATTTTTCAATAATCTAACTGATGGACTAAATAGATTTGTAGTTTAATGATACTGGTCGTCATGTCATCAGGCTTTTTTCCCAGCTGTGGGAACATTACAGGCTGAGTTAGCTTGCTCCTGAACAGGTATAAACAGATCTTCTTGTCTTCCAGAAGTGAGTGATGAAGAATCCAAGCAGGGTTTTATAGCTAGTGCCCTGATGCAGCAACTGGTGCATCTTCTGACAGACCTGGTAGACTTTCAGGTCCAGCAGAAAACCTGCAGAAGTAAGTTTATTTTTAACCCCTGACGCAAAATCGACGGGGTGTTAAAAGGCTGCGGCATTGTAGCTACCAAACGGATGAACCGATTTTGATTTTGTTTTTGTTAAAGGTGAATTAGTCGGGAGTGTTCTTAGCTTTGTTTGATAAAAATCAGTCCAAGATGGCCGCCGTCACAAAATGGCGGATCACATATTTTTTTACAATTCCCATAATATGGGTTTGGGTTCAATGAAATCGAAAGTTGATGATTATCAATTCTTATCAAATCAAAGGGCTCGACATGTACAAAAATGTGTACAATATTGAAAGGGATTATGGAATACTAATTACTAACAAAATGAGATCAGGAAAATGGAGTAATGACTGCCTTTTAGGGCTGAAACTGCGTTAAGCGGACGCCCGCGCGGTACCATACAAAAATGCACCGTCGTGGGGCCCCACGCGGGTGTACGTTGCGGGGAGGCAGGCCTGCGCCAGCGTCGTCGTTTTTCTACGTAATAATATATTAAGTTCTCCATCGACACGAATGTACATGCACACCGCTAAAATTGAACTAGCGCCACTGCGTAAATAAAACGCCGCGACGGGGCCCGTAGTGTACCCACAGAGCCCACCCGCGTAGACACGCGGGTGGGCAGTTTCAGCCCTTAGGACCTAACGATTAACGTATTATTTTCTATTTAACTTTTAGTATGTGTCCGGGTTTATTTTTTTATTTAGTTAACAAGCTGATGTCCACGGCTTTACCCGCATACAAACTATATACTAAAACCTTCCTCTTGAATCACTCTATCTATTTAAAAACCCGCATCAAAATCCGTTGCATAGTTTTATAGATCTAAGCATACATAGGGACAGACAGACGCAGCGGGAGACTTTGTTTTATAATATGTAGTGATTTTACTTGTTTTCTTCGTATCTCAGAACTAACACCGGAACTCCAGACCTTCCTGGAATGGCTGACTCATGCCAACGATGAGACAGAACACCCAGGGAAAGAACTAGTAACCGAACCGCAAGGCGATCTTCTATTCAAGTCTCCCAACCGGGAAGAAGGTAATGAAATATGATTTGCGATAGCGAGCATGTCTTTTTTAGATCGCCGTACCGGACCCTATTGCTAATTTGTTGCCCGTGTTACCACCAATGATACCACTGATAAAAAAAATCCCGTAGTACTACCAAGCGATCTATACTATGAATTTTAATTCGATTCCAGATTTGACATTAGCTACGGTCATTTTGTCATTTTGTCACTACATTATCGGTATTTGCTAGCAGTACACCAGACTACCCCCTGTATTATTTTAAGCTCTTATCCATCCTAAGGTTGTCTGGATATCGCTTTTAGCGATAAGACCGCCATTGTACCCATAAATTAAAGTTTATGTATAAGCAGTGTTACTTTTTGGTGTACAATAAAGTTTATTCTATTCTATTCAATCTATTGAAACTGTAGCACCGTATTTAGCCTCAATATTTAATTTGTGCGTGGATCAAGGAGTCTTCCTGGATCTAATGAAATTCAGTAAGGTAATACCGCTTTTCAAATCCGGGGACAGTAAAGACACCAATAACTATAGGCCAGTATCCGTGTTGCCTGTTTTCAGCAAGGTGTTTGAAAAGATAATGCTCAATCAAATGCTTTGCCATTTTAACAAAAAATATTACACGAACAACAGTATGGTTTCACCAAGGGACGTTGTACAACTGACGCCGGTGTTACTTTATTAAAACACATATTTACTGCGTGGGAAGAGGCACAAGATGTCATAGGAATCTTTTGTGACCTTTCGAAGGCATTTGATTGCGTAAATCACGAAACCCTGATCTTGAAACTTAAGCATTACGGTTTAGGTAAACTTGCGCTTAGTTTAGTAAAGTCGTATTTGAATGATAGACATCAGCAAGTACAAATAAATGGTGTCAATTCTACGGGTCTAAAAGTAAAAATGGGTGTACCACAAGGTTCGATTCTGGGTCCCTTCCTCTTCTTAGTTTATATTAATGACCTACCCCATTTATTTAACAACCACCCGCATATGGTGTTGTTTGCTGACGATACTTCGTTAATATTTAGGATAAACAGACGTGCCACTAATTTTGACGATGTAAATAATGCCCTACTGCAGGTCCATAACTGGTTTACCGCTAACAATTTAGTACTCAATGGGAAAAAAACTAAGTGCATTCGATTTGCCCTACCAAATGTCAAAAGTAGTGATTGTGACATAATGTTGAATCAAGAGAAACTAGAATTCGTCGATAAAACAGTTTTCTTGGGAATCACGCTCGATTCAAAGCTACAATGGGGTCCTCATTTAACATCTCTTGCAGGACGGCTGAGCTCAGCTGCATATGCTGTTAGAAAGATCCGTCAATTTACTGATATTGATACCGCGAGGCTAGTCTATTTCAGTTATTTTCATAGTATTATGTCATACGGTATTTTACTGTGGGGACGTGCGGCAGACATCGAGTCTATATTCATTCTGCAGAAAAGAGCAATCAGAGCCATATATGAATTACGTAGACGCGACTCTCTGAGAGAACTGTTTAAGGAAATTAACATCTTGACAGTACCTTGCCAATACATCTATTAAAACATCATGTACGTTAGGAAAAATCTGCATTTATTCAGTAAAAGAGGTGACAGACAACACTATAATACTAGAAATAGGGACCAACTCGTTCAGCCATGTTTCAGGCTTGCTAAAGTAGATTCATCTTTCATGGGGTACTGTTTAAAATGTTACAATAAAATACCTCCTCACATTCTACAACTGAATGAGACGAAATTTAAATCTTGTATAAAACGCACACTATGTAGGCAAGCATATTATAATTTGGGGGATTACATTAATGATAAAAATGCTTGGCTCAATGCTGGTCCTGCTCCACAACCATAGGCAAACTAACTGATTCCCAGGTTACGTTATTGTGGAAGCTGCAGAAGATTGTAAAATATCCTTGCATTGTATAGATTCCATCTCGTAGTATTATATAACTGCATAGCACATTTGTGTGAGTTCTATGTAGGTACTGTAAAGCCACCATTTACATTTAGTTATCTTTTTCTTTTTTTTTGACTTGAATATGCCTTGGCGGCTGAGAGATTGTCATGCTCACTCAAATGTCTCGCTGATGGTGGCGGGTGTGTCGGGTCATTTAGCTCCCTTCAATATGGTCGAGTTGAATGGCGCCGATACATGCGTCATGTTCGTGAACGGGCGCTGTCAGTTGGGACTGGTCATCTCTTAGCTGCCATGGTTAATTTTAATTTCTTTTTTTTTTTACACTGTTGATTTAATCTTTTCTCTGGACGCTCTTAATGTGCACGTCTTTCTACATCGTTCTCACATATATGTATAATCACACATGAATGATGTAACCAAGATTTTGTAACAATATATTGATTTAAAAAGAGTGTCCATGGAGTTTCTTGCCCGTTCTTCTCCATAGAGATCCACGCTAGGGAATGGGCAACTACAGTACTTTCTCAAGTTATTATGCCTTGTGACTGTGACTGTAGCTTTGATTTAATTTGTAATTTGACATTCAAAAGTGCCGTAATGGTCTAGTTGAAATAAATGCTTTGAGTTTGAGTTTGAGTTTGATTCTATCGGTTCAGAAATATTTAATTTCCTGATATGCTTAGTCTACGAGAGTAAAATTATAAACGAGAAGAATCGATCTGGAAATATTCCATTTCCATATCGAATAATTTCGCATCGTCACTATTTAGTACTTGTCATAACGTTGCAACACTGAAATTGTCAAATCTGGAATCGAATTAAAATTCCGAGTAAGTATAGTAGTACCTACCACGGGAAAGTTAGAACAGTAGAGTTGGTGGGACTTTCGTTTCCCACTAGTTCTACGTTTTTGTACCAAATGAAAGGGTTTGACTAGTAGACTATATCCTATAATAAATTTCAAATCTAAGATGGCTGCCACCACAAAATGGTGAATTACATTTATTTTTCACAATTCCCCCAATATAGGTCTGAAATCAAAGGGCTTGACTAGTACAATAATGTACACTATACTGAAAGGAAATGTAATGTGCATATTATTATACAACTTCTAACAAAAAGGGTATAGTCATATGAAATGATTTGCTATAGACCATCAAACTGAACAACTTTCTCTATGGGACCACCACCGTAATCGTAAAAAGTAGGTATTGGAATTTAGTATGCGGCCGTTGAAAATTTTTTCGCGATTTCGATGGTGGTTCCATGGAGAAAGTTGTTTAGTTTGATGGTCTAGAGCTCACCCTTTCATAATATGACTATACCCTTTCTGTTACACGTTGTATAATACATTTCAAATCCAAGATGGCTGCCACCACAAATACATGTAATTCACCATGAATTACATTTATTTTTCACAACTCGCTCTATATAGGTCTTAAATGAAACGGCTTGACTAGTAAAATAATGTACACTACAGGGTGTAAACTACCTCATCATGAAGCCGTTAACCAAGCATTCTGTACATCAAACTAAGTAACTTTACGCAAACAATATTGCTGGGAACGACTTTTTTTGGGGTAAAAAATCACGTTTTGTGATATAACTCAATGTAACGCACTCAAAACAGTGTGTTGGTGGATGAATTGAATAGTACGGAATTTGTGGAGGTTTGTTAAGTAAACATCTAGTCGTTAAAACTTGTACTTAAAAAAAGTTGTAACTTTGACCCCCAATAACTCCGTAACTAGAAGGTTCCCAGGTATGGTGGAGAACAAAAAAGGAATTGCAATGACGAGGAGAATAAGTGCCTTTCGGCTTCGTGAAGAGGTGTTTTACACCCTTTATATTGAAAGGATATGTAATGTGTATATTATTACTAGCTGACCCAAGCATCTTCGTCTGCGTCAAAAGTACTACCTACCACTACCTACTACCTACTACCTACCTAGTACTACCTACTACCTACCTACTACTGCCTACCTACTACTACATACCTACTACTGCCTACCTACTACTACATACCTACTACTACCTACCTACTACTACTACCTACCTACTACTACCTACCTACTACTACCTACCTACTACTACCTACCTACCTACCTAAATAAGAATACCTTAAAATTATGACCCTATGTTTCGGGGGATTTTATAATTTAATGTAACTTGTTACAGACATCGTTCATTTCCCAAAGGCAGCAAAACCAGAAGACAGGCAGGAACATATATTACTTGGAGACAAAATTCACTACCTGGATACCCTCCACTCCATTCAAGAACTGATGGACGAATTTGATAGTATGCCGGATGATGAAAAGGTAAGCAAGTTTGATGAATGATCAGTTTTATGAAAGCTCTCAATATGAAAATCAAAATCAAAGCATTTATTTCAAGTAGGCCATACAGGCACTTTTTAATTGTCGAATGAGAGAGATGAAAATTAAATGTAGCTACAGTCCCAGTCACAAGACATAAAAACTGTGCAAGTACTGTAGTTGCCCATTCCCTAGCGTCGATTTCTATGGAGAAGAACGGGCAAGAAACTCCATCGACACTCTTTTAAATCAAAATTATTGTTACAAAATCTTGGTTACATCATTCATGTTGAGATGGTATATTATGCGAGAACAATGTAGTGAGATGTGCACGTTAAAAGCGTTCATAGTAAAAACAAAATAATTCCTTCAAATTAGCCATTATCATTGACTAGTTTAATTATTGAAGTGAAAAGTTAAAAAAAGTATAGAACTCGCGTGACCGTCACCTAACGCTTCGTAGCACTCGTAGCCGATCCGCTAAGGCGTAGCACCACAAGGCGTGCGCGGGGCACAACCCGTAGCAGATACTTTTGGTTTTCAAGTCTTTTTGATCTTACCCTGTACGATGAGATGAACATCCATGTTGCTGGATATCCCGCATTTCATTTTTAGGTCTGTTTCGTTTTCTGAAACACCATCATCACCTGCCTAGTCTTTTTCCAACAATGTTGGAATTGTCTTCCAGTCTTATAGGATGCTGCTAAGTACCAGTACTTTAAATGGAGCGACCGATCTGAAATTCACAACCCAGTACTGGGTAATGCGATAACCCTTGGTAAGACTGGTCGGCAGACGTTCAGGACACTGACTACCTGTAACGACTGTCAAAGATCTACAAATGACAGCCAGGACCAAAAGCTTGACGTGCTTTCAGAGTCAAGGTCGAAACTTGGTATGTAATGGGCGATCATCCATCCTTGGACCATTCTAGGCAAGCATGGTTGCGGGAATCCCTTGGACGCAAGATCCACGGGACTGGTCAATGTGGCGACACTTGAAGGAGGCCGCCTATGTCCAGCTTTAGCTCCCTTCAAAATGATTGAGCTGGATGGTGCTGATCCATGCGTCATGTTCGTGAACGGGCGCTGTCAGTTGTGACTGGTCATCTCTTAGTTGCCATGGCTTATTTGAATGAATTATTTTGTTTTTACTATGAACACTTTTAACGTGCACATCTTGCTACATTGTTCTCACATAATTTACCATCTCAACATGAATGATGTAACCAGGATTTTGTAACAATAATTTGATTTAAAAGAGTGTCCATGGAGTTTCTTGCCCGTTCTTCTCCATAGAGATCTACGTTAGGGAATGGGCAACTACAGTACTTTCACAGTTTTTATGTCTTATGACTGGGACAGTAGCTACATTTAATTTTTATCTTTGTTTCGCCAAATTAAAAGTGCCTGTTATTGGCCTACTTGAAATAAATGCTTTGATTTTGATTTTGAATGGAACTCTTTCAGCTGAAATCATGATGAAAACATCCGCAAAGCAAGGCATAACTCCATAACTTATGTTATTTTCTTTTCAGAGTAAAATGACGGGCGTGAAAGGTTATTTAGAAGAACAAATGGCGTTTCTAAATAATCAGTTGGCCGGTCAAGATCTTTTTGCAGTAAGTATTCTTAAGACACATATTTTATTAATTGTTCTTGTTTGCCACTGCTGAGCAAATGTCTGTCTCTCTTCGTCTTCTAAGGTCCATGTTCACCGAAAAGATAACCGAATGGTTATCTAAAAACAGCTGTCACTGTGACATGTTTCCACACAAAAATGCGTTTTAAACAGATGTTTTAGGTAATCAGACAGTCATCTATTTGGTAAACATGAACTAAAGACTCGACACGATCGGAACTTTGACTGATGTCTTCCTCGACGGCGATTCGTGGGTGTACTATTAGGAACACTACGGCAAAATCTTCGGGGATCATATCGGCTTAATGATTATCATGTTTTGTTCATAAAATTTCCATGGAATTTGGATTTAATTATGCTCGATTGATGATGGCAATAGCTGTGGCGATTATCACATCGTGCTCCTTAGTATTCAATGTGTAACATCACAACGGATATGACACATCCCTAGAGCCAAGTGACAGATCCTATGTTTGACTGTCAATGGACTGATTTTAAGCCAGAAAATACACTTACGTGGCGTGGCGTAGCGTAGCGCCAGCAGCATTTTGGTGTCATATATTTTGTATGGTTAGATACATATGTGTAGGTCGTGTCGTGTCGTGGCGCTGACTGCTCACCACCGATTGCCCCAGAGCGGTGGCACGAGCTTGCCGAAGAAAACATTTTGTACGTTTAACCGCAAAGGTTCAATATGTGCTGTTCAGAAATAACGCCACAACACGCCACGACACGACACATTAGTGTGCACACTCACAGTCATCATCAGGATAGCCAGCGCCACGCCACGCCACGCCATGTAAGTGTGTTTCCAGCTTTAAATTGTACTACTTTAATTAATCACGAGTTTTATTTCGCATGTTCGGAGCTGCTATTTCCCGCCTTAGGTACTATTACATGAGATGTGGGTGTACTATTAATTACACTTCACTCTTCAAGAATTACAGTTGTGACGTTATGATTATAAAATATCCCATTTCTTTTTACAGTATTTCAATAAACACGATCACGACGAACTAAACCAGTCTTTCGATAAATACGATAGAAAAAAACGAAACATTTTCATTATATCACGGAAAACAACGAAGCATAGACCACGAAGAAAAATTCAGAAATTCTTAAAAAACTTCGGAAGAAAACACACTAGAACTACAGCGGCTTATAACGAAGAAGCCCAAGTTACAGATATAATGATTAACAAGAAAACAAATGAAAACTTTGAAATAAACCATAAAGAAAATTTACATAAGGAATTGTCGAAGAGAAATCTGAAAGATGTGTATTATAATGCCGTTGCTGAAGCTAAGAAGTTAACAGCTGCTAAGAGAGTTCCTATTCATGAGAAAGATGAGATGACTGCGTTTAAAACTAGCACAGCGAACAGACAGCATTGATTGAAAGCACCAAATTTGTTGGGAAACTAAGTTGTGTATGTTTTTGAATTTCGCAACATGTTGGCAACATTGGAAGTTGCAGGTTCGGTGACCAGTTAGTGCTTATGTGTAATAGAAGACGGTCAATTTACTTTTCATTGTTTAGGTGACTCTGTTTTACTTACAAGTTTTCCGCGTGTAAACACAAGTTGGTGATACTTGTTCCCTACGAGTTTTGTGAAAGACATTTCAAAAACAAGTTCCAAACACATGTATTTTAAACAATTTGGTTCGTGTTTTTGAAAAGTTTTGTAATTGGCAATTGGTCTTGATAACTTGTTTTAGAAGTGCACAATAAACGAAGACAGTAAA
This sequence comes from Xestia c-nigrum, assembly GCA_916618015.1. Classification (NCBI taxonomy): domain Eukaryota; kingdom Metazoa; phylum Arthropoda; class Insecta; order Lepidoptera; family Noctuidae; genus Xestia; species Xestia c-nigrum. Next base: position 12,603,578 of record OU745273.1, read on the forward strand.
CACAACGAGTATAGTGCTGTGTGGTTCTTTTGGCGGGTGGCTTTAATAGTATTTTTTTCAATGCAAATTGTGCACCAATTTTATGATAGTTTACGAACAGCACCCTATGGAAAGAGTCAACTAGTCGCCAAAATAACATGATCTATATCTGTTTAAAAGCTTAGAGATTCTTCTCTACTTGATATTTCTTTTCAAAATACTGATAGTGACTTTGTACATGATTTAGAATATTCGTTTTTTAGTGACACATTATTTATAGTAGAGTTTATTTGTAGGATTTATGTGAACAATGAGGAAAGTGAAAATAAAATTATGGATCTTAAGTGTTTTTTGTTGTTTTTTTTTCTATTTTGCTCACATTTTTTTTGTACGAACACGCACCTCTGATTTTTCGGGTTCGTGTCCGTATTGTATAATTGTAACTTGTTTAGGTGAAGAAAAACATCATGAGGAAAACAGCATGCCTGAGAGATATTTCTTGACGGCCGCCATGTATTGCTTTGTACGGACTGGCTGGTGTCCGCAACTCCACGTGAAAACGCGTATTTTGCGTATGGTTGTCGGGATGTAAAAGCTAACTCAGAGGTCCATGGGCGGCTATATACAGGGTGTAAACCACCTCATCACAAAGCCGTTAACCAAGCATTCTGTACATCAAACTAAGTAACTTATACGCAAAAATTATTGCTGGGAAACAATTGAGGTTATAAATCATGTTCTGTGGTAGAACTCAATGTAACTCACTTAAAACGTGCTGATGGATGTATTGGATAATACGGGGGTCGTGGAGGTTTAAAAGGTTAAAATCTTACAATAAAAACATATTTAAAAAAAAAACCTGTCGAAAAGTTGTTACTTTGACTCCCCATATCTCCGTAACTAGAAGGTTCCCAGGTATGGTGTAGAACGAAAAAATGATTGGAATGATGGGGAGAACAAGCGCCTTTCGGCTTCGTGAAGAGGTGTTTTACACCCTATATACGTGACTTCTTTGGAAACTTGTATAACAAGTGCTGTTTAATAAACCTTAGAATAATAGACATGACGAGTACTAAAAAAATACAAATCTATCAGTCCGTAGTATGGGATAATAATGGACACGTATTTTTTTTTTATAAATCAATGAATATTGACAAAGATAAAACATCAAAACTCGAGAGTGGGGGCTCGTGACGTCAGAACTAGCTAAACATTATACCAAGGCGTGACGTATTGGGAATTTTATAAAAATCGTCGTATCTTTGTCAAGATGTTACTTAACGGGAACACAGCGTTCTGTTGAGTTACATTGTCAATCAAAGGAAAAAAAAGTGGCGTGGAGTTAGTGTTACTAATCTTTAATTTTTTTCCCAATGTGTTACAGTGTAACACAAAATAGTGTACCTCAACGGGAACAAAGGATTGTGACTTACGTAACAAAAGAAAAATACGGGTCAAATATTTTTTGATAAGTAATGTAATTAACGGACTAATTCGTTTTTTTTTTGTGGTTTTCCCTATGGTCACCCGTACTGAGAAAATGTTTATTAAAACCTAATTATGTGAAACTGTAGGTAATTTTTTTTATCAGTTTTCCGCCATGGTAAATCTGTAAGTTATAAGTTTTAACCGATTTCCAAAAGGAGGACGTTCTCAATTCGTCGGAACCTTTTTTTATGTATGTTCCCCGATTACTCTAAAATGGCTGGACCTATTTGGATTATTTTTATTTTGTTTGAAAGGGTATACTTTAAAAATTGTCTCAAAATCATCAAGTCAGGATCTGATGATGGGATCCTGGAGAAATAGAGAGAACTCTTCAAATTTTATAGGCACACATGAAGCGATTTGGGTAGTTTTCGGAAGAGTACTTTCTCGGAGTAGTCTCAATTCAATTTAGTGAAGATTTGATGAAGAACTTCGGAGATAGGCAACGGAACTCCTTAATAAATGATAGCAATTGGACTGGGATTGCTGAAATCTTATGTCTGTCTATTGTTTACACCAGTACATAATATAACATCACGCCAGTACGCTGTGAAGAGGTAAGCGCATGTGAACCACTAAAACGTGAAAAATAAAATCTTTTTTGCAAAAAATAAAACCGACTTCAAAAATCACGAAAAAAGTGAAAAATAACTAGCTTCAGAAGTCGATGACATAAAAGGACTAAGGTCCATGTTCACCAAAAAGATAACCGTCTGGTTATCTAAAAACATGTGTTTAAAACACATTTTTGTATGAGAACATGTCAAAGTGACAGCTGTTTTTAGATAATCAGACTGTTATCTTTATGTACGTTTGCCTGGCTCGGCCCCACAGAATCTGCCTTTTAGGTGTTCACCAATGCAATGTACTCGCCTCTAGGAGTATATGTACCGGTTTCTTTTTCAATGTACCTCTGTACTTTTGAAGAAATTTGCAAAATAAGGGGGCCGTGCTGAAAACGTTTGGCTGGCACGGCCCTCTTTTTTTGCGTGTAACTTGAAAAACATAAAGCGCATTAAAAAGTTTCTTAATCTCAAGGAATGTGCTCTGTTGACGCGTTATATGTACCGCAACGGATATTCTGAATTCGTAATAACAAAAAATATATAGATGTAGATAGGGGGCCGTGCTGAAAAATAAATAATTGAGGAAATCTCCAAAAAAGACAAATAACCTGAGCCAAAAACTATTAAAACATAATTAATGGGTGGCAAGTAACATATGTACCGCATTGGTTTCTCATAAAACTTGCTAAATTTGATAAATAAACCAATGTTAGTTAATTCAGCACGGCCCTCTTCATACGCTTATATCTTTTAAAATATGACATGTTTGCTTACAAAATTCGACTTCCTGAATCTTCTAAAGAAGTTCATTCATTCCAAATAAATTGCGATACTGCTGTATTGGTACTATAGAAGATAAATTGGATCGAAAATATCATACATTACAACGAATGGGGTGACCATGAATCAACGTGAAAAAAAAAGGATTAAAGAACTGCTGATATATTGAGTAAATCTATACTTAATATTTCAAAGAGAAAGATTATATAGCTTAAAAGGTTTCATAAAACAGAAACGTTTCCAACAAATCAAAATCGACTGAACCTTACATTACAATAATATTAATATAACAATACATTGTATGACATTCACGGCATATTCAAGTGAAAAAAAAGATAACTAAATGTAAGTGGTGGCTTTACAGTACATAGAACTCACACAAATGTGTTATGCAATTACATAATAATATTTTACAATCTTCCGCAGCTTCCACAATAACTTAACATGGGAATCAATTATGCGTTTCATACAAGATTTAAATTTCGTCTCATTCAGTTGTGAATGTGAGGAGGTATTCTATTGTAACATTTTAAACAGTACTCCATGAAAGATGAATCTACTTTAGCAAGCCTGAAACCTGGCTGAACGAGTTGGTCCCTATTTCTAGTATTTTAGTGGTGTCTGTCACCTCTTTTAATGAATAAATGCAGATTTTTCCTAACGTACATGTTGTTTTCATAGATGTATTGGCAAGGTATTGTCAAGATATTAATTTCCTTAAACAGTTCTCTCAGAGAATCGCGTCTACGAAATTCGTATATGGCTCTGATGGCTCTTTTCTGCAGAATGAATATAGACTCGATGTCTGCCGCACGTCCCCATAGTAAAATACCGTATGCATTATACTATGAAAATTACTAAAATAGACTAGCCTCGCGGTATCAATATCAGTAAATTGACGGATCTTTCTAATAGCATATGCTGCTGAGCTCAGCCGTCCTGCAAGAGATGTTAAATGAGGACCCCATTGTAGCTTTGAATCGAGCGCAATTCCCAAGAAAACTGTTTTATCGACAAATACTAGTTTCTCTTGATTCAACATTATGTCACAATCACTACTTTTGACATTTGGTAGGGCAAATCGAATGCACTTAGCTTTTTTCCCATTTAGTAGTAGAGGAATGAACCCAGAATCGAACCTTGTGGGACACCCATTTTTACTTTTAAACCCATTGAATTGACACCATTTATTTGTACTTTCTGCTGTCTATCATTTAAATACGACTTTACTAAACTAAGCGCAAGTTTACCTAAACCGTAATGCTCAAGTTTCAAGATCAGGGTTTCGTGATTTACGCAATCAAATGCCTTCGAAAGGTCACAAAAGATTCCTATGGCATCTTGTGCCTCTTCCCACGCAGTAAATATGTGTGTATTTTATTAAAAAAGAATCCCTGTCCAATTAATATTTTCTATCTTAAAGTTAAGGAACGTAATAAGAAAAGTGCATAATTTATATTCGTAAATATTAAGTATAGATTTACTCAATATTTCAGCAGTTCCTTAATCTTTATTTTTCACGTAGATTCATGGTCACCCCATTCGTTGTAATGTATGATATTTTCGATCCAATTTATCTTCTATAGTACCAATACAGCAGTATCGCAATTTTTTTTGGAATGAATGAACTTCTTTAGAAGATTCAGGAAGTCGAATTTTGTAAGCAAACATGTCATATTTTAAAAGATATAAGCGTATGAAGAGGGCCGTGCTGAATTAACTAACATTGGTTTATTTATCAAATTTAGCAAGTTTTATGAGAAACCAATGCGGTACATATGTTACTTGCCACCCATTAATTATGTTTTAATAGTTTTTGGCTCAGGTTATTTGTCTTTTTTGGAGATTTCCTCAATTATTTATTTTTCAGCACGGCCCCCTATCTACATCTATATATTTTTTGTTATTACAAATTCAGAATATCCGTTGCGGTACATATAACGCGTCAACAGAGCACATTCCTTGAGATTAAGAAACTTTTTAATGCGCTTTATGTTTTTCAAGTTACACGCAAAAAAAGAGGGCCGTGCCAGCCAAACGTTTTCAGCACGGCCCCCTTATTTTGCAAATTTCTTCAAAAGTACAGAGGTACATTGAAAAAGAAACCGGTACATATACTCCTAGAGGCGAGTACATTGCATTGGTGAACACCTAAAAGGCAGATTCTGTGGGGCCGTGCCAGGCAAACGTACATTTATCTTTTCGGTGAACATGGACCTACATCAATCAAACAACGGTCACCGACTTTTTGTGTTTTTAGAAGTCTGTTTTAAGTTTTGTAAAAAAGTTTTTTTTAATAAAAATAAATTTGTTTACCTTAAAACTTATAAAATGCAATTACAATTTACAATTTGTAAAGTTTGTTAAACAGGGCCTAGGTGAAGTACATACCACACGACAAAGAAGGAAGAATGTATAAACTCACCCCTATTCCCATTTTGTAAACAAAAGCCATGGACGCCACCAGCTATACGATCCACGTTTTTTTTTTTTTTTGGAATGGGCATCTCGCAGTTCAGTCTGAGAAGACTGGCTTCTGCTTAACCGGGCAAGTCCTGTGGATGCCTTGAATTTAAGGCCTCCAGCCAGGGCGAAAATAACTAAAAACTAAGCGACAGCGCTCTAAGGGCACCCCCTGTGGGGTACGAACCTCGGCTTAGGACGTCGCTGGGGCCAGCAAAGGGACAGGCTGGATCTGATTGTCGTTATTTAGGGACTGATTTATCACTACAGGCTCAGCATCGCGGGCTGGCTCGAGCAAGGGTCGGGGAGGGATACGATCCTCTTTTGCCTCCTCTGCATTCATACATCTGGGCTGGAGTATTGTCCAATTTTTTCATCATTATCATTAGGTATCTTGCCTTTATCACACGAGTAAGTAAACGGAACAGAGTATATTAAGCTTCATAACAACGTGCAAAATTGTTACCTATTTTGGTAGGGTTGTCCTTGTCACAATAGGTAAAAACAAATTGATCAAATATTTACTTACCTATTGTACTCCTTGGGATAGTTAAAGTATGATATATTTTTATTTTTTTCTAGTATTATTCATACACACAGAACAATAAACAACCATTATTAATAAATACCAAGTTTTTACATTAAAATATTCTAACTTGTCACAAAACGAACTTCGTGTTGCCCTGACAACCCTGACATTGTCAACTGGCTGTGACAGTGTAAACCGGTTTTTTCCGCTTTTGCCGCGTACCTACGCTACAAGCGGCCAGTGGTCACCCACGTGGTGTTACCGATTCAAACTCAAACTCAAATCATTTATTTCAATTAGACCATTACGGCACTTTTGAATGTCAAAAAAACAAAACTAAATCAAAGCTACAGTCACAGTCACAAGGCATAATAACTTTAGAAAGTACTGTAGTTGCCCATTCCCTAGCGTAGATCTCTATGGAGAAGAACGGGCAAGAAACTCCACGGACACTTTTTTCAAAAAAAAATATTGTCTAAAATCTTGGTTACATCATTCATGTTGTGATTATACATATATGTGAGAACGATGTTGAAAGACGTGCACATTAAGAGCGTCCAAAGAAAAGATTAAATCAACTTAAAAAATAAATAAATTAAAATTAACCGTGGCAGCTGAGAGTTGACCAGTCTCAATGGGGGCTATCGTTTTTGTGTTCACCAGATGGCGCCACTAGTAAGGTCCTGTCATTCATTCTGTTTGATACTTTAAAGTACCGATAACTTCATAAAAAGTTAATTTTATTACATATTGTGCATACTTTAAATTCATATTTACAATATTGCCACTAAAATGAGCAAGCATTGAACATTTAAAAATATTTTTTCTTCCAAATACTAAACAAATTAGACGTTGAAAATCAAACTTGTTACTTAAAATCTTCTAGTCATTATTAATCAGGAATGGGACAATTTAGATCTCAATTGCGAATTTTAGTAAAAATTCGTGATAAAAAAAGCACATTGCGTGAACATAGATTGTTCACGCAATGTGCTTTTTTTATCTGACATTTCGGAAGACCTTACTCTACACGAGCGCCCCTAGCGGCGAATTCATGCGCGATAGTCCTCATTGATAGCGCCCGTTCACGAACATGACGCATGTATCAGCACCGCATGATTTGCGCGGTTATATGAAGCTTATACTCTGTGCCGTTATCCCATTTTTTTTATGGTCTGCGCAGCATGACTTCTTCTTCCATACTCCTCTATTACTCGTGATCTCATCAGACACCTCCTTTCTAGCTATATCATTCTTCGTACAGTCCATACATCGTTTCTTTGGTCTTCCTCTACTGGTATACACATCCACGTTCGTACTCAAATCTTTGTCCAATTTTCTACCTTTCTGGAATCCCTTAAGAGCCCAATTCCTTTTTAATAGTCTAAAGAACAATGCCACTATAAAACTATCAAATTTTTGTTAGACGAATACAAATGCCTTAGTAGCAATCGTGAGAAATGTTATCCATTAGTTATGTTTTGTAACTTAGGGACTCGACACATTTGTGCAAAAGTTAATAATACCTATTGTGAAAACTATGATTACAGAAATGATGTAAATTTCTGGTGTACTGTTTGGTAAAGCTCTGCAGAATCCTCTTATGATTCCAAGGCGTCTTTTTCTGAAAATTGCACCCGATTTCAATTCCGTGGATTTAGCACGAAACTCTCCAAATGGATTGGGTTTTTTATTTATTTATGTTTTAATATTTATCTCAACAACGCAATCAATGCAATGAATATTGGCATGGCTATAATTTACATATTGTAACTTCAACCAACTTATTTGAAGACACTTTACTAATTAAAATATTTTTTTCATCATCATCATCCTTTGTCCATGTTACTTTCGGTCGGTGCAACACGTTTTTTTCTTCTATTCTTCTTTGTCAACTGTCACGCTATCATTTACACCTTTACTTTTCTTCTAATTTGTCACACAATCCGTCCAAGGTATCCTTGATCTTCCTCTTCCTCTCCATCCATCTACATTTACATTCATCACTCTTTTAGTCACATGTGATTTATCCCTCCTCATCACATACCCATTTCCCATTTACTCTTCATTTTATTCTTATTGTAGGTTTTCAACCTCACCGTACAATTCTGCAATCCCCTTTACATCCCAAGGGACATCAACAAACTACAATTTAAACGTCAAGTAACAAACTAATACATTTCCAACAGAAACTGCAATAAAATGCAGTTTTATAATAAATAAAGGCAATGCAATAACATAAAAGCATTCGTCTCTAACTGAATATTACATTTCGAGGACCACCCTGTATGTTTCGGTGATAAAATGCAGACACACTGTATTATTAACTAGTAATCGTCTGCGATTTATGATTAAATAGTTTATTGTAGTAAGTTTTCAAGACGAAAGTCGCCAGTGATTACATACGGGACCGAAACATGGTCGCTCACAATGGGTCTCAACAGAATACTTCAGTCACCCAAAGGGCAATGGAGAGGGCTATGCTCGGAGTTTCCTTGCGTGATCGAATCAGAAATGAAGACATCCGTAAGAGAACCAAGGTCACCGACGTAGCCCGAAGAATTGCCAAGCTTAAGTGGCAGTGGGTAGAGCACGTTGCTCATAGAACGGATAGCCGATGGGGCCGAAAAGTTCTGGAGTGGCGACTTCGAACTGGAAGACGTTGCTTTGGAAGACCTTTTACTAGGTGGACCGATGAGCTGGTGAAGGTTGCGGGAATCCGTTGGATGCGAGTCGCAAGGGACCGGTCAATGTGGCGACACTTGGGGGAGGCCTATGTCCAGCAGTGGACATCTTTCATCTGAAATGGATGGTAAGCAGTAAAAGCCTAGTGGTGTGACCCGACTTTCAAGTCATAAGGTCTTGTTCTACTTATCTAAAAGAAGACGTTGTAATACATGAAATTAGAAAAACATTGCGTTATTGGTTGCAAGTTCTTTTGCTGAGCATTGTGTTCGTATGTTTGATGCTACGCGCAAAATATATTGCGTTGTTCTTTCAGGAATTTGACAGTAGCAACATCGTCTCGTTGAGAGCAGCGGTGGCCCAGCGGTGGCGGTCAACTTACAACAGAAAGTTTTTCAGACAGGCGCATTACTTTGTGTAAGTTATTTCATCATCGCTGCTCTCAAAACGTGACAGAAAACATCGTGAGGATACCGGCATGTCCTAGAACCAAAAAAATTTAAGACGTGACATCTAGGTACCAATCCGCACTGGCGCCGCGTGGTAGATAATAGCTCATTCCCTCACATAAAGAGGAACCCTGTGTCCTGTGGGAACATTGATAGGATGATGATGCCTTGTCTGGAAGAGTGTCTTGTTGGCAATAGGGTCAGCCCCTGTTACTTTAAAGTTAAAAATAACTGGTGAAATGTAATCACATCTCTGCCTACTCCTCCAAGGATTGCAGGCATTATGTTTACGTTACTTCGTCTTGTACAAGCCTGTAAAATATAAAATAAAAAATGTTTTAAACCGGTAATGTGAAAGTAATTCAGTTGACGGGCGGTTACGCGCCATTTTGTGTAGTTAACTACCCTTCGAACGGTTTCATTGCACATCAAATAGAGGGACCACGCTTCTGGGGCAATGTGGAGACTTTTATGTGTACTTATTCATTATTGTTAGTTAGAGATCTCAACAAGAAACATCTAAAAACCCCGAGTACTGAGAAATCACGCTCTAATTTTGAAAGTCTGGGTTTACAGGGTAAAATTGACTCCTATTTTTATTGAATTTTGTTAAAATGTGACCTATGTCACCCGGAGTGGACCGTGAAAGAGGTGTATGGAGGTTTAGAAGAGGCCTACGCCACTGAGGCGACAAGCACATATAAAGTTTATTTTACGAAATAAAGCTTAATTTAAGAGCGCAAGCAAACAATAAATATAACATTTATACTGTTAAAACCTACGTGTATCATTGTATCTATGCAAAACTTGCAGTAGAAAATAAAGGCAATTATTATTTTATTTTATTTTATGATTATGCCACCCGGGGGCAAAACGAATCGATTGACACCTAATTCATTTAAAATCGTAAACATACTTACCAGCTAAACTGCTAAAATCATAACCCTTTTTTTTGGCTCCGCCGTAGGCAGGTAAAAAGGGCAAGCATAGAAGGACAAGGGTGCCAAAAGGATGCTAATATGGATGGGTTTTATCTTCTTTCTCTTCAGTCGCTCCCTCAGTACTGAAGATCGTAGTCACTGGACCCCTTCAAGCAGATAATCTGCTTCCATCTACTCCGGTTCAAAGTTGCAATCGGCACCGGCTGCATTAAACAATTCGGTTAACTACTTGAAGGAGTTTAAATTAAATGTCCTGCAATTTTTTTCAAAATTTGCAAAACTTATTTTCAAAGTTGCAATCACACATTAAACCTCCATTAACTGGAAAAAATGGCGGAAATTAGACCGGCCAGGCTTTATACAAAAATCTTTCCCTATGTTTGAACAGTAAGTCGTGGGTTCGAACCCAGGCAGGCGCATTACTTTGTGTAATTTATTTCATAACCGCTGCTCTCAAAAACGGTGAAGGAAAACATCGTGAGGAAACCGGCATGTCCTAGAACCAAAAAATTTGAAGACATGTGACATCTACCAATCCGCACTGGGCCCGCCTGGTAGATTATAGCCCATTCCCTCTCATTGAGAGGAGGCCGTGTCCCAGCAGTGGGAACATTATAGGCTGATGATGATCATGGTGATGTTTTAGGGGGAAGCGTCAGAGTCACAAATCTAGAAACGACTTCGACCTGGAAAAATTCCTCGACTTATATGATCTTAGAGGGTTGTATTCTGTAACTACATACGTTTTACAGTCGCGAACAATATTTTCTACTTCATACAACCTACCACTGGCCTGCAAATTGCAAAAAAAACGTAAGAAAATTTGAATTTTAATAATAATAATAATATCGTTTATTTCAGGCAGTAAACCCATATAGATTACATGATAAAATTACATCACATTACATTATTTAAAACCATAATCAAAATTAAAATTCACATCTAAATAAAATTTCACCGTCTAAATCGAAAATTAAAATCAATTTAAAAATAAAAATTAAAGTCAACATTAAAATAAAATAAACATCACAATCAGAATTAAAATAATCAAATTAACAATAAAATATAAGTCTTAAATTAAAAATTAAATATGCTAATAAAATAAATCTTTGCAAAAATAATCACAATAATTATAATTTTCTAATCGGCATTTGAGGAGCAACATGCCTGCCACAGCAATGCCGGACATAAGGGCAGTCCAGCCTATTCGCGATCATTGCCAAGATGGCATTGGGGCTGGCCCGCACCCGCCGCACCAGAGACGCACACCGCTTCCGCATGGAAGCGTGAAAACAATCAGTGCGTGTCATCGCGAACATCCCCGATGCGCTACAGAAACGGGGCAGCCCCAGCACCGCCCGGAACGCGTTGTTGTACTGGACACGGAGGCCACTGTATGCCTTTTCAGTATAGTCAGCCCACAGGGCGCACGAGTATAGGGACGTGCAGTACGCTCTAAAAAGCGTCACCTTCACATCCCCAGTACAACGCGAAAACCTGCGGGCTATCATGTTGGCTCGCCTTGACAGTGCCCTCCGCTCCCGGTCCATATCAGCATGGTCTTTAAGGTCATTGGTGAGTAGATGCCCTAAGTATTTAAATTGGTCCACTCGGTCTATTGGAACTCCATCTAAGAAAACATTTGGAATGTTCATAGGGCTCGACACACCAATGCCCTGAAAAACCATGTACTGGCTTTTCTTCCCATTGTATTTTAACCCATGACCATGCGCGTATTCTGTACACGTACGGAGTAGTCTCCTCAACCCACAGATCGACGCGCTCAGCAGCACCATGTCGTCCGCATAACTCATATTGTTGACACAAACTCCGTCTATATAGCATCCGACATGTTGACTGCTGAGCGAGACGATCAGTTCATTCATATATAAGTTGAACAAGGTAGGAGAGGTCAAACCGCCCTGCCTCACGCCACATACACTTGCATAAGGGTCCGACATCGCTCCCGCCCATCGGACACTATTGACCTGGTGCCCGTACCAGTACCGGAGCAAGCTGATGAGCTCTGACGGTAAATCTGTGCTCTCCAGCTTCCTCCAGAGGATGTCGTACGAAACGAGGTCAAAAGCCTTGGATAAATCGAGGAAGCATGCGTATACCGGGGTCTTCCTCTTTGTGTAGTATTTAACAGTGTGCTTTAAACACAGTATTGCACTCTCTGTGGAAAGTTTAGGTCGAAAACCAAACTGATTGTCATGCAGCTTTACGTGTTTATTTAACTGTGTGTTAAGCACACTGTCAAAAACCTTCGCCACTACAGTTGCCAGCGATATGGGCCTGTAGTTATTTTTGTCCGCCATATCGCCCGTTTTATTTTTTACCACCGGCACTACCACTGTCCTCATGAAATCCGCAGGTAGGTAGGAGTGGCACACACACAACGAGAAGAACATTGCAAGAACTCTTGCTAAGTGTGGCCCGGCGTGCTGTAGGTGCTCAATGCTGAGTGCGTCGTGGCCAGGGGACTTTCCCCGCTTAATCTGACTTATGGCTTTCGAAATATCTTTCGCAAGGAAGCTTATTCCTACCATTTTACTGTTCAGGTCAGCATTCAGCACCCCACTCGCCGGACCGAGCGACGACCGAACTGAAAACTGTTCTCTGAAAACGTCTGCAATGCTCTTAGGATCACATACGCCGTCGATGCTCCCAGGAAGGCCAGGCCGCGAGTTTACTTTACTCGTTTTTCGCCAAAAGCCACGGAAGTCACCTTTTGAGTGTTGTTCAGCGAGAGCGTCCATCCGAATCTGGTCCTGATTGTTCTGACACCACTTTAACCTAGACTTAAACACTTTCCTACTCTCTCGCATCGCCTCATACACACAACCGTGCTTAGGTCTACCACACAGTACCCACTCGTTAAGCCTCAGCCTGGCCACCCTGTGAGCCTCGCCCACATGCCTATTCCATCCCGCCAAGCGCGTACCACGCCCACACTTCCGCGCGCTTTCCCCATTCACCATTGCTGCGCCCTGAAGGGCAGAAACAATGTCAGAATATAGCTTATCTAGGACACGCGCATGGTCATGGTTATCACACAAATAGTCCGCACATTGTGCACATTCAGAGGGAAAATCAATTAATTTTAATCTCCTATGACACTCCTGTTTATACAGTAAGACCTGTTCCTTATTTCTTTCCCCCCATATAGTATCCCTATTTGCATCACAAACCGTACTTGTAACTATCTTGGGCGTTAATACATTTAAATTGCATTCCACAACGATAGGATAGTGGTCCGACCACAGAGTGTCATAGCGAACGAAAACATTCGTAACAGACTGCTTCGCCGCGTGAGTTACAATACAATGATCGAGCCAGCTGGGCGTCCCGTGCACGTCACTGATGTACGTAAAGGAACCGGAGTTTCTCCCTAACATTTCTACATCTATACACGACCAACACTCCTCGCTACACACATTAATAAGTTCATTGTAAAATAACTCACCCGGGTCCGCATTGAAATCACCCAACACAAAAACAGACTCGATGTTACTCTCATCAACAATCGCACTAATCTCACTTAAACAGTCAATAAAATCAGGCAAATTATTTACAGAGTTCGTTGGCAAATAAGCACTTATAACTAACACTGACCTAACGCCTGCCGCTATTTTAATGACACAAATACGCTCACTACACTGAATCACAGACACCTCTTGAAAGGCACTATAACGCCATAACACCGCGACGCCGCCGTAGGGGCGACCGCGCAAAATGCCCGAAGACGTATCCACAGCCGACGTCGCCGTATAGCCAAACCCGCTATCAATAGTACCTACAAAAGGTATGTCGTGTGGGAGCAGCCAGGTCTCCTGCAAGCATATCACGTCACACGTACTGCACAGGTCTCTAATATCGTGGACAGCTCGTTTCACATTTTTACAATTGTAACTTGCCAAGCGATAAGACTGACTACTCATTATTTAGCTTATTTGTGCCGCCAGCAGGATTATTATCCTGATTCATTTCTCTTCGTTTGTAACTAACGAACCGTCGAAATATGACACCCGCCGGCCACAGTTTTTCGTCCATGTACATAGGTAGATTACATTCCCGTATATAAAACTTATAGGCTTTATACCCTCGCACCACTCGCATATTTATAACCTCTAGAGATACAGTTTCCTCTGTTCTCTTATGTATATACTGGACTATATCGCACTCCTTAGTCGAACTATGTACGTTTGTAATAAACATAGGGATTCTCTTCTCAGTAGCCTTAAAAGAACATTCTATATCTCTCGCAATACCGGACTTTCCTGTAAAACGATATTTAATATTTTGCTTGCGACGAGACACTTGCTGCCATCCGTCGCCGTCGTCGTTATTTTCATTTGTCATTGCTCGGTCACTTCGCTCTAACTCACGATGGTCCATAGCAGCCGTCAGCTGATTAGCAACCTGCGGTGTAGCGGCGGCAGCGGCGCGCGCGGCGGTGGGGCGAAGTACTGATGACGTCACCGGAGCGATCGCTGGGCCGATGCCGACCTGTGCGCCGTCCGGCTGACTCACCGGCGGCGGCGCTGGCGGTGGCTGGGTCTCCCCTCCCGCGCCGCCCGCTCTCGCCTGTTGCGTAGCTCGCGACCGCCGGCGCCTCCGCTCACGTCCTTCCTCAACATAGTCTCGTTTGTTTTCGTCTTCTACCCCCAATATATTTCTATATTGAGGTGAATATGATAGTATGTTATTTGTTGATTCGTTTGTCAAGTCATTGATGTATTCATGAGGCAAACCCATGGGTCCACTATCTAGCCACGCTCCACGTTTTGTATTTACTTTTAAAGCAGACGTCGGTGGTATGGAGTCGTTTCTTATTCGCGAAACTGAGGCCTTTATATCTTGAACGCTGTCGGTAGTAGCATAATTGATCTTTATATTCTCAATTTCGGTTTTCAGTACCAATATATCTTTTAGCACCCTGGAGCAATCCAAATGATCCCACAGGATGGGAGGTAATTTGTCCAACTGTCGCGCAACAAACACGGGGATCATCTGGTTCCGTGGATTTGAAAAGGCTAATAATATCCGAAAGATCACGCTCCTTCTTGCCTTTGTTCTTTCGAATTACTTTTCGCTTGTCCGTTGGTAAGGCTTCGTATAAGAGCGTTTTGGATTTTTTTATTTCGTCACTAGTAAAAGCAGACGCACATATTCGAACTAATGTTTCTTCGTCCGCTATCGATATTTTCTGTTGCACATAACATAGCAACTCATCTACGATGAGATTGCAGCCAGTACACTTTACTAAATTCGTCATTTTACGCGAATAAATACTGCGAACCGACAACACGCAACCGATCTTGGTCGGTGCGCAGGCGCGCCTATTTTGCGGGCTTTCCTGACGCTTTTACCTTTTTTTTTATTTTTATTTTTTTTGGGATGGGAAATCATCAAATGACTTCTCCCACTCTGGGGAAAGCGGGAGGGAGTGTCAGACTCTTAATGACTAAAACCCATCCATGTTCCTTCCTCGCCCTTTATGTTCCGGGACCGCAGTATCTCTTTCGAACAGGCCCGCAGAATGACGCTTTTACCTTTATTTGCACCTAATTTTGTTTTTTTTTTATCATGATCTCAAAGATTTTATTTCTTACCAGAGTGAAAACTAATCCAACACAATCTAATCTTAAAACATATCCAGTGATCGCAAACAGAATTCTCTCATTCCCCTCTTTAAAGCATTGTCACCCCACACTAAGCGCACTTGATATATGTTTATAGTTTGTTCCCACGCGATCTCGGGAACATTACGCCTTGTCCCGGGGAATTCGTTCAACGTGGATACTCTAGCGTTCTTCTTTTTGATAATAAGTTAAGTGGTTTCTTGTTGAGTTGAAAATACTCGTATATTTGTTTTATAGTTTTGAAACGGGTTCTAAAGCTGTAACAAAATGTGTATTTTTAAGCTAGTTAATAGTATAGTACATCACTATCAATAATAAAGGCTGATAAATTGACGAAATAACAGTACTTTATAATTCGCTTTAATTTCTCACGTTTAGAGATCTGTAGCTTCTCTCTGGTTATAGAGAAGTCGCCATCGTCATCATCATTTCAGCCGAAAGACGTCCACTGCAGGACATAGGCCTCCCCCAAGTGTCGCCACATTGACCGGTACCGTGCGACTCGCATCCAACGGATTCCCGCAACCTTCACCAGGTCATCGCCATAATTTGAAATTTTCATTTCTTAGAGATTTTTTTAACATTTAAACATTAAACGAGAATGGACAGGGCTAATATAATACGGTGTATATTATATTAATTCTGCCCATTCTGAGTCAGAGAAGAATAAATAATATTAAAAAATTGAAGAAAAGGAGACAATTTTTGTTGTGCCCACTCGATCGTTGCATTTATTACTCATATTACACCAAAAAATAGTAACCATTTTATTATGGTAAATAAATGACATATTACATTGAAGTCTAACCCGAAGAACAGGAATCGGTAAACGTAAGGTCACCCTCAAATCAAATCAAATAATTTAATCTTTGCAAACATGGGTCGATCAAAGGAATGGGGAACGTTAAAGTGTCGCAAGGTGGCTGGTATCTGAGAATCGAGTTGAGTAGCGTGTGATTGAAGGGGCCTATGTTCAGCAGTGGACTGCTGTAGGCTGATGATGATGATGAAAAAAATTGATTCACGAGAAACGTTTCACTAATTATAAATCATTTCTCGTATTCAGTCTATCAAATCATGAAAATCGTATCAAAAAGTTTAACCCTTAAATTGTTTTTCAGTCAAGGACGAGTGACTTTGTACTTAACTATTTTTATTAATAAACAGTGAACTACGTTAACTAAAAATACCGGAAAATATATCTTATTGGGCAATTTCGCTCGTTTGAGGTTATTGTAAGATTCACGTTTTCTTTGTCGAATTTCTCAGCATTCCGGTTAGACAAAACTTAGTGAATATTACCACTGTAATCTAGAGACTATAGGGAAGAAATCAACATTTATGTTTCATTAATATATGCTTCATATATGTGGGTGGCCTGTTCTCCGAACAAAAAAAAAATGTCTCATTTAAATATAATTTTTGTTTTGCGTTGGTCAGCGCCGTACTTGAGGATGCAGATTACGAACTTTAAGCAAAATGACAATGGGATGAGAATAGAAGAGAAGAGGTCAATCGTCGAATCCGACTCGGCAGGGCAGCGTTCGGGAGGCTGCGCGGTATCTTCTCGTCCAACTTACCGCAGTGTCTCAAGACGAAAGTCTATGACCAGTGTGTGTTGCCAGTGATTACTTACGGGACCGAAACGTGGTCGCTCACAATGGGCCTGATCAAAAGGCTTAAAGTCACCCAAAGGGCCATGGAGAGGGCTATGCTCGGAGTTTCCTTGTGTGATCGAATCAGAAATGAAGACATCCGCAAGAGAACCAAGGTCACCGACGTAGCCCGAAGAATTGCTAAACTTAAGTGGCAGTGGGCAGGGCACATTGCTCCCAGAACGGATGGCCGATGGGACCGAAAAGATCTGGAGTGGCGACCGCGAACCGGAAGACGATGCGTTGGAAGACCTCCCACTAGGTGGACCGATGACCTGGTGAAGGTTGCGGGAATCCGGTGGATGCGAGTAGCAACTGTCAATGTGGCGACACTTGGGGGAGGCCTATATCCAGCAGTGGACGTCTTTCGGCTGAGATGATGATGATGATGATGAGAATAGAATCGTGTTGGAGTGACGAATTTATTAATATAGCAGAATTAGGCCCCTGGGACCCTTCGTAACTAGGAGATATTGGGTGTCAAAGTTCCAAATTTTTCACAAGATTTTTAAATACAAGTTTTTATTGCAAGATTTTTACTTTTTATACCTTCAGGAACCCCGTACTATTCAATCCATCCATTAGCACAATGTTTTGAGTGCATTACATTGTCTTTGATTTTTCACCCCATAAAAAAAGTTGTTTCCCAGTAATAATTTTTGCGTAAAGTTACTTAGTTTAATGTACAGAATGCTTGGTTGACGGCTTCTTAATGAGGTGGTTTACACCCCGTATGCAACCTGTCTACCACTTCAGAGTAAAACGAGCGTGATATTATTTCAATAAACATAGCTCGGCATTTATTTATGCATTAGTACCGAAATGCACCTTGAGGTAGACTAAATAGTGATGTAACTTAAACACAATATCGATATGCGACGACTTGTATACGATAATTAGTGCTGTACATTATCGACGTTATGACGTCGAGACTGCACTTTGGTGGGACTATTAGGGTAGTGATGGGAAAGAATTTTGCGACGAAACTTGTCGTAATTTGTTGATATTTTTACAAAGGAAAGGTTCATATACCAAAAAGAATATATATGACTTTAGCAGTTCATCTATCTATGATAGTATTTACGTATGTTCTACCGTAGTGTCTAAACTATTCACCCGATTGATTTGATGACTAAGGTCCATGTTCACCGAAAAGATAACAGCTTGATTATTTAAAAACAGCTGTCACTGTGACATATTCTCATACAAAAATGTGTTTTAAACAGCTGTTTTAGATAATCAGATTGTCATCTTTTTGGTGAACATGGACCTTAGTTATCAATCGATTCGTTGTTAAGACCCGGGTAGCATATGCATATAACTACTGAATATAAATAATTTGTTTGGTAAGTAGTAGTAAAATACACAAATCATTGTTAACACAATATAATAAGAATGAAAATGGAAAGTTTCAGGTCATGTTCTGTACTTTTTTGAACATTGATAAGATTTTATACGAAAAAGATAAAGACTATTTTGAAGTAAAAGTTGTCACAAGTACTATTGGCAGTTCCATGATGGAACTAGTGTTGTTTTTTATTATCACTAGTTCCATTTTGAAAGAATCTGAAAATAATGGAACTAATGATTTCAATGAAAAATTACCTGTGAAAGCAAAATTACTCTTTACTTTTTTTTTATTGTTCTTCAAGGCAAAATAAAATGTTAGTTTCTTAATACCCCTTAATCTTGACTTACCATCACTTCATAGAAAATCATCGCTATCGATAACTCCACGCCTTTCCCATCACTACACAGTTCCAATGCTATAATTTTCGTACAAAATACAGCACTTACAGCGTTGGTTACTTTCGATACAAACTCACAACCCTACTATATACAGGTTGATATTTTTTTTATAGTTTAAAAAGGAGTTTTTATTTTTTTGAGAAAGCTTTATAGTGAATAAGTTATGGGTAAATAATGATCATGAGTTTGAAGCGAAAGGCTCGTTCATTGTTATTTAAAGTTCATTACTGAGATTGTAAATTTAAATAGTTTTGACCAAGCAATCACTATCACTACATATTATAAAACAAAGTCTCCCGCCGCGTCTGTCTGTCCCTATGTATGCTTAGATCTTTAAAATTACGCAACCGATTTTGATGCGGGTTTTTTTAATAGATAGAGTGATTCAAGAAGAATGTTTTGTAACTAATTTTACGCGAGCGAAGCCGCGGGCATAGGCTAGTATTCTCTGTTTTTTTTGAGAATCTGATCAGTAGTTATGAAGATTGCCCTCTATATCCAATCATATAAACTTACCTCTTCAAAATATTAGGATAGAAATAAACATAGAATAGATCTGTTACTGCTGGCCTTCAAAAATCCTCGAGGCAAAATTCCGCCTGACTTCCAGAGCCTCGATTCTGCTATTACGATAGTGTCAGAATAGGCGATCATTGAACATAAAGCGCCCCCGGAACATAAAGGGCCAGGAAGGAACATGGATGGGTTTTAGTCAGTAAAAGTCTGACACTCCCTCCCGCTCCGCCCAGGGTGGTAGAAGTTATTTGATGATTTCCCATCCTAAAAAAAAGGGGACGATATTTTAATTTTCAAGTTAAAATAAAAAAAAAAAACATGAAGTATGACGTAATCACGTAAAATAATAATTGTCATCCGTAAACCGACTTCACAGACAACCATTTTCATCAACTATTTTACAAACACCCTGTACACAAATAATGAGCAAGCACGTATATCCAGCATGTATATTTAAATTTGATGCGATCCGTACATTCGGCTTCGTTGCTAAGTGTACATATACATGTATATATATACCATGTATATGGATGTATATATACCGGTACGTCTGGTAGGAAGCGGTAAGCGTACGTGACAAGAATTGCAGGTGAGATAAAGTACAGCTTACATGTGTTTCTGAGATGATTTTTTGTTGATTATCTGGATGAAAATGTGGGTTTAGCTGTGGATGTGTCGTTTTTTCGGACCAAGAAGTAAATGAAGTTTTTGCTGGAAATTATCCTCGGATAATATCGGTCAATAGGGTAAAAGTGGTCAAAACGGGTAATTGCCGTAAAAAATGGTTATGTCACAGTAATATTGTCAAACACGTTATATTGTAATCTCTCTAGCGATATTGTAAACATGCAGCATATTGAGTTACTTTTTTCAGCAACTGTTTTGTATTCCAGTTCATAATGTAATATAATAGGGTTGGAGAAACACCGACATACTATATTACGAAGTATTCAAAACATCAGTCAGCTGATCCCATTTATACAGGGTTATTTGTAAAACACCAACAACCTCGCAGGAGTACCTAGATTACTAACATTATTAACAACAACTTTTGTTCTACGACTTTTTCGAAAACAGGCAAAAATAAAAACGACTTTTCATACAAAACTAGATCAGCTGTTCGGACATATGTATGAAGAGTTGATTTTTTTTTGTTTGTTTCCGGAAAAGTCGTAGAACAAATGTTGTTGTTTATGATGTTAGTAATCTACTCCTGCGAGGTTGTTGGTGTTTTACAAATAACCCTGTATAAATGTTCATCGATATTTTTTTATCAGTTATTTCCTCGAAAAATGCATCACACAGTAATTTATGATGATCGTCGATGAGGACTTCTTTACGTCCACTTCAGGCCATAGGCTTCGACCGAGTGTCGCCACATTGACCGGTCCCGTGCGACTCGCATCCAGCAAATTCCCGCAACCTACACCAGGTCATCGGTCCACTTAGTGGGAGAACTCCGACGCAACGTCTTTCAGATCGCGCTCGCCACTCCAGAACTTCAACCCCAGCGGCCAGCCGGCTCCGTTTTGCGAGCAATGTTCCCTGCCCACTGCCATTTAAGTTTGGCAATTTAGCCACTAAGGAATCTCGGTGTGTATTGGGTGGTCATCCATCCACTGACCAACCTGGAGAAGTGGCTTTACCTGAAGATCTACGAGTGGCTGTTATTATTGAGCCTCCGAAAATTGAAAAAATGATCAAAAACCTATATCTGAAATTGCATGTATGTAAGCCAATGTTACTACCAATCGTTTTATACAGATCTGAAACCGATACGTCACTCTGAAACGGATAGATTTTATTTAATATTATACGTGGGATAAACACGGTTTGCTGGAAAACTGTTTCCAATTTTGTAGAAAAAATATTTAACTAATTACCAATAGGACAGGGTAGGACATGTCTGTCGCATGCCGAACGAACTGCGGGCCCGTAAGGCTCAGGAATGGTGCCGTGAAACAGTGACACGAGGTCGAGGTAGACCACAAAGGAGAGATGGTGGGACAGACTGGACGTCTTCCTTGAGAATAGGCATGAAGAAACATCATCTTCCTGCCCTTGTCCCATTTTATTTGGGGTCGGCGCAACACGTTTTCTTCTTCCATTCTCCCCTGTTAGACGTCACGGCATCATTTACTCCTTTCTCTTTCATATCAGTGTTTACACAATCCATCCATCTTTTCTTTGGCCTTCCTCTCCCTCTCCATCCATCAATACTAATGTCCATCACTCTTTTAGTCACATGCGTTTCATCCCTCCTCATTAGATGTCCATACCAAGCCAAACGACTTCCTTTCAATTTTTCAGTAACAGGTGCCACTTTCAAACTTCCTCTAATATATTCATTCCTTACTTTATCCATTCATGAAGACACATGAAGATGTCAAAAAATTGCAAATCCATTTAGTCCGTCAGTTAGATTATCGGAAAATAATGGACATGTAGTTTTTGTTTTTGTAAATCAATGAATATTGACATTGAAAAAACGCATCAAAACTCGGGCTTGGGGCGTCAGAACTAGCTAAAAACTATACCAAGGTGTAACGTATTGAGAATTTTAAAAGTGTCGTGTCTTCGTCAATTTTGGTTTACCTAACTAAAGAAAAGATACTGGTAAAATATTTTTTGAAAATCAAAATGACAGACCAATTAGATTTTATTGACGTATATTGGAAAGAGGTGGCACAGAATCGTGACCATTTTGAAGGAATGGAGGAAACCCTTTGCCCAGCAATGGGACACTAAAGGCTAGCTATAATATAATAATAATAGTAGACTAATTGCTGACTTTTTTCGGTATTTATTCTCAGTTTAGTCAACTTGCACGCATTTTAAGAGGCGTATTACAAAAAATAAACGCGAAATGGCGAGGTTTGCTCTTTGAAATTGTATTTTTTTAGTTCTTTGCTTGAAATAACAACTTTGAACATGTTTTGTTAGAAATAGATCATTTTCTCTACTAATAATAAAGCGAATTTTAGATAACTCATTTGTTTGTTTAACAGTAATAATCATTCTCTCGATGCATGTTTAGTCAAAAACTCACGCAGCAAGTCTGCGTTTTTATTATTTTATTCTGTTATATTTTATTCTGTAATTTAGTAATAGCTAGAAGTTGGAACTGTCAAAAGTTTGCTTTCTTTGACGGTGCCTATTGCGTACAAATTTTTGCATAAATAATTACATCAATTCAAATATTTTTATGTGTTTTGTTCAGTGCGAGCTAATAAATGCTTCTTTTTTCTAAATAGTTACTTAAACGTGACTATATGTTTACGGGTGTAAAAATTCTAACCTTTGACAGTTTTAACTTCAAGCAATTACTAAATTACAGAATAAAATCGTAGGTATAATAAATAATTAATTTTACTCAATTAGTAATTATTTTGTTTAAGTAATAATTTTGAAAAGTAATAACATAGTAATAGCTACCCTATTACTATGTTATTACTTTGGCAAAAAAATCAAATTAGTCCTTCAGACAGATTTCCAAAAAATGGTGTACACAAATGTGTTTTCCTTTTTTTCACGTAAACATCAATAATTGAAGACGGTATAGTCTAAAACTTGTGTGACGTCACATATTTACCGGGAAACGATGTCACAAACCCCTATTCATGATTGCTGTTTATCTTCGTCATTTTTTTTAATTTGATAAACCAAAAAAAAACACGTATCCGATACTTTTCGATAATCTAACTGACGGACGAAACAAAATTATTTTTTTTTGTTAGTCATCGTCCCTGTTCTAATCCATCTAGAACTTTAATAACGAAACCTACGCCATCTTTATAAAACCTTTTTTCTCCTTAGAACTCCTCTTAAAAGCAGGAGGATTAGAGTTCCCTACCCTCAATTGTTTTACAGTAAAAGTTTCAGGCCCCATGTGTTTTCAGGATTCAGTTATGAAAACATAATATAACTTGTACAACTTTTTGTATCGGACAGAGTAATACGGTTACTTGGGTTTCGTCTGGGACGAAGGATCTTTATTGAGAGTTTTAATTCGCTGGTTTGATTGAGATTTTATTTCATTACTAGTATGTTTTCAAAAGAGACTTCAATTCTGTGTTTTGTTAGTATTAAAGAAACAGACTAGAATGGAATACTCTTTATTTACGTAAAATATGGTACATTGAGGTGTTAAGAATAAATAGGTTCCACATATTCCGCTTACCTACTATAAATTCAGCATCATGTTTTAGTTAAGAGTTTTACTGTACTGTTAAATAAAAAGCTAATCCCACACGTAGTTAGGAAAACTAGAGGTTCTATATTATATTTATAGTTCAGTTGCAGTGAGCAAGATCACTCATTTTTTTATTATAAATTGTTGTGGGACATAAATTATATCAAACCTATATTGTCACTTATATCTTCCGTGAGCTCAAAACAATAAATAATAACGAAAGATCCCGTAAGTGACAATATGAGTTTAGTTTTAAACCGTGAAAGCCTAAAACAGTGTTTATAAATTACTAGCTGACCCACGTAACTTCGTCTGCGTCACATAAGAGAGAAAAACAAAAGGAAAAAAAAGCCCCGTTTTTGCAAGATTTTTCATTCCTGCTCCGCTCCTGATGGTCATAGCGTGATGTTATATAGCCTAAAGCCTTCCTCGATAAATGGACTATCCAACATAAAAATATTTTTTCAATTTGAACCAGTAGTTCCTGAGATTAGCGCGTTCAAACAAACTCTTCTGCTTTATAATATTAGTATAGTATCATCTTACGAGACTTCACCCAACTATGTTTGGTGTTGTTTGTTGCTTTGGGGTTGGCTTCCAGTCTAACCAGATGCAGCTGAATACCAGTATTTTACATGGAGTGACTGCCTATCTGACCATACGATACCACTTCATAAGACTGGTTGTAAGACTTTTTGTGACTTTTTGTGCTACCTGTAACGACTATCGAAGATGGACAAATGACAGCCGGGACCAACTGTTTAACGTGCTTTCCGAGGTACGGAGGAATCTCGGTATGTTACCCATCCACAGACCAACCGAGGCAAGCACGGCTTGACCTAAAGATTGACCCGAGCGGCTGTTATTATTTAGCCACGAGCTGCTCCAAAAGAGACATAAATAACCTGCTGACGAAGAAAAAAAGAATGATGTTATATCATTCTTTTTTTTCTCATATCTTTCTCGAAGTGCTGGGCTTGAAGATGTATTTAACCTTTTTACTAACGCGTGATTTTTTTCACATTTACTTACCAGAAATCTGAAATTATAGTAAATAGTTCCGTAATTTCACAACGGCAAAATATTGCTATTTAAAATTTAAAGGATTTTTTAGTACTTTCGATTAACCGCAAAAAAACTCAAAAAAGTCTTCGATTTACGTCACTCTTAAAAAAACGAAACAAGGGTAAAAACACCGAAAACCAACCTGCCAAAACCACACAAGGGTGGCAGCACCAATTGTCTCACCTCAAGTCTTGGACTATAAAAGTCGTTGGCAGACGTATAAAATATTAACATTGACTGCCCGCCTGCCCACCCCTCTGTGGCTAGTCGTAAACATAGTGCAGTAATGTTCAGGGTAGCAGTATGAAGGGATGTAAGTAGATGTTTTTGGATGAAATTAGTCTGAGAAAAAACAAGAAATTTTTGGAGGCACTTTATAAAAAAAATCTTTGTTTTTTGTCGCAAATGTAGAGGATCTCGTGGCGAAATAATAACAGCCACTAGAGTCGATATTGGCGACGACATCAGCTAAATAAGCAACTCTATTTGTGGTGGTTAAAACTTCGTTTGAAAAACTGTTAGAATAAAGTTCTAATTAGCTTGCACTACAAAGTGGTTGTTACTTCAGTCACTGCGGGCCGAATATTGCGAAATGAGTATTTTAGATCGATTTAAAACTAGAACTTAACTATTTAATAATAATTAATCCATCAGTAGATGTAGTGTAGCATTTGAAATTTTATGTTATATTTTTAATTATAATTATCATTGTCAATAAATGGCTAAACTGCTTTGAAAGAAAATTAAGAGGTATGTTTGAAGATTTTTTTGGTGCATTAAAGTTTGTCAAATTATGTTTTGAGTTCCTTCAGTGTATGCAAAAAGGACTTCAAAATGTAAATTATTTTTTATTTGTCGAAATTATTTACAGTTTTAGAGATACACTGCTTTTAAAAACCGCCTTTTGGACCGTTTTCAAGAAACCTCCGCCTCTGTGCTTGCCTAGGTTGGTCTTGATAGGTATCTATGCTGTGAATAGGAGTTTTCTGAATGTGCCACTGCAGTGAAAGAACCTCTCCATATGCAGTAACAAGTATAAGTATAATGTTCACATAGAATTTGCAATAACGGCCGCTTGGGTGTTTAAGTTCAGCCGTGCTTGCTTAGGATGGTTTGAGGATGGGTCCGACGGTCCGACGACCCGAATGGCGATGCAGTAGTGAAGCTACCTTACGTTCTTTGGGTCCCGGGTTCGGATCCCGGTAGGAGCAAATGTTAGTGTGATGGGCCATGGACATTTGTTTCCTAGTCATGCATAATAGGTATCTATTTACAAACAAGAAAAGTATCTATGTAGTACAACTATCTGGTGTCGACGACACAAGCCTCGTTGCTTAGTGTGGCACTAGATGGCGCTGTGTGTAATGTCCAGTGATATTTATTTATTTACTAGCTGACCTACGCCACTTCGTTAAACCAGAACACCAGATAGTTGATATACTACATCAGTACTTTTTTGTTTGTAAATACATACAAATAATAATACATATAAACATGCATGCCTTGGAAACAAATGTTCATGCTCACCACACATAAAATACCTCCTATAGGGATTCGAATTCGGGACCCTAAGAACATAAAGGTTTACAAAAACAAAAAATACGTGTCCATTATTTTATCTACCCAAATATCATAAACCCTCTCTAATGCGTTCAAAAACCATAGGCAATGACCAGCATTACCAACCTGCAGAAATGAACGGAACTGTAATGAGCTCATTCATAACGCAACTGTAAACAGTTGCGTTATGAGTTTTAAATTTGGAACAGGTGTCAAATTCAAGTGAGTGTGCTATTCTAGTACCACCTACATTAAATCAGATATCGATAAAAAAAAAAAAAAAAAAAAAAAAAATCTAATTATAAATCGCACGACATTTTCGATCTCGAGTGACACAAGAATAGTGACTTTGTTCGTTTGCCTATGATTTAAAAAAAAATGACAGATATCCGAAACGCCGCCATTTCGAGCTGTCATTAATTTTGTTCGTTAGCTTTTTATTTCCAGTAACCCATTCTTTATTTCTGTCGAAAATGAGTGATAGTGACTCAGAAATTGACATGAATACTCCGCCAGATATCGTAAATGCAGCGACGAATGCAACTAATAACCTGTTGGCACAAAAATCAAGGGCCAAGTAACAATGCAGGTCATTTCCCTATGGTTCCTGAACCCATCATAGAGCCCTTATGATATTTGGGTAGATAAAGTAGTGTATGCAACTATACATAATTAGGCATTACAACACTCGTGTGATGCTATTAAGAAACTCGCCTTCGGCTCGTTTCTTAAACCCACACTCGTGTTGTAATGCCCTTCATTATGCACAGTTGCATAAACTACTATTCCACTACTCTAACTGACGGATTAAATAGTATTGCAATGTATTGATGGTGGAAACTAGCGTTTTATGTTATGGTTTTCTATTTTCATGCATAATATCTTTGTGCATTTTTAAAAACGCCGACGGCTTGATAGAAAGTGGTTCCTTTCGTTTATGTCATGTTTTTCTGTTAGTTTTCATCATCATCACCCTGCACTTGTGGTTGTCTAGTGATGTGACGATCAGACTCCAAGTCACATAGGGTCTCGAGTTCGATCCCAGGATACGCATATTTGACTGACCGGATTAACGTGCGTATTGTATCACTTGCTTCGGTGAAGGCAAACGTAGTGAGTAAACCAAACTAGTATTTCAGATATTTCTCGACGACATGTAAGGCCAAATCAGAAGCCCATGAGTGGTTCAAAAACTGTGACATAAGGTTAGGCATTAACCACACGATAAATACATAATCGCACATAAGTCAAAAGTCTCACAATGAGTCTTACCAATGAATGAAAGAAAGAAAGAAAAACCATTTATTCGTCGCAAAGTCATGACGTGCATACAATATTGATAAACAGAACGCAATTGTACAAACACAAACATTTAGTCTATAAAAACTTTTTTGCAAAAAATATAACCGACTTCACACAAAAAAGTGAAAAATAACTTTAACTTCAGAAGTCGGTGACCTTTGTTTGATTGATTTAGTTTTTTTTGTCACCGACTTCTGAAGTTAAAGTTATTTTTCACTTTTTTGTGTGAAGTCGGTTATATTTTTTGCAAAAAAGTTTTTATTTTTCACTTTTTAGTGGTTCATATGTGCTTACCCTTTCACAGCGTATCAGCGTGATTTTTTGTTATGAACTGGTGTAAACAGTATAGAGACATGAGATTTCAGCGATCCCAGTAGGTACATTTGCTATCATTTATTGATTAGTTCCCGTAGCCTATCTTCCGAAGTTCTTCATCAGATCTTTACCAAATTGAAATGGGATCACTCCAAGAACGTACTCTTCCTAAAACTACCCAAAACGCTTCTGGTGTGCCTATAAAATTTAAGGAATTTCCTCTATTTCTCCAGGATTCCATTAAATGGAACTTAACACATCTAACTGTCGAAATCTGGGTGTATTGTACACTTCTGCGTACTCCCTCAGAGCATACAGGCGTGATGTTACGTCACTATGTTACATAAACAATAAACAACCAAGCGATTGCAGCAATTACTGAAGCTTTGCCGTGTATTTTTGAAGAGTTCCATTTATATCTCCGAAGATCAGCGTCAGATATTAACCAAATTGACCACACGGAAAGCACTAGCTTTCAAATAAAAAAAGAATCATCAAAATCGGAAAGTTCAGAGGCAACAAATTTTGTCGAAATCTGGGAGTATTGTACACATCGGCGTACCCCCTCAGAGCATACAAGCGTGATGTTACGTCATGATGTAGTATGAACAAAGAACCTACAAGCGATTGCAGCAATGACTGCAGATTTGCCGTCTCGTTTTGAAGAGTTCCATTGTTTATCTCGGAAGATCAGCATCAGATCTTCAGCAAATTAAAATGGGACCAAACGACAAGCTCCAGCTTTCAACTAAAAAAAGAATCATCAAAATCGGTGCACCCAGTCGAAAGTTTTGAGGTAACAAACACAAAAAAAACATACAGACGAATTGAAATCCTCTTTTTGGAAGTCGGTTGAAAACCGAAAATTAACAAAACAACATTAACATTTTAATAATTGCAAGACAAAGCGGACAAAAAATAAAAAAATTGCACGCCGCCGTGAGTGCGACAAATAGATTACCACTCAGCATGATGCTGTGCTATGGGGAACCCACAGAACAGCGCTGGTTTTCAGTGGTCACCTGTCAAAACGTACGGAGGCGAATACAGCTATATTTGATTAAACAGTTAGGACTTAGATTAGAAAATTATGGGCATAAAAAACAAAAACATTTCAAATAAAAAATATATAAAGGTACAATAGAAAACTGACTGAAGGCTAAACAAAACAAACAAAACATGACGGGTATTAATCCGGTGAATGTTTTGTGGAGGTCAGATATGCAAAAGTTCTCTGTAAAATACTGGTATTCAGTTTCATCTGGGTGGTTTGAAATCCAACCATCGGCTAGGCAGATGATTGCAAGCTTATTCCCTTTTTGCATAATCTGCCTATAACATTCCCACTACTGAGACATAGGCCTCCTTTCTATGAGAGGGGATGGGCTATAATCCACCACGCGTGCCCAGTGCGGGTTGGTAGATGTCACATGCCATCGAATTTTTGGTTCTAGGATAAGCAGGTTTCCTCACGATGTTTTCCTTCACCGTTTTGAGAGCAATGGTGATGGAATAAATTCGAGGTAGTAAAATACACAAAGAATCCTCTATAAGTTATTAGATAATATTTAATAATTTTGAATGTGAGGACCATGTGGGTCACGTTTTGTTTTTTTTTTTCCACGACTGTCTGGCAGTTTGAGTACTATAAGCGACCTACCTAAATGTCCTTTCTTTGGTATTGTTCGTCGTTTCGTTGAGCTCCTTGAGTTATAAGTCGAGCTACACGATAGCTGATAAATGCTTGCACTGACTGGACAGGTCCACTCAAATCTGTGTGGATCTTTATTCAAAAGACCATCTCAGACACTAATCTGCATAGTCCTCAAGTGAATTAAGCAAGATTGTCTGGACTTTAAAAGAGACTATGACCTCTGGGTTTGTTTCGGCTGTTTCTTCTCAGAGTAGTCAGGTACGAAACACCGGCCCCATCTAGTTTAAAAAAAATGACGTGTAAAAGTGTTTGAGAAAACCTACTTGCTAAATAAATATCATTTATCATTTATTATCATCACTAGATTCGTTGAAAGAAATTAACAAACTCTATTTCCCAATGCATTTCGTCAGTCGTTTTGACAATTCTAGTAAATTCACGTACCTAATACGAATTCGTTTATTTATATTTACGAGCAGACCAAATTTTAAACCATGTAAGTGTTCGTGAACATCGTCATCTGCTTCGCCTTTTCTCAACTATGTTGGGGTCGGCTTTCAGTCCAACCGGATGCAGCTGAATACCAGTATTTTACATGGAGCGACTGCCTATCTGCTCTCCACAACCCAGTTAGTACTAGGTAACGATACCACTTACTAAGACTGGTTGCCAGACTTTCGGGCCACTGACGACCTGTAACGACTGTCAAAGATCTACAAATGACAGCCGGGACTAACAGCTTAACGTGCATTCCGAGGCACGGAGGAAACTTGGTGTGAAATAAGTGGTCCCTCATCCGCAGACCAACCTATACAAGCACAGCTTAACTTAAAGACCCAAGTGGCATGTACTAGGCTAGCAGAAGTTCAAGGAGTTGTGTTTTTTTTATATTCCGGATATTCTAAGTAGGTAGGTATCTCAGAGTAAAATTGTGATTGGAATACCATCTTCAATTCCTGATAGCCTAGTACTTTTGATTCGATTGTTGTTATATCTTGTCTTAATAACTGTACCAAACGTTGATAAAGTTTAAAGTTCCACACAAAAAGAAACGTGGGACGAGTTGCACAATAAAAATATTATTTATTTTGATTTTAATCAACTCGTCCCAAATGGGCCATCGACATGTTGGACGGGTTGCTTAATTACTCGCGGTGTTCAGTACTTGTTCTTTTTACTGCATGTAGAGAGGTTTTTTAACTGCAGTAGAACATCCAGTAAACGCCTATTCACAGCATAGACCTGCAAAGACAAATCAATAAAAAACACGGTCCCAATTCGATCTCAAAACTAAAATGGCTGCCAGGGAAACTTTTTAAAACTGACTGTTTTATAGACAAAGGAAACTGGCCTGACAGCCTATGTACTCATCTTATATATAGTTTGTATTTTCCGTGTTTAGACCACGCCCAAAGTGGGCGGGGCGGTAAGTGGGCGTGTTGGGAAGTGTGCAAGATGTTGGAAGAGGTTTGATGTGGTATTTTCTTGGGTGACTTGAAATACGGGATTTGTTTCTCGACGTTTTTGGGAAGCAATAATAAAACGTCGTATCCACAACATTTGCGCACGAAATTTTGCACAACATGATGAAATAGCGCGTAGGTTTTGTTTAGCAACTTTTGTTTTGTTTTTTTTTTTTATGTTGCGCGCCAGCTGGCTACGCCGCGTGATGTTATGCAACGCTGCCGAAAATGTTGAGCGTCACGTGTTTCGCGTCAATTGTTGCCTAGTGGGCAGAAGGCTTTATTATTGCTTCCCTAAGCTAAGCTAAGCTAAGCTCTGGCTGATTCGGAACAATCTCGCAAAAATCCCGATTCACTGGACAAGTGTTGAGCGTAGTAGATAAATTCAATAGTTAAAGACACTAGCGGCACTACAAAAAGTACTTCAGCTACATTGAACAAAAAGTACTACAGCGCCATCTATGAGAAAGATGATGAACTATCAAGCGAAATACGTCAGCATTCCTACATCGCGCAAGCAACATTCTCCGCGACTTAAGAGTATAAATGAGAACCCGACAACAACCGTCGGACAGTAGTCCACCAGACATAACACTCGTCTCGTCGGAGGATCCTCCCTTTTCTATGGGGGATGAAGAGGCAACTCAAACACCACCTCCCATGGCCCCACCGACATCTTCACATATGGACCGAAACATCAAGAAGACGACTGCGGACTTAGCCCGACTTTTAGACTTCTCCTTAGCGTGTTGATTACAATTTGGCGACAAGTTTGGCTTTCAATAGCGTCCATCAGCTCCTGTGATATGCAAACAATAAGACAGGCTGGTCACGATGTCAAGTGTCTCATCGTTTGTGGAGCAACACTACAAACACTCCAAGGCATAGTCAATGAGAACGTCTCGCCCCAGCCCCCGCGGAAGACGCACCGGGTGTTTGGGGCCACAGTGGTGGCCCCCGGCCACCGTAGGCGCGGGCCTGTGGACGGTGAGCTATGGGCTAGCTTGCCGTCCTTCCGTCTTATGACGACAGGCCGTGTCGACGGCACCAGAGTGTTCCACGCGCGCCTCAAATAAATGTCCGTATAAGGAAGAGATTCGCAAGGGCCGAAGCCTGCCGGGGCTGCGGGACTGTTCGAAAGAGATTCCGCGGCCCTAAAACACAAAGGGCTAAGAATAAATATGGATGGGTTTTAGTCAGTAAAAGTCTGACATTCCCTTCCGCTCCGCCCAGAGCGGGAGGAGTCATTTTGACGATTATCCATCTGAAAAAAAGGTCCATTCATTTAATTATACTTCTGTGTGTTGTGCTATGTCTTTTGTGCGCACTAAATAAATGATTTATCTATAATATCTATTTTAAGACTATTCTTTGCAATTATTTTCGATCGAGCCGAATATGTCATTATCTATCGAATCCGTCCACGTTTTTTGAAATATGATGAATATTAACATATTTGTTTTTTTTATGTGCTAGAGGCTAGCACATAATAGCTAGACGAATAGTTTTTATTAAAAACTGCTTAAGTAACATCAATTAGGTCTTGTCAGCCTCTTAACTTACAGATATACGTAAGTAAGTTATAGAAAAAACACAGGTTTAAATAAACCTAGATCAGGCAGGTCGTAAACGAAAATTTCGAATTCAAATTTTAGATACATTTGAATTCGAAATTTTCGTTTTAAATATTATATTGTAGTTATAATTTTACTTACTAGCACTAATTATATGATTGTTTAAGAAATAACACTACTGCACCTAAATGTACACTTTTGTAATATCTACTTTTTTAAATAAATTATTCTTATTCTTCTAGAAAAACGGCCATTCGTAATGACGTTTGACTCACGTGAACACGAAAAGTGAATGTGAGTTTTTTTTTACATCTATCATTCTAGCTATACCTACTTAAAATCAATTTTATTGTTGACATTTGGGAGAAAATATATGGATCATTGACATTCTTGTTTGATGATATTTGGTTGAAAATGGTTATTATTGCAGGTAAGTAACATAATTCATTTTAAAGTTATTATAATAATTGTACACCAAATGGCAAATCACTGACTACCTAGTTCTAACCCAGTTTAAGAAGATAAACATTCTGATTCTGAGTTAGTAATTTATAAGCTTAGTTTTCGTATTATCTCTGTAATATCTCATGTAAGTTGAACAAGATTGTCTGGACTTTAAAAGAGACTATGACCTCTGAGTTTGTTTCGGCTGTTTCTTCTCATAGTAGTCAGGTACGAAACACCGGCCCCATCTAGTTTAAAAAATAAGGACGTGTAAAAGTGTTTGTGAAAACCAATTTGCAAAATAAATATCATTTATCATTTATTTAAAAAAAAAAATTGTACGCCATATTATGGCAGGATATGCTGGAACCAATATTGTAACATCTATTCTGTACCATATTCTAACAAAAGAATATTTTTGATTTGATTTGAAAAAAAAACTGATATCAATGGGCAGTTTATTCATTTTCAGTCGCCGTTCTTGTTGGAGTTGTGTTTTTTTATTACACCAGACATAAGATAGACATCAAACTCCTTACACTACACTCCCAACTCTGCTCACTCTCTTCATCCCTCTAAGACAGATCTCAGTAGGCGTCCCAGCGTCACCTCATTGGCCGCTAAAATGTAACACAAAAATCAATATTCGCGTACCCGCTACCATGAATGTTTGATTCTACCAAGTAGTACATTTTATTGCCCCGAGCTCCAGGATTTATCATTACGACCTTACCTCAGGGGGTAAGGTTGTGTCATATTTTTTCTGGTATAGATGGTAGAAATGGATTGGGTTGGTTATAGGGTTCTGGAAATTGGTGGTGCATTGGATTTTTTTTTTGGTAAAGTATAGTAGATATTAAATACAATAGAATATGGCAGTTTCGTCACACAACGGTAATATTTTCCCAATTGTCTGTATTTTATTTTAACTCTAAATACACCGTGTTCCTGAGGTTATACATTAACTTCGGCATGTTATTCAGACCATTAAATTGACCAGTTTTTACTACTTTTTAACATATTTTTAAACTTTTTTTTTTACCATTTTTAAACTTTTATTGGCAATAACTAAAAACATATCGTGTTCATCTTAGATTACAAACTCATTGTATCACAACACAAGACAAAATGCCTAAACTTAGGTTATTTTGTTCACAAGTGTACTTTAACATTGCGATATGAAATTTAGTTTGATAGTTTTGGTTGCACAAAGTGGCAACATCTCACAAATAAAGACTCTTTCTCAGAGCACAACATTATTAAATTGATTAAACTTAAATGACCTATAACTTAAAAACTATGCCATTTAAACTACTACTTCCTTTGTACGATATGTTTAACAAGAGCTACAGAAGTATTATTCAAAATTAAAGTATATCCTCAAGAACACGGTGTAATTATGTATAGTATTTGATACAATTATATGTATAGTATATATATGTTTATGTTTATTTTCTCATCACAAACGTTACATTGAACATGAATTATAATAATCTCAAAAAATCAAAATCAAAATATTTTATTTCACATAGGCCTGGATGGGCACTTATAAAACGTCGAAAAAGGTGCACGGTTCGCGTTGGTCGATTCCATGGAGAAGAACCGGCGGGAAACTCCATGGTTACTCTTTTCAAATCATTTGGTATTACAATATAATGTTTCATTACAGCATTAGTACTAAAGTATGGGGGGACAGCGTAGGCCCGACATAGGTCGAAAAGGAATATTTAACAAAAGTTAAACAGCATCCGGGAATCTAACAACACAGGGTATTAGTGATAGTATTTTATATATCCTTGTAATTTATCGTAGTTTTAATAAAATTATTCGTCAAGTTTCAGGAATGACACATACCACTGCTTGTCTCTGCATCACCTAAAGGTTGACTGGTAGAGAATGCCATTGGCATTAAGTCCGCCTCTGTACTTTGTGCTTGAAGTGTTAAATAAATACTTTTGTGGTCATCATCTGCCTAACATTTTCCCCTATTAGGGTCGTCTTCCAGTCTAACCGGATCCAGCTGAATACCAGTATTCTTATTCTTATTCTTTATTGCACACAAAAAAAACAACAAATATACATAATACTTGCAATAATATAGCTTATGTACAAAGGCGAGCTTAACCCAGAGTTGGGTTTTCTTACAGCAAACCTAATTTTGAAAGCGAGATTTGCAAAAGAGGATATACTTACGTATGTGCATTTACATTACATTCTAGATTAAACTTAAAAAAAAAAAACTACAATAAAATATACGTAATACATACAGCTTAGATATTATATTATACATACCTATAAAATCCGATACTTATATACATACATATTGATCAAGTAGACAGGAAATGGTCCTTTATTCCCTTCTTGAACACCTCTAACGAAGGGCTATCCCGCAAGGAGTGTGGAAGTGAATTCCAAAGGCGCACAGCACGAACAGTGAATGATCCATCATACCGACTTGAGGAGTGGGGAGGAAAACGAAAGAGAAGAGATGATTATGAGCCACAAGGTTTCAGGGTCCAGTATTTTATATGGAACGACTGCCTATCTGACCTCCGCAACCCAGTTAGTATTGAGTAATACGATACCACTTGGTTAGACTATAGTTATCAGAATTTTTGAGCCACTGACAGCTGGGAACATTATCGCGTGCTTTCCGAGGAATGGAGGGTACTCATTATGTAAGGGTGGTCACCCATCCACTGACCAACCTAGGCAAGGGCGGCTTAACTTAAAGATCAGTCCCGAGTGGCTGTTATTATTTTGAAAGAAAGAAAGAAAGAAAAATATTAATTTGACGTCAGTTACTAAAGCACACACACACAATAATATAAAAAAGATACAAAACACTGAGTAATACATAGTAGAAATGTGCTGTGTGCCTCACGGCTGCGCCAAAAAGGTCCATTTCAGCATTCATGTCAGACAGGTGATGCTGTCTGATGCTGGTCTTACAATGAACCTTGAGAACGGAAAAAAACGGTTTCAAACAATACAAAGAGCCACAAGCTGACGTTAACACACAGCGCCATCTAGTGCCACACTAAGCAAGGCTTGCGTCGTGGACACCAGATAGTTGATATACTACATAGATAGTTTTTGTTTGTAAAAACATACTTATTTTACATATAAACATCCATGACTCGGAAACAAATGTCCATGCTCATCACATAAACATTTGCTCCTACCGGGATTCGAACCCAGGACCCTATGAACGTAAGGCAGCCTCACTACCACTACGCCATTCGAGTATATCATTCGAGCATATTAATTACTTGTAATACTATTTTCGAAGAATATAAATGCCCACCACTAGTAATACTTTTTTTATTGTGCTCGCATGTCATACAAAGACATACATAATAGC
The DNA here is from genome assembly GCA_916618015.1 of Xestia c-nigrum. Taxonomy (NCBI): domain Eukaryota; kingdom Metazoa; phylum Arthropoda; class Insecta; order Lepidoptera; family Noctuidae; genus Xestia; species Xestia c-nigrum. The sequence continues at coordinate 12,639,959 of OU745273.1, forward strand.
AGTGATCACCTAAAGTCCATGTTCACCGAAAAGATAACGGTCTGATTATTTCAAAACAGCTGTCACTGTGACATGTTCCCATACAAAAATGTGTTTTAAATATCTGTTTTAGGTATAAAACTATCCGGGGTTGCGGGCCTGTTCGAAAGAGATACCGCGGCCCCGGAACGTAAAGGGCGAGGAAGGAACATGGATGGGTTTTAGTCAGTAAGAGTCTGACACTCCCTCCCGCTCCGCCCAGAGTGGGAGAAGTCATTTGATGATTTCCCATCCTAAAAAAAAAAAAAAAAAAAAAAAAAGGTATAAAACTATAAGCATCAAATTAATACTCTGTCTGTGTTGTTGTGGTATATGTATGTTTTAACAATTATAATATTTATTTATTATTTATTCTTTGTTTGTTTCAGTTTGCTACTAACCCAACAAGTACAACTATATCAACCGTAGATTTTATTTTTTATTTTTTTTCTTTACCTTAAAACACTCACTTGCCGTTCTATCTCGACATTGGCAGAATAGTCGACATCGGCTTCAATTGCCATTAATCAAAAATAGAATAGAATCTGTTTTAGGTAATTAGACTGTCAGAGAATTCGTTATGTCCGATCCAAGAGCAAAACAGCACTATTGACGATGAGCTTATTTGGCATTGCTCCGAAAATTTATAATAGACTACCAGATAGAATTAAATGTTTGCCTTTATAGATTTAAGAAGTCCCTTCAGGGGATACTACTAGACAAATGTTACTACAGTGTTGATGAATTTTTAAATGATAATTTTTTGGTATGAATTATTCTGACTTGTGATTTTACGATTTTTAATAACATCTTATTACGGTTTTTTATGATTTTTAATTGTACTGGATTTTTATTATTGACTTTTAGTGTTTGTGATTTTAATTTTAATTTTATTTTAATTGACGTTTTATAATTGTAATCTTTTATTTCAGTTGACATTTTATTTGTAATTTTAATTGTTTACTTTTGTTTTCTTTTTCTATTCAAATTTGTATGTCAGAACGACAAAACATAGCAAGAGCATCATTATTTATAAGATCTTTAATGTTTAACAAATAAAAAATTCTGATTCTGATTCTGATTCATCTTTTTGGTGAACATAGACCTAATTCAAACACAGTTATTATTGCAAGGTGCAATAGGGAATATGCATGTATTTTTTTCTTCACTTGAATCAATTAAAAACACAAACTGTTTTATATCCGTAACGTTACAATGACAGGTCCAGTTGAAAACCAGCGTCGGGCGCTAGCTGCTCGGCATTTTGCTGAACTGGGCCTATTTGGCGCAGCCGTGAGACGCACAATTTTATTTTCTTTTTTTTAGTTTTTAGTTTTACAGTATACATTTAAGTTTTTTATGTTGTTTTCACTTACTTACTTTATTTTTTTTATTTGTTGTGTGCACTTATGGCATGTGCCAAATAAATATGTTTTCTTTCTTTCTTTCATTCTTTCAATTAATTACACTATTATCAACCCAAGAAAAGTATTAAAAGTTAATTTCAACTACTGCTTGTCGCTTAAAAATAATACTATAATAAACTCCTGCAATTTTCTATGACAGTTCAAACGTCCGTGATTGTCGCGACCATACTTAGACGTCATTTATCAAAATCTACCTTGTTAACATCTATTTTTTTGGCCTTAATAAAGTAATTTTACTAATTGTATGTGCTTTATTCAAGCAAAAATTGCGATAATGATATTATAATATAATCGTAGTGCAACTTTACCTACATTTCAAAATAAAAGTTATTTTTTGACATATGAATTTTGATGTCACTACCGCCGTTATCGAGGACGACGTGTTTTTAGAGTGCGTTCCATTTCACCAAAAACATGCCACATAAAACAATAAATTGTAAAATAAGTGATGTATTAGAAACTTAACAAGCGCACCATAATGTTTATAAGCGCCAATACAAGGCATTTTTAATAAATAAAAATAGTTTTGTATTTCTTGCATATTCCCTATCTATACTAATATTATAAAGTAGAAGAGTTTGTTTGTTTGGTTGAACGCGCTAATCTCAGGAACTACTGGTTCAAATGGAAAAATTATTATAATTTGTGTTGGATAGTCCATATATCGAGGAAGGATATAGGCTATAAAACATCACGCTACGACCATTAGGAGCGGAGCAGGAATGAAAAATGTTGCAAGAACGGGGATGTTTTTTCCTTTCGTTTTTCTCTCTTATGTGACGCAGACGAAGTTGCGTGGGTCAGCTAGTTGGGTATAATCATTTAGATCACAAGAAAAATTGTGAAAGAAAAGACACGCAAACCGCCGCGTCTATGTACTGTAAAGCTACCATTTGCATTGAGTTATCTTTCATTGACTTGAATATGCCTTGGTAGCTGAGAGAATGTCATGCTCGCTCAAATGTCTCGCTGATGGTGGCGGGTGGGTTGGCTCTTCAATATGGTTGAATTGAATGGCACTGATATATGCGTCATTTCGTGAACGAGCGCTGTCAGTCGGGACTGGTCATCTCTTAGCTGCCACGGTTAATTCGACGACACGATTGGCGTAGTGGTAGTGACGCTGCCTTACGTTCTTAGGGTCTTGGCTTCGAATCCCGGTGGGAGCAAATGTTTGTGTGATGAGCACGGACATTTGTTTCCGAGTCATGGATGTTTATATGTATAATAAGTATGTATTTACTAACAAAAAAGTATACATGTAGTATATCTAGTGTCCACGACACAAGCTTTGCTTAGTGTGGCACAAGGTGGCGCTGTGTGTTAATGTCCAGCGATATTTATTAACATTTATTATTTACTAGCTTCTGCCCGCGACTTCGTACGCGGATCCTGCTGCTATATATTTTTTTTTTTCAATAAACTGTATCCTATGTTACTTCTAATACCTCTAAGAATATGTGTACAAAGTTTCATGGTGGTCGGTTGAGTAGTTTTCGCGTGAAAGTGTAACAAACAAACTTACATTCACATTTATATAATAGTAGGCATAGGGATAGGGATTAACAGTGACAGCTGTTTTTAGATAATCAGTCCGTTATCTCTTCAGTGAACATGCACCTTATTAAGACTGGTTTTCATCAAACATAGCTAAGAATACTCCTGAATAATTCATATTTAAAACAAAAAAAAAACAAAATCAAAATCAGTTCATCCGTTCTGGAGCTACGATGCCACAGACAGACACACACATAGACACGCAAAACTTATAACGTCACGTCGTTTTTGCGTCAGGGGTTAATAATGTAAACTGTCTAAAAGTTTTATAGAAAATTATAAGAAATGCATGAAATAGCCCTTGTTTTACGACTGTCCTGGCTGCAATAAAATGCATGCGAAGCCGTTAAATGTATCGATAGGGGAACGCTTACGAACTAAAACCAACAACACAGTACGTAAAAGACATGTATTTGGAGAGATGTATCTTTTTTCTTTTTATATCTTTCTGTCTACAAAAAGATAAACAACGTGTAACGTTAAATGCGCAAAAATAGTTTGATCAGAATCACGAACAGAATCAAATGAACCACTTTCCCATTTATACGATATTAGATCCCATTTTACAAAAAAATCATTATTGAAAAATGTTGCCCTGTCTATTTATTAACAAGTTCAAGTCATCACGTGCACAAATCCGCTAAAATAAGTAAACAAATAAACAAAACATTTGTGTTTATTTGTTTACCTATTTTACCGTCACCCAACTTTAATTTTCTTTAAACAAACCATAAACAACTCCTTTGTAAATTTTCATCACGAAAACTATTAAAATTCAACTACCGCGCCATTCTCTTTCAATAAACTTACACAAAACTTAACACGAGACTTTAAAAAATAAAAATTTAAATTTCAAATTATTTAACTACCAATAAAAGTTTCAGTCAATTAGTATGCTAACCGTCTTTCAGAACATTACAGTTAACTTCACTGTTATTAAAATTTATGTAACTACGTTTAATATCAAATAGTTACGGGGTAACACTAGTTTTGCGCTATGGTTCTGGCTACAGTGTTTGCTAACAAAAGGAGAAACCTTTTAAACTGCTTTAATGTATCATCATTTTATTTATAACTACGTACATTACGAGTAAAATTTGTAAGATATTTTAATTTATAAGTTAGCATGCTGATATAAGTCAGCGAAATATGTGAAAATTTATAAGACCATCATGTATTATACCATATTTCTTGCAAATAAAGAATCTTGAATCTTGATTCTTGATTCTTGATTCTTGATTCTTGAATCTTGAATCTTGAATCTTGAATCTTGAATCTTAAATCTTGAATCTTGAGTCTTGAATCTTGAATCTTGAGTCTTGAATCTTGAATCTTGAATCTTGAATCTTGAATCTTGAATCTTGAATCTTGAATCTTGATGGTTGAATCTTGAATCTTGAATCTTGAATCTTGAATCTTAAATCTTGAATCTTGCTCTCATCCCAATTCATTTATGGTCCGAGCAGCATGTCTTCTTCGTCTATACTTCTCTATTTTGTCATATCATCAGACACTTCTTTTCTTGCCATTTCATTTTCTTTATTCAACCTGCTTTTACATAATTAATGACTTACAGAAAATTATGTGTGGGTTATATTTCGAAGACTGCAGTGCTTTGGTGTTATTACTGATACTGTTAGGACTGTAGGACTTTCATAATATATGCCTTAACGGTTATAAAAAGTCAACGAACTCGTGGCTAAATAATTACAGCCGCTCGGGTCGATCTTTAGGTTAAGCCGTGCTTGTCTAGGTTGGTCTGTGGATGGATGACCACCCATTACATACTTACCGAGTTTCCTCCGTGCCTCGGAAAGTATATAAAGCACTTTGTTCGGGTCTGTGGAACTTCAACCTCTTATTCTTTTACACCAATATAAAGTGTGTATATGTCACCGTAAAATTGTCAAATACGTTATATTGTAATATCTCTAGCGATATTGTAAAATCTCGAAATATTGTCAAATGAACATACTGCTTACAACAAAACGCATTGTTTTTCGTGATATGCATGCGATGGTAGTTAACTTATGCGGTGTGGAGGGAAGGAAGGGTCCCCCTTGCCCAGTGGTACAACTCTCATGAAAAGATATTGTACCATTCCTGAGAAATACGATTATTATAACCTAACCTTAAAACACTTTATATTCCCCTAAAAAGCGTAGTCGACCCTATTTCCGAATGCAGGGTTTAAAGGAACCTAACTAACCTAACGGGGCCCCAAGTCCCGATTATGGGGCAGAGATACTTCTGTATGTTCAGTTGACAATAATTCGAGAGTTTACAATATCGTTAGAGAAAAACGCGTTATATTGTAATATAACGTGTTTGACTATTTTACGGTGACATATACATGTTTTAATGTAAGATTCTTAATTTAAACACCTCCACGGCTCCCATACTATTAAATTCATTCGCCAGTACACGCACAATGGTCCACTTCAAGGACTAAGTGTGGAAACCTAAACCCCATGATAGATCCATAACTCCAGCACAATGTTTTGAGCGCGGTACATGGAGTTTTACCGTAGACCGTGATTTTTTACCCCAAAAAAACATTTTCCCCGCAATAGTAAGTAAGCAACGACCTATTGTCGGTCATACGCTGTCTCCCCATACTTTAGTACTAATGCTGTAATGTAACATAATAATATTGTAATACCAAATGATTTGAAAAGAGTAACCATGGAGTTTCTTGCCGGTTCTTCTCCATGGAATCGACCAACGCGAAGCGTGCACCTTTTTTGACGTTTTATAAGTGCCCATCTAGGCCTATGTGTAATAGATAGATAGATAGAATACTCTTTATTATGTACACCATAAAAATTTAAATACAATAGTTTTAAACATTTTACAAGGGGTAACACAATAGTACGTTGTTACCTTACTTGTGAAAGTCACTAGTTCGAGGGACTAAATAAATCTTTAACCCGAGGTAAACACTGTGCTTTTCATTAAAATCAAGGAAAACAAAAATAAAAACACGAAACAACTAAAAACAATGAAGATCAGATTGCCGCTTTCCCGCCTATTTTGTTTTTTTTCTGTGGCCGGCTATTCAGCCCTTTTTTTTACTGTCGTCAATGAAAAAATAGTAAATATTTAGCCCAAATCTATCTAGCTTATATTTATTTTGTAAGCTAAGCTGTTACATAAATATTTGTAGCTAAATTATAACTATATTCTTAAATAATACTGAATTTTATGTTCCTTCCATTTTACATCGCGCTGTAATTTAGAGGCTGTTTAGAAGTCGGAACATGGTTCAATAGAAATGTGACAAAGAACTAGTTTTTTTTTTATAATTTGACAGCTGTCAGTTGAAAGCGATTCTCCCTAGGGCTGAAAAGTATTACTTTCAACCCGCACCTCAGGCAACATCAGACCTACTTTCCAAGTATGAGTAGTGAAAATTAATTTGATTTTGATGTTTTAATTTTTGAATAGTTTTTGCGCAGTGCTCTTTTGTGTTGTGCTGTCCATTAACGAACACATGATTATTCTATTCTATTCATAAAATGCTTGGTTGGCTTTGTAAAGAGTTTGCTTACAGACTGTATTGCAATTCTTCATATAGAATAGAATAGAATAATCATGTGTTCGTTAATGGACAGCACAACACAAAAAGCAGCACATACATATAGATTATAACAACAAACAGCTTAACAATTAATTAAAACAGCTCAACTGCGCTGAGCATGCCCATAACGAAAGGGTAGCCAACTCAGCATATGCTGGGTGTCAAACACTCAGCGCTGGTTTTCAGTAGGCCCCCCGCAGTGACGCATATCGATTACCTTTTTGAAATACTGACACATAAACCAAATACAAAAGTCTTCTTTTCATTCTCCTACACAAATATTCAAATAAAAACCCTGATACAGCCAGACAAACAACTCTCTACTCCAAAAACAGATATAAAAGCAACAAGTTACGCCGAACTAATAAGAAAAACAGTTGTATTTGTGTCTGTTTGTCAGAGTCGACTGTAAGCCGCGCCCGAGCTAGCGAGGGTTAAAAATATGAGGGCGGTAGGGTAAGGGTGGACCTCCCAAATTTAAAATTTGCAAAATTTTAGTTTGAACTAGTAAAACTTCAATTAAATTTTTTTAAAACCCCCGACACATAATGTACAAAAAGTAAAACCTTTACAAAAAAATTAAAAAAAAGGACAAGAAAAAAAAAAAAGAAAAGATCAGAAGAGTTGAATGTGCTAATCTCAGGAACTACTGTTTACTTTTGTTGGATAGTCAATTTATCACGGAAGGCTTTAGGTTATTTAACATCACGCTACGACCATTAGGAGCGGAGCAGGAATAAAAATGTTGCAAAAACGGGGACTATTTTTTCCTTTCGTTTTTCTCTCTTATGTGACGCAGAAAAAGTTGCGTGGGTCAGCTAGTAATAATATTGTAAAGAGGAAAATTTTGTATTTTTGTGTGTATGTTTGTAATGAATAAACTCAAAAATACTGTGCCGATTTCATAAATTCTTTCAACATTGGAAAGCTATATGCACCTTGAGTAACATAGGCTATATTTTATTCCCGTACTCCCACGGACACGGAAACTACGCGGGTAAAATCGCGTGACGTCCGCTAGCAGAAAATAATTCGTCAATCGTTAGGCCCTAGGTACCGGTCATCACTCCACTTTCCTTAACTCATTTCGTTTGTTAGTATTCCTCATTCCCTTTTTCAATATAGTAAACATTATTGTACAAGAGTTTTTTAAATACAAGTTTTTTTGTAAGATTTTGACTTTTAACACCTCCACGACCCCCGTACTATTCAATTCATCCATCAGCATAACGTTGTAAGTGCGTTACATTGAGTTCTACCACAAAAAAATATTTATAACATCAAAAAAAAAAGTTTGTTGTACAGAATGCTTGGTTGATGTGGTTTACACCCTGTATATTGGGTAATTGTTGGTTCTTCCAAATAAATAAAATAAAATTAAAACAAAGAGGTTTTCACTTCAAAAACTTAAATTAATAAAACGCTGTCATATCCACCCTAAGCTGAACTCCTTCTTACACTCGCCGTACCCCAGAGATCTGTATAAAATACCAATTATTTGTCGCTACCGGAATATTTAATAGGTCTACTACACTTTTATATTAATTTTTATACTTACATTATACACTCGTTCGCTTGTGTTTTGTTTCTTACTTACTCATTTAGAAAGATGATGTGTATTTTTATTTTTTATTCGGTATAAGTCCTTTTTCTTTTATTTTTGTTTTTTATTTATGTTCATTAGAAGTTTTTTCTTGAGTTTATGTAGTTAGGGGTTTTGATTATGTTTGGATTTGGTTTTGGGTATATAATCGACCCATTTTAAACACAATGTGACTCTGGAGTTCTGACATAGGATACCGTCCTTACCTGTTTTTAATATTTCTGTGGTCCTTACTCTCCAGCCCGTCATGTACAGTCAGCAAAACAGTTAGGTATGTATGCAGGCTAGCAATCTTCTTACGACTATTATAAATGTAGAAGTCTTTAAAGATCGATTTTTGTTATTCTTTCAAGCAGAAACTACTGAAAGGATTTGGATGAAATTGCAAACAGATTGATTATAACCCTTTTCCACTTATAACAATAGTAAGAAGATTGCTAGCCTGCATACCTAACTGGTTTGCTGACTGTACCCTCCGTTTAAGGTTTAATACGAAAACAGACTGAATACAGCAAACTAGACGTCATGCTTCTTCTGTTTCTAACCTGGGGTCTGGGTTTTAATACCGCTTATGGGCCTCTGATTTGGCTTTACATGCCGTCATGAAATTTGTCTTAGGCATGCTGGTTTCCTCGTTATTATTATTATTTTTTTAATTTTTTTATTCTCTTATTATGTTTACTTTAAACTAGTGTTATAATCACAATTTTACCATTTTATAATTTTTATTTATTTATGTGTTGTCCTGTCGGGCTAATAAATGCTTTTTCTTTCTTTCTCACGATGTGTTTCTTCACCGTAACAAGTGATAATTATAAACGCACAAGTGTATGCAAAAAATTCAAAGGTGCGTGTCTTTGATTAGAACTTGGACACAATATTAAAGTCCAATTAGTGTAGAGAAAGATATAATAATGTTTGCAAACAGCGTGACTTACGCGCGTGACAGCGTGATTTGCTATAATTCATTGAGGAGTTCCGTTGCCTACCTCCGAAGTTCTTCATCAGATCTTCACCAAATTGAAGTGGGACCACTCCGAAAACTACCCAAATCGCTTCATGTGTGCCTATAAAATTTGAAGAGGTCCCACGATTTCGAACTAGCCCATAGCCAACCGTCCACATGCCCGCATCTACGGTGGCCGGTAGCCACCACGTGGCCCCCGACGCCCGGTGCGTCTCCCGCGGCGGCCGGGAAGAGACGCTCTCTCCCTCTCTCGTACCGCCACCTCCTTCGCTAGCATGACTGCTTCGCAGAAGGAGGTGACGGCTTCCCATTCCGTCTCGCTCCGGACCATGGATTGAACCAGGGGCAGACGCGAGAGGTCGCCGCCGCCGATCGCCGCTATGAGGACACGGCGGTGCTCCGCCCGCGCAGGGCAGACTTCCACCGTGTGCTCCACCGTGTCCTCCGGTCAATCCTCGCAGTGGAAACACCCGGGCGTTTCCTCCCGCCCGATTCGGTGCAGGTACCTCCCGAAACATCCGTGTCCGGTGAGGACCTGCGTCAAGCGGAAGGTGAGGACGCCGTGACGCCTCTCTAGCCACTCCTCAAAGAGGGGGACTTACCGTCACTATCGTGGCGTGCCCTGCACGTGTAGGCCCGACTTGGTGACTATGGGACCATTTGGAAAGTATACAAATGAATATTTCAAATCGGTTAGCAAGCGAAGGAGTTATGCGCGAACAAACATAAAAACTAGAAACATCCGAATTGAGAACCTCCTCCTTTTTTAGAAGTCGGTTAAAAACAATGAGAAGTGAAGCCGTGTTGACATGGTCCAAGTATGCTCGGATCGAGTGGACACGATACTTATTCGGATGCAACTTGTATTGTGACAGCCATGAAAAAACATTTGATTTTCCTTCTTTTAAAAATTTCTGTTTGTTTTCATTATTTGTTTTGTTTTATGTTGAGTAACTTTAAAACATACTGGTCTTAGTTAGTTGTTGTGTATGAATAAATATTTTATTGTTCATGTTTCAGAGTAAAACATCGTTCCATTATTAAATTACTTTTTACTCCCTAGGGAAATAAATGGTCACTTTGGATTAAAGTGACCATTTATTTCCGCTTCGTAGGGCTATATTGGCGTACTTTTAGAGCATGAGAAGTGAAAAATAATGTTGAATTTAACTTTTACATATTCCGAGTGCATTCGGATGACGGCGCGGCGGCGCCCCGATCTGTGTAGACTCGAACCGCGTCCTACTTTTCCGAGGTAGCTCTGATACGAGTAAGCTCCGAGCAGGTAAAATACATGGCGGATTATAAAAATGATCTCAATTTTACAGAAAAAGAGAATGGGTTGCACTCCGAGAGTGGCAGAGGTGAAAACTCGAACATTAACAATATGCACTTTTGATATTTCGGAATGGTTAGGAAATAATTTTGCAGCAATAGGCTTGTCTACTGAAAAATTCTAAGTAGTCCGTCACTTATCAAAAAATATTTGACCCGTATTTTTTCTTTTGTTACATAAACCAAAAAAGACGAAGATACGACGGTTTTAAAATTCTCAATACGTCACGCCGTGCTATAATTTGTATTGCGTTGTGACGTCACGAGCCCCCACTCCCGAGTTTTGATGCGTTCTAACTTCGTCAGTATTAATTGATTAACAAAAACAAAAAATACGTGCCCATTATTTTCCAATACTCTAACTGACGGACTAAATAGATTTGCGATTTATTGATGGTGAAAACTAGCCTATTGTTTTAATTATAAGTATGAAAGTGCTATCATTTATTTATGTGGTAAAATACAATATTCATTTATTGCGCTATCGTACACAAACATGACAATGAATATTTACTAAAAAATTTAACACTTCAGAACTATTTCAATCGCTCAGAAAAATAAACTTCCATCAATAATTTTAACGACTTTTTCACACTCATCATTACCAGAATCAACATCGCCAATCGCTAAAAAAGACAATGTAATATAATATCTACTCGTCCTCCGTCTTACAAATTTTCGATCAGGGGCCTAATTCTGCTATTTTAATAAATTCGTCACTCCAATACGGATTCATTCTCATCCCATTGTCATTAAGTTCGTAATCTGCTAAATTCACAATAGTCTGTCGATGGTCTCGTAATAAAATTGTGTTTTAGTGACATTTTCGTGATGCCATTATTATAAAACCATTAGTACAAATGTTTTCGAAATCTACTACTAAATGCGAACATTTATTCATGCCAGATTAATATTCTATGACATTTCATTCAATGGAGTCTCAGTGGTTGTTCATTGAGAAGTCATAATGACGCCATTATGTTAGTAGATTACCAAACTTGTCAAAACTTGACAGAACTTGATCATTGTGACTTCAATGATCGCCTATTCTGACACTATCGTAAATTCGTAATAGCAGAATCGAGGCCCAGGTCACGTGTACAGACACGAGTTTAACATTTTTTCCATCCCAAAAAGTGCACAACGCCGCTAAAGAAGTTATCATTTCGAAAAAACTTAAAATGTATCCTGTGTAATTTGTGCTGCAATACGATTATATGAACGAGACCAAAAGAACCAGCTCCATTCCAAAGATGTCTGGGAAAGATTTTGTTCAAGAACATGTGAAAATTACCGTGTATCGGTACATATCATTAGCTATAATGGCGACAAACTAGTAGAACAGCAATTTTCTTTTAAATTTTAAAATTGAATCTTAAAGAATTGTGTCTGGATTATTGGGTATGTTTCCATTGCACTGAAGATTACTGCTGCTGCCTAGCCTTTTCCCAACTATGTTGGGGTCGGCTTCCAGTCTTACCGGATGCAGCTGAATACTAGTATTTTACATGGAGCGACTGTATATCTGACCTCCACAACCCAGTTAGTACTGGGTAATACGATACCACGTGGTAAGACTGGTTGTCTGACTTTTTGGGCCACTGACTATCTGTAACGACTGCCAAAGATAGACAAATGACATTGCACTGATGATTATTGACACATTAATTCAGTTTTTTCATCTTATTCGTTTTGCAATTATGGGAGCAGCGGTGGCCCAGTGGTGGCGGCCCCGACTTACGAATAGTAAGTCGTGGGTTCGAGCCCAGGCAGACGCTTTACTTTGTACAATTTATTTCATCACCACTGCTCTCAAAACGGCGAAGGAAAACATCGTGAGGAAACCGGAGTGTCATAGAACTAAAAACATCGAAGACATATGACATTTATCAATCTGCACTGGGCCCGCGTGGTGGGCATTATAGCCCATTCCCTCTCATTTAGAGGAGGCACATTAATGCAGCGCGAGTGGGAACATTAATAGGCTGATGATGATGATGATGATGACTGTGGTGTTCACTCGTACCCTAGTTAGGGTTTAGAGTAAAGCCACCGTATATCAGGGTGGTGTCTTTGTTCAGGGTTGTACAATAAAACAAGTTTCCAATATTACTGAGTTAGGCGTGCTGTCGCTAAGGCTGCTCGGACTATTGTTTACACCAGTTTATAATATAACATCACGCCTCTACGCTGTGAAGGGGAAAGCACAAGTGAACCACAAAAAAAGTGAAAAAAAATAAAACCGACTCCAAAAAAAAAAGTGAAAAATAATTTTAGCTTCAGAAGTCGGTGACAAAAAATTGAGTAAATCGACCAAACAAAGGTCATACTTTATATTTTTCTGGTATACAAACAAGTACCAATTAAAAACAAAATAGATGATTTTATGTGTAAAAAGAGGTATAGCTGGAAAAGGTGCGCCAGGAAATATTCTAAGTTAATAATCCCGTAAAACAATGAAAACAATTCCCGATTCTACGATAAAGCACGCACCCACCATTTTCTAATACCGTTTGGCGCGAAAACTGCTGTCATCTGTCAAAAGTAACAGGTCGATTCGGCGGGAACACATAACCCTATCATAGACTGATGTAAAGAGGCTATTATGTTTTATAAATTAAATATTATTGGCCATCAGATTTCATTGCAAGATAATCAGAACCTGTTTACAAGTTTTTGCATTTTCCAAGATCCTGATGTAAGATACATTATGAGGTTTTAATGCATGAATATCAGAGTTGAGTTTGAGTTTTTGATGTTTATATGAATACGATAGGTACGGAATAAGGCATTAACCAACAGTTATAGAAAACGGGCCAATCTAAATATAGGAACACCATCTCATTCATCTGAATAACAGAACTACCCCTACGTCATAGCACAAATTCGAAATCTAAACGCGACAACGGACTCGCCCGCCGGAAGCGTCCGACACCGCATTTCCGGTCAACCGTTAAATTTGAATTTCGAACTGATAGCGGCATTCCGCTGCAGACTTTTGTTGTGAACGGACGTGCCGCCGGCTGCGGGCGATGCGGAAATTATCACGTGGTTTTGTTTGTTTGTTTGAAAATACTCTTGTAACCTCTGGTTAATGGATATGGATAAATGTTGATTAAAAGAGAGGAAGAAAAAATATTTGTTAGTCGGACATGAAATGCATTTAGAAGAGCTCGTGTCTAAATAATAACAGACGCTCGGGTCGATCTTTCGGTTAAACTGTGCTTGGATAGGTTGCTCTGTGGATGGGTGACCATCCTTTCAGACCGAGTTTCCTCCGTGCCTCGGAAAGCACGTTAAGCTTGTGGGTCTCGGTTGTCATATGTACATCTTCGACAGTCGTTACAGGTAGTCATTGGCTCAAAAAGTCTGACAACCAGTCTTACCAAATGGTATCGTTTTACCTAGTATTAATTGGGTTCTGGAGGTCAGATAGGTAGTCGCTCCATGTTAAATACTGATATTCAGGTGTATCTGGTCAGACTGGAAACCGACCCCAGCACAGTTAGGAAAAGGCTAGGCAGATGATAATTATGATGATGTGCAATCAAAATGACAAAAAAATAAGCAATTCACATACATTACAAACATTTATAAATACAGCAGGAAAAAATAAAAAAGTTGACAGCTTCCAAGTGGTGACTGCGACATGCAGGTTACACTTAGCATGGTACTGTGCTAGGGGGGGGGGGGCACACCACAGCGCTGGTTTTCAGTGGTGAGGGTGATTATGATTCCCCCTCTTCCCCCAATTCCCCAACTCCCCCAATTCCTTCCATGTGCTCTTTTCCTATGCCGCCTTGGACCAACTCTCGTGATGCGCGTCCAAATCGTCTCGCCACCTTTTTCTGGGTTGGCCTCGGCGGCGCCGTCCGTCTTCCGGCAACCATCGTGTGGAGACCTTTGCTCAGCGGTCATCGTTCATGCGACTGACGTGACCCACCCAATCCCATTTTAGCCTAACATTCTTCATGCCAACGTCCACTATGCCCGTTTTGGAACGCAGCGTGGTGTTTCGAACCCTATCTTGTCTTTTGACACCCAAAATGCTGCGTTCCATTGCTCTTTGGCAAACTCCAAGGCGGAGCTTCTGAGACTTGGTGAACGACCAGATCTGAGCACCGTAGGTTAAGACGGGCAGGATGCACATGTCAATGAGTCTGCATTTCAGGGAGATTGGAAGATCACCCTTTTTTTTTTTTTTTTTTTTTAAGGATGGGAAATCATCAAATGACCCCCCCCACTCTGGGCGGAGCGGGAGGGAGTGTCAGACTTTTACTGACTAAAAACCATCCATGTTCCTTCCTCGCCTTTTACGTTCCGGGGCCGCGGTATCTCTTTCGAACAGGCCCGCAACCCCTGGAAGATCACCCTTCATTAGCGTCTTCATGGACCAGTAGCGTTTCCAGGCATTTCCGACTCGGCGAGCGATTTCTCTTTCTTGCCTGTTTTCGAAAGATACTAACTGGCCCAAGTATATATACTCATCGACATACTGTATTTCCTGCCCATCTACCTCGACCCTACGCTTAGTGCTGTTGATCATGAGCTGGGTTTTGGAACGATTTATTACGAGTCGAACCCTGAAGCTGGCTGTGCTCAGTTCTTGGAGCATGGTCTGTAATTCCAAGGCTGTGGGGGCGAAAAGGGCTATGTCGTCAGCAAATCTGAGGTTTGTTAACTTCTTTACTAACTGTAATGCTTTTGGTATGCTGTATACCTTTTATTTCAGTTACGAGGCTCAAGTGGAATTGGACGGGTCTCGTAAGCAGCATGCTTAATGACTGCTGGGCAAAAGTCTTTATGCAATAGGTGCTCGAGAATGGACGTAAACGCTGAGGCCGGCCCAAAAAGCGGTGGCGAAATTACTTGGACGCACACTGCGATGGCTGGTTCGAGGTGGCACACAAAAGAGTAACCTGGAAAGATATGGAGGAGGCCTTTGCACAACAGCATAAATAGCTATTCTATTTTGCTTCTCGATATTTTTATTATCACAACAAACTTTTTCCTTCTCTCGGATACCTCTGTCTACAAGCAGTCTCTTCTTAAAGATAAGCAATTCTTTTGTTAGAAAATCAAATAAAAAAGTAAATAAAAAATCGATCGAACCGAAAAGCGATGAAAAAACTGGATAGCACGGGCGCCCAAAATTCACCATTTTTGTTTGTTTCTTAAGAGCCCTCTTACAGTCCACTAGCGCCGCCAATCGAAAAAATGTCATAACTCGTAAATAGAATCAAAAATACAAAATGTGGTCTATTATTACTGTAGAAAAGGCAATAACGTAATTTTATAACACCTTATCAACACTTGAAATAATTATAGCTGTTTAGCTAAATCGTGCATTCAAAACATAAACGGCCGTTTTTGTTACAAATGCACGATTTAGCTAAACAGCTATATTTCAAGTGGTGACAATGTGTTATAAAATTACGTTATTGCCTTTTCTACAGTAATAATAGACCACATTTTGTATTTTTGATTCTATTTACGAGTTATGACATTTTTTCGATTGGCGGCGCTAGTGGACTGTAAGAGGGCTCTTAAATGTATAATTAGCCAATGACACTTGTGCCACCAAGATGAATCTAACGACGGATAATTTATTCAAAATTGGTTCATCCAAAGAAGTCATTATCCTGTACCTAATTTTCAGAGTGCAGAACAATTTTGACGTCCAAATCTCTATAAGTCAATGTTTCCTGTCCAGAATCGATCCAAGTGGAATACTCATATTCACCACTAGCTGACCCACGCAACTTCGTCTGCGTCACATAAGAGAGAAAAACGAAAGGAAAACAATCCCCGTTTTTGCAACATTTTTCACTCCTGCTCCGCTCCTAATGGTTGCAGCGTGATGTTATATAGCCTAAAGCCTTCCTCGATAAATGGATTATCCAATAAAAAATATTTTTTCAATTTGGAACAGTACTTCCTGAGATTAGCGCGTTCAACCAAACAAACAAACAAACTCTTCTTCTTTATAATCCTACTATCCTACTAATCCTACTAATATTATAAATGCGAAAGTTTGTGAGGATGGATGTATGTTTGTTACTCTTTCACGAAAAAATTACTGAACGGATTTAGATGAAATTTTGCACACAGATGGTTTACAACCTGGATTAACACATAGGATACTTTTTATCTCGGTAGTAAGATCCCATGGGACAATTTTGAAACTTCACGCGGGCGAAGCCGCTGGCAGAAGCTAGTATTAAAATATAGATCTGTAATTGATAAGACTGGAAACTGACGAAGCTATTGATGACATCTGACTGATATGAAATCTTTTAAACATCAAAACTTGAACCAAATGAGCATCAAAAAGTTATCTCATCAAACAATATAACTAACTAAATACATGTTGACAACAATTTTGACAGCTTCCACGACACATCTTCCTATACTCTCCGATCTTGCAGTATTGTTAAACACACCCCGAGTTTAACAATACTTGGTCACATTCGAACATGTGGGGGTGTGAACAGGGATGAAACAAAACCGGGTGTACAGGAAGCGCTGTGATATCACCAGGATGGGGTAGTACCAGTGGAACTCGATGATAGATTTGTATATTGAAAGTGGATTGAATTTTATGGCCGATCTAAGTTACGAGATTTTTAAGTTTGCGGCCGAAAATCTATTGTTTTCATAATTTTCATAAAATTTGGATGACTAAATCAGGTTTAGTATTTTTTATTTGGTAGATTTTAAAATTCGTGACACAACACCGATTTGAATTGCTTGAAATATTTTTGTATCTTTATGGTTAAAGCAGTATCAAAGTAGGTATACTCGTAGGTATCACTTAAAAACTTGAAATTCTTAAAATGGACTTTATGTTTATGACCATAAAGTGCATTTAAACAATTTAATTTTTTTAACGTGATTTATAATATGATTCTAGTAAAGCGGCCATTTTAGGCCCGCAAATCTAGGGATTGCAATCCAGAAAACCGGATATAATCTTTTTTTTTATCGGACAGGCTCGCCACACTATTCCCAAACCACTGTAACTCCTGAAAGTCAGAATCAACAGTAGCGACCACCAGAAAACAATACAATGAATCTCGACGAGGTCCCAGAGAAAAAAATTTACTGTCGTGGAACCCGCAACGAAATTAATCAGAAAGTATGGAGGAGGAGTAGGAAAAACCGTAATTTCCACTTCCCTCCATATCAGCAGGAGACAGAATGAAACCATGGCCAATCCGGTAATCTGTAAGAGTTACTGAACGTGACCGGATCCGGTACCATTACAGAGTGACTGAGTCGACGGACCCGCCACAGCAAATTCGTATATAGAGGAGGTCATTCACTAATTACTGAACCTTACTTTCCCTAAGCTAAGTTTTACAGTTTAGGATATATGACAATTTTATACTTCATTGAGATTTTTCCAAAATTTGACCTTCAAGCATTCATAATTTTTTATGCTTTTTTTGTGAGTTTTTTTTTTACTATTTGGTGGTAGTCATAAACATCGATGATTAAAAAACTTCGGAACTTCCCCCAAACTAGAGTAAAAAAAATTAAGATACTATGCTTTTTAATGCTTTTGATTTGGCATTATTACTTATTATTTGGGGTTGAAACCCCAAATAAAAAAAAAGCTAAAGTGTTTCAATAATTATTATTTTTTATCAAAATATGTTCTCAAGTTTATAACCTTTCCAACGGTAAGTACCAAATTAGTATTAAAAAAATGCTAGTTTGGCAATGGTGTCGATTCTGTTGTGCACAAACTAAACTTGCTATTGCAATCTTTTTCTCTCTAATAAAACGAGAAAGAGACGGACGTAATTTAGAGCTGTCAAATTTGATTGGAACTAATATTTCCATACAAATGAAGGGTGCACGTAAAAACATGTCGACTAAAAACACGGTGAAGCACAAGGCACAACCTAGTTTGACATCTCTAACTTAGTGCATAGCTATAGCCGTCCTTTTTCGCACTGCTTTTTAGTAAAAGATAGCAATAGCCTAAATTAAGTTTAGTTTGTGCACAACAGAATCGACTCCATTGACATATCTCCTAAACTATAATTTAACTGTAACATAAACTCACACTCTACTCACTTTTCATTCCAAACTCGACGGAACCCTTAGTACCGCCGCAAACCGCCACGGTACGTCCAAATGTCGGAACTATTGTTGATAACATGTAACATCTTGTTTAGATACGAGGACATGTTTTAAATTTAACATATGTTGAAGGTAAGGGTGCGTATCTAGGTCATATTATTATGTAGTGTGGTATTTGTGTTTCATAAAGTTGAAATGGGGCAGAAATTAGTTGAATTATGCATACTTACTTTGTGATGTGGCAATCAGACATTTTCCCACGGGAACTGATCACAGAGATAAAAAGATATCAACCATCATCACTCCACTACACCTGAGTAAGTGGAGCAGTACTTGAAAGTGAAGACCAACTTCATTCTGCGGGTCGAAAGGTTGGAATCGCGCCACAACATCAACTTTAGGTCATTTGTGGTTCGAGTACCAACCCAACATCTACAGACCTGCTTAAAAGAGGACTTTTGGCCGAAGGGTGTCGTATATCGTCGCTTCCGAGGACGGTTACGCGACACCACGCAGCGAAACACGACGCCGACAACACTGCGTGTTTAGTTTTAGTATAAGGTTTAAAATATGTATTAGTTTATTATTGTTGTTTAATGTTATTTTATGGAGGTATTTTATCTATGGGCCTTAGTTGCTTGAAAATAAAATGATTATTATTATTATAACTTGTTTGTTGATGATATAATTAAAATATCTTACTGTCCTACTAATTTGCAATTAGCAGATATCCTTACTAAACCTTTAAAAACTAATAAATTTTGTGAATTTAGAGATCTTATTATGCAAACTTAACTGTACTTAATAATTAAAACTACTTAACTACACTTGTAAAACTAATATGAAAAAAAAAAAAAAAAATGTTTGTAAACAAAGTTAGAAAAATGTAAAACTTTAATACTTGTGTATGTAAATTATATAACTAAGTAAATGGATAAATGTAAACTTAACTAATTTGATTTGTAAGTACCTATCTAAAAGTACATTACATAAAAATTATAATTATGTATACAGGGTGTATTTCACCTCATCACAAAGCCGTTAACCAAGCATTCTGTATATCAAACTAAGTAACTTTACGCAAAAAAAATTACTGGGAAACAACCTTTTTTTTTGAGGTTATAAATCATGTTTTGTGGTATAACTCAATGTAACACACTCAAAACATTGTGCGGATGGATGGATTGAATAGTACGGGGGTCGTAGAGGTATTCAAAGTAAAAATCATGCGATAAAAGTGGTATTTTAAAAAAAGCTTGTCAAAATCTTGCAATTTTGACCCCCAATATCTCCGTAACTAGAAGGCTCCCAGGTATAGCGTAGAACACAAAAATGATCAGAATGACGAGTAGAACAAGTGCCTTTCTTATTCGTTAAGAGGTGTTTTACACCCTTTATTTGTACTGCTGCTTTTATAGATTACGGGGGTGTGTTAAATAATATTGAAAGAATTATACTAATCTATAAAAACAGTAATTTATTTAATCAATAATCGATATAGTATGTCTATGGACATTGATTGTTCTATGACTAGACTGTATACCTCTGTGCCTTTATCTGTGGAAGGAGATATTAAAAAATAATAAATAACTTCTCTCTGGTATTAAAAACAGCAATGTGTATTTTATTAATATTGAATACTCTGCAACTAAAAACCCCTAAAACCTATGAAATAACAAATAAAAACACAACATAGGGTACTGAGGTTTTCGTGTTGAATTGCTGAACTAATGTATTTCCGTTTATTTTATTTTAAGTAATCGTAATTTCCGTTTGCTTCAATAATAAGGAGTTATGATTGATTTATCTAAAATATAGTTACTTCTGTTTATTTTAATAGGAAGTTATTTTAATACGTCCGCTAGAATTATTTAAATGTCTAGCCTAAGACGAAGTTTATTAAGTAAGTTATTTTGATGTCTCCCGCCTTGCAAAATGAAATAATGTTATTTTTATTCTACCCATCGCTACCAACCACAGTTTGAATTTCTGTGTATAAAAACCGTTGTAATGTAAAACAAATATCATTATTATTCTTGGAGATACCTAGTTCGCTAATCATGGAATAAACACTCTAAACTGGAGTTAAATGTTTTCTTTAATTGTGCTGATATTTCCTGTTATTTGCTGAGTAATTGTGTGACTGTGTAAATAAATTAGTGCCAACCAATATGTTGTGTGACGCTCAACGACGGCGGCTATGACTCCGCCGACATGTACGTAGATAATATGTAGAATCAGAATCAAAGTATTTTCAAGACGTTCAATATAAGGTTATCCATAACTAGTGGCTTCGCCCGCGTAAAATTATATACTAAAACCTTCCTCTTGAATCATTCTATTTATCAAAAAAACCCCGCATCATAATCCGTTGCGTAGTTTTAAAGATCTAAGCATACATAGGGACAGACAGACGCGGCGGGAGACTTTAGTTTTAAAAAATGTAGTGAAAAAATTGCACGAATGGCGTATAGTCATAGTTTTTTAGTGTACTGTCAAAGATATGCAGAATACGTGGTAACTATCTTAGCGTCGGTGTCCCTAATAACCAGGGCCCTAATTCTGCTATTTTAATAAATTCGTCACTCCAACACGATTCCATACTCATCCCATTGACATTTTGCTTAAAGTTCGTAATCTGCTAAGCTCACAATGGTCGGTCGATGGTCTCGTAATAAAATTGTGTTGTAATGGCATTTTCGTGTTGCCATTATTATAAAACCCTTAGTCCAATGGTTTTCAAAAACTACTACTTAATGCGAACATTTATTCATGGATTCTTTCAATGGAGTCTCACTGGTTGTTCATTGAGAAGTCATAATGTCGCCATTATATTAGTAGATTACCAAACTTGTCAAAACTTGACAGAACTTGATCATTGTGACTTCAATGATCGCCTATTCTAAAACTATCGTAATAGCAGAATCGAGGTCCTGTATAAATAACGAAATATTGCTCAACTGCAGACAAATCTAACTACAAACAATAACTTTTCAAACTCAATTCCGAACCATATGCAGCACACCAACAGATTGAATTCTACCCACCACCTTGTAACAATAGCGTGATAATACTCTTAGTTAAGGTGGATGGATGATCGAGTTCTTTGCCATTTTGTCGCTAGATGGCGACACATCCACAGTTTCGAACATTTTCAATTTTTACACCTAACATAGATATTTTTAATAGACAACTTTATTAAATGCGAAACCTAGGGCATTAACTTGATTTTTTTAGATAATCACTGTGCTTGTTAACTAGTATCATGCAAAGATTTCATCAAAATAAAGATTAGCCGCTTGAATATGCTCTTTACACACACATGCAAAGTAAATAGTAGTAACTTTCGACACCACTAGATGTCGTTTTATTCAAACATGGTTGGAAAGGACCAAATTATATAAAACATGAATGTCCTTACATTATAGCAAACAAATTTTAATTTATTTACTAAGCATAGGGTAAGTCAGGGAGAGACGCCTATACGGTATAGATGCCTACTGAATTTAAAAAATAAAATTAAAAAATTACGTGAATCGGAACGCATCCTTATTATGTCAATTTGACAGCTAATGTCAGTGTGAAAGTTTTGATACGGACAATAATTATTTTAAAATAGTATTTTGTTGTGAATTCCAAAAATAAGGTAAGTGTAGTTGATTAAATCGGTATAATATATTCTTTGAGTTAGTTTGCAGTATTTTTTTCCCCTAATTTTTCTCGTAAATAGTATTTTTTTGTTTTATAACCTAACATTGTGATCTTGTTTTGTTGGTAATCCACCTTTTTGTATTGAAAGTGCTTTCGGGTACGTTCAGAGTCGATAGGCATCTCTCCCTAATGATTGGGAGAGATGCCCAATGAAGTTTCAGGGTTAGATGCCTAGTAAATATTAATGATATTTTATCTTTTCAGATCAAATCAATGCCAAATGAATACAAAAGAAAACCTTCTGGCTCTAATAGAGCTACGTGAAGTGAAGAAGACTTAGAAAAGGCCATTTCTCTAGTAAAAGATAAATCATTAAATTTTTTTCAAGCAAGTAAAGAATACAATATTCCTTACAGAACTCTTCGTCGTCGATTTCTCATAGGCAATACTAAAAAAGGACGACTTGGACCTGACTCTGTTTGAAACAAAGAAAAAAAGATTGTTAATCATATTAAGAAGTTGCAAAGCCGTGGATTTGCAACTTCTTAATATGATTTGGATTTCACCAGAAAGAGACATAGAATACGAAATTCTTGGAGATATTTGTGTAGTGTGTGGGGAATATTATCACGCCACTAAAAAGAAATGCGACTGGTTACGGTGTGTTCAATGCGAAATGTGGTTTCATGAAGATTGCAGTGAAGATTCAGCGGAATGCCTAACGTGTAATGTCTGATTATGTATTAATTATTTGTGGGCATCTATCCCTGGTATCTATAGGCAACTCACCCACATGCCTGGGAGAGATGCCTATTTTACATTATTTTTAAAAAATATTCTTGAATCAAAATATGTTACACAATAGTTCCAAATTTAATCTGAATGGCATAAATAAACAGTGATTCAAATTAACTATGTGTATTTCATTTAGTACCTTACATATATAATTAATAATGATTTTTTTTTTAAACTATAGGCAACTCTCCCTGACTTACCCTACTATATACTACTAGAGGTTAAATTGTTATGTTCCAATCCATTCTATGCATACTTTTGTTTCCAGGCTCGATATCCGATACCTTTCACCATAACAGTATTATAATATCTGTGCCATAACAAATTATTCAGATAAATTATTGTGGGTAATAAAGGTACGTTGTACCTATATAGGTTGTTATGTGACTGAACCTAAATAGTACATAACGTGTAAATAAATTGTGATGTGTACTAAATAAATAAAAGATATTTTATTCAATTGTAAAGCTTTTTATTGTAAGTACCTTTACTATAAATTAATAATATTTTTCTATGGTTCATATTTTCATACAAATAATCGTTTTATTCACTCTCAGTTTCTGGTTGGATTCGAACCATCGACTCGTACCACCATACAAAGATAACATAGTTTTTTTAAATATTTTGATATTTACAATTATGATTCTGAATTTAGTATTAGAAAGAATTATGTACGTAGATTACAATTTATATAACATCACACGTAAGTGTATATAACGGCACATGTAAGTATCTTACACAACAACACACAAGTGGTTGCTAGCTAACCATATCATTTATGTTTCAAGAATACCTACTTATTATACAATTTTGAACTTCAATAAATATTCTTTTACAATTGAATTGTTAGACTGGTACCTAAATACATGAGTTGTTTCGGCTACCTGACTCTAAGTCAAGGTACCTGGGACAATCTCCCAATAGTAGACGGGCGCTCCTTGCGGAGTAGGCTGGTGACGCTCGCCTCCACGCACCCCTGAATGCGTAGGGGGGGGGGGGGGGGGTACCGGCGACCTCGTAGACTACCACGGAGACCTCGGGGGAAGAGGGGGCAGGCAGGAGCAGGGAATAAAACCCGGATCGTTTCGGCTTCTTGCTTGTTCTTGTTTCTTCCTCGATGGCTGGGCTGCGACTGACGATCGTTGCTCGCGAGCGATCGCTGCACCCCCGTAAGGGGGTGCGGCGGGCGGGTTATGGGCAGTGCCCTTGGTCCCGCGGGATCCTGTTGCGCCCGTAAACATACGGGCGCTGTCCTTGGGTTGGCCATGTAGGCCACGGCCGGTGGCTAGCGCGCTATGCCGCTCGCCTGTGAATTAGTGTCATTTAGTGTGTGTAGAGGGCGCCACGGTGTTAGCCGTATCTTCACGCCGCCTCGGCGGTCTGTCACCGCCAGGTGGAACTCCCGGTGCCCCGGGAGAAGCCTAGCGGATGATAACCAGCCAGAGGCGGCTGGGGCTGCCCTCTACCAGGCGAGGGGCCCCCGCCCACAGCGTTATCGAAGCTAGCCGATGCGCTCCAGGCTAAGGGGCCATGTATGTATGTGTGGACGGTATTGTGTTATAGTAACACCGCCCATGATAACGAGTACTTAGCGCGCCCGCGCCGCTACGTATCGTGTGAGTTTAGTCGCATGAAGTGTCGTGCGGGTATGAGGTGGGGGGTGGACGTCGTGTCTATATTAACTTAGAACACGACGTTTCACCAGGTGTGTGTTATGAGTGTGGAGTCGTTTTGATGAGTATGTCGTTGTAATAATACATAGATAAAACGACATACTCAGGGGTCAAGTCCGGTGGTGGCGTCACTTGTGTCCGTCACAAGGTCACGCGGTAGACGTCGCGGGGGGCGCCCCGCGTCGGGCGGCCGAGTGTGCCATGGCGCTATCTCTTTGATGTGGGGCCAGGCAGAGGCGTCGGCTCGCGCAAACATGTTGGACGCGAGGCGGCCGCAGAAGTCCTCCAGGCTCTCGATGTTGAGGTCCCGCTGGATGACGCTGTTCCTCACGTAGCGAGGGGCTGCGACGATTTTCCTGAGCGTGATATTCTGCTGTTTTTCCATTTCTTTCCTAGCCCTCTCGCTCGTGAGGGCGAGCCAGGCTGGGGCGGCGTAGGTGAGCAGCGGACGAATGTATGTTTTGTACACGCCCAGCTTGGCCCGCAGCGGGAGGCGGGATGAGAGCACTGGGTGCAGCAGGAAGCGGGCGCTCCTGCTCCTCGCGATGACAGTGCGGACGTGTGGCGCCATGGTGAGTCCATTGTCGATAGTGACTCCCAGGTATTTAGCCTGGTGGAGCCACTCGACGTCGGTGTCTTGTATTTTCAAGGGTGGTGGTCGCTTGTAGCCGCCCACTAGAAGGGCCTGCGTTTTTCCTGCGTTCACCGACAACCTCCATTTGGAAAGCCATTCTGGCAGCAGCTCGAGCACGCGCTGCAGCTTGACTGCCGCGTGTTGCGCGTTGAGTGAGGTGGCGATGTACGCGGCGTCATCAGCGTACAGCGCGAGCGTGGTATCCGGTGTGGTGGGGATGTCGTCGGTGTAGCAGGAGTAGCACCACGGTGAGACGCAGCTGCCCTGCGGCACCCCAGCCGCGATGGGGCGGGCGACGGATAGCGCTCCGTCGACCACCACCCTGAATGTCCTGTCCTGTAAGAAAGAGGAGACCACCCGTAGCAAGCGACGGGGCGTCTCTGTCATAGACAGTTTGTACAGCAGACCGTCATGCCATACCCTGTCGAATGCCTTCTCCATGTCCAAGAATGCTGCAGCTGCTCGCTCCTTCTTGTTGACCGCCGACGTGAGCAGGTGCAGCACTCTCGACAGCTGGAGCGTCGTGGAGTGTTCAGCTCGAAACCCGAATTGTTCTTCGCGTGGGTGGGAGTGCTTCTGTAGGTGTCGCAGCAGGAGTTGCTCAAACACCTTGGAGATGCAGGAGAGGAGAGTGATGGGCCGGTAGCTCTCAGGTTTCTGTACATTTTTATGCGGCTTCGGTATTAGTATGACGCGCCCCTCTTTCCACGCAGCCGGGAAAACCCCGGTGCGCAGGATCCCTGTAAACAGGCGCGCGAGTGCCGCGACGGTGCGGTACGGCAGCTGGCGCAGCGCTGTGTTGGTGATCCCGTCGGCTCCTGGGGCCTTTCTCGGCTTCGTCCGGAGGATGGCGCGTCTCACGGCGCTCGGTGAGAAGTAGACTGGGTCCTCCTCTGCAGCTACCGGCGAGGCGAAGTACTCCCCAAGGTGCCTCTCGACTGCTGCGACATGGTCCAGGTTGGTGGTCGGGTTCGGCTGGAACTGACGCTCCAGGTGCTCCGCGAAGATCTCGGCTCGGTCTGCTGCGACGTATCTAAGCGTCCCGTCGCTGTGGCGCAATGGGCGCACCGGGGCTGGGGTGTTCGTGAGAGCTCTGCACAGTTTGTGAATCGACGGCCAGTCACCCTCGGCGGCGTCGATTCGTTCCTCCCAGCCCGCGGCGTTATGATCCTGCAGCTTGACCCTGACCTTCTCCGCCAGACGGTTGAGGTCACGCTTGACCGTGGGGCATCCTGTGTCCTGCCACCGCCTGCGAAGGCGCTTCCTCTGGGCGATTAGTTGCTTGATGTGAGTGGGGAGGGGATTGTAAACAATCCCTCCCGTCGGCGTCGGCATTGTGGTTGTCGCCTCGTCCAAGGCGCGCTGGATGCAGGCGGTGAGCTCCTCCGCTAGTCTGTCAACGTCGGCGGCGGTCTCGATGGGCCAAGTGGGTGTGGTGGTCTCCAGTCTTTCTTTGAAGATGTCCCAGTCCGTGCTTCGACGTGGCGCGGGAGGCGAAAGTCTCGTCGGCATCTCTGATAGGACGACGAGTACAGGCTGGTGGTCCGATTGCATCTCGTCGTCTATCACCTGTTGGGTGAGCTGGCAGCCGAGGCCCTGGTGGATCACGATGTCCAGCACGTCCGGAGAGTTCGCCTGGTTGTCAGGGTAGTAGGTGGGGGTGTCAGGGCCGGACACCGTGTATCCGTGGGCCTCCGCGTCCGCGAGGAGTCGTCCGCCCCAGGCATGCTGCTTCCGGCTATTCCAGGCCGGATGCTTGATGTTGAAGTCGCCGGCAAGGAGTGTCGGGTTCGGCGACTGTAGGACGCACCTCAGCTCTTGCAGGCTGAAGCTTGAGTTAGGTGGTCTGTAGGCTGCGTAGATGTTCATGTCCTTGCCGGCGACATGGAGTTGGACTCCCAGTGCCTTGAAGGTGGTAGGGGTAGGGTTGAGTTCCGGGAGCGGTTGATGGACGATCCTCCGGCTGACCAGTACCGCCAACCCGCGGTATGTAGTGCCGAGCGGAGACTTCTCGTCCCTCCTATAGGTGATGTATCCTGGGAACCTGGTCTTCTCCGCAGGTCCCAGGAGTGTCTCACAGATGAGCGCCACGTCGATCCTTTGTTCCCTCAGGAGGAGGCGGAGGGGGGCGACCTTGTTTCTAAGGCCGCGGGCGTTCCAGTGAAGGATTCTCAACGAGCTAGCCATTGTACAGTCTTAGTAGCTCGGCCAGCCCGTCGAGGATCACAATGCCCGCGTCCTGACCCTGCCTTATCGCTGAGATCAGGTCCATCAAGAGTTTGATGGCACAGGCTGTAAACTCCTTATTGTTTATAGGCGCAGTTTGCGTGTTTGCCGCTAGATGGCACCGCTGGCTGTAGGCGCCAGGAATCTGTGTTTGGGTAAGTTGTTGCTGTTGCTGTTGTTGGTGGTGTGGCTGCGGTCCTGCCGTCCTCACCAGTTGTGCAGGTACCGAGGCCACATTCGCAGCTGGGGTTGGCTTGTCCGCCCGTTTTTCTTTCTTTGAGATCATGGCGCCTACTTTTTTAGCGCCTGTCGAAATTGTCGCGGCAATGTTTGGTTGCGACTTGGAATTGTTAGCGGCTGGGTGCGACATTGCAGCCTGTGCCACGGCAGGGGCAGTGCCCTCTTCCCTATGTTGTAATTGTGACGCGGGTGGTTGGGGAGCTTTACCCCTCTTCTTCCCCCCGCGTCTCTTTCTCCTCCGCCTCGAGGCAGTGACATCGTTGTTATTGTTGTTGTTGGTGTTCGAGGGCCCGTTTGCTGCCGCCATCAGAGTTGCGCTTGGGGCCTCGTGGTCGTCTACGTTGGTGTTGCGGGGGCGGGGTTGGGCTGTAGTGATGGCGACAGTGCCCGCTCGCTTGTTCCGCGCTTCTTTTTTCAATACTGGGCACCTTGTGCTACATGCCGGGTGGTCGCCCGCACAGTTTACGCAGGTGGCCGGCTCTTCTCTAGGGCGCGGGCAATCACGCGCGGCATGCTCCTCGCCGCACCTTACGCAGGCGAGCGGGCGGTGGCACTGGTGCGAGCTATGTCGAAACTTCTGGCACCGGTGGCACTGGGCGGGCCCTCTCTTGCTCCGCCATGCCTCGACACGCACCCCCTTCATGCACATAAGGGTGGTGGTGTCGTAAATTCTTCTGATGTCGGACTGCCTCCTCAGCACTGCGTGGAAGATGCAGCCGGGTCGTCCGCCTCGCGCATTAATGTTGCGCACGTACTCCGGCTCGTAGCCCAGCAGGCTGAGCTCCTCGACGATGTCCGCTGGGTCGGTGTCCGCCGGCAGCCCTCTGATAGCCACCTTCATGCTACGCTCCGCTCTCAGCGAGTAGGCAAACCAACTGATGCCGTCCGACCTCTCCAGCTCGGTGAGGTAACTCTGGGTCGTCCTGTACTCGTTCTCACTTTCCGGGAGGAACCTAAATCCCCCCTGGAAAGGCCGAGCGTTGGGTGGATGGCCCAGCTTTACGCTCAACTGCTTGAAGTGGGCGGCCCAGTTGGGCAGCCTCTCTACTATAAGCGGAGGGTAGCGTGGCTTCTTCTCTTTTTTGCCGTTTCCTACGGCCGTGTTCGCGGTAGTGCCCTGTGCTGGGGCTGCGGCGGTGGGTGTCGTAGGTCCGGTTGCGTCTTGTCCGGTAGTGGGACGGCGAGTCGCTTCCGCGAACGTCGGCGAGCCGGCTCCCGCTCGACCGCGCGCGTCGCGCTGCGGGAGCGGGGAGTCGGGGCACGGTCGCTTGGCCTCTTCAGCGGCCTCGCCGTCGGAGCTCCTTGGCCGGCGCTGGGCCCGGGCCTCGGTATGGTACTCGAGCCCGAGTGCCAGCGCCAGCGCGTCCTCTGTACACATGTCGCTACCGGACTCGTAGTATTCGTCATGCGTAGTAATGGTACTGACCTCCATGGGGGCCGGGATTCCTTGTTGCTGGTGATGATCGTGGTCAAGGTCGTGGTGTGCCGGGGTGGAGTAGGAGGTCGCCGAAAGGTCGCTCCCCTCCCTGGACGAACACGGTGACAGCGCTGCTGGAGAATCCCGTGCAGAGGTTCTCGGTGGCGGCGGCGACATGAGTACAGAGTCTGTGCCATGTTTTGAGTGTGTTGCGGCGGCTGAGCCTGCCAGCATACGGTTAGGTGCCGGTGTGTTGTTGTTAGCGACGCGGCCCATCACGGGCGTAGGGCGTGCGCTAACGGCCGAATTCAAATTTGTGCTCGCGCCGGCGCGCGCGGAGGCGAGCGCGGGTGGCGCGGGGCGAGGCGCAGCGGTCGCTTGGTGTGCGAGGGGCGCGGGTGCCGAGCGGGGGGCAGGCGAGGCTGCTACACGCGCGCTGGCTGTGGTCGGGCGTGGGGCAGAGGTGCCCTTTGAACGCGGGTTTGGTTGTTTGGCTGGGCCCGGTGCCTGCATTGGGACCGGTCTAAAAGCGGATGGCCTAACAGGTACGGCGGGTTGGCGCGGGTTTGGCAGTACCTGGCTCGCTGTCGGCGCCTGCGACAGCGGGGTGAAGGTTGGTGGAGACGGGGTGCGCTGGGCATCTCCCGTGGTGGCAGTGTGCGCGGGTCGGGCACCGGGCGGCGAGCCCCCGATATTCGGGAGCGACGACGACCGGTCCCCCATCCGGTGGTCCATTTCTTAAACGTATTCGATGGCAGGCTGTTGGATGAGACGCTCCGCAGCCTCACGACGGACGAGGTGTCTGGTCCATCGGGCCTCGGTGGAATATTCCGCCGTAAAAGTGACCGTTGCGACGGTTTTTTTCCTTTGTTAGAAAAACACGACGATCGTTCGCCGTTGTTCTCGTCTTATATACGGCCCTGTCCGCCCATAACGAGAGCCGCGCCCAATTTCGCGTTTGTTTTTGCGAAAGCCGAAACCTTTGGAGCCCCATATTTTATTTATTTATTTAAAATACCCCTAACAATATATACATTTTTACATAGCTTATTATCTATATTACCTTATGAAACAACAATATTGCACCTTACATTAATTACAAAAAATATTCTAGAACAAAAACTATAAAAATTACGATGGACACAATTTTTGCTATCTAATTTTCCTTATATTTTCTGAACCACTGGGCCGATTTGCATAATTTTTGCATAAATATCGGTTTTAGACCAAGTTCAACCTTTCTACACTAATTAAAAAGTTCTAACTTAATAAACAAAAAATCACATTTTCAACTTACGTAATTATGAGACAAAAATTCTAATTTGCAATTTTCTATGTCTTATTGGAATTTAAAACTGGTATCATGGCATTTTTTCATAATTCTATGATGATTCTAACTAGATTCCGTTAAAATATTTACATATTTTCACCATCAATTTTCATAACAAGTTTTCAAAACAAACAAAACTAATTTCCTACTACGAGTAAAACGACTCACGATGCATTATTTGCACGTCCACTACTTGCACCCTGGTGTGGAGATATGGTCTCGTCGCCGACATGAGTGAAACATATCTACATAGAAAATTCTTATAAACTAACAAATAACACAAACTATACATCGCTACGTTCAAAAATAGCATAATAATAGTTTATAATGTTCTCACTGCTGAGACTCGGGCCTCCTCTCAACAGTGGTGATGAAATAATTTACACAAAGCAAAGTCGCTTGGGTTCGAACCATCGACTGGTACCACCAGACAAAGATAAGTAGGTAGGTACATAAAAAATATAATAACTAAATATCTTCTCTTCTACGCGCTACTTTTTGGTCTCGCTGCCGTCGCCGTGCAGTCTTAATCTTCTACTTGTCACTTTTTACTTCCATTTATATAATTTCCGTGCGATCTGAATCAAATGCTGGAAGAAGCAGTTTGCCCTGCAACAAATGAATTTACAGTTTTGTTAGACTATACTTACTGAACCCACACCTCAGAGACCTGAGGAATAAGTTAGGAAATGAGTAAGACATAATATATTTTTCATACCTTTTAATTCCTTGATGTCGAGACATTTGGCATTTTTTTCAACTCGTCTCAAAATAATTTCCGGCAGTACACATGTTTTAAAGAAAGTTACCAACTTCGGCATCATAGCATTGATAAATTCCTCATCCCGGTTAACTTCTATTACAGTCAATGGTTGGGTGACAGATATAAAGCAAATGAAATAACATTTATTCATTTTGGTAATTCGCAATTGACCCTGGACCTAGAATCAAAATAATAATAGCTGTTAAAAAGAAACAATCCAAGAAATCATCATCATCATCATCATCGGCCTATTAATGTTCCGACTGCTGGGACGGGCCTCCTCTCTATGAGAGGGAATGGGCTATACATATAACCACCACGCGGGCCCAGTGTGGATTGGTAGATGTCACATGTCTTCGAATTTATGGTTCTAGGACACGCCGGTTTCCTCACGATGTTTTCCTTCACTGTTTTGAGAGCAGCGGTGATGAAATAAATTACACAAAGTAATGCGCCTGCCTCGGTTCGAACCCACGACTTACTGAACGTAAGTCGGGGCCGCCACCACTGGGCCACCGCTGCTCTCTACTCAATGTTCTATTTCATATAAATTATATTCTAAACACAAACATAAAATAAAAAAAATAAAAATCTGGTTGTACCTGCCGTGTTAATATCTACTCGCTAATTACATTTCCTATGTGTTTCTCTTTCAGAATTTGTACGCAGAACATGATGTTTAATACGTAGTATTGAACATCCACAATTTACACATAATTGTCGTTGGTGACCACTACTTGTGTTTTGTTCATTTTCTCGAATCCCTGAATTGTTGAGAGCCAACATCCAGCAAGAATGAGAGACCAAGCACTGGGCTGTAAACTGTAAATAAGACATATGCATATTTATTTTTGTTTAGTTTGTACGGATAATAGAAAAGATTATTTAAAAACTGCTAAACAGAACATTAGCTTACCACTAGCAGTCCATAGTCGAATTTCTGATAGTATTTCAACGGGTTTCAGAGGCAGTCTCCTGCGATGCATAATATCAAAGCCGCAATTGCCGCATCACATTGGTTCCTCAATCCTCATTCCTAGTAGGGCAACAAGATCGTGCGCAGGAGTGTTCATGCCTAGGTTGTCATATAAAGCCGGTTCAACGTTTAACAAAATAGCGCCAGGGTCATCGTCATGAGCAGATTGAGTGTCCAAGGGTAAAGCCGGGTCTTCAATAAAAGCGGTATAGGAGTCCATTATAACAAAATGAAAAAAACTTATCGAAAAGTAATCGAAACCACATTGAATGTTTTTATTTTCATTTCATTGTATGCATTTGTCATTATTGACAGTTGGTGTAGCCAGATAAAATGATTTGAAGGCCAAAATCAATGAGTGTTTTATTTGTTTTTAATATAATTAAAAGAAAATAAATATAACACCGTTTGAAAATCACTTGATTACAGATTTTTAAGAAAATGTAATCGTATTTTTATAAGTTTTCGAAATCGATTAGTATCTTTCCTGTAAGAATAATCACAGATATAATTAATGTGGCAACACCGAATCAGTGTCCAACCATAAAATGAACGATTCCCTTTAGAGTAGGTACTGTATACCGGTATGTGATGTGATGACAATCAACGAGTGTTGCTAACGTTTGATTTTGTATTTCCTCTTCTAAATCTTATACTTTTTTAAAGTTTTAAGGGTAATTACTAAATATAATTCTACATCACCTTGAAAAGCATCCATTGTACATAAAAATAACACTTACCGTCAATAAAAAAACACTTCACTTTTCCATAAAAACTCTTTCACGGACGTTTGAATGGTTCTCAGTAGTAGAGTCGCCAAATATGCTAAACCTGAATGGTGCTTACTACTCAGTTAGCCGTTCAGACGAGCGAAATTTGAACTACAGCTACCATTTTGAGAACGACATTTTGCTGACAGTTAAAAACCCCGAAACATAAATAAACGATGTACAGCAGTCTCTGATTTACAAGTTGTAGGATGTTCTGATATTTAAAAAAACTGACCAAAAATACTGCCCTACGTTTCCCCTTTTTCTTGGTAAACTTCTTAAATGGCAAGACCAATTTATCTTGACGCACTTTGTGTGCTAATAATATTAAAATTTGCAATAGTTATGAAAAACCAAAGTGGTTTGTCTGTGTACCTATTCACTTATCTTGCTGGTTTCACATGAATTAAATATGATTCAATCAATAGATGTAAGATGAAAATGAAAATGATGATGTAGATGTAATCTTTTTACTTACATACAGTAGAAAGATTTTTAAATCCTTAGGTACCTACTTTAAATTAAAAGTAGATAATACAATAATTACATTAGTATTGTATCTGTGTGAACCAAAGGCACGTCGCAGATATTTTTTTTCACTTTCTGGCATTCTCTCTCATCTCCAAATAAAAATCATTTTATCAATCATAAAATGTAAAATTAGCGGGCAAACCCGCGCGCTAGCGCAAACTTGCTATAAACACAATTTTGATTCGCAAGATGTCAAGACAATTATAACGCATGGGCTGAGAATGGAAGAATGGCAACAATGCGGGTGACTCGGGGTGCGTCTGGTCTGAGTAACGGCAACGTCGCGTTCGTCGTCAATCGGTACCTAATAAATAACCTTGGCGCTTGTTCGAATTTTCGGACAGCGCCATCTATAAATAATAAATGTTTACCGAACGTAAACTCGTATTACAACAGTTACGAACTTTTTCTCGTGGTTCTAAATATTTCTGTCAGATGGCGCGATTCAGTACACTCACACATGTAAAGATTTTTCGTTTTTTATTGGGTCAAATTCTCCTAGAAATACTGTTTTTTTAATAAAATTTGGGCGATTTGCGACCATAATACATTATAAAGTACCATTATACTTGCTTTTATTCTGCAGAAACCGTTTATTTACGGAGATTACAGAGCTTGGAAAATGTATGGCGAGGTCTGTCTAGGCAATCACCTTAATAGTTGAACGGTTGAAGCCAAGTGAATCAGTTATTTTAAACTTATTGTTTTAAAGTTAGCGTCGGCTTGTTTGGATGATTAAAGTATGGAGTTAGCGAAATATAATTTTACTAAAACATATGAAATATGGGTATTTATCGTGTTTTTTTTATAATGTGCTCTGATCGTGAAAGTTTAAAAAAGACAATAATTTTACTAGCTTCTGCCCGGGACTTAATTCGCATGAAGTTCTGATATCGCAACGCATCGCGTGCTCAACGGAAGCTTTTTTCCCGCTTGCAACATTTCTCATTGCTGCTCCGCTCCTTTTGGGCATAGCGTGATGTTATATAACCTATAGCCTTCCTTGATAAATGCACTATCCCACCCAAAAAATTTTTTTCAATTCGAGCCGGTAGTTTCTGAGATTAGCGCGTTCAACCAAACAAACAAACAAATAAACAAACAAACAAACTCTGCTGCTTTATAATATTATTATAAGTATAGAAGTATATATATATATTAGGTACTTACCTTACTGGAGCTCGCGCTCAGGTCGAATTGTAGGGTAAGCCGTGTTTGCCTAAGCTGGTCTGTAGATGGGTCACCATGCATTAAATACTAAGTTTCCTCCATGTCTTGGTCCTGGCTGTCATTTTGTAGATCTTTGACAGTCGTTACAGGTAGCAGTGGCCCCGAAAGTCTGACAACCTTAGTCTCACCAAGTGGTATCGTATTACTTAGTACTAACTGGGTTGTGGAGGTCAGATGGGCGGTCGCTCCATGTAAAATATTGGTATTCAGCTGCATTCGGTTAGACTGGAAGTCTACCCCAACATAGTTGGGAAAAGACTAGGCAGATGATGATGAATATTTACTTCCTTAACTTACTAATTGTATTGTATTGTATAACGGGCTGGTGTCCGCAACTCCACGTCAAAGCGCGTGTTTTGTGTAAGGGCTATAATCCACCACGCGGGCCCAGTGCAGGTTGGTAGATGTCACATATCTTCGAATGTTTGGTTCTAGGACATGTCGGTTTCCTCACGATGTTTTCCTTCGCCGTTTTCGGGAGCAATAGTGATGAAATAAATTACACAAAGTAATGCGCCTGCCTGGGTTCGAACCCACGACTTACTGTTCGTAAGTCGGGGCCGCCACCACTGGGCCACCGCTGCTCTTTACTTACTAATATTCACTTTTAGATGATAGCAACTGAATACCAGTATTTTACTACATGGGGCGGCTACCTGGTAATAAGATGAATAAACTTTGAAAATGCTACGTGCTACGAAAAGTTTCGCGCCTGTTTGGGCAGATACTCTTAGTATTTGTTATTCATCTTCACAGTATTGACAAATAAAATAATGTTATAGTTTAAAAAACACGCTTTAGAGTGCAGTCATTTTATTTCTCGTAATTTTCTCAGTAAACCCTTTCATTTGATGCGCATGTCATGGGAATCCATAAAAATTACTAATACGCCATCTTTAGCAGTTCGCCGTTGTATTTAGAATTAGCCATGCATTTTCTTCCAACTGAAACGTGAACTCGACAATTTCACTAGAAGTGGGTCAAATCATCAATGTTCTACGTTTTTTTGACATATTTTGTAACAGGTGAAGCTTTTTATAATTAAAGGGATGTACTCGTA
Organism: Xestia c-nigrum; assembly: GCA_916618015.1. Classification (NCBI taxonomy): domain Eukaryota; kingdom Metazoa; phylum Arthropoda; class Insecta; order Lepidoptera; family Noctuidae; genus Xestia; species Xestia c-nigrum. Next base: position 12,675,833 of record OU745273.1, read on the forward strand.
TCTGTCACCGTAAAATTGTCAAACACGTTATATTACAATATAACGTGTTTCTCTCTAGCGATATTGTAATATCTCGTATTATTGTCAACTGAACATACGAAAGTATCTCTGCCCCCATAATCGGGACTTGGGCCGTTAGGTTAGTTAGGTTCCTTTAAACCCTGCACTCGGAAATAGGGGGGAAGCGGGGCTCCGTCGACTACGCTTTTTAAGCGAATACAAAGTGTTTTAGGGTTAGGTTATAATAATCGGTATTTCTCAGGAATGGTACAATATCTTTTCATCAGAGTTGTACCACTGGGCAAGGGGGACCCCTCCTCCTGCCGGGGTTGCGGGCCTGTTCGAAAGAGATACCGCGGCCCCGGAACGTAAAAGGCGAGGAAGGAACATGGATGGTTTTTAGTCAGTAAGAGTCTGACACTCCCTCCCGCTCCGCCCAGAGTGGGGGGGGTCATTTGATGATTTCCCATCCTTAAAAAATAAAAAAAAGGGGGACCCCTCCTTCCCTCCACACCGCGTGAGTTGACTAACCATCGCATGCATTTCACGAAAAATAATGCGTTTTGTTGTAAGCAGTATGGTCATTTGACAATATTTCGAGATTTTACAATATCGCTAGAGATATTACAACATAACGTATTTGACAATTTTACGGTGACATATCCATTGAATAACATTTTTTCCCCAGTTTCAAAATCCAGCCTGTTTATTGGATAGAACTATTCTAAAATATCCCAACTCCACAGTTAACAAACTCAAAATGAGAAGTAAAACATCGTGGATTCAATTTCCACCTGTCTATTGTGAACAGAAGCCATTGTTTTGTTCATAGCGCTGTTCTGTTGACAATACGACGTGAAACTGAATAATGCGCAAGTAAGTAGATATACAGGGTGTAAACGCCCTCATCACGAAGTCATCGTCAAGCATTTTGTACGTCAAATTAAGTAACTCTACGCAATAATGGGGTGTAAACTCATGTTTTATGATAGAAAAACTCAATGTTACGCTCTCAAAACATTCTGTTGATGGATGGATTGAATAAGACGAGAGCCGTGCACCTCCACGGCCCTCGTCTTATTCAATCCATCCAAAGTAAAAATCTGTCATTAAAACTTATATTAAAAAATGTGTCTCTCAGGAATAAGTCCATGCTCTCAGGACGCTCGACAGAAGTGAAACACGATGCTATTTTAATGTTTTTTGTTTGTTTTCTGCAAATTGATCCCAATGAAGGATTTTCTTTTTCAACACTTCCCTAGTCGCTGGATAGATGGCGCTGATCTCGGTACGTTAGTGCAAGGAACAGAATCTCACATAATTTCACTTGTACCAAATGTTTTTGTTGGGAAGCTTATGCAACGAAAGTGTCAGTCAACGAGCGTGTGTTTTTTCAAGCGTTTTAGCTTTGGCACCTAGTAATGTAGTCAGTTCAACGCCATCTACCGAGATCTTGGTAACTATTTTTTTTTATTCTCAAAAAGAAAACTCATTGTTCGTCACGTGAAACACAATTTCTTTACGAATATCTTAGGCAGCGACACTAAATTCAGTCTGACCTGCCTACCCTCCAATCCTAAACAAACGAGTGATCGCAATAAACAATTTTATTAGTTTGTCTGAGCTATTTGTGTTCCACACTATTGTGACGACACCTGACCGGACCTGCCCGGGTACGGGTTTTGTACGGCTTTTATTGGTTTCAAAGTCTGAGATTTTGTTTGGAAACGAAGTGATTTTAAATAAGGGAACAGTTCCGAAAGTAAACGTACTTGCAAGCCCACACAACCAGAATAGACAGCGGTGACCACCAGAAAAGCGCCGAGATAATGAAGTTCAACGAAGTCCCAAAGAAACAATTATACTGTCTTGGATCCCACAACGAAATTAATTAGAGACAAATAGTGCAGGTGTAGGAAAATATAGTTTTTTCAGTGATCTTTATTAATGCTCAAATGCCAATCATCATCATTATCTGCCTAGCCTTTCCCAACTATGTTGGAGTCGGCTTCCAGTCTAACCGGATGCAGCTGAATATTATTTTAAACTAGCTGACCCACGCAACTTCGTCTGCGTCACATAAGAGGGAAAAAGCTACCTACTACTACCTACCTACTACTAAATTTTTTTTTACATAAGATTCTTCTCCTGGCAATAACAAACACAAAAAAAAAGAATTAGTGAAATCGGTCCAGGCGTTGTTGAGTTATGCGCTTACCAACACATTTTGCGATTCATTTTTATATTTTAAAAATGCAGTGACTACCTATCTGACTTCCACAACCCAGATAATACTGGGAAATACTTTACCACTTGCTAAGACTGGATGTCCGACTGACTACTACACTGTAACGACTGCCAAAGATGGACAAATGACAGTCGAAAATTGCTACTCAATCGCCGACAATATCCTCGTAGCATTTTATGAATCTCGATCAAAACGGCACCACCCGAAAATGTGGAAATGTACGGAAAGATTCTAGTTTACTAAAGAAACCTCTTCAAAGAATTAAAAATAAAATAGACCACAATAAATTTATGAACCCTCCTGCCTACATCAAATTACGTTAACTAAATGATATTCATCAAACCGTTAACTTCGTGAAATTGAATGTCGTTTCCAGCAATAGAGGAATTGGCTACATGCCAATATTTTTGATACACCGCTCTCCCCCGTGCGATACTATGCATTTTTCAACCGACTTCCAAAAAGAGGAGGTTCTCAATTCGTCTGTATTTTTTTTTGTGTTGTTTACCTCGAGAACTTTCGACTGGGTGAACCGATTTTGATGATTCCCATTTTAATTTGCTGAAGATCTGATGCTGATCTTCCGAGATATACAATGGAACTCTTCAAAAATAGACGGTAAATCTGCAGTAATTACTGCAATCACTTGTAGGTTCATTGTTCATACTACATCATGACGTAACATCACGCCTGTATGCTCTGAGGGGGTACGCAGATGTGTACAATACTCCCAGATTTCGACAATGTTTGTTGCGTCTGAACTTTCGACTGGGTAAACCGATTTTGATTATTCTTTTATTTGAAAGCTGGTGCTTTCCGTGTGGTCCCATTTCAATTTGGTTAAGATCTGACGCTGATCTTCGGAGATATAAATGGAACTCTTCAAAAATACACGGCAAAGCTGCAGTAATTGCTGCAATCGCTTGGTTGTTTATTGTTTATGTAACATAGTGATGTAACATCACGCCTGTATGCTCTGAGGGGGTACGCAGAAGTGTACAATACACCCAGATTTCGACAGTTAGATGTGTTAAGTTCCATTTAATGGGATCCTGGAGAAATAGAGGGAATTCCTTAAATGTTATAGGCACACCAGAAGCGATTTGGGTAGTTTTAGGAAGAGTACATTCTTGGAGTGATCTCATGCTGTGATGGTCAGGTGACAAAATAACGAAATCAATCAATCAAAGGTCACCGACTTCTGAAGCTAAAGTAATTTTACTCCTTTTTGTGTTTTTGGAAGTCGGTTTTATTTATTTGCAAAAAAGGCTTTCTATACTTACTTATAACGTGCTTTTTGTAGTCATAACTTCTTATTAGGGTGTGATTCGGAACGGTAACGAAGGACTTCGGGAACGAAATAGTCCCTGAATGAATGACTGGAATCAACGCACAGCCTAAACCTCTGTTCTTAGAGACCTGAAACTTGGACATTGTTATAAGCTTAATGTTCAGTTCAGCTCCTTTTTTTGTCAGTAATCCAGATTTATTTTGTAAAACACGAATCCACGTCAACAAAATATCATTACTAGAGATAATTCCCTAAAATACAATGCTACCTCTCCCGGACTACCAGCGTGCGGACTGCGAGCTTGCGCCTTGCGGACGGCGAGTGGAACGCGCCGCAAGCGAGGCGACCGCGCGCCGCAAGCGAGGGGACCGCGTGCTTACACCTCGCTTGCGGCGAGCGGGCCTCACGCCGTAGCCTATATTCGAGGTGACGCCGGTCAGGAGCTGTGCTGGTGCCGTGCTGGTGCGCTGCTTGTCAAGTGAGCCACGACCTTAAGACGGAGGAAGAGTAGACCCTAATAATAGAGGAAGTAATATCCCCCTCTATTTCTACCGCCCCTCTATTTGCTCCTGCTGTTTAGTTTTTTTTTCGTTTTAACTTGAAAATATAACTATTATTTCTGAAGTGTTTAATATTTAATGATATATAAATTGTCATGTTTGTGTATGAATATTGTATTTTACCACATTAGCAGTACATGACTGTACTGCTTGTAATTAAAGCAATTTGTGCGAAATTATTCCCTAACCATTACAAAATATTAAAAATGCACAACCCTATACTTCCCGTTCTTCTTCCCGGTCCCGGTATTACCGGTATTCCCGTTATTCCCGGTCTTCTTCCCGGTCTTCCCGGTCCCCTTCCGAACTTGTTCTCGGTCCACCTGGCCTTCCCGGTATTCCCGGTCTTCCCTATTGCACTCCCGGAATACAACCCGTTGTTTTTTTTATATCCAGTCACATGCCCGAAAATCTGACAACGAATCTTGCTAAGAGGTATTGTATACCCAAAAACTGGGCTGAAGGTCTGATAGGCAGTCATCATCATCATATCAGCCCGGAATCACACACTGCTGGGTATAGGCCTCTCCTTGTTTCTCCAACACTGTGTGTCCCTCCACGTGTTTGCACGACTTTGACGATATCGTCGACCTAAAGAGCTTCAGGACGACCCTGGTTTCCATAGCCTAGCCTTGGCCATCACTCGGTCAAAGCCTTACTCGATAGACAGTCGCTCCGTTGAAAATACTACATAGTTATTCAGCGTCATTCTCTTGCCCTTATTCCAAGTCATTTGGAGTCCGTGCAGCATATCTTTTTCTTCTATACTTCTCTAGTACTCGTAATCTCATCAAACAACTTCCTTTTTTGCCATATCATCTTTTATACATTCCATCCATCGTTCTTTTGGTCTGCTTTTACTCTTGTACCCATCCACATTCATATTCAAAAGTTTCCTCATGATATATTCCTCATTCCTTTGCATCGCATGTCCAAAATACTTAGAGTGCGTGATTACAGTATGTGTACGTTGGAATTTCGAGTGCTTTCCATTATTATTAGTTTTAAAGTTCGGTAGATATTTTATACATCCATTAAACGCAAGTAATATACAACACGTTCAAAATAAAACAAACCCAACATATCTCTTAAGCAAGCCCGACTTATATTCACCCATAATGAACAACATCATAACAAGAAACAGTACGTACAAAAAATTTAAAACGAACAAATTAGAAACTACATAGACATCATTATTTCTGCCACCCAAGCACTTGTTATTGTAAAAGGCACAGTAGAGCAAGTATCTTGTGAAAAGAGACAGGGATAACACGATGTTTACGACGATAAGACCCACGGAGCAATGGACGAGGCAGATGCTGTTGAACCAGCAAGCTAAGAACAAAAGAACACTGGCAGAAAAGAGTAACCACATTAAATAGTGAATGTAGGTGAGGAGGATGCAGAAAGACGGTTCGTTGGTACATAGCACTGCGAGATCGCCTTCGGGTCCTGTAACAAAATTTGGAATTAGTTTGGAACGATATTAAGGCTGATTCTCCAGGGTAACCCGCGATTATAGTTCTGTATGTTCTCCAGTATTTGACAACCTAGCACTTGTCTGCAAATTGCCAGAAGCCTAAGAAAATTTGATTTTCGCCAAGTCCATAAGAGTCGATGAACGAATTTTTGACCTTTTAAAACAAAACCAAACTTGATACATATTTTCATATTTCACATGATCGACCTTTGCTATGGTATACATTTTATTCTTCTAAGGTCCATGTTCACCAAAAAGATGACGGTCTGATTATCTAAAAACAGCTGTCACTGTGACATGTTCCGATACAAAAATGTGTTTTAAACAGCTGTTTTTAAATAATCAGAACGTTATCTTTTTGGTGAACATGGGCCTAAGGGCCGGTTTCCCAATCGCCAGTTAACTTTTATCCGACGAATAAGTTGGACATTTTGACAGTTTTTGTATGGACACTCTGTCAAAACGACAGATTTGATCTTCAGATAAATACCTAATGATTGAAAAATCAGCCCTTAGTCTAATATTACTCAAATGAAATGTAAACAAGACCATCATTTAGACTTGTCTTTTTAATTTAATTGGATGAAGTAAAGTGCGAGTAATCGTGTATCGGGCGGGCGAAATATCTATTGTATATCAAAGTGTGAAATATATAATACATCTTTCCGAAATTTAAATGCGCTATCTACGAATAAAACACAATAAAAAACGACGTTAATCTGAACAGCATCACGAAAACCACCTTAATTGCCGCATCGTTTGTGAACAACACCATAGGCGCGGGACAAATACAAGAAGTATCGGGCTGTGGTGTGGCGCGGACGCGGCGCGGTCGCGGCGCCACTTCTTTAATACTTCATACAAAATGTACCTATGGAAGATGTGTGGCGGGAGACATACTGAGCCGTTGTGGCGGAGGCGTGGCGAGGGCGCCGCATCCTCTCCTTCGGCGCACCCGCAGTTAGCAGTGCCATGCCTAAGGCGGGAACACGAGGACGAAAATGCGTGACAATTTAGACTTTAAAGACTAGAATACGTCCACGCCTCGCCTTTCCGACAACGTTAGCGCGCCTGTTCTGCGCTGCGCTGGCACACGCCACCACTTCGCCCACTCCAGCGTTGTATTTGTCCCGCGTCTTCCACTCTAAGGCAGTGGCATTGGTGAATCTCCACGTCAGCAGATTTTCCTTGCTACATCCAACCTGGGTCTGAAGCTTAAAGACTTCCAGGTCAGCCATGTGAACTCATCTCCAGGTGGGAGAAATTCAGCAAGAGGAACGAATGGAAGATGCGCAGGCTTAAAGTCACCCAAAGGGCAATGGAAAGGGCTATACTCGGAGTTTCCTTGCGTGATCGAATCAGAAATGAAGACATCCGCAAGCGAACCAAGGTCACCGACGTAGCCCGAAGAATCGCCAAACTTAAAATGCAGTGGGCAGGGGACAGATGGCCGATGGAGTACAAAAGTTCTGGAGTGGCAACCGCGAACTGGAAGATGTTGCGTTGGAAGACCTCCCACTAGGTGGACCGATGACCTGGTGAATGTTGATGTCGTTGATGATGATGAATGATGAACGAATGGAAAAATAAAAGTAACTACTTACCAGCAACGTAATAAATTAGATCAACAACAGGTCCAAGAAGGCCTGAGACTAATAAACAGGCTATGGCCAGTATAAAGTTATAAGTCCTCCAAATTATACGGAAGGTAGGTAGTATCTTGCACATTGTAACTTAAGTTTTTTGATACCAAAATAGAGGCAAAATTCTTCGGCCAATTCTTTCGACGTACTATTAATAAAATTCTAGAATTCTGGGTTGTTTTTTTACATTTTTTATAGTTAACTTTTTATGACGTTCGCTGAAGATTTTGACTAACAACTAACACAACTAAGTTGTCATTTTTGGTTTTTTACATTTCAAGTTTTTTTTTGTCAGTCTGAACTAAGGTCTTTTTAGTCGTGACTAATCAGTGGTAATTCCGTATTACATGGCTATACTATAATTGAAGTTGTACGTTCTTAGATGGGAAATAAAAAACATACGGTGTTATTACGCACACTCACTCGCATACACACTCTCACACTCACTCTCATACACATACACACTCACACTCATCACTCACACACTTTTACACTATTTTTCATGTTTTAGATCTTAATGTTACCCTGTTTTAAATTAAATTAAAATTAAAATAAACAATAGTGATAAAGTTAGAAATTAAAATTAAGTATAAGTTTAATAACCCATGTGACGCGCGCCAGGTCTTTTGATCCGAATTTTGAAACTTCCCGCGCGCCGGAGAGCGTCGCGTCGCCGAGCGCCATAGAGCGGGGCGGCACTCGACGAATTCGAAGGCTTCCCGCCAGATTTTTAGATTAATAGACTAATCTTATATTGTCACTTACGGGATATCTTCCGTGATTATTTGGTATTTTGATTCCCGTTCCCGATATTTCGACGCTGTTGCAAGCGCCATGATCGCGGGTTGACTGGAGTATGCGGGTGGATGTAAATTAAATTGTTACGAGCAGACAAATCTGTCTACCCTCTTTCTTTGTCTTTTGCTACGCGCACTATTGGAACTCGACACTAAGTCACGACAAAACGCACTCACAGTATCACCAAGTTTTTTGGAGTTTTTTGTATGATGCCGGCTGCTACTTTTGAGCATACTCAAAACTGGATTCCACGTACTCGACAATTTGAAGCCATCCTCTCGATAAGTAAATAAGTCAATATAAGTTTAGTTTTAAACCGTGAAAGCCTAAAACAGTCTAATCTGTGATGTATAGAATCATAGAGAGTAAGAAAGATTTGTAAAACGTGTCTAAGAACTTGTAAATTGTTAACTAATTGAAATTAATAGACTTTGATATATGAAACGGTGTTTTATTGGTGTGAACATTAAACCCACATATTTGTTACTGCTGTAATTATTGTGCTAAGGAAGAGCGGGGTCTCCTAACACAGGCAAAATTTGCTTAAAAGGAGTCCCTAAACACAATCACCCATTTTTGTAACAAATTTCGTGAATCACCCACAGCTGCGGTCACTGCCTTTGTGATTATTTTTCACCAGTCTCAAAAAATTCTGCAAACCTTCAGTAACCAAGATTGCTATAACGATTTGATACAATCTGTCCATTAAGTTGGCAATCGACCACGTGATGTTATGGCTTCCACTTCATTATCAACTCCTTTTTTTTTAGGACGGGAAATCATCAAATAACTTCTTCCACTCTGGGAGGAGCGGACGGGAGTGGCAGACTTTTACCCATCCATGTTACTTCCTCGCCCTTTATGTTCCAGGGACGCGGCATCTCTTTCGAACAGGCCCGCAACCCCAGCAGGCTTCGGCCCTTGTGGGCACTGTGCTGACATCTCTTTGAGGCGCGCGTGGAACACAAACGCGCCGTCGACACAGCCTGTCGTCGTCTAGCTAGCCCATAGCTAACCGTCCATAGGCCCGCGTCTACGGTGGCCGGTAGCCACCACGTGGCCCCCGACGCCCGGTGCGTCTCCCGCGGCGGCTGGGGCGAGAGGCCCTCTCCCTCTATCGTTCCGCAACTTGAAGAAGAAAAAAGAAAATGTATGCAACAAGCTTGTATGTAGCGCGTTTTGTTGCGTTTTAGCACTACCTAACCCATTTCGTCGGGGGGTTCTCTATCCTAAATGACCACACTCATTACGGGACACTACCCCGACTGGCCGCTATCTTAAAGAAATCTGGTTAGACCCCCGGCCGTCCGAGCAAACTTTCTTCCTGTCTTCGACCAAAAGTCGTTTCTGCGGCCAAAAGTCGTAGTTGCAGGCCCATAGTGCACGAGTTCCCTTAGAAAGCCTCCAAGAGGATAACTTAAAGGGGCCGGCGGAGCATACGTTTTTCATTCAAACGTAATATCTAAATAATAGTGGTAATTATTTCGATTGTATTACAGAATATCTAGGTTCCCAAATATATTATTTTGAAAGGATGGTGAGATAAAGACGAGATTATTATAAGGAAATTTAAAATTACTATAGAAAACTCATAACTCTTGATTAAATCAGTGTCCATTAAAAATATATCCAAACCTGAACAAATAGCAAACATTTTTAATCATTTCTTTGCGTCTATTAGAGAAAACAGCAACAATTCATCTGGTAGCTCTACGGGGAATACCTCTGTACTAAATCCCACAGAGAACACGATGTTTCTTGGCCCAATAGATGCTTCGGAAGTAAACAAAATAATTAAAAACTTAAAAAACAAAAGTAGTCACGGGATCGATGAAATACCACCAATGCTTTTAAGACAATGCGCTGATGAACTTACCTTACCGTTTTACCTGCTATTGAACCAGTCTTTTGATGAAGGTATCTTCCCTGATTTACTAAAAATATCGGTAATCAAACCAATCCACAAAAAAACTACGAAAACAGATTAAACATAACTATCGTCCTCCAGTAGCTCTTTTACCAGCAGCCTCAAAAATCTTTGAGAAAGCCATGGTCACACATGGCTTTCTCAAAGATTTTTGAGGCAATCCGTTTTGTGAAAAATACTATATATTTGATGAATGCCAACACGGGTTCCGAGATGCCCTTGTATATCCAAGAAGCCCTTAATATTATTAGTAACGAAAATAAATAAATAAATTTCGCTGGACATAAACACACAGCGCCATCTAGTGCCACACTTAGCAAGGCTTGTGTCATGGACACCAGATAGTTGATTTACTACATATCGCTGCCCTAGTTAAACAGTAAGATGTAGAACAAAGTATGATTTGAGTTATTCATACTTTTATGATTTTAGTGTCATTAATTCACTCGTTGTTAATTGAAATGTGGTTGATTTTTTAAAACTATAGCTTAGTTTAATGTGTTACGGAGTTATTTATATTTCAATATGAATAACATATAATGTATAATATTTTTAAGGCTTTTAATAGTAAGATAACCGTATATTGAACTCAGACTAAATTAAACATGTTTTGTGATTTTAATGTTGTCTCTAAAATGGTTTGTTAAAAATTAAGTCTATATTGTAACTCATAGAGTTTTTGTTTTTTGTTTTGTTAAAGAAATACTAACGATTTATCCAACCAAGCTTCCAAATTTATGTAAAATCAACAGAGATCGACATAATTTTAAGATATCTTAGTATTACAGCACATCGAAATTTGAGAATGTAAGTTGTCCGACAAAATCCGCGGAAATGTTTGGTAATAGGAAAATTAATTAAAAACTGAGAAATTAGTTTGCTTGTAATGTGCTATTTATTACCTAGTGTCATAATTTCACAAATCAGTATCATATTATCAGTTAAAATCTTATTATTATTATTGCACAAGTCAGGTTTAACTATTATAATAATTAGTCAGTGCTATAATGTTATTCATTTGAATCTTAATGGCACAAATAGGTAAGTCTTATAAAGCAGCTAAAATAACGTATTATAATAAAATTTAAATAATATGTAATTAATTAATAACAATAGTGAATTAATTGTTTTATTTAAAGACCTTAAAATAACCTATCATTCTTCTATTTACTATATCAGAAAATTCTTCATAGATTTTTAATGAAATATAAAATATCCCTAGATTCTGTTGATGTGTGTATATACTAGCATGATACTGTTTTGAAAACATAATACAATTGGTTTGGCTCGATAAAAAGAAATCACGAACTTATCTTTAAAAATATCTTTCAAACAATAAAAAACATACTTAAGGGGCCGGCGGAGCGTGCGTCGTTCATACAAACGTAATACCAAAATAATTCGTAAACCAAACACATTCTTAAGAAAGTGTGCATTTATTTAGATTGGAATCTATACTATAATATTATAAAGCTGAAGAGTTTGTTTGTTTGTTTGTTTGTTTGAACGCGCTAATCTCAGGAACTACTGGTTGAAATTGAAAAAATCTTTTTGCGTTGGATAGTCCATTTATTGAGGAAGGCTATAGGCTATATAACATCACGCTATGTCCAATAGGAGCGGAGCAGCAATGAAAAATGTTACAAAATCGGGGTAAATTTTATTCCCTTTGTGAGCTTTTTCTCTCTTATGTGACGCAGACGAAGTTGCGTGGGTCAGCTAGTACATAATATCTAGGTTCCCAAATATGTATTTCGAATGGACAATGATATTTAGACGAGATATGAGATTTTTTTAATTTCTATAGAAAACGTATTTATCTCATAACTCTTGTTTAAATTAATGTTCATTCATAATATATATTTGGGAACCTAGATATTATGTAATCCAATCGAAATAAATACATACTTACTTAAGAATGGGTTTGGTTTACGAATAATTTTGGCATTACGTTTGTATGAACGACGCACGCTCCGCCGGCCCCTTAAATGCATGCGATCATTCTGATTTTTTGGCAAATAATTTTACAAGCAATATATTAGCATGATACTGTTTTAGTTTTTTAATACAATCAATAGTTTTTTTTGTAAATTGATCGAAACCGCTATTTGGCCCGCAGTGGCTATCGTAACAACCACTTTGTAGTGCAAGCTAATTAGAACTTTATTCTAACAGCATTTCAAACGAAGTTCAAACCACCACAAATAGAGTTGTTAATTTAGCTCGTCTCAGCGCCTTAACTTTAAATTTTATTTTCAACAACTTAAAATTAGAAACATTTAACGAATTCACCTTACTCGGACTAGTTATAGACACTCACATAAACTGGAAATCACACATACAGAAAACTCACTCAAAGATTTCAAAATTTTCTTACGCCCTTCGTGAAATAAAAAGACCACCAATCTACAAACAGCTCTCTCCACCTATTATGCTTATGCCTACGCATGGCTTAGCTATGGTGTCACTCTTTGGGGAAACAGCACAGATGCACAAACACTTTTCACCCTACAAAAGAAATTGGTCAGAATCCTGATAAACATTGAGCAGACTGATAGCTACAAGCCAGAAAACATAATATTTTAACCCTTCCCTGTATTTACATTTTAGAAACATGCAAGTTTGTGCGAAAACATCAAGAATTTTATTCAAAACGTGAAGACATTCAGACACGCTATCTACTCAGACACCGATTTAGACTGAACATACCAAGTTCCCGATTAAAAATTCACTCAAAAAGTCCCTACGTTATGTAAAAAGTATACAATAAACTACCCGCTACAAAAAAAAGAAGAAAAAATTAACACATTCTTAAAAAAACTTAGACAATTTTTGCTAAATAAAAGCTACTACAAATGAATATTTAAGTGATAGACTTATAAAGTAATAACTAGTCATAAATGTCTAGGCTATATATTTTATTTGATTATTAATTATTATTTATTTTTATTTAATTTAATTTAGAGGTACCTAAAGGGTGTAAAACACCTCTTTACGAAGCCGAAAGGCACTTGTTTTCCCCATCATTGCGATCATTTTTTTGTTTTACATCATACGCGAACGGGAACCTTCTTTCTACGGAGATATGGAGGGTCAAAGTTACAACTTTTTGACAAGTTTTTTTTTGTAAGATTTTGACCAATAGCACCTCCACGACCCCCTAACTATTCAATCATCCATCAGCACAATGTTTTAAGAGCATTACATTGAGTTCTACCACAAAACATGATTTATAACCTCAAAAAAAAAGTTGTTTCCCAGCAATAATTTTTGCGTAAAGTACTTGGTTTGATGTACAGAATACTTGGTTAACGGCTTTGTGATGAGGTGGTTTACCCCCTGTATTTATGTTGTATACCATTGATTGATTTATTTTATACTATTAATTAATATTTTGTACTAATGCATTATTATAATGATAATTACTAATTACACATAATTAATAATAATTTTAGACTATAATTAATATTAATCTCAGAAAGTATCTACCTCCTACGTTGTACAATTTACAAATCCTTCCTCTCTCCTAACTCACTTATTTTGCTGTGCCCGACAGGGTCCATGTGATCTAGTTATAAGTTTACCACCTAAGAATACATGTGGAATGCAATAAAGTATTGAGTATTGAGTTCTACTAAACAAGCCCTTTTATGTTCAGCGATATTTATTTATTTGTTACTCATATTGGGGAAATTGTTGTTGTTGCGTCGGGGGCTAAAAATATAAAAGTTTGTAAGTTTAGATGCTGGGGGTAATCTTAGGAACAGCTGAACCGATTCCAAACAATCCTTCACTTTTTTTTGTGCTATAATAATTATTAAGAATAAAATTCTTAATAATTCATTACAATCTAGCCTAAAAGACTAATAAGCAATTTAACTCTAACTTAATATGTTACGTGACAGAATATGTTAAAACTAAGAATAGTGTTCATTTGCACTTTTACACAAGTCCGTAGCACTTTCTTAGAGTCTAATATAATTTGTAAAACACTATGTAAAACAGCATTGTTACTATTACTCATTCACTTTGTACACTACACTAATTCAAAAGGTTTAGTTCTTTTTAGCCTACGCACTAAGTCTGTGTTGTCTAGCAGCTGGATTGCCTCAACATTCACGTGTCGATGAAGTCTGTGTTCGTGGGCTTCAGCAAGGATAATGGTGGTGACGAAATCCATGTTAAGGTCACGATGAAGGTCGTCATTTCTTATGTACCAGGGTGCATTGACAGCATCCCTAAGTACTTTATTTTGAAATTGCTGGATTATTTTGACATTGCTCTGTTTAGTACAGCCCCAAAATTGGATGCTATACGTCCAATCCTTCACTGATGAAATACTACATTATCCCCAAGTATCACAAACCATAATTACAGCCTCGATTATTTGGGTTTTATCCGCAGCTCACCTTTTGTATAAAGAGGGCAACAAATAAAACAAACCAAAAATTTCGTTTCCTTTCTGAACTTAAACAAAATAAATACAAACACACCCAAAATTAACAAATAAATAACGTTCAATAAATTCAGAATTAGCGCTTCGGGCACATCACTAGTATCCGAATGTCCGAGACATAGACTATCGTATATGGTACAGTACACTAGGAAGTATATCCCGGTAACAGCCGCTACAGTCATGTTAATACTAGTCATGATGATAAACCATTCCACGCCCAGGTATCTTTTTGTTAAAATGGTGATTAGTAAAATGGAGTTGGTGATGAATAGGAACCACATTAACGTCGACATCACCAAGAGAAGGTTGGCGAAAGCCGGCTTTTCTAGTACTCGTTTGTAGCTGTAGTATTTGGCTGTGGACAAGGAAAGATAGAAAACCAGTGAAAAATTACTCTATACTTCACATACATTATAATTTTATAATATAATATATAATTATAATCTATACTAATATTATAAAGCAGAAGAGTTTGTTTGTTTGGTTGAACGCGTACGTTAATCTCAGGAACTACCGGTTCGAATTGAAAAATTCTCTTTGTGTTGGATAGTCCATTTATCGAGGAAGGCTTTAGACTATATAAACCCACGCTACGATTATTAAGAGCCGAACAGGAACGAAAAATGTTGCAAAAACGGGGATTTATTATTCTTTCGTTTTCTCTCTTAAGTGACGCAGACGAAGTTGCGTGGGTCAGCTAGTAATATAGAGGGTGGAGCTAAGAGCTCGTGGCTAAATAATATCAGCCACTCGGGTCGATTTTCAGGTTAAGCCGTGGTTGACTACATTGGTCTGTGGATAACCATCCATTACCTACATACCGAGATTCCTCCGTGCCTCAAAAAAGAACGATAAGAAGCCCTGGCTTGGTCCCGGAATTTGTGAATTGGTATCAAAATTTCACGAAAATGCTTAGTTTAGCTTTCAGCTTAACTTATTTTAACTATTATATGTATAAAATAACATATGACATACTAATATACAACATTATTTTTTGTTTACACTAAACCCGAAAAGGGGTCATTGTACTCATCATTTTGAACAACTTTTTCTATGGGACGAACCTTGAAATCGCGAAAAAAAATCAGCTGTTCCCTACATTTTGACGAGTTATGCGAACATAAATGTAGGGAACAGCTGATTCTTTTTTCGCGATTTCAAGGTTCGTCCCATAGAAAAAGTTGTTCAAAATAATGAGTACAATGACCCCTTTTCGGGTTTAGTGTAAACAAAAAATAATGTTGTATATGTATATCTATAAGTACTAATATTATACAGAGTAAAGATTTGATTTTTTGTTTGTGTTTGTTACAATTTAACTCAAGAACTACTTAACCGATTTTTAAAATTCTTTCACCATTAAAAAGCTGCATCTTTACCTAGTAACATATTATGCTACAAAATATATTGTTGTCATGCAAATTAGCCAAGTTATTACAATTTTCGCGGGTATAGTCGCGAGCGAAGTGCTAGTAATGTATAACTGCTAGTAATGTATATTGACGACCTGATTGGCGTAGTGGTAGTGACGCTGCCTTACGTTCTTAGGGTCCTGGGTTCGAATCCCGGTAGGAGCAAATGTTTGTGTCATGAGCACGGACATTTGTTTCCGAGTCATGGATGTTTATATGTATAATAAGTATGTATTTACAAACACAAAAGTATATAATGTAGTATATCAACTATCTAGTGTCCACGACACAAGCTTTGCATAGTGTGGCACTAGGTGGCGCTGTGTGTTAATGTCCAGCGATATTTATTTATTTATTAATTATTTATAAATTACCTTCATTAACTCCAAAAACCACCATGATTGTGTTTAGAGGTCCATACATAAAAGAAATATATATAATGAACAGACATATTCCTATGGTATATGTTCTCCAGGATTCGTGGGTTACATAGTTACCCATTGTTTTACTCTAAAACACGATTTTACAAACATTATTTACAAATTCCATTAGCAAAGAGTAGAATATTCATATCAAACAATAAGCACTCTAAGCTGCTCTGTGATCAGTCATTTGACATAGCCACAGAGTATATAATCACAACGTTTAGACCAATATAAGTTCCTTGGTTTAGACATAGCTTTTATGACAGATTGACAGATCAGGTTTATTTGGTATGTCAAGGCTCAAATCGTGGAACTAATAAGTACTAATTGTGCTTATCTGCCGAAAATCACTATCCAATATTTTTTTTTATTGTATTGTATTGTACAACGGGCTGGTGTTCGCAACTCCACGTCAAAGCGCGTATTTTGCGTATGGGCTATAATCTACCACGCAGGCCCAGTGGCGCTTGGTAGATGCCACATGTCTTCGGTTTTTTGGTTTTAGGACATGCCGGTTTCCTCACGATGTTTTCCTTCACCGTTTTTGAGAGCAGTGGTGATGAAATAAATTACACAAAGTAATGCGCCTGCCTGGGTTCGAACCCTCGACTGACTGTTCGTAAGTCAGGGCAGCCACCACTGGGCCATCGCTGCTCTCTATTTTTTTTTAATATTGAGAAAAAACATTCTGTCATTTGTGTGTCAAAATCTTTAAGTAAACAAGAAGCTTAAAATTAAACTTTGAGAACTATATAATATCTCAATCAGACCAACAAACGTGATACTAATTCTATCCTCGACTTTTAGAAGGTGGTACCAAATACCGCAAAAATGGCCAAAACGGAAAAATTAGTATATCAAGAACCTACATGGAGAACCTATAATATCGTTCTGTCAAGCTGCTGTATTGTAATTTCATTAATATTTGGTATTGCCAATAAAATATACGCTTTTGCAGGTAAGATTTTCACATTTCAAAGTCACATGTGATTAGAAACCCGTGCAAAAGCCGCACTTGCTTGGGCTGGGTCGTGGATGGGTGGTCAACCATTAAATAACGAGTTCCCTCCGTGCCTCGGAAAGCACACTATAAGACCACGCTTTACCGCGGCCCCGGAACATAAATGGCGAGAAAGGTACATGGACGGGTTTTGATTTCCCATCCTAAACAAAAACAAAAAAAAAGACCGTCCCTGAGGTCCTACTCTCTAACGCTTCGCCCGTATATTCGGATCTATACGTCCTTTTCACTCGCACTCATCGGCAGACGAGCGCGAGAGAGACGGATAGATCCGAATATACAGACGAAGCGTTATAGTAGGGCCTCTTGTCCGAGCGGAGTGTCGCCAGCATCACAATCCATTGCCCGTTGCTCGGAAGCGGCACGGAAGCGTGAGTGTGTCCATACTAAATTGCACGGTCGACACTCGACTTGGACCCAACGCGGTCTAGCGTGAGTCAATCTCAAGCTGTTGGTCCCGGCTGTCAATTGTAGATCTTTGGCAGTCGTTACAGGTAGTCAGTGACACGAAAGACGGACAACCAGTCAATGGTATCGTATTACCCAGTGCTAACTGGGTTGTGGAGGTCAGATAGGCAGGCGCTCCATGTACAATATTGGTAATCAGCTGCATCCGGGTTGACTGGAAGCCGACCCCAACATAGTTGCGCCATCCGTCCGTCTTATGACGACAGATTTTGTCGACGGCGCGTTCGTGTTCCACGCGCGCCTCAAAGAGATGTCAGCTTATAGGAAGGGGTCAAGGGCCGAAGCCTGCCTGGGCTGTGGGACAGTCAGAAAGAGACACCGTGGACCCGGAATGTAAAGGGCGAGGAAGGAACATGGATGGAAAGTCTGACACTCTCCCGTTCCGCCCAGAGTGAGAGGAGTCTTTTGATGATTTCCCATCAGAAAAAAAAAGACGATGACACGGAATATCTTCCGTCACTGTTGCTTATTTTAACCACCATAGTGTCTTAATTAAATTCTGTTTTGACCGATTCCGTTCATCATCTGCCTAGCCTTTTCCCAACTATGTTGGGGTCGGCTTCCAGTCTAACGGCATGCAGCTGATTACCAATATTTTACATGGAGCGCCTGCCTATCTGACCTCCACAACCCAGTTAGTACTGGGTAATACGAGACCATTGACTGGTTATCAGAATTTTTGGGCCACAGACTACATGTAACGACTGTCAAAGATCTACAAATAACAGCTGGAACCAACAGCTTAACGTGCTTTCCAAGGCACGGAGAAAACTCGGTATGTGATGGGGGTCACACATCCACTGACCAACCTACGCAAGCACAGCTTAACCTGAAGATCGACCCGAGCCGCTGTTATTAAATAACCACGAGCCCGAAGTTGTTTGAGCTGGAAGCCGACTTGAATATGGTTAGGAAAAGGCTAGACAGGAAACCACCAACCTGAACCGTACAGGTCTATGTGGAAAAATAAATAAAATCCTAATTAGACTTATATTGTCACTTCGGGATATCTTCCGTGATTATTTATTATGTTGAGCTCCCGATATTTCGACGCTGTTGCAAGCGCCATGATCGCGGGTTGACTGAACTATGCGGGAGGATGGAAATTAAATTGTTACGAGCAGACAAATCTGTCTACCCTCTTTCTTTGTCTTTTGCTACGCGCACAACAGCGTCGAAATATCGGGAGCTCAACAGCATCGAAATATCGGGAGCTCAACAGCGTCGAAATATCGGGAGCTCAACATAATAAATAATCACGGAAGATATCCCGTAAGTGACAATATCAGTTTAGTTTAGTTTTAAACTGTGAAAGCCTAAAACAGTGTTTAAAATCCTAATTGTCTTTTTTCTCCACAGTTCCTGAAAGTAACCTCGCCAAGTTATGCAGCCAAGACCCCAACCACTCCACGCTAGAGTCCTACATCAGCTTCATGATGTGGATCCCGTTCTTCACCAGCCTGCTGCTCTTCCTTGCGTGTTGGTACAACAGCACCCGCCTTATTCATTGCTGTATAGGGTTCATTGTTGCTGATCTGGTCTTGTCTTTTGTTGTTGTATGAGAACGATTGAGAGGCTTTCATACGTAAACTGATTCTACCTCTGTGATAGTCAATTCACCATTCCACCGTTTTTTGAAACCACCATCATGCTGTTCCCAGAGTATCGATAATATTGTTCCTGTTAGCCTGATTCATAAAAAATGTGTCTAAATTGTATGTAAATTTGTATTGTCACTTACGGGATATCTTCCGTCATTATTTATTACGTTGAGCTCCCGATATTTCGACGCTGTTGCAAGCGCCATGATCGCGGGTTGACTGGAGTATGCGGATGGATTGAAAGAGAAAGAAAAAAAAAGAAGAGAAACAGGGTAAACAGATTTGTCTGCTCGTAACAATTTAATTTCCATCCACCCGCATACTCCAGTCAACCCCCGTATCATGGCGCTTGCAACAGCGTCGAAATATCGGGAGCTCAACATAATAAATAATCACGGAAGATATCCCGTAAGTGACAATATAAATTTAGTTTTAAACCGTGTAAGCCTAAAACAGTGTTTAAATTGTGTGTGTGCAAAACCCACAGACATCGCACGTCCTCTAAAAAACTGTCTTAACACAAATATACAGTAAAACTTGGATAAGTGGGACCTGGATAAGTGAGAAACTTCCATAGCTGGAACTCATGGCTGAGGTCCCGATACTTATGCCTGGATATCTGAGAGACTGGGTAAGTAGAATACCTCGAAACCCATTTGCAGATTCCTTGAATGTCCCAGTTATCCAGGTTTCATTGTATTAGGTTTTTAGATAATACCACACTCGAGAACAAGTTTGTCCTTGCTCTTTAATCGAAAATAAAATGCCGTAAGTGTATTGTGTATTTTAAGTATGGCACAAGCGAAACTTTTTTACGTATGGGATCGTTAAGGACATTAAAAACTATAAATGCGTGTCTCAAAACTGCTATTTTTGTGTTATGACAGTTTTTAGAAGACCTGCGACATTTCAAAATACGGTCAATGTTTCATCGGTAATTTTAAGCTGCTGTTTCCTTTACAAGTATAAAAATCTATAGAGTGTTTCCTATAAAAAATGTTAATAGGTAAGAACAGCAATTTTTAATAAATATTTTCGATAAAAAAATCTACGGGGTTTACAATTATGTACCGGATACGCGCTGTCCTTTTCACCCAGTAGTTAAGCCATTTTATATTTCGTTATAGTAAAATGTTCTCCAGTATCATTTTGTCTCATACAAAACTGATTTGATTGATACTAGCTATCAACTACTGAAGGGCCAATATAT
Organism: Xestia c-nigrum; assembly: GCA_916618015.1. Taxonomy (NCBI): domain Eukaryota; kingdom Metazoa; phylum Arthropoda; class Insecta; order Lepidoptera; family Noctuidae; genus Xestia; species Xestia c-nigrum. The sequence goes on from OU745273.1 coordinate 12,696,373, forward strand.
AGATCACATTTGACATCTGGCAGTTCCAAGTAAAGGTACCTATTTTGCCATTACTATAATAAATATATAATCGTAACTGAAAAGTAACTTTGATAAAAAAATATTTAGTTAAGCCGAAGCCAGGGGTCATACAAAAATCTTTCATGCCCATTAAATGTGTTGTATGAATGTAGACACGTTTGAACTACCAGACTTTTAAAACAAAAACAGACTAAAAAGTACACATGAGTAATATTGTTTTGCCTGCAAAGGTGGTATTAGACAGTAACGAGAATATTTCCGAGTCATTTAGTTAAATGCGCTGAACAACTGATTTAGCTGCAGACAAATAGACAAATGAGTTGAGTACTTCATTACGAAGTACAGGCGAATGGGAAACTGGAATGTTTGTATTTTTTTTTTCACGTTTTTTTTGTTTTTTTTTTATATTTTTTTTTCTTTGTAGATTTTATTTTGTTATATGTCGGGTGTTTGATATTTATTTTTTCCCAGGATATTTTTTTTTTTTTTGTTTTTGTTGTTTTTTTTAGCTAATGTTTGATCATTCTTTTTCCTTGGATAAAAATAACGTTGTTGAAACCGAATGGGCTATGTTTTGTTTTAGTTTTAATTTAAATCCGTGGTGTATTAATAAAGTAAACATTGTATTCTCAAGTAGTTTTATTTCGTAAGCATATAACTCGGTATTTATTTATATTTTGTATATTAAAACTAATACATCATCATTATTTATTTGCTTAACCTTTTTCCAACTATGTTGGGTCGGTTTCCAGTCTAACCGGCTGCAGCTGAATACCAGTATTTTACATGCAGCGACTGCCTATCTGACCTCCACAACCCAGTTAGTACTGGGTAATACGATACCACTTGGTTGTTGTCGGCAGTGCGAGCGACCGATTTTGACGTCAAAGGACTAAACCTATCAGGACAAATCGCAAGATTGTCTTTTAAAGAAAGGATCACATAAATTTGAGTCAGTCAGTGCAGGCATTTGCCAGTTATCGTGTAGCTCGACTTATAACTCAAGCACCCCAACATTACGACGATCAATACCAATGCCCTTGCATTGGCAAGACAGATGCATAGGCAGATGATGATATAATGCCCTTATATTATATGATCATCTGCCTGCCCTTTCCCAACTATGGTGGGGTCGGCTTCCAGTCTAACCGGATGTAGCTGAATACCAGTATTTTACATGGAGCGACTGCCTATCTGACCACGTAACCCAGCTTAGTACTGGGTAATACGATACCCCTCGGTGAGACTTGTTGCCGGACTTTTTGGGCCACTGACTACCTATAACGACTGTCAAAGATCTACAAATGACAGCCGGGACCAACTACTTAATGTGCTTTCCGAGACATGGAGGAAACTCGATATGTAAGGGTGGTCACCCATCCACAGACCAACGTAGGCAAGCGTGGCTTTACCTAAAGATTGACTCGAATAGCTGTTATTATTTAGCCAGGAGCTCAAATTAAAGACAATATCATCATCATCATCTGCCTAGCCTTTTCCCAACTATGTTGGGGTCGGCTTCCAGTCTAATACAATAATACTCACAAAAGATGACTCCAGTACTAGAAACAAAACAAAATGTAACATCTGAATCCACTCCCGCCTGCCCCTGTACACAAAAGTATGCACAAAAATGTTCATTAACAGGCGAAGGTACGGTTAGACACAAAACGATAACTGCACCGCGTACGGTCGGCAGCAGTTTAGTGCATTGTTGTTGTTAAGTTAGAAAATTGAAAATAACTGGCTGAGTAAGGGTGTGTTTGAATGGGCAGTTCATTTTGAAAAATAATATTAAGGCGATTACATGAGCTAAACGCGAGTTTTATAATTACTAAAAGTGTTTGATTCACTGCCATTAACGAGACCAGAAAAATATTGTGATATTCTTCAGGATATATGCTAGCATGGTAGTGTTTTGAAAACATAATACAATTAATTTGACTCGATTAAAAAAATCACGAACTTATCTGTAAAAATGTCTTTCAAACAAAAAAACACTTTCAATATGTATGCAATCATTCTGATTTTTTGGCAAATAATTCTACAAGCAATATATTAGCATGATAGTGTTTTAATTTTTTAATCCAATCAATAGTTTTTTTGTAAATCGATCGAAACCACTCATGTCGTGCTATTTGGCCCGCAGTGACTGACGTAACAACCACTTTGTAGTGCAAGCTGATTAGAACTTTATTCTAACAGCATTTCAAACGATGTTTGATCCACCACAAATAGAGTTGCTAATTTAGCTCGTCTAATTGAAGATAGGCAGCAAGCAATTTGATACAAGCAATGATAGCGTAGTCATGTGCCCATCGGACTGTCAACTCAGAGGTCCCAAGTTCGAACTCAAGACACGTACCTCTGAATTTGTTATATCGAATTCATGTGCTTATTGAATACTAGCGAACTTCACGCGGGTTCACCCACGTAGTGCTCGTTCCCGTGGAAGTATGGGGATATACTGTAGCCTATGATACTCAGGGTGAATGTAGCTTTCCAATAGTGAAACAGTTTTAGAATTCGGCACAGAAGTTTTTGAGTTAATTCATTACAAACATACACACACACACAAAGAAACATTTTCTTTCTCTTCATGATATTCGTGTGGATGGACTGTGTTAAGAAGGATATGGTAAGAAAAGAAGTGTCTGAAGAGATGACAAAAAATAGAGGAGTATGGAAGAAGAAGACATGCTGCGCCGACCACAAATGAATTGGGATAAGGGTAAGAGAATGATAATGATGATGATGATATTCGTGTGGATGTAGAAAATTCTTCACTTGCTTTGGTGAAGAAAAATATCGTAACGAATACCTGACTGAGAGATATTTCTCGACGGCATGTAAAACCAAGTCAGAGGTCTATGGGTGGCATAAAAACTCTGACACGGTGAGGCACTAACGAATGATAAAGAAATAAGGAATTAAAGTTGATAATACAGGGTGTAAACCACCTCATCACAAAGCCGTTAACCGAGCATTCTGTACATCAAACTAAGTAACTTTACGCAAAAATTATTGCTGGGAAACAACTTTTTTTTTTGAGGTTATAAATCATATTTTGTGGTAGAACTCAATGTAACGCACTTAACACATTGTGCTGATGGATAGATTGAATAGTACGGGGGCCGTGGAGGTGTCAAACGTCAAAATCTTACAAGAAAAACTTGTATTTAAAAAAAAAGCTTGTCAAAAAAGTTGTTACTTTGACCCCCAATATCTCCGTAACTATACTCGGAATTTTAATTCGATTCCAGATTTGACAATTTCAGTGTTGCAACGTAATGACAAGTACTAAATAGTGACGTTGCGAAATGATTCGATATGGAAATGGAATATTTCTAGATCGATTCTTCTCGTTTATAATTTTACTCTCGTAAACTAAGTATATCAGGAAATTAAATATTTCGCAACCGATAGAATAGAATAGAATAAACTTTATTGTACACTAAAAAGTAACACTGTAACACACTCATACATTCATTTTCTTCCACAACTTCAAAGGCCTCCAATTGCGCAGAAATTTCATTTTTCACGTATTTGTTGGCGTTGCAGATCATTACTTTTTCAGTAACAGTGAAAGCTTTTCGTGGACGATTTTTCTTGGGGACAAGAAAACATCCACGTCTTTTTGTGATGTACTTGGCTGAGGATCCATTTTGATGGAAAACCAAATCAAATAGATTCACTCAAAGTTCACAAAAAACTATAAACGTAACAACAAACACAACGTAACAACACTTTAACAAAAACCCAACAAAATAACAAAATATCGATTCGATTATCGATTTTTGTGTTCATCACTAAACTATTATATGTGGTATCATTATTTCACAAAATGACAGTAGCTAATGTCAAATCTGGAATCGAATTAAAATTCATAGTATAGAAGGTTCCCAGGTATGGTGTAGAACGAAAAAATGATCACAATTATGGGGAGAACAAGTGCCTTTCGGCTTTGTGAAGAGGTGTTTTACACCCTTTAGAAGGTATTATAACCATCATTAGAGCAGCGGTGGCCCAGTGGTGGCGGCCCCGACTTACGAACAGTAAGTCGTGGGTTCGAACCCAAACAGGCGCATTACTTTGTGTAATTTATTTCATCACCGCTGCTCTCAAAACGGTGAAGGAAAACATCGTGAGGAAACGTCCTAGAACCAAAAAATTCAAAGACATGTGGCATCTACCAACCCGCACTAGACCCGCTCGGTGGATTATACAGGGTGTCTCATTCAAATCGGTCAGTATGGGAAAGTCTGAAACTATAAGACATACGAAGATCTGTTCTGAGGAACCATGTCATCGATTTTAATAACAAGAAAAACTGCATTCATACATTTTAAAAAACATCTGTACTCCGTTCGGGAATCGAACCCGGTTATTTTGAAAAAAAAACCTACACTATTTCTATTTAGATATCGATTGTGTAGGTCTTAAGCAGTAAATGTCTGTATGAAACATGATGTCTAAAATGAATAAAATGCATTGTTTCCACATAATTTAATTTATTTTAGTAGGTGCTTGAACTGACCACGTTTACAATATTAAACAAGTTCAGGTCTCTATTTGTTTGTAATGAAGATACAAAATGCAATTGTAAGATCGGTTCCTAAAGGTGTTGAATATTGTATTGAAAAAGGCGGTGGTCACTTCGAGCAACTACTAAAATAAATTAAAGTATGTGGAAACAATGCATTTTATTCATTTTAGACATCATGTTTCATACAGACATTTACTGCTTAAGACCTACACAATCGATATCTAAATAGAAATAGTGTAGGTTTTTTTTTTCAAAATAACCGGGTTCGATTCCCGAACGGAGTTACAGATGTTTTTTAAAATGTATGAATGCAGTTTTTCTTGTTATTAAAATCGATGACATGGTTCCTCAGAACAGATCTTCGTATGTCTTATAGTTTCAGACTTTCCCATACTGACCGATTTGAATGAGACACCCTGTATATGTTATGGACCAAGTGAGTAATGCGGGCATTATACATAATGTACGAGCATTATGAATAATGTCTAGCTCTATCGGGCTAAGTGATTAATACTATCTTAACTTCATTATTTATCACAATGCACGGTCATTATTATATTTATTTATTTATTTAACACTTCAAGCACAAAGTACAGAGGCGGACTTAATGCCAACTTTATATTGCTACATGGTAATTGGGCAATTTGATAATAAAGCTAAATTTGACTCGATTTATGCCAAATAATGAGTCTGATTGCTTAAACTTTAGTTTATTTTATGTTTTATAATAATAAGTAAATTCTATATAATAGTATTAGACATGTTATGGAAATTTTGTTTTTATTTTAATATGTTTTATGTTACATTTTTAAAATGAATTTATTTAAATTTTAAATTAAAAAACTAGTGGATTCTTAATGTTCTTGATAATTAATCCAAATAATGAGTCTGATTATTTAAATGGTTCATTTTAAGTTAAATAACAATAACAATAAAAAAATAGTAGTTCAATACAGGGTGTATTTCACCTCATCACAAAGCCGTTAACCAAGCATTCTGTATATCAAACTAAGTAACTTTACGCAAAAAATATTGCTGGGAAACAACTTTTTTTTTGAGGTTATAGATCATGTTTTGTGGTATAACTCAATGTTACACACTCAAAACATTGTGCGGATGGATGGATTGAATAGTACGGGGGTTGTAGAGATATTTAAAGTAAAAATCATGCAATAAAAATGTGGTATACAAAAAAAAACTTGTCATTATCTTGCAACTTTGACCCCCAATATCTCCATAACTAGAAGGTTCCCAGGTATGGTGTAGAACAAACAAATGATCGCAATGACGAGGAAAACAAGTGCCTTTCGTATTCGTTAAGAGGTGTTTTACACCCTTCATAGCACGTAACCCCTCTTATATAGAGGAGGCTGTGTGTCCCAGCAGTGGGAACATTATAGGCTGATCATATGCATTGTAAAGCTCCCTTATTCCAAAGTTGGGTAAAATAACAGTGAATTTTACAAAACTATTCCGTGCCTCTTTTTCCATTAAACTCTTTCCCAGTGGTATATTAAGCCTATCCTGGTTTTAATTCCGCTTGTTTTTAATAATCTCTGTTATGAGTTTTAGGACTTCATTTCATGTGTGGTCAAGCGTGTGTCGGACTATTATACAATGGTTCTTACAAATAATTTACGGCCATTTTCCATCACTTACTAACAGATAACGGAAGGTTGCTATCTCTAACTGTTTGACAGTTAGATTACGAGAGTTTCAAGCAAAAGGTTTATTTGTTTTTTCTATGAATCACAATCTTCCGAGTGACGGGGATTTATTTATTTGTTATTTTTATTTATTTAAATTATTTATTTGGATCTCCAACAAAAGATACACAGATACAACATAAGTCGCAGTTATACAGAGGTTCTTTTAAGTGTGTTCCTTCAATTACAGGAGACCACAGCATGCACATAAGAACTAGGTGTTAACACTAAAAGAAAATAATTGAAAAAAGCATAAATAATTAAAAAAACAAAAACCAAAATAAAAAATTATTTGACGACAAGAAATCATATCTACATATTACAATTAAAATTAAAAATGTTTTAAAATAAACTTTTTTATTTTTTTTTTAATCATAAATTATTGTTTATTAGAGTAATCATTATTTACAATATATACACACTAACATTATAACAGAAAGAAAAAATATGTACAAATATCAAAAAAGGGTTACAGGGCATCGAAAAATTCGTCCACATCGCTGCCAACAGGAAAAGTGCCCAGAAGGCTGGCAGCATTGCCACGTTGGATGGCAATGCTGATTCTTTGGCCAAAAAATAGTCCCGCCCTCTGGTCACGTGAAGAGTCGACCAACCGTTTGGCGATTTCCCGAAATACTAGGTGGGCACTCGGACCCCATGGCCCTAGTGTTTCGACCCCAAACGGCTCAAACACATAATTACCAATTAAATTATTGTATTTGCGCCGTTTGAGGTTTTTAGCACCAGCAGCAGCCGCCCCAGCGCAGCACACCGTGCTAGGAAGATGAGATGGCGCCAGGGTGTCGACGCAAGTTGCGTCCCACACCAAAGGCCTACCCAAATTCCATGGCATTATGGTCATACCATCTGGTCTCTTGCCATCGACGCGCGCCAAGCCAGTTGGTTCTAACACAGCTGGCACCCCGGCAGTGGCAAGAGCACGACGGATGAAAATAAAAAATAAAAAATGTTGTATTAAAATTAAAATTGTATTAAAGTTAAAATTCGGTTAACGTGGCAACACTTGGCGGAGGCCTATGTCAAGCAGTGGACGTCTTTCAACTAAATAATGATGATGATGAAAACGAAACTGACTTCTAATACTAGTTCCAAGAACAGGTTAAAAGGTTTGTCTTTTAGTGTTTCATAGAAGAAGTCGTAGCTCAGACTCGTAGCGGAAGTTCGTAGCACAAGCTCGTAGCACAAGCTCGTAGCACAAGCTCATAGCACAAGCTCGTAGCACAAGCTCGTAGCCCAAGCTCGTAGCACAAGCTCGTAGCACAAGCTCGTAGCACAATATCGTAGCACAAGCTCGTAGCACAAGCTCGTAGCACAGGCTCGTAGCACAGGCTCGTAGCATAGGCTCGTAGGGAGGTTCGTAGCAATGGCTCACAGTACTAGAGATAAGGCTAGCCGCGTTGAGCCCATACAAACGAATTCCCCTGTTTTATCCCTGAAAATAAATCTAGAAGAGATTTTTATGAACTAAAATTCCGTACATTTTGACCTTGTAGGTATGAAAATTTGTGGTAAATCTCAAGTCGTTTATTGCTATATCCATAAGAGGTCGTAAATAAAAAACATAATAGAATATTGTTATACAGGGGCTAACATGACCCATTATAGACGAGGTAGTTTTACTACCGAGCTTTAACGAGGTACTTAGTAAATAGGAACCGAGTTATCCTACTAAGTATGGATGTATGGATGTATGGATGTTTGTTACTCTTTCACGCAAAAACTACTGAACGGATTTGGATCAAATTTAGCACACAGATAGTTTATTACCTGGATTAACACATAGGATACTTTTTATCCCGGTAATAAGATCCCGTGGGATAATTTCAAACTTCACGCGGGCGAAGCCGCTGGCAGAAGCTAGTAATGGGCTATAAGCGCCGTGTGTTACACCGTACTTTTCACTACAGGCCCGCATCTACGCTGGCCGGTAGCCACCACGGGGCCCCCGACGCCCGGTGCGTCTCCCGCGGCGGCTGGGAAGAGAGGCTCTCTCCCTCTCTCGTTCCGCCACCTCCTTCGCTAACATTGCCTGAGCACGCCTAAGTGGTGCTTCGCCGTAGCAGATCGGCTACGAGTGCTACGAAGCGTTAGGTGACGGTCACGAGATTTCCATGATTTTTGTTCACACAAAAAGTGCTCAACGCGCCTAAAAAGGTTTTCACTTAAAAATAAACTCTCGAATTTCGAATTGCAATACGGAACCCCAATCTTAATAGCACACGCTTAAGTTTTTTAATATGCACCTGTATGTGGGAATGCAGGAAAAATTCAAAATGGCCGCCGAGTTTGGAGTTATGTGCTCCAAGTGTTTTTGAGTCCAGAGAACTGTTGCAACGTTTGTAATGAACACATTGTTGAAAAACTGATGCGAGCATTTGGTCTTTTTTGTTTTTTAAAGTATTTTCTAATTGGAAGCTACGAGTGATAATTTAGGTAAACTTATCAACTCTAAGGTATCTTCTAGCTCTCAGTTCATTAGTTGTCAAAAAGGGGTTAAGCAGAATTCCTTTACATTATTTCATCAGAACATTCAGGGTTTTTCTTCCAAACAATTAGAAATCGAACTATTTTTAGAAAAAAACAAGTTTGATGTTATTTGTTTAACGGAACATTGGATGAAGGATTACGAAATGCAATTTAATTACGAGAATTATAGTGTGGGCAGTTGCTTTAACCGGAAGTCTAAGATGCGTGGGGGTTCGTTAATCTTAGTTAAAAATTGTTTTAAATTTAAGCCTCGTAATGATATTGTCGATCTTTCGGTTGAACATAGCATAGAATTGTCTTGTGTTGAGCTAGATAAGCATGTAATAGTGTGCGTTTACAGACCCCCTAATTACCTGAACTACTCTATCTTTGAGTCAGTAATGGAAGATGCTTTGGCAAAACTTGTAACTGGTAGTAAATTAATAATTATCTGTGGTGACTTTAATATCAATATTTTAGAGAATAATGTTAACAGGAGTAGATTTTTAAATCTCTTTAAATCATTTAATTTGACAAATGTTTTTTCAGAACCAACCCGAATTACTACAAATACTGCTACATGTATAGATAATGTTTTTTGTTGCTGCGACTACTTAGATAAATCCATCGTAAATTGCCTTCCTTCAGATCACAGCGGACAGACTGTTGCTTTCGCGTCTAATAAACAATTACAAAGAATTCAGATTCAAACTAGACAAATAACACCCAGTAAAGAAGAATAAGAATTCTTTTCGGTAGTGCACACCGAGTTCAATAATACTTTAAAACAGAAAACTAAAACTATTGCCCCAAAGTTTATTTTCAGTGATTGGGCAACACAGGGTATTAGGAAAAGTAGGGAACGATTGTTTGAGCTATACGGCCTTAAGCCTTATATCAACACAGAAACGTTTAGTAAATATGTGGCTACTTACTCGAAAATTTTTAAAAACTCTGCAAGATAGCCAAGTCTCTTTTCATTAGCAACAAGATAAAATCAGCCGATAACAAAATAAAGACGGTTTGGAAAATTATCAACAGTGAGACCAATCGATCTAAAAAACCAAGTAATGACATAACACTAGAGACCTCTCATGGTCTCGTGAGCTCTAATAACGAAGTCGCTGAAGAATTTGTAAATTTCTTTACCAGTATCCCACTTAAAACTACTGAAACCTTAAATTCCTCTCCCTTGCTCTCTATGGATTTATTGAAGGCGAACGTTTCAGCCTGTTCAAATGAATTTAAATTTCATCATGTAAACCCCATAACAATCATAAAAGCTTTTAAGCAAATCAAGATCAAATTAACTGAAGATCTATGGGGTATGTCTAACAAAGCTTGTACCTCAATTGTTGAGACTGTAGCGCCGTATTTAGCCTCAATATTTAATTTGTGCGTAGATCAAGGGGTCTTCCCGGATCTAATGAAATTCAGTAAGGTAATACCGCTTTTTAAATCCGGAGACAGTAAAGACACCAACAATTATAGGCCCGTATCCGTGTTGCCGGTTTTCAGCAAGGTGTTTGAAAAGATAATGCTCAATCAGATGCTTAACCACTTTAACACCAATAAAATCTTACACGAACAGCAGTATGGTTTCACCAAAGGACGTTGTACGACTGACGCCGGTGTCACTTTATTAAAACACATTTTTACTGCGTGGGAAGAGGCACAAGATGCCATAGGAATCTTCTGTGATCTCTCGAAGGCATTTGATTGTGTAAATCACGAAACCCTTATTTTGAAGCTTGAGCATTACGGTTTAGGTAAACTTGCGCTCAGTTTAGTAAAATCTTATCTGAATGATAGACAGCAGCATGTACAAGTAAAGGGTGTAAATTCGATGGGTTTAAAAGTAAAAATGGGTGTACCACAAGGTTCGATATTGGGTCCCTTCCTCTTTTTAGTATACATTAATGACCTACCCCATTTATTTAACAACCATCCGCAAATGGTGTTGTTTGCTGATGATACTTCTTTAATATTTAGGATAAACAGACGTGCCACAAATCTTGACGACGTAAATTTCGCCCTACTGCAGGTTCATAATTGGTTTACCGCTAATAATTTAGTACTAAATGGGAATAAAACTAAGTGCATAAGATTTGCTTTACCAAATGTCAAAAGTAGTGATTGTGACATAGTATTGAATCAAGAGAAACTTGAATTTGTCAATAAAACGGTTTTCTTGGGAATTACGCTCGACCACAGGCTACAATGGGGTCCTCATTTAACATCTCTTGCAGGCCGGCTGAGCTCAGCAGCGTATGCTGTTAGAAAAATCCGTCAATTTACTGATGTTGATACGGCGAGGATAGTCTATTTTAGTTATTTTCATAGTATTATGTCATACGGTATTTTACTATGGGGACGGGCTGCAGACATCGAGTCTATTTTTATTCTGCAGAAAAGAGCCATAAGAGCCATATATGAATTACGTAGACGCGATTCTCTAAGAGAACTGTTTAAGGAAATTAATATCATGACAGTACCTTGTCAATACATCTATGAAAACATCATGTATGTTAGGAAAAATCTGCATTTATTCAGTAAAAGAGGTGACAGACACCACTATAATACTAGAAATAGGGACCAACTAGTTCAGCCAGGTTTCAGGCTTGCTAAAGTAGATTCATCTTTCATGGGGTACTGTTTAAAATGTTACAATAAAATACCTCCCCACATTTTACAACTGAATGAGACGAAATTTAAATCTTGTGTAAAACGCACACTATGTAGGCAAGCATATTTTAAGCTGGGAGATTACATTGAGGATAAAAATGCTTGGCTAAATGCTGGTCCTGCTCCGCAACCATAGGTGCAAACTTATTGGACAATATTATTGTGGTAGCTGCAGAAGATTGTAAAAATATTCTTGCATTGTATAGACTCCATCTCTTAGTATTGTATAATTGCATAGCAAATGTGTGAGTACCATGTACTGTAAAGCTACCATTTGCATTTAGTTATCTTTCATTGACTTGAATATGCCTTGGTGGCTGAGAGAATGTCATGCTCGCTCAAATGTCTTGCTGATGGTGGCGGGTGGGTCGGGTCATTTAGTTCCCTTCAATATGGTTGAATTGAATAACGCTGATCCATGCGTCATGTTCGTGAACGGGCGCTGTCAGTCGGGACTGGTCATCTCTTAGCTGCCATGGATCATTTGAATTGCTTTATTTTATAAATTGTTGATTTATTTCTTTTTTTACTCTGGACGCTCTTATTGTGCACGTCTTTCTACATCGTTCTCACATATATGTATAATCTCAACATGAAAGATGTAACCAAGATTTTGTAACAACATTTTTGATTGAAAAGAGTGTCCATGGAGTTTCTTGCCCGTTCTTCTCCATAGAGATCTACGCTAGGGAATGGGCAACTACAGTACATTCTCAAGTTATTATGCCTTGTGTCTGTGACTGTAGCCTTTTTTTTTCGTTTTATCGACATTCAAAAGTGCCGTAATGGTCTAATTGAAATAAATGATTTGAGTTGAGTTGAGTTGAGTTGAGTTTCTAATTTTTGATAATCTAACTGACGGACGGCTAATTAGTTTTTTTATCATCTATACCTCAATTCCGAATGAGCCATGTGGTAATGAACCGTTGATACGGGTATTTGATACTAAAACATGGCCAATAGCCAGGTTTTAGAAATTTGCTTTTATATCAATAATATTATTTCTTAGAATAGTACACAACAGTAGTGTTTTTCTATAGTTTGTCTTTTTATTTTAGTATATCCGAGTTAATTTTCTTTTTACAGTAATATATAGTTTGATATTTATTTATAGTATATATATATATATATATATATATTTATTTATAGTATTTTATATATCTTTGTAGTTAACCTGAGTATTCATCGAATTATTTTCAGATGTACACCTACCACTGCTTGTCTCTGCATCACCCAAAGGTGAGGTGAAGGTAGAGAATGCCTTTGGCATTAAGTCCGCCACTGTACTATGTGCTTGAAGTGTTAAATAATAGTAGTTTATGCAACTGTGCATAATGCCTAATTATGTATAGTTGCATACACTACTTTATCTACCCAAATATCATAAGGGCTCTATGATGGGTTCAGGAACCATAGGGAAATGACCTGCATTGTTACTTGGCCCTTGATTTTTATGCCAACAGGTTATTAGTTGCATTCGTCGCTGCATTTACGATATCTGGCGGAGTATTCATGTCAATTTCTGAGTCACTATCACTCATTTTCGACAGAAATAAAGAACTTATCAGAAAATTTGTCTACTCGTAACTGGATTACTGGAAATAAAAAGCTAACGAACAAATGACAGCTCGAAATGGCGGCGTTTCGGATATCTGTCATTTTTTTTTAAATCATAGGCAAACGAACAAAGTCACTATTCTTGTGTCACTCGAGATCAAAATGTCGTGCGATTTATAATTAAAATCATACTGAATTGGGTTTTTTTTTTTTATTTTATCGATATCTGATTTAATGTAGGTGGTACTAGAATAGCACACTCACTTGAATTTGACACCTGTTCCAAATTTAAAACTCATAACGCTACTGTTTGCAGTTGCGTTATGAGTTCATTACAGTACCGTTTATTTCTGCAGGTTGGCAATGCTGGTCATTGCCTATGGTTTTTGAACGCATTAGAGAGGGTTTATGATATTTGGGTAGATAAATAAATAAATAGTATAATACATCGTGCTCGTTATGACGGCCATCAAAGTTAGCAATTGATCAGTAGCATTTGTCGGAACATAGCTATTGTCTAGAGAACACATTCTGTTCTCGGTGCCTTAAAAAAAATCACGACTTTTTGCGGTGACATAATCAAAAATTTAAGTTTTATTAACAAGTGTTGATGATGGATTCTGGCGATGGATGTATGTAGCTTATTTTATACATTGTTTTATTAATGTATACATCTTCTGAATCTTTTTTGTGGCTTACATAAGAAACAGTAAAAAAAAATCGTAGCTAGCTAAATACATGAGTAACGTTCTTATATTTCCGCACTAGTCCGATAAGAAAAATTAAGTAACAGAATCGTAATCAGGAATAATCTGGGAAGTTAATAATGAACAACAATGTTGCGGAAATAGATCGTTTTTTTAATGATTTTTTTCGTCAAATAACCCACAGTTTTAACAGCCAACCGATTAATTACTATATATCAAAACAGCATAAATTTTGTTCCAGATACATCAAATAAAATATTCACAAAGAAATAATTGTACGCCCTGTGGAATCTGGAGTAACTGGAAATGAAAGCGGAGATATCTGGACGAGGAAAATTCGGAAAATTGTGAATATACAGGGTGTCTCATTCAAATCGGTCAGTATGGGAAAGTCTGAAACTATAAGACATACGAAGATCTGTTCTGAGGAACCATGTCATCGATTTTAATAACAAGAAAAACTGCATTCATACATTTTAAAAAACATCTGTACTCCGTTCGGGAATCGAACCCGGTTATTTTGAAAAAAAAAACCTACTCTATTTCTATTTAGATATCGATTGTGTAGGTCTTAAGCAGCAAATGTCTGTATGAAACATGATGTCTAAAATGAATAAAATGCATTGTTTCCACATACTTTAATTTATTTTAGTAGGTGCTTGAACTGTGATATCTGAATCTTAATAGGTGAATCTTGGTATTTTTTTAAATGTATGAATGCAGTTTTTCTTGTTATTAAAATCGATGACATGGTTCCTCAGAACAGATCTTCGTATGTCTTATAGTTTCAGACTTTCCCATACTGACCGATTTCAATGAGACACCCTGTATAGTGATAGTGATTAAAGACGATTTTGTATTAAGTATGCTTAAATTAAACACAAAATCTATACTGTTATATATATATATATATATATATATATATATATATATATATATATATATATATATATATATCTATACTAATATAATATTATAAAGCAGAAGAGTTTGTTTGTTTGTTTGTTTGGTTGAACGCGCTAATCTCAGGAACTACTGGTTCGAATTGAAAATGTCTTTTTGTCTTGGATAGTCCATTTATCGAGGAAGGCTATAGGCTATATAACATCACGCTACGACCATTAGGAGCGTAGCATGAATGAAACATGTTGCAAAAACGGGGATTATTTTTCCTTTCGTTTTTCTCTCTAATGTGACGCAGACGAAGTTGCGTGGGTCAGCTAGGAATGGATATAGACTTATACATTTTAATAAAATTATTAAAATGTATAAGTCTATATCCATTATTTTGTGTTTTATTTAATGCCAATCGATTTTGATAACAATTTGACAACAATCAATAAATATTTTGGGCCATATTTTAGTATCAAATACACCTTAGTGCGTCGGTTCTCAGAAAAACTAGCTACCGCCGCTTATAGTCACAACCTCATCGGCAATACTGCTGTTTGTGTCATAAACCTAGTTTTCGACACATTTGCACAGGCAAAGGCATTGGTACAGTAAAAAGGAGGCTATGTGGGTTCTGGATTGTTATTATCGGTACCATATTTCTATGCTTACCAAAATTGATTTGGTTTTGTCTATCAGGGTTTTTTACCAGCATCCAATCAGTGTTGTTAGAGTTTGTGAAACGACGCCAAAAAGCAATCTTGTAGTATCTCGAAAAGTTGAACTTTACACCAGAGCCAAAAAACTATTTAAAAAATTCGTAACTCGTAAACTAGCTGAATCAGAGTGGTCATTTTTGGAACAGTTATTTCTTATAATGAAATGTGTAATTTTTCAGATGGCAATAACGATAGCATTCTAAAGTTAGTCTAATTGCGTTTTATACTAGTTACAGCAATTGGTATTTCAATTTGAAGCAGCAATTTTGCTGTATCTTGGTAGTTGGAACTTAAGGCACAAATAAATAGGTGTGGACTGCGAAAAACACTACTTATAGCGTTTTTGATGTATCTATGTATAACTTAAAAATAGTTGATTTTGTGGTATTTACAGCATTTTGAAGTATGTTTTGTTAAAAAAGTTTAGAAAAAGTCAACGACGTATCAAAAAAAAAACACATCGTAGGAAAACGTTGATCAGACCGTCTGGCACAGTATTTTTTTCTTATTTCAATGATGCAATAAAAAAAAATGCCGTTTTTCGAGATACGACAAAATCGCTTTCCAGCGTCGAAATAACTTTTACCATACCATACACCAATCGACAGTTATCGATATTTGTGTTTGAAATTCTGTGTCGTCACAAATAGCCTCCCAAATCCAAATAACCCCGCTTTACGGTACCTCAAATCCGATCACAAGATCAGATCCTTTCCTAGATTAAAAAAAAAAGGGAAAAACCAATTTTACACTGAAAACTCATTTTAATTGGGGAAACATACGATTATACATTACAGTATTACACAGAATTATAGCTAGGGTGTGGGTATTGTATAACCGGCAAAATTTTCCACAGATTTTACATAGTGTATAACAAAGTTACTCCCGCTGTCTGTTCGGTTATATCTTTTAAACTACACAACGGATTATAATGCAGTTTTCAGCAATAGATAGAGTGATTCAAGAGGAAGGTTTAGATGTGTAATTGTACACGTGTGAAGCCAAGTTAGCTAGTAATATTATTGTATTGTACAATGGGCTTAAAAAAAAGGGCAATGGAGAGGGCTATGCTCGGAGTTTCCTTGCGTGATCGAATCAGAAATAAGACATCCGCAAGAGAACCAAGGTCACCGACGTAGGCCGAAGAATTGCTAAACATAAGTGGCAGTGGGCAGGGCACATTGCTCGCAGAACGGATGGCCGATGGGGCCGAAAAGTTCTGGAGTGGCGACCGCGAACCGGAAGACGATGCGTTGGAAGACCTCCCACTAGGTGGACCGATGACCCGGTGAAGGTTGCGGGAATCCCGTGGATGCGAGTAGCAAGGGACCGGTCAATGTGGCGACACTTGGGGGAGGCCTATATCCAGCAGTGGACGTCTTTCGGCTGAGATGATGATGATGATGATGTACAACGGGCTGGTGTCCGCAATTCCACGCCAAAGCGCGTATTTTACGTATGGGCTGTAATAAACCACGTGGGCCCAGTGCGGGTTGGTAGATATGTGTCTTCGAATTTTTGGTTCTAGGACACGCCGGTTTCCCCACGATGTTTTCCTTCACCGTTTTGAGAGCAGCGCTGATTAAATAAATTACACAAAGTAATGCGTCTCGTAGTGGTTCCCAATGATTAATGAAACATTGTAGGTACTCAGATACAAGAGGTGAAAGAGAACAAATAATATCACCGTGTCGAAACTTTAGGTAAAACCGTGTTTTTTTTTGTGACAAGCCCGCCACACACACCCAAACCACTGTAACTCCTGTGCGCCAGAATCAACAGTGGCGACCATCAAAAAAGCGATCATCAAAAAAGCGCCGAGACAATGAAGCTCGAGGAAGTCCCAGAGAATGAATTTAACTGTCTTGGATCCCGCAACGAAATTAATCAAAAAGTATAGCCTAGGAGAAGGAAAAAATTTACTCTTGAATTCGACACAAATCATCTGCCTAGACTTTCCAAACTGTGTTGGAGTCGGCTTCCAGTCTAACGGATGCTGCTGAGTACCAGTATTTTACATGGAGCGACTGCCCGTCTGACCTCCACAACCCAGTTAGCACTGAGCAATACGATACCGCTTGGTAAGACTAGTTGTCAAACTTTTTGGGCCACTGACTACCTGTAACAACTGTCAAAGATACATATGACAGCAGGGACCAACGGCAACGGAAAAAATTCAGTACATAATGGGTGCTCACTCATTCTCAAATCGACCTTATCAACCGCTGTACGGTGTTTTTATTTAACTACAAACTTCTACGTTACATTGAATTTTATCCCAAAACGTGTTTTTCACTCCAAAAAAAGTAGTTTCTCAGCAATAATATGCGTAAAATTACTTAGTATGATGTGCAGGATACTTGGTTGACGGCTTCGAGATGAGGTAGTTTACACCCTGTATAAAGTTAACTATAAAAACATCGTTGTTGGTATGATTTTATGTACTTAGGAGAGGTAATCTCCGAAATTACCTACTCGTTTTACTCTAATAAAAATCGCCACCGAAAATATACACATATACACTGTTACCTAGTATCATAGTATGCAGGAGTTCCTGTACCTGATGTATAGTGCCTAGTTAGGTACTATAGTCAAATCAAAAGTCGACGAGCTGATGATTATAATAGATTTTATGTTATAACAGGTTTTATCAGTTTTACCATGGTTATAAGCACGTTACATTCGAAAATCGTTGACATGAGTATCCTAAAAATGCATGGTAAAATATCTACGTTCCTTTCACCAGATTAGCCAGTTAGTCTTAAATAAGATTTCTAAAATGGGCTTGTTGCCAAATCATACTGTTTGTTTATTGATAAACTAGTATTGACTATAATATTTAGGTACAACTTAAAAGGAAATGCAAACCTCTCAAGCGACATCTAGTATCCAGTAGCAGAACCTGAAATAATCTGTGGTATTGATGCATTGGCTGTTTCTGCATGTAAACATATTTTATACTGAATTCTGAATATTAATATATACTAGAATCGTTTTTACAAGTGTTTAGAACAAAATTTAGGAATAAAATTATCAAGCGGCACCCCAGCGCCACCTACAATCGAATAGCACAAACTAAAACTGTAATAAAATATTCAGCGCGGGCAGAAAGTTACAATGCTACAAAAATCGCCACGTCCAACCCAAATTCGACTTTATATTTAAAGAAGTAGAGTTAATAATTAATTTGGCAAAGACATCAAGGAATAACATTGCTAAAATATTTAAGGCTGTAGACGACTGAAATAGGTATATCGTTTTGCTTCGCTATTGAAAAAGGAAATTCTCAGAACAAGAAATGAATTCAGGCACACGTGTTACATACCAATAATAGTAATTCTAAGTTTCTTAAACCATAAAAACCAAACAAACTACAACCAAAAGTCAACAAAATAATTTTTATCAAAAATTTAATTGCAATGACGAGACGAAAATCAATTTTTTTCCTGCGAATTTACATCTGTCAACCGCTGTGCAACCAAGCGAGACGGCGCGTGTAACTATATAGTGTGTGAAAGAGACAACAATATTCGTCGATATAGCATCCTGTGTGTGAAACAATAGAGCATTTTGACTGAAACACGGAGAGACACTGTGAAACACAGCATCGGGCGTTCCTTTGCTATTCTTGAGGACAACGCCATCTGTGTTCCTAGTTGGAAAGCAACATTTTCTGAGTTGGTGTGCCGTATTCATAGTGCGGAGTGTAAAGTTGTGTGCAGATTTTTATTTGTGTGAGTGGACGGAGGGTTGAAACGGACGTAGCGAAGGAGAGTGGCAGCAAAAAAGTTTATTTTATGGTATAATTAATTTTGTAACGAGTGGTTATGATGATTTTGTTGAAATCTTTAAAAAGATCGTATTTCTCATTACTTCAATAACTTAGAAGTTGGGATCATTATCAACAGCCCATTAGGGGCTTCTTGCGGTTGGGTTTCGCTTAAACAAATGTAGTATGGAGCGCTTTCATAGGCAAAGAGTTCAAAGCAGATTACTCAGTTAGTTCTCTAAGAATGTCAATGCCTTTTAGTTTTGACAGATCATCGGGGAGATTAGTGTTTATTAATTGCTAGCTTCTACCCAGGACTTCGCCTGCATGCAACAAAAAAATCCTAAAACATTTGCCATCAATGAAATCGAATTACTAGTTTTAGAGATTTCCTGTTACATCCAAACTCACAAAATTTAGTTCTTTAAGGGCTTTTGAACTACTAAGCTATCGTTTTCTGTCTATACAAGCGTCCAACGGTGTATATGCCTCTGTTAGAACGCTATAAGCTAATATTGTGTTGTTGATAAGTTATTTTGGCGCCCAACAAGTTACACAGAAAATTTGTTTTTATCCAAGTAAATAAAAATAAAATTTTTAAGTACGTAATATGAAACTTTGCTGTGACTGACTTATTGGGAGATCTTTTAAAAAGACATTGTATTGAATCAAAATTGATAGTAGTATCCCTTTAATTCATTGGGGTATTTCTGCACTTTTTTTTTGTTGTTGTCATATCATCAAGATAAAAGTTGACAGTTTGATTCAAATAGCAACAAGTCTAGTCAATCTATTTTATTTAAATAATTTCTTTAATTATTTGCAAAAATATAAGTTAATTAGCAGGCAGGAAGAAAATTACTAAGCGCCCAGCATGGGTCTTGGAAATAAGAAAATATTGAATCTTTTTCGTTATAATTAAAAGAAAACCTCAGCGTAAATAACGTTTTAATTCAAATAACAACAGAACTTCCTCATTTTTCCAAGATTACCCCGTTTATAAAGACTAATCTCGGAAACTGTTTAACCTAATTTAATCAAACTTTCACCTAAATAAGAATATCTACTAATCAGGGCAAAATAATTAACAAAACCCGAGAAAAATGAAAAAATACCCAAAAATCTCACTAATTAAATCACACGGATTAACTCAAATTAATTTATTGTCAAACAGGAATTAAATTCTTTTTTTAATATCATCTCATAAGCTTTGGGTGCTGATCGTACGCCTAATCTGCGCCACCCTCCCGTAATAGGCCATCTCCTCGTTGCCATGGTAACAGCAAAGATGGCCGCTGCCCCCTTACCTCTTCCACCCGCGGCTGGGTATATAAACGTGCCCCCGAAGGCTTTACTCCAGAGCGCCACTACCTTCGTCAAAGGCGCGCGTATCGCGTTTTTCTTTTCATTTCCCGATATTTCGCAAAATTTTAATTTCCTATATTTTCTTCTTCCGTCTTCCTATACCCACGTTTTGTTTGTTATATTTTCGCAACATTAAATTCTGTTATTTTTTCCTCATTTTTATTTTGTTTTATTTTTTATTTCTGTTTTTTTTCCTGTGGTCGGTGGATGCTGCCATGCTGGTCATCAAAGGTAAGTGCACTAATCCTTGTGTTTGTTTCAGAGATCTGGTGTTTATCTTAAAACCGCGGCTCTTACGGTAGAAGCTACATTATTTAAAAACACGTGCAATGATTATCGATTTCGGTGCAGATGCGAGGGGAGTAAAAATAGCATCTACACCTCTCCGAGTACTCTCACCAAAGCCGACTTTATTCTGAAGACAGTAAGGTTTATTATACTTTGAAAGGTTCTTGTTACTTGCTGCTTTTGTGAGTCTTGTGGGGTTGGGGAATTAATATTAAATCTTGCTACGATTTTTGCGCTGATCCTGATCAGAAAATAGGCCGCCTGTCTTTCCGTTTAAAGGATAGACTGAAGGTGATTTTATAGGCTTTTAGGCTTGCAACTATTTCGAGTACAGGCAGTACTAATGGCGTCCATATTTTGCTAAATGGAGGGGATGTACAATGGAGTCTGTATTCTCGCGCCAACGGTAACTTGGTAGATTGCTCGCTCTGTGGCGGCCATTACTTCACAAATTGTCAGTCTATTAACGTTTTGGGTGACAGGAAATTAAGTACACGCGTGATGTATTAGTCACCATGATTTGTACACGTGCTTCGATTTGTACTAGTTATAGAAGTAATTTTCTCAGCATCATTTTACCAACGATCAAGCTCAATGGCGTTTTCTGAAACGTTTTATCTTGTCTGAAATTCGGTTTACCCTCCTTCCTTCCAATTTCTACTTCGTGCAGAAAAATAATATGGGTAAGAAGATTTCTGTAGGAAATAGCGGCAATATCGCAAGTTAGGCCTCTGTGTCTACGCAATAGGACAAGTAATAAGTTTCCGGGCAGACTTAATGAAACCAATAATTCAAGTCCTGGGCGGGAACTCATAATTTTCTAAGTTTGTCGTTCAAGCTTAGGTATGATCGATGTATATTCGAACTGGTTGGGAGAGTTAAGAATAAATGACTTTAGTAGACTTCAGGTATTATAAGTTTTCACAATTTGTATCTGAAGGAGGATTCATCAAATGATTATGAAATAGTATCATCGCCCTGGCTTTCTTCCAACTACGTTGGGGTTGGCTTTAAGACTTACCGGTGCGGTGGCCACTGGTGGGATACCAGTATTTTAATGGCACGACTGCCTATCTGACTTTTTAACCTAGGTACTTGGTAATAAATTGTGCCATGGTAAGCTATGGCTATGGTATGGTGAGCTTTCAGAATTTCTGACTGCCCCTAAAAAATCTGTAATACAATCTAATTTAAACCACTTTGAACGTATTGAACCCTTCCTAAACAGTAGGATAGTATAAAGTAGTAAAACCCACGTGGTTAGATTAACATAATTCTTTTTCCGTACAAAATGACATTTGGGACATTTCATGTAATTGAGTCAAACTCGATATTAAATGAGTAACTTTTTAACCAAAGACTACCTTTAAAAAAGGTAAATTGGTAATAAGGTCTTGGGCATAAGTAAAAATAGTAGTAATTTATAATACTAGGTATGGGTCTAAATAGTATTTGAGATATTCCAGCAATTTCGCAACCATTCATAAAACCAATTGAGGGTTTCCATAAAATATGCTTCAGTATTAAAAACCCTTATTAATAAGATTGGGTTTCTCATAAATAAAACTCAACGTTTTTCAAATATAAGGAATATTTTCCAGCTCGCAGTCTTTCATATGAAATCTTAAAGACTTTCACAAAATATCAATTTAGAGCCACAAACAAAAAACCTAAAAATAAAACAATAATTAATAATTATCAATGAGCCAGCCTCGACATTTGAAAACTATCTATAAACAAATAGCTTTATTGAAATAGTCTAAAAATAATTTGTTTAAACCACCTTGTCAAAAAGGCGGTCAGTCTATTTTGAAATTAGAATAGAACTATCGACCAAAGTTCTTGTTATACCTAAATGGGTCGGCTGGACTATGAATAGAAAATCTAAGCCGAAAATCAATTTGTGTTGAGGTAAAGCTATCTCGAGCCTTTAGTCTATTTTCTAGACTTATATAGGACTACTTGCATTGAAATTCACTCAATACGTTTACCACTAAATAAATTTAGTAATTTCTGATACAAGCGGGGCTATTAAAAATACTACTTATATTAATACTAGCTGACTCGCGCAACTTCGTCTGCGTCTCATAATTTGAGATTTAAACTATCCTATCTCTCAAGTTGGATCGAACTGCACATGGTGTGCGAATTTTATTATAATCGGTTAAGTGGTTTAGGAGTCCATTGAGGACAAACATTGTGACACGAGATTTATATATATTAAGATAATTTAATAAATGAATTACACAAAACAATTTCCTTATCACACTTAAAAAAAAAGAGTGGGTGTACTTCATTAAGATATTAAATTATAATTGTAGCAGCTTTTTCTTTAGAAAATTATACAAAAGGAAAACAGCATATTTTACGGCTATCCTAATAGGTTTTTATTAGGATAGCCGTAAAATATGCTATTTTCCTTTTGCTATTACATTCTGCAATAATAATTTTAAAAAATATTTCAAGTAGATCAGAACCAGGGACACAATGTCCTACTTTCCTTCCGAGTTCCGGACTATGAATAGGAGACGTCGTTATCAATACAGACAGGTGCCGTTCGAAGCAACTTAGGTAATATTTCAAAAGGGTAAAGTTTTGCATAAAGCAACTTTATGCTTATACATTTATGCTATATTCTATCCGAGGTCCGAAGCTATGAATAGAACATCTCTTCGATAGAATTATCTTTAGTATCTACCCAACTATTGCTGAAAAATAGGTGAACTACCTACCTTTTATTTTGTCGCTCTCGTAGAAGAGTCCCAGCAGTGGGAACATTTTAGGAATGCTTATACTACCTTTGCTGTATCTAACACTCATCATCTGCCTAACCTTTTCCCAACTATGTTGAAGTCGGCTTCCAGTCTAACCAGATGCAGCTGAATACCAGTATTTTACATGGAGTGACTGCCTATCTGGCCTCCACAACCCAGTACTGGGTAATACGATACCCCTTGGTAAGACTGGTTGTCAGACTTTCGGACCACTGACTACCATTAACGACTGTCAAAGATAACTTAGACAAGCGCGGTTTAACGTGAATATCGACCCAAGCGGCAGTTATTATTTAGTCACGAGCTCCTAAACGAGTCATCACCATCATCATCATCAGCCTATAATGTTCCCACTGCCGGGACACGGCCTCCTCTCAATGAGAGGGAATGGGCTATAATCTAACACGCGGGCACAGTACGGATTGGTAGATGTCACATGTCTTCGGAGTTTTGGTTCTAGGACATGACCGTTTCCTCACGATGTTTTCCTTCACCGTTATACAATACGGTCGGGCCTAAACGAGTATCCCACTATAATCAAAGAGAAGTCATCTTCCTGCCCTTGTTCCATTTTATCTGGGGTCGGCGCAACACGTTTTCTTCTTCCATTCTCCCCTGTTAGACGTCACGGCATCATTTACTCCTTTCTCTTTCATATCAGTCTTTACACAATCCATCCATCTTTTCTTTGGCCTTCCTCTCCCTCTCCATCCATCAATACTTATGTCCATCACTCTTTTAGTCACATGCGTTTCATCCCTCCTCATTACATGTCCATACCAAGGCAATAATTAAAAAGAAGTGAAAACATTTAATTCAACGAAACCAAATGAAATTGTTTTAAGTAAGGAAAGAAGTAAAAAAGGAACTGAGAAACTATTTGGTTCCAAGTTCAAACCCTAGACACGCACCTCTGATTATTCAGATTCATGCGCATATTGTATAAATATCACTTGTTTCGATGAAGGAAAACCTCATGAGGAAACCGGCATGTATGAGAGATATTTCTCGACGGCATTTAAAGCTAGGTCAGAGGCACATGGGCGGCATTAAAACGCTGACACAAAGAAAATGTATAAAATGAAATTGAGGAAAACGGCTACGAAAATCACAGAAAACGTTTAGTTAATAAAATTTATAAAAAGTAAATACCTCATTTTAATCAATGTAATCGTGATGCGCGCCCTATTAATAATATGATAAATTAATCACATTGGAATAAACATTTTATTAAAACTTTTTGAGATTATAGCACCTCGACCAAATTGAAAAAAGACACCATAGCAAGTATATGAATATAATAATCAGCACAATTTTGTACTATTACAAGCTGTCGAGTTCTTGGCTATGAATGAGGTACATTAATATGGATACTAGGTACTCTTATATGTAACTTGAGTTAATCATCATCAATATCATCATTCCAGGGCCTCGATTCTGCTATTACAATAGTGTCAGAGTAGTCGATCATTGATTTCATAATGGTGCAGTTCTGTCAAATTTTGACCAGTTTGTTAATTCTGTTAACATAATGGCGCCATTATGACTTCTCAATAATCAACCACTGACACTTCATTGAAAGAAAAGTCATAGAATGATAATCTCGTACATGAAATCTGGCATGAATAAATGTTCGCATTTAGTAGTAGATTTCTAAAACCATTTGTACTTAGGGTTTTATAATAATGACAATACGACAATGCCATTCAAACACAATTTTATTACGAGACCATTGACCGACCATTGTGAATTTAGCAGATTACGAACTTTAAGCATAATGACAATGGGATGAGAATGGAATCGTGTTGGAGTGACGAATTTATTAAAATAGCAGAGTTAAGCCCCAGGTTAAAGACGTCTCCTGCTGGACGTAAGCCTCCCCCAAGTATCGCCACATTGACCGGTTCGGTCCGGTCCGGTCAATGTGGCACAATATAATAAGCTGCACAATTGCACACCAAACTATCGAGTTCTGGGCTATGAATAAGGCACATTAATATGGATACTAGTTACTCCAGTAGGGAACTTGAGTACCTTCATGCTAATTAAGTCCAACTATTTCAAGAGGATATGAGTAGTATAATGCCAATTAAGTTAGTTCTGGAGAAGGATCCGTGTTGTAGTTAGTAGACTAAGATTCTTAGCATTACTGCTACTTACTCTACACCTTACCATCACGCCTGATAACCCTTGAGGGTTAGGCAGTAGAGTACAGCTGCTCCTAAGCTAACATAGAACTTACTTGAATGAACACAAAAGGCAATGGAGAGGGCTCGGAGTTTCCTTGCTTGATCAAATTAGAAATGAAGACATCCGCAAGAGAACCAAAGTCACCGACGTAGCCCGAAGAATTGGCAAACTTAAGTGACAATGGGCAGGGCACATTGCTCGCAGAACGGATGGCCGATGGGGCCGAAAAGTTCTGGAGTGGCGACAGTGAACTGAAAGACGTTGTGTTGAAAGGCCTCCCATTAGGTGGACCGATGTCCTGGTGAAGGCTGCGGGAATTCGCTGGATGCGAGTCACACGGGACCGGTCAATGTGGCGACACTTGGGGGTGGCCTATGTCCAGCAGTGGACGTCTTTCGGCTGAAATGATGATGATGATGATGACTTGAATTAAGAAAATAAGGTACTATTTCATCATCATCTGCCTAGCCTTTTCCCAACTATGTTAGGGTCGGCTTCCCGTCTAATCAGATGCAGCTGAATACCAGTATTTTACATGGAGCGACTGCCTATCTGACCTCCACAACCCAGTCAGTACTGGGTAATATGATACCCCTTAATAAGACTGGTT
Organism: Xestia c-nigrum; assembly: GCA_916618015.1. Classification (NCBI taxonomy): domain Eukaryota; kingdom Metazoa; phylum Arthropoda; class Insecta; order Lepidoptera; family Noctuidae; genus Xestia; species Xestia c-nigrum. Next base: position 12,722,688 of record OU745273.1, read on the forward strand.
GTCAGACTATCTGGGCCACTGACTATAACGACTGCAAAAGATGGTTGATGATTAATACATGGAGCGACTGCCTATCTGACATCCACAACCCAGTTAGTACTAGGTAATACTATAAGTATTGGTAAGATCGTTATTTTATAAACTATAGTTATCTACATATTTATGGGAATTGGAAAATACTTTAAATGTTAGGCCAGCGCGACAAGAGTTGCGGGACTGTTCGAAAGAGATACCGCGGCCCCGGAACATAAAGGGCGAGGAAGCAACATGGATGGGTTTTAGTCAGTAAAAGTCTGACACTCCCTCCCGCTCCGCCCAGAGTGGGAGAAGTCATTTGATGATTTCCCATCCGAAAAAAAAGGCCATCGCAACAAGAATTCAGGTCTTATCCTTCGTTTTTCCTTCACTGTGAAAGAAAATAAACAATTTCCGCCACAAAATAAACAGGAAAAAAAGTAAAATTATTTTATATGGTAATACCAATAGAATCCCATGGAATATTTTATGTAAAAGTCCCAGAGATTGATGGTTATTGAATAACTGGCTATTGCGTCCCCCCTGCCATATAACGCTTGTATTTTAAGATAGGGTTGGCAGATATATTGATGTGTTCTCACAGTTTTAGTAATAGTCCTTAGTAAAGACAGAAAGACTTATGTACTTAAATAAATACAAGCAAGACATATACATTATCTATTGTACAGGATACGGTCTATAGTGTATACTAATAATATTATTTAAGAGGTTAAATTTGTTTGTAAGTTTGTTTTGGGGTAAAATTCAGAACGAATGACTCAATTAAAAAGAAACTAAAATGTGCGTTGGTGTCTTATGTTCGAGCTTAAGACCTTAAATTTCTGCCGGGGCTGCGGGACTGTTCGAAAGAGATACTCGGAACGAGGAAAGAACATGGATTTAGTCCGTAAAACTCTGACACTCCCTTCTGCTCCGCCAAGAGCAGAACGAGTCGTTTGATGATTTCCTATCCGAAAAAAAAAGTTCTATGACTTGGCAGTCACATCACAAACCTAACACGACTGAAATCATTAAATCAAATATGTATTTATAGGTATTTGAGTAGAGGAAGACCAAAGAAACGATGGATGGACTGTGTTAAGACGGATATGGTAAGAAAAGAAGCGTCTGATGAGATGACGAAAAATAGAGGAGTATGGAAGAAAAAAAAACTTTTTTGCAAAAAATAAAACCGACTTCAAAAAAAACAAAAAAGTGAAAAATAACTTTAGCTTCTGAAGTCGGTGACCTTTGTTTGATTGCTGTAGTTATTTTGTCACCGACTTCAGAAGCTAAAGTTATTTTTCACTTTTTTGTTTTTTTTGAAGTCGGTTTTATTTTTTGCAAAAAAGTTTTTATTTTCACTTTTTAGTGGTTCACAGGTGCTTGATACATGGAAAGTGCATACCGTTACAATTACAACAAGCCCAAACACGACTATGGTACATTGTCTCATTATGGAGTTCCGTGACTCTTGGCTTCATCATCAGATCTGATGGTAGAATGGTTCTTATCAAACGCAAATGCTTCACTTGTTGTAGAAAATACCAAAATCGCAACACGTTTTCAGATAAAATTTGAAGAGTTCCCTCGATTTCGCCAAGATTCCATCATCAGATCCCAATTTGGTGGCTATGGGACCAACTTGGAAGTATACCCTTTCAAACAAAAAAAGAATTTTTCAAATCGGTTCAGGCGTCTTCGAGTAATCGGTGAACATACATAAAAAAAAAAAAAAATACATACAGTCGAATAGAGAACCTCCTCCTTTTTGGAAGTCGGTTAAAAACATGCTGCGCCGACCCCAAATGAATTGGGATAACGGCAAGAGAATGATGATTCTGATGTAATTATGTCGTCTTTCTTAAAACACGTCTCCCAGTCTAACCAGATGCATCGGAATCCCAGTACTTCAGTTGAAGCGTCTGTCATTGGACCTCCTCAACCCAAATGGGGCAATAAGAACTGATCACGCTCCGCCAAAAGGTCGCAGGGGTCAGACGGGCTATGTTCCTAAAATAGCCTCACGTATTAGGCATTGCCCAGGACGTAGGGACCAAACATAGCTTATCATCAAGCCTGTATTCTGTGCAGGTGTCGGCAGAAGTACTCCAAGTTTTTGAAACCGTTTTAAATAACATGTGACGACCCGATTGGCGTAGTGGTAGTGACGCTGCCTTACGTTCTTAGGATCCTGGGTTCGAATCCCGGTAGGAGCAAATGTTTGTGTGATGAGCATGGACAATTGTTTCCGAGTCGCATGGATGTTTATATGTATATTAAGTATGTATTTACAAACAAAAAAGTATATATGTAGTATATCAACTATCTAGTGTCCACGACACAAGCTTTGCTTAGTGTGGCACTAGGTGGCGCTGTGTGTTAATGTCCAGCGATATTTATTATTTTATTTATCATCATCTGCCTAGCCTTTTCCTTATTATGTTGGGGTCGACTTCCAGTCTAACCGGATACAGCTGTATACCAGTATTTTACATGGAGTGACTGCCTGTCTGACCACCGCAACCCAGTTAGTACTGACTAATACGATACCTCTTAGGAAGACTGGTTGTTAGACTCATATTACATGTAACCTAAAGGGTATACAAAGATTCTAGCCAAAAAGCACTTCTTCCCGTCTTTACGATATTTTTTTTGTTCTACACAATACCTGGGCTGGCAGTCTCAATATAGATAGCGACATAATCGCTAACTTTTGATTGCTAATAACGAACGAATAAATTCGATTGCAATAATGATGCTTGCGAATAATGAAAGTCTCTATATCCTAGATGCGTTTATCGTAAGCATAATTATTGCAACCGAATTTATTCGTTGGTAATAAACGATCAAAACTCAGCGATTTTGTCGTTATCTCTGTCGATACTGCTGGGCCTGGGAACCTTTTAGTTACGGAGATATTAGGGGTCAAAGTTCCAACTCGTTTTTTCTTTTTTAATACATGTTTTTTATGTAAGAACTGTACTTTTAACACCTCCACGGCGCCCGTTCTATTCAATCCATCCATCAGCACATTGTTTTGAGTGCGTTACATTGAGTTTTACCGTTAAACCTGATTTTCACCCCCAAAAAAAGTCTCTTGCTTTGACTTTACTTAGTTTGATGTACAGAATGGTTGGTTGATGTCTTCTTAGGAGGCCGCTTACACCCCGTAGTGAGACTTTGGGGTGAAAAGAAAAAAACTGTGTGGCAAAGACAGCTGTCATTTTTGACTTGTAGGTGTTGAACCGACGAAAAAAAAGTCAACGCCAAATTTGGTTTAAAAAATAAAATTATCTTTCTTCTCGTTCTTGTGCCTTTTGGATATTGAATTTCAACAATTTTCTGCCTATATTCAACATTTAAGAGGCGTTATACTATATAGAATGGGTCACGGGGTCATCGACCGATAGTGTCGAGGTACCTCACGGATGCTGGATCGATAGGAACGTCTGTGCCCGGCTAGTGATGGGGCAGGGACGATGTCGATAAAATTGTAACGTTAAATGTTTTTAATTTTCATTGTTGAAGTTTATTGTAAACGAAAGGCGGAACATAATTGAAGTACATTGAGACTAAGATTGTTTTTTTTTGTATTTAAAATCGGAAAATAACTCTTCTCTGAATTAAATAATTATGTGTCGTTGTTCCGGTAATGTCTTTAAGTCCGAAGTGTTTTTTTTTTTTCGTGGCGGTTTTTGCAATAGACAAATAATAGCCACTCTGTTTTAGAATCATATTTTCTTTTCAAATTAATTAGTTCAAAATATCGACAACGAAGAAGCGAGGAGAATTTGAAAATTACTTTACTATAGATGCTTTATATGATTAAAAAATTGTTCGTAACTTTTGGTGATGGGAAATCTCTTCATGATATCATCGTATGGCTAGCCTTTTCCAAAACATAACTTATCATCAATCCTGTATTCTGTGCAGGTGTAGGCAAAAGTACACCTAGTATTTTAAATAGTTTTATGTTACATAAAACCTTATCATATGTCTAGCCTTTTCCCTACCATGTTGGGGTCGACTTCCAGTCTATCCGGATACAGCTGAATACCAGTATTTTACATGGAGCGACTGCCTATCTGACCTCCACAACCCAGTTAGTACTGGGTAATACGATACCACTTAATAAGACTGGTTGTCAGACTATTTGGGCCACTGACTACCTATAACGACTGCCAAAGATGGTTTATGATTAATACATGGAGCCACTGCCTATCTCACCTCCATAACCCAGTTAGTTCTGGGTAATCGGATACTTCTTGGTAAATCTCTTCGGGTAAATAGAAAGCAGGTCGTAACGTATTTGAAACTAGTTCTTCAAGTCATAATGATAGGTCTAATTTTCGCCTAGACCCAGCAAAATCTGAAGACTAAGTTATTTGATGTATAAATCAAGTCGTTTGGCAGGTCTAAGTGGTATAGACCTCCTTGGAACAATTATTAGGATAATTAATATCTTAGTAAGGCTCAATTTATAGTTAATGACCAGCAGTTTGTAGTGATTAAGTGCTTAATAATGATTTGTTAAAGTTTGGAGAAGATTTTTGACGTTAAAGTAACTTGCTTCGTTTGTTATGTGGTCTTGGATTTCCAGGTCGGAAAAAGTAGTATTGCGTTTTTTAGTATTGAATTTCTCAGTAGCATCTACGGATTGTGGTATTGTTCCCGGTTGATGGCAAATGGCTTGCCCCTATTAAAAAAACTTAAACATAACTGGAGAATTCTAACTGTTCTGTTGAATACACCACTGCCTGACTCTCGTGGGATTACAAACAAGACGATATATAGAAACTTGCCCATTACTTGTCAGTATACGAATGCAAAAAAAAGAAATGTTATTCATTAACGTGACACATGCATTTGTTTTAACAGGTAAAATCCAAGCTAGCAAAAGTAGTCATTATAGCTAATTAATTGTGCAGTCCCAGCTAACAGGTCTGGGTAGAAGCTCAATTTAAAAAGTAGAAAACATGCTAAGTGTCACCCTATGGAATTCCGCCAAAGAGCAAGAAAACATATCCAAATGCCGAGAGACATCACATCAAATCATTCAGTGTTTGGTCAATCAATCAAATTGACCAAACACATTATATTATCTAATTTAAACTTAGTCGAAATTGTAATTGGGTATTTAGTAGCTATTTTAAAGGAATATCAAGACAGTTTCCGTTAATCTATACTTAATATTATAAAGCAGAAGAGTTTGTTTGTTTGTTTAGTTGAACGCGCTAATCTCAGGAACTACCGGCTCGAATTGAAAAATTCTTGCGTTGGATAGTCCATTTATCGAGGAAGGCTATAGGCTATATAACATTACGCTATGACCATTAGGAGCGCAGCAGGAATGAAAAATGTTGCAAAAACGGGTTTTTATTTCCTTTCGTTTTTCTCTTTTATGTGACGCAGACGAAGTTGCGTGGGTCAGGTAGTGTAGAATAGATCTTACTTACGGAGTTAATGAAAAAGGTTTTCAAAAAACGCAATTAGAAAATCAAACAAAATGTTGTGAAAGAATTTTTAAAGGGACACTGTTACTGTTAGACTGGCTCATCCCACTGGTGGACAAACGCCTCTCCCCATGTCTTCCAATAGCTTCTATCTAGGGTCAATGTTGACCACTAGTCGTTGGTTCTGTCCAGCTCGTCCTGCCACCTTCTGCGAGGAGGATTTTTTTTAATAATTATATCGCCCGCAAGAATAGGTACTCTTAAACAAAATAGCACAACAGCCAAACTAAAATAATTCTAGAATTTACTACCAAAAAGATTAGTTTTATTCTTTTCTAATCAAACTCAAACTCAAACTCAAAGCATTTATTTCAACTAGACCATTACGGCACTTTTGAATGTCAAATTACAAATTAAATCAAAGCTACAGTCACAGTCACAAGGCATAATAACTTGAGAAAGTACTGTAGTTGCCCATTCCCTAGCGTAGATCTCTATGGAGAAGAACGGGCAAGAAACTCCATGGACACTCTTTTTAAATCAATATATTGTTACAAAATCTTGGTTACATCATTCATGTGTGATTATACATATATGTGAGAACGATGTAGAAAGACGTGCACATTAAGAGCGTCCAGAGAAAAGATTAAATCAACAGTGTAAAAAAAAAAATTAAAATTAACCATGGCAGCCCAGAGATGACCAGTCCCAACTGACAGCGCCCGTTCACGAACATGACGCATGTATCGGCGCCATTCAACTCGACCATATTGAAGGGAGCTAAATGACCCGACACACCCGCCACCATCAGCGAGACATTTGAGTGAGCATGACAATCTCTCAGCCGCCAAGGCATATTCAAGTCAAAAAAAAGAAAAAGATAACTAAATGTAAATGGTGGCTTTACAGTACATAGAACTCACACAAATGTGCTATGCAGTTATATAATACTACGAGATGGAATCTATACAATGCAAGGATATTTTACAATCTTCTGCAGCTTCCACAATAACGTAACCTGGGAATCAGTTAGTTTGCCTATGGTTGTGGAGCAGGACCAGCATTGAGCCAAGCATTTTTATCATTAATGTAATCCCCCAAATTATAATATGCTTGCCTACATAGTGTGCGTTTTATACAAGATTTAAATTTCGTCTCATTCAGTTGTAGAATGTGAGGAGGTATTTTATTGTAACATTTTAAACAGTACCCCATGAAAGATGAATCTACTTTAGCAAGCCTGAAACCTGGCTGAACGAGTTGGTCCCTATTTCTAGTATTATAGTGGTGTCTGTCACCTCTTTTACTGAATAAATGCAGATTTTTCCTAACGTACATGATGTTTTAATAGATGTATTGGCAAGGTACTGTCAAGATGTTAATTTCCTTAAACAGTTCTCTCAGAGAGTCGCGTCTACGTAATTCGTATATGGCTCTGATTGCTCTTTTCTGCAGAATGAATATAGACTCGATGTCTGCCGCACGTCCCCACAGTAAAATACCGTATGACATAATACTATGAAAATAACTGAAATAGACTAGCCTCGCGGTATCAATATCAGTAAATTGACGGATCTTTCTAACAGCATATGCAGCTGAGCTCAGCCGTCCTGCAAGAGATGTTAAATGAGGACCCCATTGTAGCTTTGAATCGAGCGTGATTCCCAAGAAAACTGTTTTATCGACGAATTCTAGTTTCTCTTGATTCAACATTATGTCACAATCACTACTTTTGACATTTGGTAGGGCAAATCGAATGCACTTAGTTTTTTTCCCATTGAGTACTAAATTGTTAGCGGTAAACCAGTTATGGACCTGCAGTAGGGCATTATTTAAATCGTCAAAATTAGTGGCACGTCTGTTTATCCTAAATATTAACGAAGTATCGTCAGCAAACAACACCATATGCGGGTGGATGTTAAATAAATGGGGTAGGTCATTAATATAAACTAAAAAGAGGAAGGGACCCAGAATCGAACCTTGTGGTACACCCATTTTTACTTTTAAACCCGTAGAATTGACACCATTTATTTGTACTTGCTGATGTCTATCATTCAAATACGACTTTACTAAACTAAGCGCAAGTTTACCTAAACCGTAATGCTTAAGTTTCAAAATCAGGGTTTCGTGATTTACGCAATCAAATGCCTTCGAAAGGTCACAAAAGATTCCTATGGCATCTTGTGCCTCTTCCCACGCAGTAAATATGTGTTTTAATAAAGTAACACCGGCGTCAGTTGTACAACGTCCCTTGGTGAAACCATACTGTTGTTCGTGTAATATTTTATTGGTGTTAAAATGGCAAAGCATTTGATTGAGCATTATCTTTTCAAACACCTTGCTGAAAACAGGCAACACGGATACTGGCCTATAGTTATTGGTGTCTTTACTGTCCCCGGATTTAAAAAGCGGTATTACCTTACTGAATTTCATTAGATCCGGGAAGACTCCTTGATCCACGCACAAATTAAATATTGAGGCTAAATACGGTGCTACAGTTTCAATAATTGAGGTACAAGCTTTAATAGACATACCCCATAGGTCTTCGGTTAATTTGATCTTGATTTGTTTAAAAGCTTTTATGACTGTCGTGGGGTTTATATGCTGAAATTTAAATTCATTTGGACAGGCTGAAACGTTCGCTTTTAATAAATCAATAGAGAGCAACGGAGAGGAATTTAAGGTTTCAGTAGTTTTAAGTGGGATACTGGTAAAGAAGTTTACAAATTCTTGAGCAACTTCATTATTGGAGCTGACAAGGCCACCTGAAGTCTCTAGTGTGAAGTCATTACTATGTTTTATATTTCTGTTTGTTTCACTGTTGATAATTTTCCAAACCGTTTTTATTTTGTTATCGGCTGATTTAATTTTATTGCTAATGAATAAGGACTTGGCTACCTTGCAGGTGTTTTTAAAAATTTTCGAGTAATTAGCAACATATTTATTAAAAGATTCTGTGTTGATGAAAGGCTTAAGGCCGTACAGCTCAAACAATCGTTCCCTACTTTTTCTAATACCCTGTGTTGCCCAGTCACTAAAAATAAACTTTGAGCCAATGGTTTTGGTTTTCTTTTTTAAAGTGTTATTGAACTCAGTGTGCACTACCGAAAAGAATTCCTCATACAATTCATTTACATTGTTTCTAATATGGGCTGGTATATTTAGCTTGCTAATTAAATTATTATTAAACTTTTCTAACTTGCTGGGTGTTATTTGTCTGGTCTGAATCTGAATTCTTTGTAATTGTTTATTGTACGCGAAAGCAACAGTCTGCCCGCTGTGATCTGAAGGAAGGTAATTTACGATAGATTTATCTAAGTAGTCGCAGTAACAAAAAACATTATCAATACATGTAGCAGTATTTGTAGTAATTCGGGTTGGTTCTGAAAAAACGTTTGACAAATTAAAAGATTTAAAGAGACTTAAAAATCTACAGCTGTTTGCATTATTCTCTAAGACATTAACATTAAAGTCCCCACAGATTATTATTATTTTATTACCAGTTACAAGTTTCGCTAAAGCATCTTCCATTACTGACTCAAAGATAGAGTAGTTTAGATAATTAGGGGGTCTGTAAACGCACACTATTACATGCTTATCTAGCTCAACACAAGATAATTCAATACTATGTTCAACTGATAAATCGACCATATCATTACGAGACTTAGATTTAATGCAATTTTTGACTAAGATTAATGAACCCCCACGCATCTTAAGTTTGTTGTGTAGTGCTCACATTGTAATTCTCATAATTTAATTGCATAACTTCATAATCTTTCATCCAATGTTCAGTTAAACAGATAATATCAAACTTCGTTTTTTCTAAAAATAGTTCTATTTCTAATTGTTTGGAAGAAAGTCCCTGAATATTCTGGTGAAACAATTTTAAGGAATTCTGCTCAGCCCCTTTTTTACAATTAATTGATCGAGAGCTAGAAGATACCTCGAAGTTGTTGACGAGTTTAACTAAAGTTTCACTCGTACCTTCTATTGTCTTATTGACTAGTTTAAATCTAAATTAATATGTGTATAATTACAATTAGTATAATTACTAATTTCAGTAGACCTATTTACAGAAAACTGCGACATACCACATATGTCTGAGTTTATACTAAAAGCTAATAGCCGAGCTATTCGACGTCTAAAACTAATAGGCAAGTACGCATTACTCCTAGTTGACTTTAGTTTCTGAACGAAACTGTTAGTGTCGAAAAATGTCAACCTGTCACTATAGTGACTAGGTAGTAATTTGGTTGTAAGTATATATGTAGTTTACGTTATTGATTTAAGTTCCTAGTTATCGCATTAAGGTAAACTGTAATGAAAGTTTAAGGTGTTAGAAATAAAAAGTTAGATACGTTTTTATACGACAGCTCAGAAAAGGGAATGTTATTTTATTGTACTAAAATGCTCATAAAAACTACTATGGAAGCCTGAAATGAAAAAAAGATAAGCAAATTGCACCAACAATGCTACCCTGTATGTCTCTACAATCTATGTTAATAAATTTTACTTTACTGTAATGTACTCTTCCGTTTCTTGAGAAAACACTAATCTACTTTCTTACCTGGAGCCAGGATTTGTTCTCTTTATTCAGCCGCATTTGTTGCAGTATCGCTTTACCTACATTTTATTTATTCTTTACTTTCGTTTGTCTTTTTTATTTGAGAGCACTGCTCTTTGCAGTTTTAAGTGTTTTACGCTCATTGTTTTTTTGTTGTTGTCCTTTTAGTACTGGGTATTTTGTAAATTGATCCATGCATTAAAATCCCCATGCTAAAACGGTATAACGTATTCAATATAGAACATTTTCGCAGATTGTTGAGGCGACTATAGGAGCTTAACGCGAGTTTATTATGCCTGAACGTATATGATTCACTGCATTAAACAAAACAAGAAAAATTTAGGTATTTACAACCAATTTAGTCCTTCAGCCTTATTGAGATTAAACCTACATTCCCTACGCTGCTATTTCACTCAAAATATCAATGGAAGTCTGGCACAAATCCAGTTTGTACGATCAAATTCTAATCAAATATCTGTGGGACTATGGGCCTGCAAATATTTGCGTCGAACAGAAAATCAATCTAGCGCGCAAGGTAGATGTTATTTAACTGAGTTATTTTAATCAAAGAGTTTTCCTTTTGGGACAAATAGTTTTTATTGACGGTAATTGGTAGGTATGTCTCTCAATATCATGGTTAAGTATAGCCAGAAATCTGTAAGTGTTATAAGCGGAATCATAAGTACTAATTTCTGTCGAGACAAACTGGCATTGTATTGATTGGCATAGCTTAAGCATAATGTTTACTTGCCATATATTTAAAAAGAAATCTCCTCCAAAACTCTCAAAGTTCTACAATCCTCATCTTCCTCCCCTTGTTCAATGTAACTTGTGATTGGCGCAGCACGTTCTACTCTTCCATTCTTATCTGAAAACCGTCACGGTTTCATTTACTCCTTTTTCTTTCGTATTCCTAACTCAACCCATCCATCGTTTCTTTGGGCTTCCTCTCCCTCTCCATCCGTCAAAATTTACATTAATCACTCTTTTAGTCACATGAGATTCGTCCCTCTTCATCAAATGTCTATACTAGGACAGTCGATTCTCTTTCAACTTTTCAGTAACTACTCTACTCATTCCTTACTTTATCTGTTCTTGTTTAACCACACATCCACCTCAACATTCTCATATCCGCTATCCTAATAACTACGCTTGAATCAACAAAATCATTTAGTTTCATAGTTGACTGCTATTGCTCATTTTCCTAATAATTTACACCTAATCATCTAGCTGCCTGTTACCCAACTGCGTCATGGTCGGCTTCTAATCTAACCATATACAGCTGAGTATGAGTACTTTACATGAGGCGACTGCCTATCTGACCTCCACAACCCATTAATTTTCACTCACCTATTAGTAATTTTCAAGTTATTACCTGACTTGATGGACCTTCCTTCTCATAATTATAATTTAATTGAAAAGTATGGCGTTAGACCTCGGCTAGCGAAATCAAATTCAATTTTGTTAAGGGTGATGAAGTTGCGAGACCATCGTCTTATGGGTATTTAAAGTGATAAAATTTTGAGTGGTGAGGTGGTAAACGAATTAGGAAGGGGTTATGGCTAAGTATTTTTGGGTAAAATCAAAATCTTGAGGTAGCCAAGTTCACTTCAGAGTGATTGATTGGATAATAACATCATGACGTGTATCTATGAAAGGGTAGATGAGAAAAAAAATCGAATTAATCCCTCAGTTAGATTATCAAAAAATATTTGATCCATATTTTTCTTTTGTTACGTAAACCAAAATTGACGAAGTTATGACGCTTTTAAAGTTCTCAATATGTCACGCCCGCTAGGGATTTTTGGTGCGTTTTATGCGTTTCAATTATGTCCTATTCATTAACAAAAACAACGTGTTCAATATTTTCCAATACCTACCCTGACTAAGTAGATTTGCAATTTATTGATAGTCAAAACTAGACTATTGATTGTAAAACCCTATTTGCACAATAAACACGGTTTAATATTTATAACCTCTACCAGATTTCGTTTATCCCATCCAATATTGCTAGTAGCACAACCTAGATTACTTTGAACTCAAGTAGGTACTTTAGTTACAGCGACTACCAGAAAGGAGTAGTTATATTTCAGGGCGTGATTTAGACCATCATAATGAAAATCTTTATCTATGAGACAACCATCAAAAACGAAAATAACAAAATACAACCACAAAAATATGACCTCGCCTTTTTGGTACACGCTGTATTTTAGTAATTTTGTTTTTTTTTACTTTTGCTTTAAAAATTGTGACTGGTCTAATTAAACGGTAGTCTTTGATATGTCCCAGCAGTGGGAATATTATAGATTTACTGGTCTACGCCAAACAGATGAATTAGATTTCAATCTTAGCAAAAAACCAAAAGAATCGCGCAAATGACTTATTTCACGTGTTTTCAATTCAAAATAACGGAAATAATATTAAACCGGTAACCTAATAAACCGAAAACCTAAAACAAAAATAACTCAAACAGGAAACAGAGATATCTGAAAACATCATCTATAACATCAAGAATCCATCTAGATTTCACATTCAATAAAACTCAAAATACTTCGTACAAAAGCTGTAAATAATAGCCGACTGGCGAAAAGGGGTGTTCTTAATTCAATTCGTTTATTTTATATACCTACCCGTTCTTGGCTGTCAATTAAGAGTTTGACAATTGATTTTTCAATGTCTCCCTGGTACTTTGTGTTTGAATTTACTTGCTTTTTTAATATTGTTAGTTTTTTCTTAATATTAAATAATATGAGGATAAATGCTTCTAATCCCTAATGAGTTAGATATAGGCAGAGTGCCCATATAGTTGTAGGTATGCCTACATTTCGCTAGATACGTTTTGTAATTAATAATATTTAAGCATAGTTAAAAAAAAAACTCCGTGCTTATTACTGTTAGCAGACACCGGTTACAATCTGATTATTTAAAAGATAACTGCAGTATGTTTTTATAGTTATTTTTTAACATACAATTAGTCTGTCACAGTTTTCCAAGCAAATAACAAAATAATGAATAATAATCGACTTCCATAAAATAAACAGTATCTAAAACATCGATAACACGATCCCACCCCTACGCTCAAATTCCCCTTCATACGCCATGCACATTCCTGTGCACACACGTACACACTGGGCCAGTGTGTGTGCCCAGTCGTGTACACAGTGGGCCAGTGTGCGTCTCTTTAGAGAGGGGAACATTACCATATTATTTATGTTCGCAACATTCGCATCCTGATTCAGAGAATTAGTGGCAAATATGGCAGGGTTATGATTGTATAATATGATGTTTTTTAAAGAGTTTATGAATTTAGATTCATTGTGTACAGGTGTAATGGTTATTGTGAAAAGACCTGTAATATCGTTTTGGACCAAATTCTGTAGTTATAATGCAAGAACTTTAGGCACTTCAAGAAAATACCTTATACTTTGGTACAAACACATCGTGGGGAAACCAAACCAGCAGGTTTGCGAGATATTTCTCGACGGTACCTATGTAAAGCCAAGTCAGTATCTGACAACCAGTCTTACCAAGTGGTCTCGTATTATTGAGAATTAACTGGGTTGTGGAGGTCAGAATGCCGTCGCTCCATGTAAAATACTGGTATTTAGCTGCATCTGAATAGAGTGGAAGCCGACCCCAACATAGTTGGGAAAAGGCTATAGGCAGATGGTGATGTAAAGTCAAGTCAAAGACCCAAAGGTGAAATAAAACACTCTGAAATCAGGTTATTTATTTACTAACTAGTTTTAAAAGCTTACAAACTAATAACAATCAGAAATAACATGCTTAAGTAGGGACATTTTCTAATTTCAAGCTTTTACACACACGAAAAAAAACAGAGAAACTTAAAAAGTCTGTAGATATAGAAATAAACCTAAATTAGAATTTAGAACATGGGAGCTCAAAAAAAATTGGCTGAAAAGAGTATACCTAACCTAAAATCGTGGTTGATACTGACTAAAGATGAGAAAAATGAAACGTTAACCGTTGAGATATTTAACCATAGATAAATTTACAAACTTGAAGATACTACGACCTCTTTCCCAAAACAACAGCTTAAACCAACAATATTTTAAAATGTCATAATCTAACAACTAACTGCAACTAAAAAACCGTAAGCACCAAACATTACCAAAACAGCGTTATAAAAAACTTAAAAAACACATTTTTAAAGCGCACAGTTTCTGCAAAAATTCTTAGGCGGAATAAAAGACGCGAAGGAGGTCCTCCCTTTGCCAAATTACAGGACAACACAATAGCATGGCCCCTTTTGAACCCCAGGTAAATGAAAAGTACAACAGGCGATTAAAAGATAAGCGTATTGTATATAAAAAACGTAAAAAAAAGTATTAAAAAATTCAACACACAGAAAAATGTCTTTGTCGACGAAATGTTTGTAAAGAACGTTTTTATGATTGTGTTGTGTCCTATCAGTTTTTTTTCTCTGTTGATATTTTTAATCTATGGCCGATGATTGATATGTCAGTTGATGTGAATTTAATGATGTTTTTTTGCGTCTGTGGTTGGTTAGTCTATGTCCAGAGCAAACACAAATATCAGTGATCTGTATGTGAGAGTTCGAATATTGGCAAAAGAAGAAGATACAGATTTGCCTTTTGCGACCTAGATCTCGTTAGTTATAAAGTTCTAGATGGCAAATTACTGTAATGAGACTCAAATTCAGTAAAAATTTGGAAATGTATTTTATAGACAATTAAGAATGATTAAGAAACTCTAGTCACATGCACTGACTTAAAATTTTCTTATTAGATGATTCGGTCTCATTTACCCAAGTAGAAAAAATCTTGTACGTTTTAAAAATAAAAGTTTTCATGGCATTTTACAAATGAAGGGAAATTTGTATTCTTGAATGATTTCGATGACGTCGTTAGCAGTTTTATTTAAAAAAACGTGTCACTTTTCTTACATTCATTCTCCATATTAAAACAAATTCAATTCTCACTGCTATTATGCTTAATACGTAAACACCTCATTAAATTCCCATAAAACTGTACAAAGGCCACCATGGCATTTTCAAAATGGCGTCAACCCTATTACCAGTTTTGCTATTGTTAAAACTATGACATTTAAATGTCGTTTAATGTCAGATATTCCCATAAGAAATCAGTAAATTCTGGTTTATATTATAAAATGATTATATATTTATATTTTCGTAATGAATTTTATTGTAAAAACACGAGTTGGAACAGAGGTTAACATGATTCATATTTTTATCGAAAATATTTCTATCGATAGACTCAATTTACAAACTTGTTTTGATAATGTCACAGCCCTAAAATTTGATGCTTTGAGTTTTGACAGGTTGACAACAAGTAATCGATACTTTGTAAAAAAGACGAAAAAACTACATTATTTTTGATTCAGATGCAACTAAAATTTAACTAAAACCAATGTTTGCAATCTCAAGCATTTACCTCTTCCTAACAGGCAGAAATATCAACAAAATACCCAGAACAATCAATACGGCCATTCCAACCCGAAATTATTCGCCAAATTGCCCACCAAACATTTTTACCTACAATAAATCAACGTACATTCTTCGAACAAAGCTATTCGCGCTATCCCCCGCTAGATGGCGTTGTACACAAATTCTGCTGCCAACTATTCTCAATGGCATACTTGGCGTGCCCGTTTAGGCCAAAACTTTGAAATTATGCTATAATAATGTCTATAGATGCTTTAGACGTCTAAGTTTACAAGTTTGGCAACAGTTGATTAAAGTTTTCCTTTAATACTTAGGTTGGCAGCATTGGTTGGAACATTGTGGTGGTGTTGAGATAGCAAAAATCGGATTTGTGGTTTGTTTTAGGATTCTGTTGCGGTTTCTGATTCTGTTTGTCGTGATGTGTGTTCGGAGATTATTTTGGTTAGTTTCTGTTTGACAGAACTTACCTGTGAATGTTTTTTGTGAGCTTATGAAACTACAAGAACCAAATGAAGCGTTTTTTCAATTCAAAAAAAGAATTTGAAATGGAGAGGAAACCTACAAATAATGAAACATTATTGTTAGTTTGAAGTGGGACCAAGTTGATTTACTCGAAATGTTCTACACATTTCTTGTTAAGTTGCTCTCAAGGATATCAAGATTCATTGTTATTTGCATTTAGAATATAGTTAGGTGTGTGCAAGAAGAAAAATTACCCAACCAGACTAAAATGAACATTCTCAATATGACACATGAATACTTTGTTATTGACATATAGAAACAGTTTGGCAAATACTACATTTACAAACTAATCACGCATTTCACCTCAAAAACCAAATAGAATCATTTTAAAATCACAAGCGTACCAAAGAATTTCATGATCAATGTTCAATAATGACATTTGCGCGTCAAATGTCAGATTTCCCGCCGAACTGCCAATCGCGGTCTGTGGTGGGTAATCTAGTGAAGCCATTTTGAAATGCCACTTTTATGGCAATAATTCGTTAAAACATTTATTTTGGTCGGTTTTCAGTGTTATATTATAATATAGATTTTAGGAAAGCTTTTGTGATTATCAAAGAAATAAATAAGCTAATCTATGTTATGTCCTATTTGTAGTTTTCACGTCTCTGTCCGTTATCCCAGTAAAATCATTTAAGTATAATAAGATAAACTAAAACCACGTTTTACTGAGATAAGTCTGAGTTTGAAAAATACCTAAAACCACCATTGTGATTCAGTTTAAATCTAAAAAAATATTTCTGCATTTTAGTTATCTCTTTTGTTGAAATAAATAAAGAGCACGAAGAAAATACCAACACAAACTACACTTTAATATAGCGCCATCTATTGTTGAATAGCAGAAACACTGCAAAACATTCTCTTGAATACATTATCAGCTTCCACGTGAATAACTTCGCTTGCAAAATGCATACCGCGAAAGATTACAAGAATACGCGTTTAGATGTTATTTCCAACTCAGTGAACCCGCTTGCCTATTTTAAATCTAGAAAATGAAAACTGTACTTACAAACAAAATGTTAGAACTAACAAAAAGATATACTTGGAGGCGCCGGGTATCGATCCCGGTACCTCTCGCATGCTAAGCGAGCGCTCTACCATCTGAGCTACGCCCCCTGATGAGGAGGTAGATGAAATAGTTGATTACTATCACAGTCCAACTATTTCTGGTACATTTGTGAGTTGGAACAAATATTTTTCATTATTCATTATGGTGATAACACATGTTAATTTATTTAGTATAGAACGAAAACCCCGGGTTGTTATAAATTATATTTCATAGAAACATAAGGATAAAAAGGGGTTGTCCAAGATTCAACCCCAATTAAGAAAATAAAACATTATTTTAACTACCATTCGATTAAATTAAACAAAAATATTACTCGCAAAAAATCCAACTTCCCTTTTGAAAGACCACTCTTCAAACTCCGCTGCCCGCCTCTCAAAGTTCGTCACTAACTATACTAAAATTTCAATCGACAATAATTTTCCAAAGTAACACAAAACTACCAATTATAGGTGCTGCCATTTCGTAAACACGAAACTCCTTGAAAACTCACAGTTATTAATTAAAGTTTTGCGAAAACGTCCCGTAATTGGCGACAGATTTCGGAAAAAAAGGGGGCGAATTCGCAGAAAATAGCAAAAAAAAAATGGACGACTTGTTCGCCGTTCGTTAAGCGGTTGAAAGCGGTTTTAACTGGTTCCAGCCGGTTTAGGGTTTGTAAGTTTGAGTTTGAATTTAGTTGATTAGGGCCTTTTGTTATTACCTGAAGTTAGTCTGCGGGGTTTTTAATTTATAATTTTATATCGTTGTGGCAACTGAACTTGTGTTGGGTTTAGAAACGTCTGTGTCTCAGCAGTGGCAACATTTAAGACTGCTTAAGCAATATGTTCAGATATCAAGAAGAGGATATTGAGTGACGAGGTCCAGATGGTTAGCTTTAGAAGACTATTTTGTTATGATTATCAGAATTTAGAATAGCAGAAAACATCGTGAAAAAAACGGAACCTCTGCAAGAGTAAGACTAATGCTAGTTACATGTATAGAGACGTTTGCTAAAAAAAACAAAAAATTACTTCAATTATTTGCCGAAAACGCAGTGCCTACATCACATGCTGGAGGATTTAGAAGAAGACCTATATGTATCTACATTAACAGGTGAACAAAATAAGATACACCCTGATATTAGCACTACAATAATTATACAAAGATCACACCCCTTATAACAACAAAAAACACAGTCCAGTGAACCACAATACTAATCTCCAACGTTTGATACTATAAAGTTCGCAAAATTGAAAATTAGCAGCGCTCCAACATCAAAGTACCATTGAAGTCCGGTTTGAACCAAACAGAAACGGTACAAACCGGTTATTACCGGGTTTTACCGGGTTCCCACTGACCGCAACTGGATGTAGGGCGTCCATGCGTTTTTATGCGGTCGTTTTAAATGTTTGAGGTATAAAGATAATGAGGTTTTCGGGTTAAAAGGGGGGTTACATTGGGTAAATAAAGGGGTGAAAAGCGGATGTGTGGGGGTAGAGATGTAGGTGGGATATTCGGACAATGGGATGAGGTTTTACATGATTGTGTTGGTAATTATGTGTTACCATGTTAAGAGGTTTTAAGAATGGATTAGCAAGTTTGACGGGTTGACTGCTTTTGCCTGTGTTGGATAATCATTGCACGGATTTCAATTTTATTTGTCTGCCTCTAGTAGAAATAAGGAAACTATCTTTTCGTCCCTTCACTCTTTAAGCAAGACTTAATTATACTAAAATATCTTTTGCGCAATGGGAAAACATTGGTAAAGTTAATAGGAGAAAATTTTCGAGGATAAAATTTTTTTTCCTTCTTTACGTTAAAAGTTGTGTATTTAATCAGCCGCTTTTTAAAATAACTTAACTATAGATACGTAATCTATTTTTACTTAAAACTTTCTGTAATAAATTGACCCCTAACATTTTTAATTCACTATACTAAATAATCAAAAGCTAAACTCCACATCAATATTCAAAACCAGGAAACGAGTTCAACATTACACAAAATTTTATCTTAGTCAGGAAATATCCCAACAGTACCATTCACCCCCTTTCACCCCCACACATAAGGGTTACTAACAACCCCTTTTTATTTACAGAAGCTGCCCACATGAGATCATGCGGCTAGGTGAGTCCAATTTATTATTTATTATGCACTGAGATTTTTTTTTTCTGCAGAAGAGTTACTGTTTTTTTTTTCAAGAATTAAAATAGGGCAATGCAGGTTATGAAATTTTAGAGGGTTGAGATGTAAAAAGGGATTTAATTATTTAACACTTCAAGCACAAAATACAGAGGCGGACTTAATGCCAATGGCATTCTCTACCAGTCAACCTTTAGGTGATGCAGAGACAAGCAGTGGTAGGTGTCATTCCTGAAACTTCACGAATAATTTTATTAAAATTACGATAAACTATAAGGATATATAAAATACTATACATATAATTTTGTAAAATACTATAAATACAATTATATTAAAGTTAAAGTAAATAGAGCTTTGCACGGATATACTAAAATAAAAAGAACGAGAATTGGGAAATATTACCGTTGTGACGAAACTACCAGCTTCTTCCGACTGAATAAGAATAACAAATATATAGCCGCTCGGGTCGATCTTTAGGTTAAGCCGTGCTTGCCTAGGTTAGACTGTGGATGGGTTTACCCTTACATACCGAGTTTCCTCCGTGCCTCGGAAAGCACGTTAAGCTGTTGGTCCCGGCTGTCATTTGTCCATCTTTGACAGTCGTTACATGTAGTCAGTGGCGCATAAAGTCTGACAGCCAGTCTTACCAAGGGTAAGGTATTTCCCGGTATTAACTGGGTTGTGGAGATCAGATAGGCAGTCGCTCCATGTAAAATACTGGTATTCAGCTGCATTCGGTTAGACTGGAAGCCGACCCCAACATAGTTGGGAAAAGGCTAGGCAGATGATGAGTTTATTTGGTAAAGAGGAACAAACATCAATCCATACTAACAAAACTTTGGCATTTATAATATTAGTAGGATATTTATTTACATATATACAATACTTAGAAAAAGGTTCTTTCTACCTCTGGCTTAATAGCCAAACATTATCTGTGCAAACATTTTATAATCTGGCAACATTTACCTCTGTATTACGTCACATCCGGTTTGTACCGGACTCTTGTAGAAGTCGTACCGCTATCGAGTCGTTTCCGTACCCTTTAGACAAGTATTTGGGTATATTTTACTGTGCGGACGCCATCTTTAATTCAGATAAGTTTTTAATAGCATAGATGAAAAATGTTTCATTTTTGTTTCGAAATACGTTACTATTATACTAAAAAGTAATCGTTACATATATAAAAAGCACAAGTATAGCATAATATTTTAATTGTTTCACCCTCATTCTTATTTGAAAGCAAAAGAACCAAAAAAATCGAAGATATGTGACATCTACCAATCCGCACTGTGCCCGCGTGGTCGGTTATAGCCCATTTCCTCTCATAGAGAGAAGACCGTGTGTCCCAACAGTGGGAACGATATGTGCTGATTATGCTATGGAACTAGTCACCAACACACGACGATGAAGCGTGGTGATCAACGCTCGTTTCTTTAGTTGAGAAGCGGCCTCTGCCCTATATCAGTACACGTACAGGCCGTCATTAATATTCATCATCATCATCATCAGCCTATTAATGTCCCCACTGCTGGGACCCAGGCCTACCTCTCTATGAGGGAATAGGCTATAATCCAGGGGCCTAATTCTGCTATTTTAATAAATTCGTCACTCCAACACGATTCCATTCTCATCCCATTGTCATTTTGCTTAAAGTTCGTAATCTGCTAAATTCACAATTGTCGATCATGGGTCGGTCAATGGTTTCGTAATAAAATTGTGTTTTGATGGCATTGTCGTATTGCCATTATTATAAAACCCTTAGTATAAATGGTTTTCGAAATCTACTACTAAGTGCGAACATTTTATTCATGTCAGATTTCATGTAAGAGATTACCATTCTGTGACATTTCTTTCAATGGAGTGTCAGTGGTTGACCATTGAAAAGTCATAATGGCGCCATTAGGTATATTATTAGATTAACAAATTTGACAAAACTTGACCATTATGAAATCAATGATCGACTATTCTGACACTATTTTAATAGCGGAATCGAGGCCTCCCACGCGGGCCCAGTGCGGGTTGGTAGATGTCACATGTCTTCATGTCATTAATATTAATTATAATTGTTGTGTGTTATCAGTATTTAGTTGTACTATCAGACGCACACATGTCTGATAGATTTCGTCATAATATGTCAATGTTGATAAGAAGTACTGTAGGATAGACCGCGGTTCTCAAACTTGTGAAATACGATTTGATAAAGAAAATATTTTTGTGTTTAAATTGGTAATTGGTAAAAAGTTTTGTCAATGACATGATCTTAAATGTGTTCTCAGTTTAGGAAAAGAAAATTATTGTGTTTGTGACACAGTGGAAGTTAATCTGTCCAAAAAATGCATACCTCTTTATAAAACAAAAAATAAAACCCACTTCTAAAAACACGAAAAATTATAAATAACTTTAGTTTCAGAAGTCGGTGACCTTTGTTTGATTGGTTTAGTTTTTTTGTCACCGTTTTTATTTTTCACTTTTTAGTGGTTCACATGCACTTACCTCACAGCGTACTGGCGTGATGTTATGTTATGAACTGTTGTAAACAATAGACAGACATGAGATTTCAGCAATCCCAGTACATTTGCTATCATTTATTGAGGAGTTCCGTGGCCCATCTCCGAAATTCTTCATCAAATCTTCACTAAATTGAAATGAGACTACTTCGAGAAAGTACTCTTCCGAAAACTACCCAAATCGTTTCATGTGTGCCTACAAAGTTTGAAGAGTTCTCTCTATTTCTTCAGGATCCCATCATCAGATCCTGACTTGATGATCTTGACTTGAATTCAAATCGGTCCAGCCATCTTTGAGTAATCGGGGCAAATACATAAAAAAAAGGTTCCGACGAATTAAGAACCTCCTCCTATTGGAAGTCGGTTAAACATCCTTCGCCGCGTCTTCTATTCGGGATAAACTGAAAAAACTGCTGCACCGATTTTCATACTGTTTTCACCAATGGATAGAGTGGTTCTCGAGGAAAGTTTTAGTATATAATTTGTACGTGGACAAAGGCGTGGGCATCAGCTACTTCTATGAATAAAACAACAAAGCAATTCTTACATAAAAAGGAACTTATAGGGTGTAAAACACCTCTTAACGAATACGAAAGGCACTTGTTCTCCTCGTCATTCTCATCATTTTTTTGTTCTACACTATACCTGGGAACCTTTTAGTTACGGAGATATTGGGGGTCAAAGTTGCAAGATTTTGACAAGTTTTTTTTTAAATACCACTTTTTATCGCATGATTTTTACTTTAAATATCTCTACGACCTCCGTACTATTCAATCCATCCATCCGCACAATGTTTTGAGTGTGTTACATTGAGTTATACCACAAAACATGAATTATAACCTCAAAAAAAAAAGTTGTTTCCCAGCAATACTTTTTGCGTAAAGTTACTTAGTTTGATATACAGAATGCTTGGTTAACGGCTTTGTAATGAGGTGAAATACACCCTGTATAGTACTATGCACTTAATTTTTACATCTATTTACTGACATATACATAAAATTATATAGTCTCACATAGCCCATATAATAATTATCGTAAAGGAGTTTCCAATTACATCCGTTTTTATAGATATTGTTGGCCATAAGGATTTAAAGGGGGATAGGTGTGGAGAGCTTTTCTGGCATAAAAGGGAGTTGTGGATAAATAAAAACCATGTGCATCAGTAGATCTGTTTAGCAGTGATAGCAAATCATATAGGTTCGACACGCAACTCTATTTTTTTTTGGGGTGAAACATCATGTTTTGTGTAATCTTACATCATACAATTTTATTTAAAAAAAAACTTGTTAAAAAGTCGGATCTTTGACCCCCAATATCTCCGTAACTAAACGGTTCCCAGGTATGGGGTTTAAAGGTGTTTTACACCATTTATGTACTTATATTGGGCCCTATCAGAATATCAGCGCTGTGACGTTTTATTTTAAATGTTACAGCACCATGCTGAGATAGGAGCCTTTTGGTCTTGTACAGGACAAATTCTGTTTCGTATTTTGTTTGTTTTTTTTCTTATGATATCGTTATTATTTTTTTTTATTATCTCATTATTTTTACTTTTAACTAGTGTTGCAATCACAATTTTACCATTTTTTTTATTTTTTGTTTTGTCCTGTCGGGCTAATAAATGCTTTTTCTTTCTTCTTTCTTTCTATATTTAAAAAAAAACAATTAATATCAAATAAACCCAGAAAACGGGAGTCAGATTAAAACCAACAAAAAATGAAAAATGAGGAAGAAAACATCAAAGTTTTTCTTTAATATTATACGATTTTATAACCACAATATCCTGTAGTTATTACTTGAAGAAAATACTTTTTTTCTACCTTTGCTTTAATGAAAACATCTACTGAGCTTGTTTTAATATTAAACTAGGTGTTCATATCTGGGTTTTTTCTTTAATAATTTACATTTAAAAGATGCTTATTAAAATCTTTATATTTTTGTCAAACTAGGAACTGGGGGTCTAAAAAAGCCGCTTTAGCTTATTTGTCCAAAGAAATGAATCACGAAAATTAAAAATTCTTAAAATGGACTTTATGGTACTGGTTACAAAGAAATGACAAGCTCGTGGCTAAATAATATCAGCCGCTTGGGTCGATCTTTAGGTTAAGCCATGCTTGACTAGTTTGGTCTGTGACCACCCTTACATACCGAGTTTCCTTCGTGCCTCGGAAAGCACGTTAAGCTGTTGGTCCCGGCTGTCATTTCAGATCTTTGACAGTCGCTACAGGTAGTCAGTGGCCCAAACAGTCTGACACCAGTCGTACCAAGTGGTATCGTATTACCCAGTACTAACTGGGTTGTGGAGATCAGATAGACAGTCGTTCCATGTAAAATGCTGGTATTTAGCTGCATCCGGTTAGACTGGAAGCCGACACCAACATAGTCGAGAAAAGACTAGGCATTTTATCTGGTGTTCAAGAACTAGACCTGCAGTATTGTCTCTCCTTCCCCTTTAAATCCATCCAAAGGTTGTCTTTAAAAGATCGCTTTTAGCGATAAGACCGCCCATTGTGTCACCCCTTGTAAAGTGTTTAAAATGTTTGTATTTATATTTTTATGGTGTACATAATAAAGAGTATTCTATTCTATTCTATTCTAGACCTAAGATACAAAACTTCTATCTTGTAAAAAGCATTCTACGCTATCAAACATTTTAGCCCGCCTTTTCTGCTCACCTCACATCATGACGTCATCATTATTACGTCACAAGCATACATTATGCCTTATTAGAGCCGCTGAACACATTTGCAGAAAGACAAAGAGTAGCGTTAAAAGATCATACCATGGTATGTAGGTCACAGGGTGCGGGCTTATTGACAAGCGGAGCGGGTAGCAAGAAAAGTCATACCTACTACCACTGGCTCTGAAGATACAGGCTATCCTTAGTTTCGGAGTCAGGAAACATTAGGTTCCATGCAGTTATACGCAGACTGTATTATATTTTCCGACTCACACTGCAGAAACTTTCTAACTAGCCTGCATGTGTTTAAAATCACTGCCTTTTGCAGTAAGTAGTAGGTGCTATCTGGTAAGTTGAGGGAACTCAGGGACTGATGAATCTGTTTTATTATTATTACTTAATACTGTAAAATATGAATACTATTATCAAGTCTAGTTGTAGTATGTTTATAATGTGCATTATAATTTATTTCAATAAAAATATTGTAAAAGGGCATAAGAATTGGGTAAGAAAAGGCAGTTTGTTGAAAGAAACCATATTTCATGCAAGTAAAGAATCTTGAATCTTGAATTTTGAGAAGAGAAAAGAAAGAGGAAAGATTTGATGTTTTGTTTGTGTGTTTGTTTGTTACGATTTAACTCTAGAACTGTCTTGACCGAATTTTCAGTCATATTTTACAACATATCTAAAGATGGTCAATGTTCTACCTAAATAATATTCCCACCGCTGGGACTCAGGCCCCTTCTCTATCATTTGGGGTGGAGCATAATCGACTACGATACGATACAAATGAAACTATTTAAACAAAATGTAGTGCCCGCCCAGGTTATAATAACTCAGGAGTCCCCCACCATTACTATGAAGCTACCACTAATCGAATAGCTGTCAATAACCTAGAAAAATAGTAGTATGTCGTTGTTTAAAGCTTAAGAATGAAGCATAAAAACGATTTTTCTTATAATGTTTAATGCAAATTGTAGCTGCGTCCTTAAGAATTCACCAACGTATAGAAACCTTCTCAATTGTTCTCTATCATGTGGTTAGTGACTAACCTGGTGTCCTGGTGTCAAAGATTTTATATCGCCCATGGACATGCAAAAATCTCTGACTTGGCTAATACATGCCGTCAAGAAATATCTGTCGCAGGAATGCCGGTTACTTCACGACGTTTTTCTAAAAGTTCTGTTAGTAACACAAATAGTCTCGGTTTTAACCCGCTACCCGCTCCTCTTATCAACATAACCTCACTCCATTTGACAGCCCAAGAGTATAATTACGAGGCAGCTTCCAGCAAACATTGTATTTGCTTTCCCGTGTCCTACGTGTGTTGCCAGACGGAAATATTGCTTTTTTAATGTAATTTAATGGCTTAGAGATGAGACTTTGTAGTACTGTGGAGTGATATTTAGGATATTTTAGCTGACAGGGTTTTTTTGTAATAAAGTTTTATTAGTATTTGTACATAATTATGTACTTACCAGTTATTCTGATTTTGATACGTAAAAAAATAATAAAATAATAATAATAATACTTTTTAAATGTTTTTATATGTTTTTTAAGAAATATTTAAAAATGTATGAAGTAAGATGATAAATGAATAAAGGAGATAATAATGAATAATAATTATAATATGATGTTTTAATAATTGTGTCATTTTGACCATTTTTAAAGATTAAGAAAAAAATGGCGTGAGATTAGGGATGTATGTAATTGGAATAGTATAGAATAGAATAATTTAATTTGTGTAAAACATGGTACAAAAAAAGGTCTTATAAATAGGGTTGTGAACTTATACGTTTCACCATAGAAAGACATACAAATTGACTGAGTAAGAAGCAAAACTAAGATTTCGTACTTAGTCAATATAAAAGCACGTTTTATAGCATGATTTATAAATAACTAGCAGTCATCACACGGTTTCACCTGCATAATATTCACGTCCTGTGGGAGCATGGTGATAAAATATAGCTTATGTTACTCAGGGTGAATTTAAAGAAAGAAAGAAAAGTCATTTCTTGCCCGCCAGGACAAAACATTTAAAAAAAAAATTAAATAGTCACAGCAGTTTTTGAGTTTATTCGTTACAAACTTAACTGGTGAATGTTTGCGTCATGTTTTGTTATTTATCAAAACTTTATGCACAAGTAAACACTGTACAAAGGCGGACTTAATGCCTTGCTACTCGTATTAGGTATACCACTGCCAAAATGAACGCAATATTATGTTACAGGTTACATCCGGAGGTTATTTACTATACGGACCTTGTAGAAACTAAAACAAATTTCCGTGCGTTCAAGCGTTTTTGCCATACCTATTATTGGAATCAAATATATCACAGCTCACAACTTAGGACCCATTAATGTTAATATTTATCCGTGGCGCTAGGCAACTGGGTCTATCCCAGTTGTAAACGTCCCTTTGTGCCTATTGGCCTTGTTTCTTTCTGTCTCTGATATGGGGGGAAATGGAAATTACGGTTTGTTTTTCCTACTCCTCCGCTATACTTTCTGATTAATTTCGTTGCGGGATCCAAGACAGTTAAATTCATTCTCTGGGACTTCCTCGAGCTTCATTGTCTCGGCGCTTTTCTGGTGGTCGCCACTGTTGATTCTGGCTTCCAGGAGTTACAGTGGTTTGGTGTGTGACGGACTCGTCCCAAAAAATTTAAATCTCTGGCTAACCCTTCAGGGATAACAGGCGTCATGGTTTGTTTTAAAAAGTTAAAAATACTATCATTCATCTCTTTTTGCACGAAAAACAACAGTAACGTTCCTAATCTAATTGTTTGGGGGTGTTAATTTCGAGATCAAAACCTCATGTTACAATAGATTCGCGTTTCTTTATAACAAAGGGTTTTAAGAATTTCCTCACATTAACAAAAGCATGACATTTTGTGTTTGTACACAAAAAGAATCCTAAAAAAAACTTTTAAGACCAAAAATTCACAACACAAGGAAAAAAGCTTCAATATTTTTTTTTGTGTTTCAAAATTTCAACCCCTTAAGAAAGTTTCACCCCCAATTGGTTCAACCCATTATTAGCGAGTTGCTTTCAACCCGCAAAAAAAAGTACGTAAAGTCTAACTGTTCTAAAAGTTGGCAACATCGGAAGACACTCAACTCTGAACAAGAACATGGAAACGGACTTTTTTCTCGGCCGCCTATTGGCTATCACATTTTTTTTTCTTTTAAAGTTTTTATGAAAAAAAAAATTGTAAAGCCTGGCTTAGCTTGCTTCTTCATTCTTTTTTACGACATTACGGGTTGTAATCCATCTATTCGCTAAGATATTATAATATTGCTCAAATTACTCTATATTTATGCTATCTTGGACACCACCGACATCGGTGAAGAAAAACCTGGATTTACAAGTAGATAATATAGGTCTCAACAGATAACAGATGGATCGCTAGGTTTACATCCTGGAAAAGCCCATCAAGTACTAGAAAGAGAGGCAGACCAGCTGCACGGTGGACTGACAATTCAGATAGATGCATGACTATTCAGGACTTGAAAAGGTTTGGTTTGGTTTTGTAAAGTTAAGAACTTTTATAAGGGTAGGTGAGTCAATGATTGCTATTGACATCTCTAGTGGCAACTACACATTGGAAAAGTGCATAACCCTTTTTTAATAGGTAGGCGTTTATCGCAACATAATTGTTGAAGCCCATTTGCATATAATCTATACTATAGCAGAAGAGTTTGTCGGTTTGGTTGAACGCGCTAATCTCAGGAACTACCGGCTCGAATTGAAAAATTGTTTTTGTTTATGTTGGATAGTCCATTTATCGAGGAATGCTGTAAGTTATATAACATTACGCTAGAATCATTAGGAGCGGAGTAGGAATGTAAAATTTTGCAAAAACGGGGACGTTTCTTTCCTTTCGTTTTTCTCTCTTATGTGACGCTGACGAAGTTGCGTGGGTCAGCTAGTAAAATATATACGTCATACTATGAAGTCGCAATAAATCAGTTTTTTTTATTTTTTTATTTAATCATGCGATCTGTCTTTCAGACTATGCGCAGATGAGATGTTTCCGATGGCGTGTTAGGCGCTACTCCCAGTGGAGTGTGCCCTATTTCTCTAACTCACTGACTGGTGGGGTCGAAAATGTCCTCTTTTTCAATCGACGGATGCTTATTGGGATGGTTAGCTGCCCCGCATGGTTATTTTTTATTTTTATTTTATTTAATCTATATTCATATTATATCTCAAATCGAAGGAAAGTCAAAACTGTACATTGAATGTTTTTTTCAAGAATACTTGGGGCGTGATCTACAATCGATGTCAAATCCAAAAATATAGTATTTAGAATTTTTGTCTGTTTGTCTGTATGTAAGAGTATGTCCGGGCTAAACTCAAAAAGTACTGCATGGATTTACTTCAAATTTTGCATGAATATTAATAAGAGGTCGGGTCAACATATAGGTTACATATTATCACGCTATCACTTACGGGGGAAGAGCACTGGCATCTTAGGTATTTTTGGTGCTGTACAGCCTTCACGCAGACGACGTCGCGGGCAGCAGCTAGTGTAAAATATAGATATAATAAATCAGAATTGGCAGACAAAAATCACTACCCATTCAAACCCCGCATAGCAACACTCGACCAACTAATAATATCCCCACTGTCCAGAGAGCAGCTGCAAATTTCAACCCCTAGCTCCCTTTACAACTCAACAAAGGTACAAAATTGTATGACAAATACCGTACAACGTTAAAATTGTTCTCTTAAACACACGTGGAGAAGTTCATTTTTTATTAAAATACTCACTTTGATGCCGTAACTTGAGCATTTTTTAGGTTATGTCAAAAATTTCGCTGTTTGGAGTAAACGTTATGTCATAAAGGAAGGTTTGTGGTTAAGTATTTTTGGGTTGTTCGTCGTGTTTTTTTTTCATGACAGGGGTGAAAGTTTTTTTGATAATTATGCAATTATTTTATTTTGGAACGGCCACTATGCGGGTGAAACCGCGTGATGTCCGCTAGTCTAAAATAATTAGGACAACCATCTCAGAATCTTTCTTCAACTAAAGGGTTTATATTCCATGTCGCCACATGCGTTCAACTACGAGTATTAACTGTAGTAGTAGAACAATATAAATTGCGACTCAAAACTTTAAGAAACGCTGTGAATCGCATTACGTTTCTTGATTGGCTGCCCGTATCAGCGACACCACATCCATACATCGCTTTAATCAAAAAAAGCGCTTTACAACTATTGCAATATTTATTTTTTCGTCAATGTGTAGTTACGTTAGTTTTTCAAGGTAAAATATTTAGAGACCTCAAGCAGGGTAAAATCAATAGGTACTTATCTAATTAATAGTGATAGGGTTGGCCCTTATTGTGTGTTAAACCTTTGTCAAACTAAAGGGTCTTAGGGATCCTCGGGGAATCAATGTACGACCTATGAATATTTCAATAGATAAACCACCAGATCGTGTATTGATTTTAAGCTGAATAGCACGGTAAAATCTTTGAAATAACAAACTAAAAATACACTGAAAACCGGATCACCTTGTTACAGCATCAGTTCAGATATATTTGGAACACAAATGTCCAAAACTTTAAAAATTCAGCCACAAAACACAAAAATCAGTGTGAAAATTAAATTGAATCGCACTGCTATCAAAAGCGATGAAAGCGCTGCCAACACAAATGTCACCCAATTCCTCCCTTCGACTATTTCTGATAGTCATTCAGTGCTTCATTCAAATTACATTTCAGTACGCTTTTGCTCTCCGTCGGCATCGGACGTTCGTTCTACTCAAATATTTTAACATAAATGACACATTTTTTTCAAAAATTAGAACGATAGAGCCCATTTCGCGCGCGTGTGTCAGTTTTTGACGTATTCCTTTTCAAAATGGCGGGCGAATAGTGTTTTTTTTTCTTTACTTTTTCAGACGCCAGTGTTTACCGTTTGTGCCTGTAATAATAGTTGAATGGTGAGTAATGGTTCGAAAATAGTTTTATTTTGTTTGTAATTCTTTTAGAAACGTTTACGTGCTGTTGCCGGGCGCTTGTTTCAGATTTTTTATGTAGTATGACCGTACGTTCCGAGTATTTAGGACATTTCCTAATTATAGTAATTGACTGGTTAGTCATTTTAATAGTTTTCCTGTTGCCCGTTGTAACATTTTTGTGGGATCATTTACCTAACGTTAAACTCCAAACATTAACATTTTTTTTAATGATGATTATTTCTGAAAAATTGTGTACAATATTTTTTGCACCGCAGAAATACTACTGTAGCTAAAACGTTTCATATAAACTAAATACACACAAATGTTCTCCAGAAATCACACTATTTAACACCTAAATTCTTTCAGCAGTTAAGTTAATAGTTTTTATTACTTTCTTCGTTAATTAATTGAAACACTGACTAACTATAATGTCAAGACCACGTTCCTCACTATACGGGGATAGTAATAGTCTCCACGCCTTGCTAAGCGTGAAACATCGCTATAAATTGGACATAAAAGAGCTCTATTTTATACGGTAGTACTTCTATCATGTTCACGCTTATATTGCGTATAGATGTGGGTAGAAGTTCACTAAAAACTTACATTTAACTGTTAGACTATTTTGTATTTTATAATAGGTTACACTATAAACAAACTATAACTCTAAATACACACATCAAAAGTGTCTAGGGATCAACATATATTTTTGCAATAACTTTTCTCCTGATTGATATTAATTAAAATTTTCTTTAAGGATTCATCAAATAAAGTGTTTTCGTTTGTCACAGTAACGATAAACCAAGTCACCTTTGCATTAATAAAGAAATTTGCCATTTTCCTAATAAAGGGATTTTTGACATTTGAACCACTAACACAAAAGTTCGAAAAAAAGACTGAAATAACAGTTTTCTTTAAAATTTTATTGGGTAACTTAAACAATTAATAATCCGTGTTTCTACCGCGAACACTAACAACACAAGAACATCGGTTTGGCATACTCAAAATGAGTTCATCCAAATTACGCTGTGGAATGGCCACCCATGTTCGTTGCAACAACAAAAAAAGGTCTTCTTGCGACTGGATACCCTCCATATTCGGCAGAGCTCTTCTCTGTAGCATATCCCATGCATGCTCAATCGGATTCAAGTCTGGCGACTGAGCAGGCCAGGGCAGGACATTGATGTTAGCTGCGGCGAGAGTCTGTCTTACAACTCTTGCGGTGTGCGGTCGTGCATTATCATGCATTAACTGAAATAAGGGACCGATTTGCACTTGTAGAGGAACGATGACGTCTGATACAATCGTCTCAGCATAAATTAGAGCGTTGAGCTTGCCTCTGATCCAAATCAACTCAGTTCTTCCGCCGATCCAAATACCCGCCCATACCATGATGGTTCCACCACTATAAGGATGGACTTCCTGGCAGGATTTTAATCGCTGTTGGCGTCCAGCGGTTCTCCAGTGTCGTATACGTCTTGTATCCGGTCTCATACCAAAACGAGACTCATCAGAAAAGCACACGAAACGCCATTGTTCTTCTGCCCAATTTCTGTGTTCAATAGCCCATTGATATCGAATCCTACGATTGTGCATTACTATAGGTGGTACCCGTAGCGGTCTTCGGGAATGAAGGTTCACTTCATGCAAGCGGTTTCTGACTGTTTGGTCGCTAATTAAGTTCCCTGAAGAGTGATGAAGCCTCACGGCTAACATCATGGCGGTTATTGTTGGAGCTCTTCGAGTTAAGATTTGAATGTATCGGTCTTGTCTCCGTGTGGTGCAGCGATACCGTCCTCCATGGCACGCTCAGCCACGGTACCAGTGCTTCGGTAACGTGTCCAAAGTCGACTGATAACACTCTGACTTGTATTCAGAGCTAAAGCCACAGTACGTTGCCGGGAACCAGCTTCTATCATTCCCACGGCTCTGAGCATTTCTTCCCTGCTTAAATGACGTCGCCGCTCCATAATAACGTTGGTTTTAATCAGTAGTAGGGAAACAGTAGCACTAATAATGTCTTCAATGCGTTGTATGTTTTTATAGGGAAAATATTGACAGCTGATTTTCATCTTTTACTCGAATTTGATTCACAGTTCCTGATTCAAATTATGAAATGCACCAAAAAGGATACATATAATTTTTTTAAAATCATAAATTTATTACAAAGCCACATCTCAATCTCAAGAAATCCGCATAAAAATGCTTGATCCCTAGACACTTTTGATGTGTGTAATCCTACTATCCTATCCTACTAATATTATAAATGCGAAAGTTTGTAAGTATGGATGTATGGATGTTTGTACTCTTTCACGCAAAAACTACTGAACGGATTTGGATCAAATTTAGCACACAGATAGTTTATTACCTGGATTAACACATAGGATACTTTTTATCCCGGTAATAAGATCCCGTGGGATAATTTCAAACTTCACGCAGGCGAAGCCGCTGGCAGAAGCTAGTAATAAAAATATGTACAACTAACAAAACGGTTACAGGGCGTCAAAAAATTCGTCCACATCACTGTCAACAAGAAAAGTGCCCAGAAAGCTGGCAGCATTGCCACGTTGGATGGCAATGCGTATTCTCTGGATCAAAAAGACTGTTAGATTTAAATTTTGAATTGATTAATGGCTTACGCATTCAATATCAACATAGATACTCACAACAAGAAAGAAACTACTTCTTGGTTTGTTAGCACTATCAATCTGTGTTTCATCATCATCATTTCAGCCGAAAGACATCCACTGTTGGTCATAGGCCTCCCCCAAGTATCGCCACATGGACCACTCCCATGCGACTCACATCCAACGGATTCACATAGCCTTCACCTGGTCATCAGTCCACCTAGTAGGAGGAGAATGCAACGTCTTCCGGTTCGCGGTCACCGCTCCAGAACTTTTCAGTCCGATCGACCATCAGTTCTGCGAGTAATCTGTGTTTGTTTGTTAGAAATGAGACATCCATCAATCCTCACTCGAACCACAACGTGAATGGCCTTCTTTGACTCATAACAGATCTGTGTGCCAGTACTGTAACATTATGAGGTAATTGTGCTATTTTTCGTTAGTTCAAAAGTCTTCTTTCTACAGAAAACGAACCAGTATAGCGTACCACGCTTGTTCACACCGCGTTGGTGATTTCAAACTGTTCATCGTAATTCTTCATCATGCTTTCCTTCTTCTGCAATATAATCTTTTGAAATCGGGAACATGAGCGTTTAAAATCATTCAGGATATGCCAAAATTTTCATTCTTCAGCCAGGGGCAAGTAAATCACATTATCTTCTCACAGTAACCTCAAATATTATTCATGATAAAAGATAGAATGAAATCAAAATCAAAGCATTTATTTCAAATAAGCCACACAGGGACTTTTGAATTGTCGAAACAAAGATGAAAATTAAATGTAGCTACAGTCCCAGTCACAAGACATAAAAACTGTGAAAGTACTGTAGTTGCCCATTCCCTAGCGTAGATCTCTATGGAGAACAACGCGCAAGAAACTCCATGGACACTCTTTTAAATCAAATTTTGTTACAAAATCTTGATTACATCATTTATATTGAGATGGTATATTATGTGAGAAGAATGTAGCAAGACGTGCACGTTAAAAGTGTTCATAAACAAAACAAAACACTTCATTCAAATAAGCAAGAAAGTATAACTTATCACGGTCCAGAAAGCTCAAATTAGCAGCATGCCATTTTCTTTGCAAGTCATTTGTTTGAAATTAAAAAAAAAATGAAACTGGGCCCTACTTGAACAAGATACGCCACTGTCTTTAGCCCTTATACCAATTCATTTGGATTTGGCAGTTTCACATTACTATTGCTGAATCAGCATCTCTTAGTTCAGCATCTATGCCAAAATGAGATCAACTACCACGTACAAGTAATGTATCTTCATATCTTAATACCCTAACATTAATACTAATTTATAGTATTGTAATAGTAATTGGTATTCTCAGTCAATTTTTGTAGTCACGTGTTTCGGATTTAATCATCTCTAGTGCTTATTTCCCATGAGACATTACGAATGAGCTACTGGAAGGACTGACGGATTGATTCGCTCATTACAAAGGCTCTTAACTTACGAAGAAGGATTTTTTACGATGTCTAAGCTGTGCCGCATTGCTTTAAGATTAGTTAGCTTAGCTATTGAACGAGAAATATCAGTTATAAACATCAGAATCTTGATTTTAGCATCTCTGCTTACTCTAGAATGAATCCTATCACTGTTACATTTCTCTCAGTCTGCTAATACGCCAAGCTTGGCAAGTGAAATCTCTAGTTTAAATGACAAAATTTGATGATTGGTTGAAGTTATATGGATAAAGCACATCACTTCATATGGATGTTAAGTAC
Organism: Xestia c-nigrum; assembly: GCA_916618015.1. Lineage (NCBI taxonomy): Eukaryota > Metazoa > Arthropoda > Insecta > Lepidoptera > Noctuidae > Xestia > Xestia c-nigrum. The sequence goes on from OU745273.1 coordinate 12,757,399, forward strand.
GTAGTTTAGGCAAACTCATTGCTTTCAAAGTATTTCTTATTTCTTCAACTACTTTCAACACACTAACCGAGACTAGAAATACAACATTTTCGGCAGTATAAAAGCAATCCAACACATATGCGATGTTTTCATCGTTATTTTCCCTGATTGATTTTCACTTTGTTTAGGCCTCTGACATCTTTGATCCTCTTCTAAGCTTCTAGAAAGAGTCGCCATCCATCTTTTCTTAGTTGCATACCACATTTTTATTTTTCCTATTCCCTGCACCTTCAAACAATCCTTCAAGTCTATAATAAATAAGTACTCAAAGGCTTAATAACGCTGATTCGTCGTCTAATTTCTGAGAATGGCGCCTCATAGTCGGTGCCCGTCCTTCCTTGTCATTCGATATTGTACTCTATGTGATATATGATATTGTGTCCATAGTATTACAATCTGTATCAACTGTTTAAGGTCCACATTCCTTTGAATTAGAGTCAGTTGTGTTAATTTGTTTTCTTGTCTGGAATGTGTTTGCTGGAGAGGAATAGTGTACGTTTGAATATGTATAAAATTGATGGCTGCAATATAATTATCATTATCGTCATTCTTACTTGCTAGACTGTTACTTCTAACAAGATTGTTACTTTCCTTTGATTTTCTGAAAGTTTGATAAGTAACTCTACAGTAAATTCTTGTATTAGTCTTTGAGATTTGTTGACTGCCTTGTTGTCTAGTTGTAGTAAACGCAACGCTGAGGTAGTATCCTAGGTTTTATTCCCAGGACAGACTAAGTATTATTGAGATTTTTGTCAGGAATTTCACAGTAATGCAGGACTATAGGCTAGACCTGCATTACTTGAGACTTAACATAAATGTAACTGGCAAAAGCTGAGTGTCATTTAGATACACCTAGGTTTAAACCTTTGGTAACTGATTTAGTTTATACTATTTTCAATTTTTAACTCTCTAACCCGACACAAAGTTCAACCAACCCTATTTAACCAAATCGATATTTCTATTAATTAACAAACCCATCACATTAACAAAATTAAACACAACAACTATCAAGCTACCCTCATACATAATTATTTCTAATTTCGAGAGAATCCACCAAAAATATGAGAGCGTTGTGACCCTAACGTGTACTTTTTTAATTTAGAGCCCTTTCACCCCTGTGTTATACCGAATAGTTGAATGTTTAATTTCAAAGGAGGCATGTTGAGTATGCTGACGGGAACGGGACGGAACGGGGACGTGACGGGGACGGGACGGAACGTGATGGTAGCGTGTTTCTCAGCGTAGGGGATGCGGGCGAAAAATGTCGAAGACTGAATGCGTTGAGTGAGTGACTCATTGACGATTGTGTTTTGTTTTTTTTGAGCAATGGAATATTGTAAATGACACATGAATCAATTGACTTACTTTTTAGGAGCTGTCAAAACGCGGTTCTCTCATAGATCTTGTATAGTGATAAGCACGCTGTGACGTCACTTTTTAGTCAACTGTTTATAGATTTCAAAGCAACTAAAAATCGAATTTGGCAATTCATTGAATTGCGGTTTTTAGGCCGAAAATAAAGATTTTTTGTAAGAGATTAGTGTCTTGGAATTATTGTTTTATTGTGTCATCTGGGTAGATACATATTGCTAAAAACTCATAGGTAGTGTTCTCACAGCTAGAAAACAGGCCTACACTTTATAAATAATAATAAATAAATATCGCTGGACATTACACACAGCGCCATCTAGTGCCACCTAAAAAGGGCTTGTGTCGTGGTCACCAGACAGTTGACAAACTACATATATCTACTTTTTGTTTGTAAATGTACTTATTATACATATATAAACATCCATGACTCGGAAACAAATGTCCATGCTCATCACACAAACATTTGCTCCTACCGGGATTCGAACCCGGGACCCTGAGATCGTAAGGCAGCCACACTACCGCTGCGCCATTCGGGTCGTCTAAAACTTTGTGAAAGGTAGAGACGGTAATATAACATGTTCAGTGAGTTTATAATAAAAGCAAGCATAAATAATTACTTAAGAAGCGTCTAAAAGAAAAAGGAAGATTGGTGGTCCAGTAGTGGCGGTCCCGACTTACAAACAGTTATTCGTGGGCCCAAACCCAGACAGGCGCTTTACTTAGTGTAGTTTATTCACTGCTCTCAAAAAAAAACATGTAAAAAAAAAAAAAACATCGTGAGGAAACCGTCATGTACCAGAACGAAAAATTCGAAGATATGTGACATCTATCAATTCGCACTGAGCCCGTGTGGACTGTGGTGAATAAAATAGGCCATTCCCTCACATTGAGAGGAGGCCGTGTCCCAGCACTGGGAACATGCTGCTTGAATGCTTTATATTTCCAAGTGAAATAGCTTAGTGACAATGGTGTCGATTCTGTTATGCACAAATTAAACTTAATTTAGGCTATTACTATCTTTTTCTCACTAATACAACGAGAAAGAGACGGACGTAATATAGAGCTGTCTTTAATTCGAACTAATATTTCCATAAAAATGAAGGGTGCACGTAAAAACATGTCAACTAAAAACACGGTGAAGCGCAAGGCATAAACTAGTTTGACATATCTAACTTAGTGCATAGCTATAACCGTCCTTTTCTCGCACTGCCTTTTAGTAAAAGATAGCAATAGTCTAAATTAAGTTTAGTTTGTGCACAACAGAATCGATACCAATATTTCCGTATTTATAACGGACTTTACATTCCTCACCAGACTTCTAAGTAATTAATTAAAAACTGTAGAGTTTGTACTCAATATTACTACAATACTTATTATTTTATCCTATGACCTATGACCCGGTTGATAAGAGAACTCGTATGCCCGTATTTTTATCGCTCATTAACGTTTCATTGAACTAAAAACTTATTTTGTTCATTTTTTTTTTCAAATTGAAATTGGAATGGCCGTTACACGTGTTTTCCCGCCATTTTGATGGCACGTGGCGTTTGAATGTCGAATGGCGGTTTTATTTGCAATTCCCTAATGACTTATTCTGTGTGTTTATTCATTTATTTTTTCATTTAGATATGGCGGACATAGATATTTTGATTTACTGACAGCAAATACAAAACTTAATAAAGTCTTTAGCTGATATTTAAAGAAATTCCTTTGAGGTAGTTCTTTTACTACATAAGTCCTTTTGAAAAGTCAAAAATATTGCATTATATTGTCTAAATTTTAAGAATTTCAGCCTTTTATAACGCCGAGAACATAGCTCACTTCTCCTACAGAGACTTAAAGACAATTGATCTCTCCCATCAATTCTAATAAAATGTCAATTTCTCCCTACCATGCATAAAATCATCATTTCCCAACCACTCATTCAATTCCAACGGTCAAAATGACATTAAAATAACCAAAATCAATGGAAAAACAATTTGTACACAGTTTCGGTCCACTCTTGCTAACCCCATGGAATCTGCACTGAACCAATTATGCCCGTTTCCCATGGTCCTGTGGCCCCCATGCCTTTGTGCGACCACGTGTACGGCAGATGTGCACACGAGTTTATTTTAGTTCGCTAAGGCGGCCATGGGATTTGAATTTCGTGGAACGTGGTCAGTTTTGAAAAATGTGGTGGTTTTTTTTTATGCGTTGTAGTTTTGTTGTTTTTTTTTTGGAAATTACTGTTACAGTATGGGTAGCTTTTTTGACTGATTTTGTTAAGAGCGGTGAAACATGAAACATGAGAAGCTTAAGATGAAAAAGAAAGATTTATCTAGAAGCAACAGATATTAAAAGTTTTTTTTTTCATAAAAAAATATAATATAATGGACAGTAATACTTGTCTGTACTTCTATATACTGAAATTCAGCAGTATCTATTTAGACTGGAGGGTAGCCCTAACATATTCTCAAAAAGGCTAGGCAAATAATAATGAATATCACGATACTTCATCGCCTCTTTGTATGATTAAATTCTATCATCAAGCAAATTAAATTTTAATCTATTCTATTACATAACTCTTGATAATGTATCAGTGCAAATTGTTTACTAAGTACCTATTACTATTAGATAGTTGATTCGCGGTATTATGCGAGATAAGAGACAGCTGGGACTGAATCAATGTGTGAATCAACGTCGCCATTTTAGTTTACTAGCTGTGGTATGTGCTTGGCTTGCACAAAAGGTAATGGCACGATTGTGGCGTAGTAGTATAGAAACATTTCTGTTATCTGTTTTATTATTTGATTAACGGTCAGCTATCCTCAGCTGTTTGGATGACTAATGACTGATTCCTTGACATCTCAAAAGTTCATGTTCATTGAAATATTTGTCTTCTGTTTGTGAATTTCTTATGTTTCACTATCACAGTGTTATGAGTAAATCTCTTAATTATATCTTATTTCAAACATACATTTCTTATATTCCTGAAATGGGACACAAAAGGCTGATAATAAAACAATAAAATATTTTTTTTAAGCAATAATTTATTTATTCGGATTTGAGTAACTAAAAATCAATGAAAATATAATTTTAATCTATCACAAAACTACAACGTGTTCACGAAAACACAATGTCAAAGAGATACTAATCGCTTCTTTAAAAACAAACGCGAACTCACACTCAACAAAACACAAAATAAAAAAAATCGTCCTGTGCCACCTCAAAGCGTGGTCACCGCACATCTTGTCACCATCCTACCAGCAGCTGTACCATACAACATCCGGGTCTATTGTGAGCCCCACAAAAGGACCATATCCTTCTCTTATTCAAAATCATGCTCAACCTATTTTGTTTAGAGAATATTTTTTTTAAAGATTACTAGTATCTACTGTTTGGTGCGTTATTGGTTATTTTCTTGTTAGTGTGACAACAAAAGTAATATTATTTAGTGTGTGTTTTGATGCGTTTTATCTTTGTCAATATTCATTGATTTACAAAAACAAAAAATACGTGTCCATTATTTTCTAATACTCTAAATGACGGACTAAATAGATTTGCAATTTTTGATACTGTCTTTATGCCTAGTTATCAAAGTATTTTATCGATCAATTTCAATAATATTTTGAGAGTGTATACTGAATATTTTTAGCAGAATCATTGACTAAATGAAGTAAATGTTACTTCAATTTATCGTAAGTGGTTCGGCCTATGGGTTTTTGAATGACCACACCCTGGTATGGTGCAAGTGTTAAGAGAATGTCGTTTTCAAGAATATAATGTATGTAGTAGTATCCCTACTTCCCTACTTCCCTACTATTATATAAATGTGAATGTAAGTTTGCTTGTTACGCTTTCACGCGAAAACTACTCAACCGATCATCATGAAACTTTGTTCACATATTCTTGGAGGTATTAGAAGTAACATAGGATACTTTTTATTAAAAAAAACTAACCCTCACTCGCAGACGAAGTTGCGCGGGTCAGCTAGTATATAATATATCAACTATCTGGTGTCTACGACACAAGCCTCGTTTCTTAGTGTGGCATTCAATGGCGCTGTGTGTGATGTCCAGCGATATTTAAATTTATTAATTAAATGGGTTTTCAATATTATAGTATGAGTATGAAGTACAGTACATTAAGCTCATACAATCTGTCAAACTTTAATACGTTTTGAACTTTGTAGCTAAAGCATTAAGTTCAATGTTGGTTGGGAAAACTTGACCGTTTTGGGCAGATTTATGTATTTTGCAAAAAATCTAAGAAATTGCCAATATATTTTAGAAGTATTTTACAATCTATTACAATCAAAGCCAAACAAACTAATTTACATAATGTTTGAGAATTTTTGAATTTTTGAACTTCAATTTCAAGCTATAAATTTCCCAGGGTTGCGGGCCTATTTGAAAGAGATACCGCGGCCCCGGAACATAAAGGGCGAGGAAGGAACATGGATGGGTTTTAGTCAGTAAAATTCTGACACTCCCTCCTGGTCCGCCCAGAGTGGGAGAAGTCATTTGATGATTTCCCATCGATTTTTCCCGAGAAATATTACAAAAACAAAACTCGCAAGCGCTTTTTAAGATAATTATTAGTTTATCAGAATGTCAAAACGCTTTATCTTATGACTTAAACCTCAGTCAATATGCTAGGATCAATAACTGCGTACTAGGGGAAGAAAATTCTGATCGGCAGAGTATCACGCTTTTAAAGATAGCAGGGTGGACAGTGAATTTTAATCTTACGAAAAAAAAAATGCGAATTTTTGGGAGTTTGTCCGGATGTTAGTTACTCTTTTACGCCAAAACTATTGAACGGATTTGGATAAAGTTTGGCACATACAGAGCGGAGCAGGAATAAAAAATGTTGCAAAGACGGGGATTTTTTTCCTTTTGTTTTTCTCTCTTATGTGACGCAGACGAAGTTGCGCGGGTCAGCTAGTATAATATAAATCGTTTCATGATAAATTATTAATATTCAATTACATCTGTTTAGATTAAAAGCCATGAGAAAATATATAATATGGTAACTCTGATGACATAATATCTACTAGACCAAGATGGCCGCCATTACGTCATCGACAGCTGCCATTACAATTTAATGTTTTTTTATAACTACTCAACATTCCTTCTACTTTAATAACGTTTTTAAAACAATGACCTCACGAAAACATGTGTTCCTTTGTGTTTGTTAAGCTCTGAAATTGCTGAACGAATGTTTATTGAGTTTTTTGGAATGGGATGTTGGAATTTGTAGTAATGTTTCCTTATTGATTTACCTTACTTAAGTAGATAAAGAAATATATAGTTGACTTCCTTATTCATATCCAAGTATAAGGTTGAATTTTCATATCCACGATAAATTGTTTTTCTCATAGAGTAGAGACACGTGTCCCAGCAGTGGGAACATTACAGACTAATTATTCGTTGTAAAACGAAAATGTCTATTTTTGTCTACAACGGGTGTTGTTTCTATTTTATGGGAATTGCTATCGAAAGTGCTAAAGCATTTATGAGACGATAAAATCTAGTTTATAATTATCTAATTATAATCGTAAAAACTACACCACCACACTCAAACTATACACTAACTATAGAAACCCACACTTCTGCCTAACTCTGCAAGGATTAAAGTCATAATGTAACATTATGTAAACCGAAATTATTACAAAATACACTAACTATAGAAACCCAGACTTCTGCCAAACTCTGCAAGGATTAAAGTCACAATGTAACATTATGTAAACCGAAATTATTACAAAAGGTTAGCCTAAAATTGAATATAAGTAATATAATATCAAATACAAGATAAAATTACACAAAGCCACGTTTGACAGATAAGAGGTGGCCTTCGCCCACTGATAACGAAATAAACCGATAACTGAATGATACTAGCCAATGTTAGATACAGGCCGAACTATAGACAGGGCAGCTCTATCTAAAATGAGGACAAAAAAGAGGCTGTATTTTTTATGTCCATTGCTCGAAACTTGTGCAGAAAAAAAAGAATCTGTCAAAACGATTGTCTAAAGGCTTTGAAAAAAAACAAATGGCGTTTTTTTTATTTGTCAAAGTTTGAAAAAAGAACACAGCTGACATTTTTATGATTATTAACAAAAGGTTTCAATTATTTTACGAGATATTTTATTATATTTTAGGTGGTAAAGACTGACACGAATCTTTTGTTTTTTATTACTTAAATGCAATTTCCGAAGTATATTCTATATTTTTTTACCATTTTAATGAACCAAAAGAATCACAACACAGCACCTTTTTCATGACTAGTCTGGAAAAACTTGCATAAACCAAAAAACTATCAACATATTGTCAAAATTCAAAAAAAGAATGTCTTTTTAAGATGTTTCTAACAAAAAGTTGACATAACGAAGACTTTATTACTACAGTTCACTTTAAAAGACATCACAGGTTACAAATACAATCATGGCTGCTATTAAAATCAATAAAATGGTCTAAGAATAGTCTGACATTGCAATTCAATCGCGATCTCGTTTCATCCTTATGTATGAGTCGATTGTACGAGATATTTTTCTATGACATGTTAGTGAAAATTATTCGTATTACCCAGTATTTGGGTGGTGAATGTTATCTCAAATGGCCGCTAAAGCAGAATCATTACTAATATTACAAAACTAAAACGCGCTAATCTCAGGAACTACTGGTTGGAATTGGTTTTTTTTTTGTGTTGGATAGTCCATTTATCGAGGAAAGTTATAGGCTATATAACATCACGCTACAACTAATAGGAGCAAAGCATAAATAAAAAATGTTGTAGAAAAGGAAAATTTGTTCCTTGTGCTTTCTCTCTTAAGTGACTGACGAAGTTGTGTGGGTCAGCTAGTTGAATAATAAAATTTTAGACCATTCTAGGCCACTTTTAGTCGCTCCTGGTTAAATACTGGTTTTCATCTGAATTTATTTGGACTGGAAACCGACACAGATAGAAAAAACTAGACATATTATGGTCTCAGAGAGTAGTATTATGCATAGTACATTTTACTATAAGTAGGTCAAATAGGCAATGCGTTCAATAAAAAAAAATACAATAAAACTGATGGCTTTATCTATTTCGACTTATCATTGAACAAGCAACGTTCATTCATTTATTTGGGAATGTTACACAATAAATATCACCCACTTATCACTTCGAAGCGAATTGTTGAATTAATAGATAAAAAATCTAGTATAAAATTTAGAAGCTTCTGTGTGATTACTCAATATTTTAACCAAATCACCATCGGCTTCCAGTCTAATCTGATGCACAGCTGAATACCAGTATTATACATGGAGCGACTGCCTATCTGACCACACAACCCAGTTAGTAGGACTGAGTAATCCGATTTGGTAACTTTGTATTGAAAACGTCTACGAAAGTCTCCCAAAAGCAAAGTTATAAAGGACGGAATTCCCACTTACACCCCCAAAATACTTTCAAGAGTTCTCTTATTTGGGCTTAGACTTAAAAAAAAACGTATATCAGACTTGTCAAAGGAGGTCCAACTTGGATGTTAAAAATTTTCTGTATTTTCAATGACCCAATTTTCGTGTTTTCTGGTATATACCTATGTAGTAAAGCGTTGAGATATCTATGGTTTAATTATTATACCATTTTGATTCTGCAAAAGTGGCCATTTTCGAAACCCCGCTTAAAAAAAAAAACTGTTTTTTTATTGCACTGCATTCTTGACAGCTGTCCTTTGATTTTGACATATGCTATTGGCGGGAACTTATTTGACGTTTATTAATCGAACTAAGTAATGTACTTACCTAAGATTTAGGTTAATTGATTTAACCATTCGTTTTAAACCAACAGTAACTTTATGTCATTGGCTTTTACAATAAACAGTAACTTAATCAAAGCTGACTGATTGAGATTTGACACTTAATTAAACATTTTCTTATCGGTTGGTTTTGACTATTGAATTCGCTGGCTTGGAAATTGTTGCATACAATGAAGCACACATCCCTGGTAAAATTTTATACAGTGACAACATTGTGATTTAAGCAAGGAGTTTTTTAATTATAATTGGCTTTGTTATTAATTGGGACATTCCCAATACCCCGTTAAGTTTATAAAACATTCAGTCGCGGTTTAAAATTGACATGATCTTTGATCATCGTCTGCCTAGCTGCCATTGTTCCCACTGCTGGAACACAAATCTCTTCTCCGTAGGTTAGTGAGTCGCCATCTACAATCCAGGCCAAGACCAGTTTGGTGAACGTCACTTTTTGGTTCTAAGACATGTCGGTAACCGTCTAATGATTTTTAAATTCAAACCGGTTCGCGAATTTAACAAGTCCATTTTTGCTAAATCCTGATCGAAATACAATATAGGGTCCGTTGTACAATCACACAATATACCTACTACAGCTGCACCCTATACAATAGTTAGGATTTGATTGTAATGCCAACAATGGCACAGACCTCTTTGGTAACGGCATTTCGGGGGTTGCCATGTGCAAAAATTATTATTATGTTTTTTTTTTGTTGTCTGGCAATAATGTCGTTGCGTCAAACAGGATTTCAGTGTGTGCAGTTGCGTAGTGTAAAGTTTTTTGGAGGGTTTTAGGTTAATTGTCTGTCAGCTGCTTGCAAGTAAGATTTGTCTTTCTTCTTTTCAAAGAAACAGAAAGCTATTAATATTTAAAAAGCGTAGTCTTCATGGCGTATTTAAGATACTATAGGTAGGTTCACATTTTAGACCAAGATTGACTATTCAGTCAGCGCTGAATATTGTTAGTACTTATTCAATACTCCATTTCCACATAATCCATACTAATTCTTAATTATTAATATTATAAATGCGAAAAACCTAATCGGATTTGGGATTTTGGGTACAAAATACGACTCTGTAGATTATCAGAAATGGATTAAATTCCCAATTTAACAAAAAACTTATTTATTTGATCATTTTAATGGTGCCATTTAAGTTAGTTTTATCCTGCAAATTGATGATAAGGTTATAGGGAAATATGGGAAAATACAAGACTGTATTATTACTTTAAGTACCTACCTAGCAACAGTTACTTAAATGGAAAACAATGTCGATTCTCAATTTCTTTTTTTCTCGTCTAATTTAATCCAAGACCTAAGCGAGACATACGGGCCATTCTTTATTCAAACTTTAGTATTGCCGCATGAAAGTTCACGTCGTTTCCGCTAGACATGCTTTTAAAAAAATATTCATTTAGAGCAAAACCCACAAAATAATGAAACTAAAACCTATCCGAATCCAGCAACGTGGCAAATATCAATGTCATACGACAATGTCCCGTTTCGAGAGCCATTAGCCAGAAAATTGGGGTCAATTTGTTGTTTGCCCATTCGCCTTGTTACGGCCGCCATGTTTGAAATAATTTGGAAATGGAACGCGTTTCGGCGGGAACGTACTCTATTGGCTGTTTGGGGCTTTGTGTTTTTTTTTAAAGTGGATAGGGAATTGAGTGTCTGTGAGCCAATTGTTGGAGTATTCGTCATTCGGATTTTGTTTCCTTTTTTGTGAAGATGATACTCTTTTCGTATTCAATAACTGGGTTGACGAGGTCGGGTCCAAAGTCGCTCCATATAAAATACTGGTATTCAGCTGCATCTGGTTAGACTGGAAGCCGACCCCAATATCCTATAGGTACTTGCTGGGAGAAGGCTTCTGGCTGACTGGTTTATTCTTTATTACGTTATTTTAACTTTGAAGAAATAAATATTTTATTTATTTCTAGTTCAGATTTTAATCTTAGGTTCTGAGAATTCTAGTAAATTACTACCGAACAAAGAGTGAAATTATAGGATTTCAAATATCTCGGAACTCGGGAAACTCCATAAATACTGTTCCGAGAATTCATTGAAAGGTTCTGACTTCTAGGGACCTACTGTGTTTGATTTTTCTGCAAAAAGGTTTTTTTCATATTCATCACGAAGCTACCTACTTCTTACTCATTTTAATTAAGGATCGTAAATTAATTAAGGCAATTTTTTTCAACCAAACATTTTATTTCTCTTTAATTTACTTATACAAAACAAAATCCCCGCCCAACTAATTATAAATAAGAAAGTAATTTTTAATATTTAAATAGTCGATTATAAAACATCGATTTGTCGATTTTACAAATTATCCAATCGATCATAATTTTTAAATAAAAATTAAGGAATTTTACGAGATGAATAAAATAAAAATGTATGAGTGCCTTATTATATATTAGGCTGCATTTTTTTTCTTGAAGGTTTCTAGGTAACTGCATTAGCATTTAAAATGGTTTAATATGGTGATTCAATATCCACTGTTACTAGAAATTGTTTAAAAAAAAAGTCTACGTATTAGTATATTTTCTACGAAAACTAAAGGCTCGCCATTTATTAAAAAAAAAGTCTGTTGATAAATAATTCTTTCCAAATGAACGCCACTGCGTCCTTTTTTATTTACTCCATCTGCCACTTCCCGAATTAAATTTATATAAACTCCAGTCAATGTTCTCACAAATAAAATAACCTCAGAAAGAACTTAAAACCATTCAAAAACTATAATAAAATATCAGTCTATAAGCTGCCAGTAGCAATGCCATTGCCAATTTATCTCAGACCGCCATTGATTCCAATTTCAAATCTTGATTCTGTTGCCGACGTACAGACAAATATGGCGGGAATCTAACCGAAGCGATTCCGCCATATTGGTTTATTGTATTTTTGAGCAATACCTAGGGTTTTTCGATAGTTTTTAGAACATTTTAGGGGGACTGTGTTTTTGTCAGTGTTGCATTTGATGAATTTACGCTATACAAAAAGAAAAAAGGATTCTATGGCTCTTAAATTAGGTACATTTACAGGGGTTGGTAAATGTTCATGTTGGGCTGTTCGAGTTGCAAATAAAATAAAAAAAAAACGACGATACGACTTTATAAAAAAACAAAAAAAAAGGGAGAGAGAGAGATAGAGATTTTTTGTTCAACTCTAATAACTTTACGAAGAGAAGACTGATGACCAATGAAATTGATGTGGTGAATATCCCCAGTTAATTAAGTCATGTAATTATTGAGTATACCATTCAATCATTACAAACCTTACCTTACCTTTACCAAATAAATTATTATATCGACCAAATCACACAAAATAACCATATAAATTATTGCAAAAGTCACAACGCCTTTTGAATCATACATTCTCCTAAACCGAAATATTCCACGAATAAAAAAATAACATGTAACCGCAAAAACTTCCATCCGGCTACAAAAAGTTTCAATATTACAAAATGTACAACGGAAGTCGGTACAAGATAGCAAGGGACTGACCTCGACCTGATAACGGCTTCGATTCCGACCCATACAACAAACAAAATGGCCGCGTTGAATAATAATTGAATAAAAATCTAAATAAACTCACGCGGTAATTCAAGGGAACTGTAATGAATGATGCTCATAAATTTAAACAAAGAAAATAAAAGTGTGAAACATTAACAAAAACAAAAGAGGTTAGTTACCTGTCATCTAAACGTCAAACTGATTTTTTTTTTCTAAAGAGGTTTTACACCTCCTCTAATAATGTAGGTAACGGTTATGGCAACTTTGAACTTGTCAATCATAGCTTAACATGTTAAAATTACCGTTAAATATCAATAACCGTTAAATAATAGCTATCAATGCAGAATATTGTCACAATCTGAAATCCAAGACAAACCGTTATAAATTGAACAGTGAAGCATCTTAGCCTGAGCCACCTTTAGAAAGGACCTAAGAAATAAGCACACAAATTTTAAATGAAAGAGAACCAACAATAACTATTTTCGCTAGCTACTCCAGCCAGTCCAACCCCCGTCAAAGCACAGACAGACCTCTTCAAACATACCTAACCTAAAAATTCTTATAATTACTGCTTCTTTAAATATACTCCAAAAAGCGGGAAAAAAAGAATAAATAAGAGCCATGACAAAGCGGGATCATATCGTGGAAACGACCTTTTTAATTAAAAAAAAACTCGAGGTACTTCATTTTCAAAATGGATGCCGCATTCGAGATTCAAATTTTTCGAATGTGTTCTTTTTTAAAAAGCTATTGTCAACGGTTTGCGTGGTAAGTAATTGACATTGTTTGATTCGTTTTCTGAATAAATTGTGACGTTTGGAGTAAAGTTTTATAAGGTTTTTGAAGGGTTATTCCGTGAGCTTACAAACTGTTGGAACTTTCAATAATACAGAATAATTTGTTTCCATAAAAAAGGTGATAAGTACTAGTTCAAAGAAAGTGGTTCATAAAAGCAGTATTTGATACAGTTTCCTGTAGATAGCCATATCTCTTGCAGTTTCTCAACTGCATGCGGTTTGACATGAAAAGCTAATATAATGGTACAAACATATTTTCTGAAACAGCACAGGCGCGTAGGTCCTGGGAATTCCGGAATATAATTACTACAAATTGAATAGGTACAGTCAGTAGTGTATAACATTTTCAAACAGTAGCATATATTTTCAGCATTATATCTTCCATACTTGTCTTGATAAACTTTGACTGAGCCTTTCACGACCCACAGCTAAAGTTCTTCGCAAAATCAGTTGAATAATTCCAATTTAAGATTAATAAGTGAAATAACTCACACCGCCCTGTTTATTTTAAAAGCCAAATGAAATATGGCGACTGTTCACTGACTAATAATGGCGATTTGTAACTTTCCATAAGATTATTTGCCATATTTCTTTGTTCATTAAGTTTAATACTTGGGTACAGATGTTACTTTATAATTGTGCTTTTTCATTATGAAGTACCTCAATCTTTTGTGTTTTGTGTTAATAGTGTATTTATTATATTTTAAATGCCTTTGAGACACATTGACAATGTCTATATAAAAAAAAAAAGTACCAGTAGTAGTAGTTTTTCGATTCGAAATTCGAACACAAACTATTAAAAATCAAATGAGAATCTCCAACCACAGACAAAAAATCGACCGTTTTAAGGCCCATAGACGATTGAATTGTAATGTTTTAAATACAGAGAGCAATGGCGGACATCCGTGGAACTTCAATTTGTCAGCGGATGAGGCCAATCGGGCTTGTTCCCGCTGACGCACAGCGAGGGACAGCTTTGGATTAGGAATGATAAAAATGTACCTAACCGCCTAACTATTAGTTGTTAAAATTGCGTGATAAAAAGGAGGTGATACTGTTCAAGTGACTTTTGTGTAGATAATAATGAAATATATTTTCTCTTGGGCGTTTTCCATGCGTCTTTATAGACACGTGTCTTCTTTACCTTGTGTCTCCTCTGGAAGGAGACTACTTGGCACAGGTAGATGTATTCCCCGGATTAATTGCACGTTGATCGGTGAACTATCAGCCGAGAGCGTAGGCTTCAAAGTTCACATGTTTATCTTCAATCCAACTTCAACGCTTGCATTGAGTTCTTGAATTATTTCTGCCATTTCCGCAGCTGTTAAAACGAAGAGTATAATCTCATCAGCGATATAGATTTGTCAAACTCGCCTGTTATTTATGTCATGTCATGAATTTCATGGTATACATAGTTTCCGTTAACTAAAAGGTAAACACTGCCTATAACACAGCGGAAATAAAAAGGCAATAGGAACTAGGCAGGCGAAGGAAGTAATCAACACGCTATTTCCTAACTAACACCCACTTCGCCAACATCCTTTATATCTTCGATCTATGTATTTGGAAAATAGATTATTCATCATCTATTCACAATACAATACAAATAATTCAATGTCCCTGAATACATTACAAAATAATGAATGAAATAACTTAAAATGAACGAAATCTTTACATCAGTTCCTCAAAAGGAAGCATAGTCGTATACACATGCAAATCAAGGGTTTTAAGTCTGTTAAAAAAAAACGGTTAAAATTCAACAAAAAAAAAACTGGAACACATACAGTTCCAAATTTCAAAATCAAAAATCGATGTTTACATTTGAACATTTTGAGATCGGAATCGTAACGGTGGCGTTCGAGATTTGAAATTTAAATTCGAATACGGAACGTTGTTGATAAAGACTCTGTTGTTCGGTTCAATGCTAGTATTGTGTGTTGTCCTGATTTGTTAATAAGTAGTGTTACCATGTGTGAAAAGAATTAAAGACACTGAATTAAAATTTCGAAATCTGAGTCAGATAGGCAGTCGCTCATGTAAAACACTGGTATTCAGTTGAATTCAGTTACAGTGGATAACCCAAATATGATTGGGAAAAGGCGAGGCTGATTGACTGAATCAAGAATCGAAGGATTTGACTGACTCCACAACAAAGTGCAGCAAATTGACATTATAACAAATTAATCACTTCAATAATCTAATCATAGAAGAATATCGTCTTACCATATGCGTTTGACAGTAATCTTAAAATAAGTTAATATAATAATGTATTGGTAAAAGAGTCCCAAAGTATAAATGTATGGGACTTGAATTGAAAATACAGGAGTCGTTAAATAATAGGTATAGATCTAATTTTGACCAACATTTTCACAATGCAACTTCCATTATATCCTTTCTGTAGTTACAACTTTGCGTTCTCTATCAGTCAGTTACTAAAACATTGATTATAAAGGGTGTAAAACACCTCTTAACGAATCCGAAAGGCACTTGTTCTCCCCGTCATTGCGATAGTTTTTTTGTTCTACACCATACCTGGGAACCTTCTAGTTACGGAGGTATTGGGGGTCAATGTTACAACTTTTTGACATGTTTTTTTTAATTCAAGTTTTTATTGCAAGATTTTTACCAATCCATCCATCAGCACAACGTTTTGAGTGAGCTAAATTGAGTTATACAGCAAAACGTGATTTTAGACCCAAAAAAAAAGTTGGTTCCCATATAATAATTTTTGCGTAAAGTTACTTATTTTGATGTACAGAATGCTTGGTTGACGGCTTCGTGATGAGGTGGTTTACACCCTGTGTTTTATTCAATCTCCAAACTTGGTCACCCTACTATAGATTTTGTCCCATTTCCAACGCACGTGTACAAAAAATATTTCCGTTTATTTGTCAAAGATTCTTATCAAAATCATTTGAAAGGTTGACAAAGCTAGTATACCGTACGATTTGTTTCCACTATTTTCTGAACACAAATAATATAATTAACATAGAATAGCACTTAGGACATAAAAGCGGGTCAATCTTTAGAGGTTAAACCGTGCTTACCTAGGTTGGTCCGGGGATGGGTGGCCACACATTACACACCAAATTTCTCAAGCTGTTGGTCCTGGCAGTCATTTGTAGATCTTTGACAGTCGTTACAGGTAGTCAGTGACCCAAAA
This sequence comes from Xestia c-nigrum, assembly GCA_916618015.1. NCBI lineage: Eukaryota > Metazoa > Arthropoda > Insecta > Lepidoptera > Noctuidae > Xestia > Xestia c-nigrum. Next base: position 12,774,063 of record OU745273.1, read on the forward strand.
ATCTAACAACCAGTCTTTCCAAGTGGTACCGTAGGTATTACCGAGCACTAACTGGGTTGTGGAGGTCAGAAAGGCAGTCGCTCGATTAAATCTATTCTCTGGGACTTCGTCGAACTTCATTGTCGCTTTACTGGTGATCGCCACTGTTGATTCTGGGGCACAGGAGTTACAGTGGTTTATTAATAGTGTGGCGGGCAAGTTATCCATATAAAAAAAAGTCGATCCGTGTAAATTATTGGTGGTCAGACTGGAAGCCGAACTTGCATAGTTTGGAGGAGGTTAGTCTGATGATGATAAACTCTTCAATTGGCAAAATCCGTTCTCTTCCTTATCTGGCTAATGTATTTTTTTTTTATTTCAATTTTAATTTATACATATTTTGGTGCGTTGAATAATTCTATATTTCCCACCGGCTTAAAGTTATAAATAGCCCATCTTTAACTTTGTTTTTTTTTTAATTTTACATTTTTTTTCTACTGTGACAAATTATGCTAATATTACTTGCCCTTTTATATTCTGTGAGTGCTGTGCACTTCTGTAAGTAACAAATTAACTATACCGAAAATTTGTGATCTATATTTATGTATGCTATAATGAGTAAGTCGTTGAAGTGCCATATAAATAAATAAATAAATAAAATGTGGGTGGACTATAAGGTAGGTACACTTCTGCCTAAATAATGTATCTGTCACCGTAAAATTGTCAAATACGTTATATTGTAATATCTCTAGGGATATTGTAAAGTCTCAAATTATTGTCAAATGAACATACTGCTAGCAACAAAACGCATAATTTTTCGTGAAATGCATGCGATGGTAGTCAACTTACGCGGTGTGGAGAGAAGGAGGGGTCCCTCTTGCCCAGTGGCACAACTCTCATGAAAAGATAATGCACCATTCCTGAGAAATACCGATTAATATAACATAACCTTAAAACACTTTATATTCCCCCTAAAAAGCGTAGTCGACGGAGCCTCGCTTCGCCCCTATTTCCGAGTGCAGGGTTTAAAGGAACTTAACTAACCTAACGGGGGGGTGCCCCAAGTCCCGATTATGGGGGCAGAGATACTTCCGTATGTTCAGTTGACAATAATTCGAGACATTACTATATCGCGAGAAAAAACACGTTATATTGTAATATAACGTGTTTACTGTTTGACAATTTTACGGTGACATATCCACTACAGGCGTAATGTTATGTTATTGTTAACCTAAATTCTTTAGATAATACTGAAAACAGAGTAAAACGTCCTCAGTAGTACATAAAGGAACATATTATTATACAAGCGATGACGTACAATCGTTTGACATTTGACACTACATGAATTGAAATTTAAATATGATCTACCTACATTTTACACACGTACCAAACACGGTTTGAAACAAAATTTTGTGATTTTTGTATTATATTATCGAACCTGTAAATGATATTTTATTAGTGGAATAGGCTAGTTTCCACCATCAATAAATTACAAATCTATTAAGTCCGTCAGTTAGAGTATTGGAAAATAATGGACACGTATTTTTAGTTTTTGTAAATCAACGAATATTGACAAAGATAAAACGCATCAAAACTCGGGAGTGGGGGCTTGCGACGTCAGAACTCGTTAAGAATGATACCAAACAGTGACGTATTGAGAATTTTAAAAGCGTCGTATCTTCGTCAATTTTAGTTCATGTAACAAAAGAAAAAATACGGGTGAAATATTTTTTGATAATCTAAGTGACGGACTAATTCGATTTTTTCAGTTAACAAGCCTATTTACGTGTTTCATATTCCTCCGTTATTCTTTTTTTTTCTGGTTGTTTCGTTGCGGGACCCAAGACAGTTAAATTGTTCCTCAGGGTCTTCATCGAGCTTCATTGTCTCGGCATTTTTCTGGTAGTCGCCACTGTTGATTCTGACGCAGAGGAGTTACAGTGGGTAGGGAATAATGTGGCTGGCTTATTAATCTTTTATGGAATGCGATGAAGATAATAGCAATTTATAATGACCAATTGGACAAACAGTCTTACCAAGGGGTATCGTATTGTAAAATACTGGTATTCAGTTGCATAGACTAGAAAGCTAACCCCAACATAGTTGGGAAAAGCCTAGACAAATGAATGGCCATGGAAAGATTCAACTACTGAAAATATAGGTTCTTTAGAAAAAATAAATTAAACATTAATACTTATCTTAAAAAGCCACTTACGGGATATCTTCCGTGAATATTCCGTGTTTGTTCCTCCGTGTTTTATTATTTTTTTAAGTTTAGTTATTAACTGTGAAAGCTAAAACAGTTACATTTGTCCTTTCTTTCTTACTTTTCTTAAAACTGTTTATTCATGAAAGTATTTTCTTTCTTTACAGATGTTTGCCAGTTTCGACATTTTGAAGATAATATCCAGTTTCAAAAATGCTCTCATCCTTTGTAAGTATTAACATAATATTCAAATTAAAGTCAGCACAAAAATCCCTTGTGGTTGTCTTAAAGACAAGCCATGGAGTATTGTATTACCAAGTATCAGTGTTGTGGAAGTCAGATAGGGAGTCGCTCTATGGACAATACTGGTATTCAGCTGTATCCTGTATCCGGTTAGACTGGAAGCCGACTTTAACATAGTTGGGAAAAAGCTAGGCAGTTGATGATCCCGACAAAATTGACAAAAGCGTCCTCCTTTCTGCTTAAAACAACACCAACAAATTATCTGTGCAGGCGGTAAAATCAGGAACTAAAATACTTAAATATAAGAAGCTGATTCAAAAGCCCTTTTGTTTCACAGTGAATGTTTCAAAGACAAGTTTTGACAATAATGACATTTACAAACGAATATTTTGACATGAGAATGTCACAAATGACAGATGTCATTACGCTCTATGGAATTTATAAAGTACGTAAGCTTTAAGCGCCCTAAAAAACATAGCTAACTTACTACTAAACTTTATAAGCTAACAAAATTGCTATTTCCTGCCTTTTTCCTTTTATTCGGTACCATTCATTTAGTCAAAGATGTAGAAAGACTAGAAATGGCACCAGTCCAAATGACTAGCCATTTACGTTGCAGAAATAATGCCTTTCAAATTCGGAACGCTCTTGAAATTAAGTTAAGGAGCATGTTACACCAAAAATAAAAATAAACTGTAATATTTCATCATTGTAAATTTCTTGAAGATACTACTTTGACGACCCGAATGGCGTAGTGATAGTGAGGTTGCCTTACGACCTTAGGGTCCTGGGTTCTAAATGTTTGTGTGATGAGCATGGACATTTGTTTCCGAGTCATGGATGTCAATATGTTTAATAAGTATGTATTTACAAACAAAAAAGGTATATAATTATGTAGCATATCAACTATCTTGTGTCCACGACACAAACCTTGCTTAGTGAGGCACTAGATGGCGCTGTGTGTTAATGTCCAGCGATATTATTATTATATTATTATTCGTTTTCAAGAAAATCGTGACCGTATAGATTGAAATTAAACTCTTTATTATCCATCCTAAGAATTATCCCTAAATAAATGTAGACTGCCTCGTTGTTTTGTTGGTCACTAGTGCAACTGCTGATCATGAACCCTGGGTTCAAAACCCAGGTCGTGCGAAATCGGGTTTAGTCAGTGGTAGCCAGGTTATTAGAAGTAGAGGTCATTCACGGCCTCTTTTTATGACTTCGGCAATGTACATGTAGTGGGTATCTCCAGGAAAACATCAAACGACTTTTTCAATGGTATATATGTATACCAGCCGATGTTCGCCCGCGTAAAATTATATACTAAAACCTTCCTCTTGAATTACTCTATCTATTAAAGAAACCCGCATCAAAATCCGTTGCGTAGTTTTAAAGATCTGAGCACACATAGGGACAGAGAGACGCGGCGAGAGACTTTGTTTTATAGTATGTAGTGAAGAAATAATCCACACCGTTTAAAACACGTCTTTCTTATTTCGTATTAGTATCGCCATCTTGCTTTTTTCTTTTATCTTTCACTAGTTCAATTATTCCAATCATTCGTTCAGAAACATGCCGTTTTAGCGTTTAGAAATGTTTAGTTATACAGTCTAGCATCTTGATTTAATACTACATACATATACAATTTAAGTTAAGTTCTTTTTTTTATTAACTTTTTGACTAACATACAAATATCATTTATTTTATTTAAGTCGATGTTTTGTCTAAGAGCGAACAATTTCAAACTTGTACCTACTGCGTAAGGATTTAATAAAAGCTTTTTTTATTTTTTTTATTACATTCAAAAACCGAAATAACTTTCTCCTACTTGACAATTTTAATATGTTTTTTTATTGATTTTATTGATCTTCCTAATGGAAATAATCCCAAATCTAATAATCTAATGGGAATAATTCCTAATGGAATGGATGTAAAGATAATTCTTTACATCCATGATTGCCACGCCTGTAAGAGGGACGACCTTTATAGCGTTGTGTCAATTTTAGGTCAATGTCCACTTTCATACTTCTACATAACGACAGTGTTACGCTTGTGTTTCTTTGGAGTGAGCAGAGATGTTTATTATATTGCAGGGCTTAGGAAAAGTAGAAAACAAAAAAATCTAAATCAGTGTATTAGTGAACTAGCGGACATCACGCGGTTTCATCCGCGTAATTCCCGTATCCGTGGAAGTATGGAGATAAAATATAGCCTAAATTACTCGCTGATATTACAATATCAGCGGTCCAGTAGTTTTTATATATTCGTTACATATAAAAATATAAATTTTTCCTCTTTCTAATATTAGTTTAAATCATATAGTTGTGTCAAATCGGTGAGCCACAAACTAAGTATCTCTTTTATCTAGTGGGTCGGGAGTGTGAATTTTAGAAAAAGTAGAAGTTAAAAGTAATTAAACATTAAACAAAAATTAGTAAAGTAATGAACATTACCAATCTTACAAGAATTCTCGTTGTATTTGATAGTTAGGTCATAGTATAAGGCCCATAGTAAAAGTTGCTCATACTTATAAGTAGGTACTTCACTCCTTAAAAGTATTGCCCAGTTTTAACCAATCACCCTATATAAGTTTTACACAGATTGGTTAATACGCAATCAAGGTGCTTTTATTTTACTTGTAAACAACTATCATCATCATCATCAGCCTATAATGTTCCCACTGCTGGGACACGGCCTCCTCTCAATGAGAGGGAATGGGCTATAATCTACCACGCGGGTCCAGTGCGGATTGGTAGATGTCACATATTTTCGAAATTTTGGTTCTAGGACATGCCGGTTTCCTCACGATGTTTTCCTTCACCGTTTTGAGAGCAGCGGTGATGAAATAAATTACACAAATTAATGCGCCTGTCTGGGTTCGAACCCACGACTTACTGTTCGTAAGTCGGGGCCGCCACCACCGGGCCACCGCTGCTCTCCACTAAACTACTATAGTTGATGTCAATTAAGATCGCAATATTATGATGATGATGATGATGAAGTGGATGATGAAGATCGCAATAGCGGTCATTGCCCTTTCCCTAATATTTCTTCGTACGAACCAAAACAAATGAACCATGTACCGTTTTTTTATTAGAAAAAATGTTAAAGATCATGATAGATGACGATTCAAGACTTAAACAGACTTAGTTTTGGATTTCAAAGTTAAGAACTTTAATAAATGTAGATGAGTCAATGACCTTTATTTCGATCTTTACTGGCCGCAAATATAGCGTGGTTTACCTGTACCTAAAATAAAATGTATGGTTTATTGTAGTTATGTAGGTACCTATTATTTGGTTTTCCCCTGATATTTGGTTTGTTTTCACAAATATTGGTTGTGGTACTATTGTAAACATTGCAGTAATTGTTTTGATGAAAATGGGGGTATTGTATGTTGGTTTTGTACTAATGAAGGAGTCAGGTTTCACTGGTTTCAATAAAGGTTAAAATTTACTGAAAAACAGGCCAAATATTCAATGTTCATCATCATCTGTCTAGACTTTCTTCCAGTCTAACCGGATTCAGCTGAATATCAGTATCTATACTACTCGTAATATTATAAAGAGTTTGTTTGTTTGTTTGTATGGTTGAACGCGTTAATCTCAGGAACTACCAGCTCGAATTTAAAAATTCTTTTTGTGTTGGATAGTTATCGAGGAAGGCTTTAGGCTATATAACATCACGCTACGATTATTAGGAGCAGGGCAGGAATGAAAAATGTTGCAAAAACGGGGATTTTTTTCCTTTCGTTTTTCTCTCTTATGTGACGCAGACGAAGTTGCGTGGGTCAGCTAGTTTTACATAAAGCGACTGCCTATCAGACCTCCACAACCCAGTTAGAACAAAAAAAAAATGCTAAGTATTCAATGCAAACATATGTTAATAATCATTGAAATACAGAATTTAAAACAAAATCACTGTAGGAATGACAACAAATGTTTAATGTCGGTTTTAAATATTTAAATGACGAATTTTACGTTTCAAAATGAAATGCACGTCACACGCATTTTGAAACGTTAAAATTACCGTCAGATTACATTACATCCATGTTGTGTGTCTATCAAAAACATCTTTATACATTATTCACATAAATACTGCGAGCTCTACCCCCTCTGCCTACCCCCCTTGGGCGGAGACGTAGCGTAATGAATTAATTAAACACTTCCACTCGACTGAGAAGTCTGATGGGAAATTAGCGCGCCGCTAACGCCATCTAGTAGGGAGTAGCGGCAACTTTTTTGCTTAGTGCCTCGTAATATTTTGATGAAACTAGTGACTGGTTTTTTTTTGTAAAACCGTTTCAATTGTGTTATCGGTTTGTATATTAAGCTTCCACTGGAACGGAATCCAGTGATTTAATTTCTTGTACATCAGTTTCGGGAACATAATGAGCCATCTATCGGCGAGTAGCGCCAACGTTGATCCGTGTACAAAACAGTTTTGTAGTTTCTAATTAGAACTGCCCCTATATATGAGTCATCATGAGCTTAACGTTACTAACGCGATCAAACACCCCCTGCACTTAAAAATGCAGGCAAGACCCCTATTTGAAGCGATTACTTCATTTTTTCCGACCCCCAAGCTTGTAGTCGAATTATTAAAATCCGAGGGTTAATATTATTTAAACTCTTAGTTCATTAACGATTGTTATCTTCGATTTTGAAAACCACTTCACGTTTCGAGGTAAATTATTTAGGCAATGTGTGATGTTACATGTTACACACCATTTAGTTCCAACTTCTGTCACTAGATGGCGGTAAAAGTCGTTTCTTTTCTGACATTGCCTTGGTCATTTATCACTTATAAACCATCAAAATTCATACAGAGGTTGTACAATCTAAACCAGGTCTACGTAGTTTGATGTTGTTCATTAATAATTCTGCTGTCTATCCACTCCGTGTAATCTCTAGTTCATACCTAACGACACCCAAGAGGCTGGTCGGTAACTCGGTATTTTCATATTTAGAAGCAAACTAGAAGCAATGATGGTGAATAAATTGAGGCTTAATGATTTTTTACTTACGGAAATATGAGAAACTGCCTTAATTAACCGAGGTTTTTAATATTTGTCTAGTCGTTGCAATTTAATTTAATATTTTTGTTATTTAACGTACCAAATTAACTCTACTCTGTCTACTCCTGAAATTATGACTCTTGTTTTGTAACGGACCAGTCTTACCAAGGGGGTATTACCCAGTACTAACTGGATTGTGGTTGTGGTCAGATAGGCAGTCGCTTCATATAAACTACTGGCAGTCAGCTGCATCCGGTTAGACTGGAAGCCGACCCCAACACAGTTAGAAAAAGGCAGGCGAATGATGCTGATGATGTCATGTAACGGAACATTCCTTGGTACATTTACATGATGAGACAATGACTCTGCAAGTAGCATTCTTTCTGGATACAGACGCTTGTCAGGTGTGTGCAGGACGTAAAATAAAATCGCTACTGCCAAATGACTTAGGAGTCTTCTTATTAAGAACATTTACATCTCACCAGCTTCCCAATCATACCAAGCGAAGATGACAATCAAATATTCCCTGCTAACCCCTGTTTAACCTTAGGCGTGAATGTACACACTCAATTATAACGGTTTCACCCTAAACGCCATGCCCGAGGCATTTTGAAATCAACAAGGAATGAGGGCCAACCTTAATGGGGGATTCACACAATAAAATTGTGAAGTTGGAAAACATTTTTGTGGGAAACAGTATTTTTTGCAGACCACGACTGTGTTCATTTGAATTGGTTTTCATATTTGTGTAGGTGTCATCTTTCAAAGATAAAATTTACGTATTTTTAGAAAACCTTAAGAAAAGGTGGATTGCATTGTCATTTGGGGATGCATTTCTTAATCTTAGCAGTTTGAAATCTAGATTTTATAAATAATTATCCCAACTGTCTTTTTTTAACTTTTACGATCAGAACACATTATAAAACTTAAGAACCGGGAATTTAACGTCGCGATTAAATTAAAGGTAAATTCGCGATAAATACCCGTCTTCTTAAGTTTTATAATTATCCCAACCTCGAAACCTAACCTGAAATTCCGCAATCCTGAAAATGAGCAATTTTTTTAACAAAAAACTATCAAACTTCTTCTCATTATGTAAGGATCCCAAATCAGTATATTAAAGGCAGTGTCTAGTGGTGTGACCGTGGGACTGTCAAGCGTTCATGTCCATATTATTGAATCATCACCTGCTTCGGTGAAGAAAAACATCGTGAGGAAACCAGCATGCTTGGGAGATATTCCTCGAAGGCATGTTAAGCCAAGTCAGAGGCCCATGGGCGGCTTACAATTTCTGACACCAGGACAGTCACTAACCACACGATAAAGAAAGATGTCTACAACAGAGTACAGTTCTGACACAACCGTCATCCAAGTTACATCAAAGCATCACACGCAATTTCCTCCATCTGCTCCCCCCAAAATGACCAACAAATTCCAGCATTGTCAAGTAACCAGACCCCAAGCTTACATTGTAAGCGACACGGCTACCTGTACCCCCTATTGTCACCCCCGTTCACCCCCGTCCACCCCCGCTATCCCAAGTTTTGTTTGTCCACGCCTTCGACCGTAATCATGTCGTCCTGTGTAAATAACATAAAATTTAATACACTCGCCTGCTGTGTAGTCGTTATCATCTGTTCTAGAGGAAGTAGGTTAGTCGTGTTTGGATTTGGGCTTTTTTCTGGTGCCGAGATAATTGTTGGAGTCATTTTTGAGGATACCTAGTTGACTGTAGATTTTTTTTTGCGGTATCTGCTATGATAAAAGGCCAAGGCATTAGGTCTGCTTTACAGTGTTTGTTTGTGCATATATATTATTGCATTTTTATTTTATTATTATTATTATTATTGTATAATTTAAATAGATAAACACTTGACACTTTTCTGTCACAAGTCACAATCCAATGTGTTTTAAAACAAAAGTCGTATGTCTTCTCGATGGACATTGTCAAAATGCCGTGCTGATGGCCGAATACCGTCGTTGGTAAAAGCATCTATAGTCCAAACGTTCTCTGCTCCCTTCAGATCCTTTCTCCACAGCCATTTCATCGACAAATATAATAATTTTACACATTCATTCTCGGTTCGTATTTCGTTTCGAGCTCGTAGCTAAATAATAGCAGCCACTCAAGTCAATATTAAGGTTAAACCGTGCTTTCCTAGGAAGGTCTGTGAATAGGTGACCACCATTACATACCGAGTTTCCTCCGTGCCTCGGAAAGCAAGTTAAGCTGTTGGTACCGGCTGTCATTTGAAGATATTTGGTAGTTTTTATTGATAGTCAGTGGCCCGAAAGTCTGACAACCATGGTCTTACCAAGTGGTATAGTATTACCCAGTACTAACTGGGTTGTGGAGGTCAGATAGGCTGTCGCTCCATGTAAAATACTGGTATTCAGCAGATGTAGACTATGTTTGGGTCGGCTTCTACCCGGTTAGACTGGAAGCCGACCCCAACATAGTTAGGAAAAGGCAGGCAGATTATGTTGACACGTCTCTTGATAATCCCGCCAACAATATATTCTGTTAACTTCCTCATTTTTGCAAAAACAGTTACCCAAGCCACTCCAAAAATACACAAAAAAAGCAACAATACATTTTCCTAAGTCCTAGCTACCTATTTAAATCACTTACTAAACACCTTAAGCTTCAAAACACATAGTATAAGCCGCTCGTAATTCCCGTGGTCGGCTTAATCAGTCGGGCTCAGGTGCCAACACATTAGTGCGGTAACGATACACCCTTGCTAATTACGACAAACACAGTACACAAAGACCCTTATGTTGGGAGCTTATTTGTGTTTAGATTTTTTTTTGGAAGGTCGGTTTTAAAGTTTCCTTCGGATGTGATTGTCACTTGTTCTGTTGGGCAAAGTGTAAGGTATGAAACTTGGGAGTTTTCTTATTTTGCTTTTACGCATCATTGAGACATATTCCCTTCTGGTAGCTTCTTTATAGTATCTTTAATATTTTTTACTGTTTCCGTGCCGAGGATCTTGAACTGTAAAACTCAATTTAATTGTAGAAAACTAAAAAGCCATTCAAATTTGAAATAATTTAGTAGGTACTCACGAAACAACAAAAACTATGTGTACGGTTCCTATTGGTCGTTTACCATAGAAAAAATCTGCATTATCCTTCCATTAAAAATTACGCAGACACGGATGCTTTTACTTACATCTATTTGGCCAGTTAAATTAATATTAACGAGTGCAAGCTTTGCACAGGTAACGCAATCATGCGGGTGGCATTCTCAAGCGGAAACGTAATAAAATTTCCGCACTATAATCCAAAATTCGACGCGAAACACGCTCTCAAAATATCAGCGAGCGAGTGAACTCAAAAAAACAATGAAAAACAGATAGGTAACAGGGGAATCTTTTGTTTCAAAAACCATTCCGACGTTTTAAAAAAAATCGTAAAATTTTTCTTCTAACAATCGACGATGGGAGCAGAGATGCCTTTCATGTTTCTGTATCGAGTTTTTTTTCACCACGGCACTGATTTTTAGCGAATGAAAATGCTTTTTCACCGACCCTCCATCCGTTTTAGTTCTTTCATTCGTCTGCATCGGTTGTATAATATCTGTCTCCTCCGTAATGAGATTACGTGGCGCTCGCAGCGGGGAGTAACGGAACTAAAATTTTATTATTGATGACGCGATGATGTAATTGGATGGAATTGTGTGTTTAAACGTTAATGAGGTTGGCTGAGCGCAATGTTATACAATGGGGACGTGATTGATAGTCCGTGCGTGTATGCTCTTCGCTTTTATTAATTTTTGTGCGGCGTCGGTTGATAAAATGTTTTATTATGTGCAAAATTTTACACATAACGCTTATATTTTGAAAACCATACCTATAATTCCCCAGATTCCTCTCTTTAGTCCCAAATAAAATCCAATCAGACTCGTAGCAGCCCAATTTATCAACAAAACAGTAAATCAAAAGCTCAATTTCGCAACTACTAAAACATTAACACTAACACCATCTAACGTCGAGTAGCGAAACAGCAGCTTCCCCGACTCCCCAACAGATGCCGCTGTACACAATCGACAAGACGTCAATACTAACCCCATGCATATTTTAGTACATAGAACGCATCATATCAAGCTCCCTTAGCGGGATATATCATCAAAATTACTAACGTTCCGTCCGGAATGACTTGTAAAATATTCAGCAACAAGGTAACGGGCTTTTGTGCCCGCCTTAATGAAGTATAGACAGAGTTAGGTTAACTTTTTCTCGTGGGCTTTTATTTATTTTATCTGTGCTAGTTGTTAGGTTGGTAGTTTGGCGGGAATATTATTTTTGTTTTTGGAATTGAGTGTGTATGAATGTTTTAGTGGTTCATTCTGTTGGCAGTTGAGTTCAGTAATGGATTTTGTTGGTGGGCTAGTTTTAGTGAGTGTTATTTAAAATGTACAGAATATTAACACTAGTTTGATCTCACTCATGTTGAAACTTTATAAATACGATAAATATTTTATTAATTCACTAATTCAAATGCTCACTTTACAGAATAAGGAATAGTTAACTTTGTAATTATATTAATCTTATTCGTGGAACAAGATTTTACTACAAAAATAAAGACGATAATTATAAATATGAATTGACTTAATAGACTGTAATGATAATTTCTTCTGAAGATTGCTACAGTCATTACAAAAAAAAAGTAAATAAAAACGCCATAACACCATTGCCCTTTGAATCAGTAAATAACTTCTCTTACTTTAATTTAAAAGAAAATGTCTAAATAATTATCGTATATACATAAATCAAATTTTATTTGGTAAATGATATTTATTATGCCGTTTATCCAAGTTGACACATCATTAGGAGTGCTTTATGACACTTACAAGTAAATTTTATCGCTTTTCGTGTAATCATTTGAAGATTTTTATGACATCATTAATGGTAAGAATCAGGAATCATTAAATGGTAATATTTATTTATAGATGTTTGAGTTTAGCACCGATTATGTAAACATTATTTATACTTGTTTAAAACTGTGAGGATGACTTAACTTTAAAAAATAATGTTTGCCGGATTTACACTGCAGCTGTTTCAAGACAATTGTTACTCCAAAAATCCATGATTTATTAGTTTTAGTAGTACGTTTTCATGCATTGGAAAGTAATATTACATTTCAGTAAGTTTCCAATATTCTGTACTAGACTGCTAGCTGACCCACGTTCGTCTGCGTCACATAAGGGAGAAAAAGCTTACAAAAGGAACAATTTCCCCGTTTTTGCAAGATTTTTCATTTATGCCCCGCTCCTTCTATTATTTTATCCATTCCAACCAGTAGTTCTCAAACAAACTCTTCAGCTTTATAATATTAAGTACAGAAAAGTACAGATTTGCTGTTGATTTGTCATAACTACCATCGACAATTATTATCCTTAATTTCATCAAACAGGATCTCAGCTTCACCCACCATATTTAATTATACTAGATTAAAATGCCACTCAGTAATAATAATAACGACAACAATCCTATAACCATGACAAACTACGCCATCACCTTCAAAATTACAACAGCATCATATCTACACAATACCGACAACCTCATAACAATTGTGCCAGCAGTTCTGGAGATGTAAACTCACATATATACCACACCACCCCACACCGGAAATTAATCCTTATCGACCTAGTTATAGGGTTGACATTCGTACGGTTGATTGTCACAAAAGGGTTTGGACACATCAATTGGTATCTGCCTTGTGCAATACGGAGTGGCGCAGACATGTTTGTTTATGGCTATGTACGGTCAGCAGAACAAGCTGGACATCGTTATAGTGGGATAAGGGGGTGAGTAGAGAGGGTAGGTCTGGGGTTTCGGTTTGTTGTTTGATTTGAGTGTAGAGTTGCAGTTAGAATTGGTGGTTGAAATCAATTGAAAAATAAATAGGTTTGTATAGATGCAGGATTCAATGCTTTAAATGTTAGCAATTTACTTAAAAAAGAACTTGAATGTCGCAAGAGGCCCAAACATAAATAATGAAATGTAAGATTTCCACCGATACGGACCCTCGGTAAATACAACCGTTTTTAATTTTTTTAAACGAAATGGTGTAGGGGTCGGCTTCCAGTCTAACCGGTTGCAGCTGAATACCAGTATTTTACATGGAGCGACTGCCTATCTGACCTCCACAACCCAGTTAGTACTGGGTAATACGATACCCGTTGATAAGACTGGTTGTCAGACCTTTTGGGTCACTGACTACTTGTAACGTATGTCAAAAATCTACAAATGACAGCTGGGACCAACGGCTTCACGTGCTTTCCAAGGCACGGAGGAAACTTGATATGTAATGGGTGGTCAACTATCTACAGACCAACCTAGGCAAGCACGGCTTAACCTTAAGATCGACCCGAGTAGCAATTATTATGTAACCACGAGCTCCTCATGGATATATCAAAACATAGGTAACATATCTATACTATAATATTATAAAGCAGAAGAGTTTGTTTGTTTGTTTGGTTGAACGCGCTAATCTTAGGAACTACTGGTTCAAATTGAAAAATTCTTTTTGTGTTGGATTGTCCATTTATCGAGGAAGGCTATAGGCTATAAAATATCACGCTACGGCCATTAGGAGCGGAGCAGGAATGATAAATGTTGCAAAAACGGGGATATGTTTTCCTTTCGTTTTTCTCTCTTATGTGACGCAGACGAAGTTGCGTGGGTCAGCTAGTTTAATATAAAAAACGATAATAATGACTGTGAAAAATGCTATTCTATATCATGAAGCTTTTACCCGTTTAAAATTGAAATAAGAGCTTAATGATAAAAACAGGACAAGGGATTTGTCATTTTAAGTAAGTTAATAGTTAGTCGATTAATCATTTACATAAGAATAAACACTTATTAAATTCAAAAGACAAAAACTGCTCTACAGTATTCTGCTGTCCATACCAAACACTGTGCAGTGCGTAATGGGTATTTATTGAGTGCAGCACCATCTGTCGGTGAGTGGACTAGCTAATGTTGTATGCTACTCGACAATAGATGGCTCTAGTTTGTATACGATTAAATATTTTATGTGACTATGGCATAAGGAGTATGGTACTTTAGTAGCTCAGTTAAGTGGGTGAGATAATTAGGAGAGGTTATATTTACGATGTTTTGCCACCTTCATTTTGTTTTTTTTTTTGTCGTTTCTTTTTTTTACTTACGGTAACTAAATTCAAAAATATCTGTATGTAGTTAAGGTTCCGTACCTCTAAAGGTAAAAAAGGAACCCTTAAAAGGTCAATTTCTTGTCCGTCTGTTTTTTCTTTTGTAAGTGTTGCTGAGTAGCCTTTCCTTGGGAAATGAACTAGTTTCACTTCTAGTAAATAGAATTTAAAAAATACCAGCCAAATGAAAATCAAATAAATTGCCACACAGTACTACAAAAACCAATAACTGTATTGCATAACTCGTACACTATCGAAATAGCTGTTATACTGACAGTTCAAAAACGTATAAATTTCGTTGATACATTTTTTTCTAAAACAGAGACGAATAAAATGTACACAATGCAGAACCTATGTTCAAAAATAGACCTAAACACAATGGCTGAATATTTTTAGACTGGTGAAAATGACTGCTGTTTTGACTGTGACTGTGTTATGCAAAGAAGCTGCTAATTAATATTACAATAGCGAAGTTAAAAGGGAAGGAGCTCCTTTTACACTAACTACGCGTTGTCACTGGGTCATTTACAGAAGAAATAATGAAGTACCTAAGTACCTTTTATTTGTGTACGTTTATAATGATCCGTCTTATATTCAGAACCTACCCACGATAGGAATGTTACTCAAAATCTCCCAGTCAGCGTTACCACGACATCATGGTGTATCGGGATTGTTGACAGTTGAATAACATGTGGAACATCCTTTGAGTAAGCAAGCTTACACTCATAATTGCAAAAACACGGTAAAATTAAACAAGTATTTCCGTCCTCGGATGTTGGTAACAGTTCAAAAATCGATACAATAATTTGCTCCCAAAATTGTAGAGTACCTCCATTTAGTTTAAAAGAGTTACTAAATTAATAATAAGTGTACAAACTGCGGGTCGAATTAAAAATTGATTTAGTGCTGTTTCGCCCCAATAATGTCTGTAACGACCCCCGTTTGGGTCATTCGGGGGCTTAATAACGACCTCTTATGAGTTTTCTGTCACTGCTAACTACCTTATGTTATTAATTGTCGTGATGATATTATATTTTTTTAGAGAAAAAGTACGAGTTTTTTGTTGAATGATTTCGGTGTTCAAGGAAAAATTGGCAGTGCTATTTGAAACATGGTTTCCAAATCTGTTTAATGTAGTAATTTAACTCAAATCTTACCACAAACATGAAATCTGTAGTCCAGTCTGGTCAGCTTTTGTCTTGATAGCCTCAGAGGCTGGAAATATAGCTATCAGGAAAAATACACGGGCAGGAAGAGAGCTTTTAAAATGACATGACAATGATGGGACATTCAATTTAAATGTATGTAAATAATCATTCTGTTCCTAATATAAATGCTTAACCAAAGAAAAGATGAAAAGACTGCATTAAGAATTTTATGGATAATATGTTTGGAATTTAAACGAGACCTCTGAGTTTGTTTCGGCTGTTTCTTCTCAGTTTAGTCAGGTACAAAACACCGGCCATATCTAGATTGAAAAAAAGACGTGTAAAAGTGCTTGTCAAAACCTATTTGCAAAATAAACATTGCTTTATCATTTATCATGGCTAGAAAAGAGGTGTCTGATGGGATGACAAGTAATAGAGAGGTATGGAAAGAAGACATGCTGCAACAACCACTAATGAATTGGAATAAGGGCAAGATACTGATAATGTAAATCTTAAAACTAAGGTTTAAACCTTAGTTTAATACTCAAATACTAGACATCTCTGCTAAAACTGTGGTTCTTCCAAACTAACCTAATATCATAGATAACCAACCCAAAATCCAAATATCCCCGAATCATAGTCAGACAAGCGAGGTCTCTAACTAATTTTGCGCCTTTCACTTTAGCTTGTAAACGCTGTCCAAATTCATTAATCGTTCTGAGCGTTCATAACCGAACTATAGTAATTTTGAACGGCGCCGTGAGTGATGGGAAGGGGCGCGAGAGGTTCAGAATTCAATTCCCAGTCAGTAACTGACAAGGGTATGGTAGTTATCTATCAACTTTTGTTAATGGCGCCCAATTGGGACAGTTAAATATTTTGCTGTTAGTGAAGAAGGAAAGTGTCTTTCGGTGTTTTGTTAACGTTTTAAGTCTTTTTTAAGTTGTTTGTATTTGTAATTAAGAATACTTACTAATGATATTAGTATTTTGCTCTTAAAATATTTAGCTGTGGCTTGACTGCGTGTTCTTAATTAAAACCTCGGCTTAAAAAAATAGATCTCAGGATTTTCAATTTCACTTCTTGATTCTCAATCACCAAGCAAGACTGTAAATAATACAGAAGTATTTTAGGACTTCTAAACCCCCCTTTCCAAAGTTTTAGCCTGTTACGGACATTTTCAATAACTTACTAGCAGGTTTCGGTAAGTTGCTATCTCTGTCTATTTGACATTTAGATTACGGACGGTTAGAAACAACACGTCACAGAAAAGCTGTCTATGATTATAAATCAAGTGACAGGTAGATGACGCGAATAGGAAATGTCAAGCTAACTGTGTCTATAGAAACACCGCTACCTGCGAGACGTGGCATATTAACTTACAGTTATACGTAAGTAAGTTATAGCAAACGACCGTTAATCAGCAGTAAATTGTAAAACCAACTGAAGAGCCTTGAAGAGGGTCAAGCTAAGTAACTTACCAATGTCAATTATAATCTCCGAACAAGAAACTAACGATATATCTCAACAAAATCATAACAAATCAATCCATCGCGTCCACAAACCGCCTCAAATTCTTTAACCCTCAAAAACCAAGTTAAAATTGGCGTGAGGCTCCGACGGCTGGTCAAATGGACCACGCTTAGATTTACGACCAGTAGCCGGTGACCACTCCGGTGGTGCGTTAATCTGGGGTCTAATCGACCGCTCCTGGCATGTTACGCGAATGTTCCAATTGATTTTTTTTTGCTTTTTTCTGGCTAGGCGGGTTCTATGTTTTTTTGCAAAAAAATATTGGTGGAATGAAAATTTTATATTGGAAGTTTGATTTTAACGGTTATACTAGAAACTAATTCCATAAACCTGGCAATTATTCGGTCTTGGTATTTAATCAATATTGGTCTGTAAATCTGTAACCCATGTGTCTGCTATAATGAGATCTAATCACCTAATTATGACCGTTGATTATTATTAAACTAAATAATATTAAATGTACCTTAATCCAAAAAATCACTCTTACGATTTCTCTTGTAATTTTTGTGGTTCTTACGTACAAACTATTATAACATTATTGTAAAATTAACATTGAATCTCAATAAATCAACGTAGACAGTGTAATCCAAACACTTAATGGGAAAAAAAGAACAACTCGGCATCTAGCCTATTACATCCACAATAAAAACCCTCAACTATCTATCCTATCAATTAACAAGATAAACCCAAGAAACGACATCCTAATCTTGATTCCCATCGTCTGCAACATGCCAGGAACAGACCCCAAGGGGTCTCCAATGACACGGAACATGAAAAATTTCACCCCCTCCACACCCCCTCTGCTAAACATAGTCGAGTGATTTTATTTTTATAAATTGTGCCGTCTGTGTCCCCGACGTAACGGCTAAACGATTCTGTTCTAAATTGGAATGTAGTAAAAATGTTATTTGTGGCTTTAAGTTTAGTTTATGTGGTCTGGTAAAGAGTTTGAGTTGCGTTTCGGTATATTTTTGATATACTGTTGCTAGGACGTGTTGTGTGTCGATTGACTAATATCTTTCAACTTATCATCATCTACCTATCCTTTTCTTCGATTTTGATGAGGTTGGCTTCAAATGTCGCCGGATACAATTTAGTTTTTTAAATGGACTGTCAACTTTCAAATAGCTCAATCTACACCGGTGACAACAGTTTTCAAAAAGTTTTGTATCTACAATGATTTTAACAGGATAAAATAACATAAGTCAATCTAATTCATATTTGTCAATTCCGTCATCGTTTTTAGTTTTACATTTCTGGCCTCGACATGAGTTAAGTTTTTTTTTTATCTATGTGTTAATTTGTATTATTTGTACTGATAATGTTACTATTTTATGTGATGTGTTTTGTCCTGTTCTGGCATATACATGATTTTTGTTTCTTTCTGTTTTTCTTTCATCATCGTTATCCGTCGCTAATGGAATGACGTTTTGTTTAAGTCCTCAGGTATAAAGAAGTGACTAAAGATGATATGACTCTAAATAAAAACTAGCTCAAAAATGGAGAGCGCAATGCAAAACAATATACAAGGCTCTTAGTCCAGAGTAAACTCACAATTGACCTACCAAGATATCTTAAGAAAAACACACAATACCTTTATAATACGCATAATGATGCCTATTCAAATACTGAAGAGAAAGCAAGAAAACAAACACAGCGTTTTTTTGACAAATTTAATTAAAAGATGGTTGTTATTACAATAGGTGCCACGTTTTGGCGCTACTTTAGATGGCAGCCATTTTCTTTTTTTTTATAATTAATCGTCTGTTCTTTTGTTGCAGGTACTCCGCTGTTTATTAGTAAATAATTAAGATTTTCGGAAGTGAATTTTGATTTGTTTAGAATCATAATTTTAACTAAACTTTATCTGTATATCTGTATGTGTAGAAAGGTATTGAAGAAAATGTTTAGAAATAGCAGCATATTACTGTGATGTACAAGTATTTCCTCACTTTTAAATGTTTTCTTTAGGTCTCCAATTACACCAGGACAAGAATCAAGAACTCTGACAGAACTCAATTCCTGCATTTTACTCTGTGACAAATTCACACCTTGTTCACATTTGGGATGCAGAAATTGAAAAGCTCGCCATCTTGCGTCTTTTTATAAAACTAAAAGTAGTTTGCTACTGGCCAATAGATGGCAGCACATGTACCATCAATTATTCTGTTTTATTGTAAATGAAGAAGGAAGAAATGAAAAGAAAACTGTACTGTGTCGTGCCCTTGTCATTCTTCTTGCCCGTGTGCGTTATACTACTGGACGGAGAACTGATAAGGGCATGTCCTTTACAATATCGTCGTGCGAAGGCGTTTGAAGAAGTGAAGAAAACTTTTCCTGCGAACCATATTTTGTTGTGTTATTCTGCCTATGTCTTTTTCAGATCATGTAAATGTGTCTATTTTTTTTTCACCTTTTATGTTGTTATAAAGGTCAACCATTTCTGAATTATCGCGGTATTTTTACTGAGGATCTCTTCTGTTGCTAACGGCTCAAGAATTAGGCTATCATAATAAGGTAGTACATGTAGGTACAACTACAGTACTTTCACAGTTTTTATGTCTTGTGACTGGGACTGTAGCTACTTTAAATGTTCATTTTTGTTTCGACAATTCAAAAGTGCCTGTAACTGGCCTAAGTACTTGAAATAAATGCTTTTTATTTTGATTTTGTATACAATAAGTTCTGAACTGGCGACCGCTAACCGGAAAACGATGCGTTGAAAGAACTCCCACTAGGTGGACCGATGACCTGGTGAAAGTTAATGGAATCTGTTGGATGTAAGTCGCACGGGACCGGTCAATGTGGCGACACTTGGGGGAGGCCTATGTCCAGCAGTGGTATTTTGGCTGAAATGAGGATACAAAAACAGTTTTTTAAATCTGTCAGAGTATAACGCGTTCAAACCAAAAAACTCTTCAGAATAGTTGTCTATACTATAGACAACTATTCTGAAGAGCGAAATTGCTAAAATGCTATAGACTCTCTAGGTCCATGTTCACCTAAAAGTATGACGGTCTGATTATCTAAAAACAGCTGTTTGAAACACATTTTTGTATGGGAACATGTCACAGTGACAACTGTTTTTAAATAATCAGACCGTAATATAGTAATGTTAGCTGCTAGAGGAAGTACTCATCATCTGTCTTGTCCCAACTATGTTAGAGTTGGCTTCCTCTCTAATTGGATGCAGATGAACACCAGTATTTCACATGGAGCGACTGCCTATGTGACCACTCCACCCAGTTAGTACTGGGTAATACGAAACCCCATAATGATGGTGAGACTGGCTGTCAGACTTTTGGATCACAGACTATCTGTACCGATTGTCAAAGACCTACAAATGACCAATGTTGACTCGCCTTTTTGTCAATGTCAATGTTCAACATCTGACTGCGAATATGAACAATCTGCTCATCACATTTTGTGGGAGTGTAGTCTTTGGCAAAATGAACGCAATATTATGTTGGATAGTGTACAGGTTACATCCGGAGTTATTTACTATACGGACCTTGTAGAAACTAGAGCAAATTTCCGTGCGTTCAAGCGTTTTTGCCATACCTATTATTGGAATCAAATATAACAGCTCTCTACTTAGGACCCATTAACGTTAATATTTATCTGTGGTGCTAGGCAACTGGGCCTATCCCAGTTGTAAACGTCCGTTTGTGCCTATTGTGGACGTCGCACGGCTGAGATGATGATGATATTGACTTATCTATTAAACATTTTAGCATTATGCATTTATACAGGTCATAATATACAGGGTGTAAACCACCTCATCACAAAGCCGTAAACCAAGCATTCTGTACATCAAACTAAGTAACTTTACGCAAAAATTATTGCTGGGAAACTACTTTTTTTTTTTTGAGGTTTTAAATCATGTTTTGCGGTAGAACTCAATGTAACGCACTTAAAATATTGTGCTGATGGATGGATTGAATAGTACGGGGGTCGTGGAGGTGTTAAAAGTTAAAATCTTACAAAATAAAACTTGTATTTAAAAAAAAATGGTCAAAAAGTTGTAACTTTGACCCCCCATATCTCCGTAACTAGAAGGTTCGCAGGTATGGTGTAGAACCAAAAAAATATCGCAATGATGGGGAAAACAAGTGCCTTTCGGCTTCGTGAAAAAGTGTTTTACACCCTTTATAATGACAAGACAATCATACTATACATGTAATGCTCGTCCTGTCACACTATGTACATTTCTTATTTCCTCTCGCAGACCTGCTGGTAGAAATTTCTTTTGAAATAAGCTATGCCTTGGTACTCTAACTCTAAGTTATGTAATGATGTTTCCTTATGTTCTCTGTTGACTGTACATAAATGATATAATAAATGAATAAACGTTAGTTCGTTTAACTTCCGAAATGGTTTTCAAGTTCTAACTGTGTATCTTGTGTTAATATTGTTAGATTGCTTTTTGTATGTGTGCTCATTGTAAATCTGTACCATGTGTTTTATTTAAAAATAAAGACTTCATGATCATAACATCTTGTTTTATTTCTTTATTCCCCTAAATACAACCCATGATTGGTTACAATAAAAGACATTCAATATTGACGACTCGAATGGCGTAGTGGTAGTGACGCTGCCATACGTTCTTAGGGTCCTGGGTTCGAATCCAGGTAGGAGCAAATGTTTGTGTGATGAGCATGTACATTTGTTTCCGAGTCATGGATGTTTATATGTATAATAAGTATTTACAAACAAAAAAAGTATACATGTAGTATATCAACTATCTAGTGTCCACGACACAAGCTTTGCTTAGTGTGGCACTAGGTGGCGCTGTGTGTTAATGTCCAGCGATATTTATTATTTATTCATCAGCGAAAATCGTAATTACAACAAATTTGCCTAATTAGTAACAAATCAGTCTGGCTGGGGCCATAGTCATACAGTGTAGGTCACACGGTTGCCAAGCTTATATGGAACAGGGCTGGCCACATCTGGTTGACGACCCGAATGGCGCAGCGGTAGAGAGACTGCGGTCCCGGGTACGAATCCCGGTAGGAGCATAAATTTGTCAAAAAATTAAATATTTTATTTCACACTAGCTGACCCAGGCAACTTCGTCTGCGTCACATAAGAGAGAAAAATGAAAGAAAAAAATGCCCGTTTTTGTAACATTTTCCATTCCTGCTCCGCTCCTAACAATCGTAGCGTGATGTTATATAGTCTATAGCCTTCCTCGATAAATGGACTATCCCACGCAAGAAGAATTTTTCAATTCGAGCAGGTAGTTCCTGAGATTAGCGCGTTCAACCAAACAAACAAACTCTTCTGCTTTATAATGTTATATAGTATAGAAGTATAGATGGGCCTAGATGGGCACTTATGAAACGTCGAAAAAGGTGCACGGTTCGCGTTGGTCGATTCCATGGAGAAGAACCGGCAAGAAACTCCGTGGTTACTCTTTTCAAATCATCATTGTGTGATGAGCATTGGACATTTGTTTCCGAGTCATGGATGTTTAGGTGTGTACCTAATAAGTATGTATTTGGCTTTTTGAAATAAAGATTATTATTCTTTTTATAATCTCCTTATTTACAAACAAAAAGTATACATGTAGTAGGTATATCAACTGTCTGGAGACCACGACACAAGCCTTGCTTAGTGTGGCACTAGATGGTGCTGTGTGTAATGCCCAACAATATTTAAATATTTTTTTATATTTTATTTATCTGTAACATGCCAGAGGAGCTATGAGCTAAAGCTACCATAAAATAGGTCCTAAACAACAGCAAACGGCAACGGCAGGCCCAGAAGGAGATAGCGGGACGAACTTGACTTCTTCCACAAGGATTGGCGCATAACAGCACTAGATAATAATAATAATGATACTTAAATAAACATCGCTGGACATTAACACATAGCGCCATCTAGTGCCACACTAAGTAAGGCTTGTGTCGTGGACACCAGATAGTTGATATACTACATAATTATATACTTTTTGTTTGTAAATACATACTTATTATACATATAAACATCCATGACTCGGAAACAAATCTCCATGCTCATCACACAAACATTTGCTCCTACCGGAATTCGAACCCAGGACCCTAAGAACGCAAGGCAGCTTCACTACCACTACGCCATTCGAATCGTTCGAGATAGGGATAAGTTGAAGATGGGAAGGGAGGCCTTTACCCTGCAGTTGCACACAAATGACTAATCTATAGGTACTAATATTATAAAAAGGAAAGATTATGGATATGTCACCGTAAAATTGACAAAAATACGTTAGATTGTAATCTCTCTAGCGATATTGTAAACTCTCGAAATATTGTCAACTGAACATACGGAAGTATCTCTGCCCCCATAATCGGGACTTGGGGCACCCCCCCGTCAAGTTAGTTAGGTTCCTTTACACCTTGCACTCTGAAATAGGGGCCCCGCGAAGCGGAGCTCCGTCGACTACGCTTTTTAGGGGAATATAAAGTGTTTTAAGGTTAGGTTATATTATTAATCAGTATATCTCAGGAATGGTACCTACATTATCTTTTCATGAGAGTGATACCATTGGGCAAGGGGGACCCCTCTTTCCATCTACACCGCGTGAGTTGACTACCATCGCATGCATATCACGAAAATTAATGCGTTTTATTGTAAGCACTATGTTCGTTTGGCGATATTTCGAGAGTTTACAATCTCACTACAGAGATAACAATCTAATGTGTTTGACAATTTTACGGTGACAGATGCACTCAAGCTTATTTATTTATTTATTTATTCATCTACACACAAAATACATAAAAGGACAATATATTAACATAGAA
Source organism: Xestia c-nigrum (assembly GCA_916618015.1). Taxonomy (NCBI): domain Eukaryota; kingdom Metazoa; phylum Arthropoda; class Insecta; order Lepidoptera; family Noctuidae; genus Xestia; species Xestia c-nigrum. The sequence goes on from OU745273.1 coordinate 12,798,157, forward strand.
GAGCACAAAGGCACTGCTTATTTCAAAAGAAATTTCTTCCAGCAGACTTGCGAGAGGAAAGTCTGATAAGAAATGTAGACACAGTGTGTAGAAAAGTCAAACAAGAAACTTAAATTAAAATTTAAAACAAAACTATGACTATTTAATATAAACATATAACGTACAAATACATACACATATGATTAAAAACAAAATAAACTACTATTGTAAATATTTACCTATAACATACATACAAATATATGTAAAATATTACTGTATAGAAGAGAGGTAATGCTCTTTGACTTGTTTTTAAAGAGAAATAAAGTTTTGGAATCTCGAATGTTAGGCGGAAGTGAGTTCCACAAACGTACTGCGTGAACAGAGAAGGAGTAGGAATACAGTTCAGTTTTATGGCATGGGAAATTAAGATGATGCCTGAGGTTGGATCTACAGAGAGCATCAGAAGGACGGGTAAAGGAAAAGCGATCGCGCAGGTAGCTGGGATATGCAGGGTTATAAAGGATGTTGTAAAGGGGGCATTATATCCGAGTGTTCCTGCGAAGACGGATAGGGAGCCACTTAAGCTCCCGAGCCGCTACCGACCAACGGACAATTGATTGTGCCACGGTCGGCAATCAGTCCGGCTCGGTCTAACGTGAGTCTCCTGTAGTCGCTCAACCAACATGACCCGTGTTGCCACGACTACAGCGGAGAATACAAATGAATGAAGTTTTGTGGAGCTTGCTACTTGTCACCATGACGCGTCTTGCAGAGCGCCGGGGACGGGACGGCGAAGAAAACAATATGTCGATTTTTAAACCGAAAATATAAGTATATCCTACTATCCTTCAGCATTTTAGTTAAATTGTTTGCAAAAATCTGGTTTTATCCATCATCATCTAGCCTTTTCCCAACTTTGTTGGGGCCGGCTTCCAGTCTAACCGGCTGCAACTGTAGCAGTATTTTACATCCAGCGACTGCCTATCTGACCTCTACGACCTCTGTCTTCCACTCATGTTGCTGGGTAACATTATACAGGGTGTATTTCACCTCATCACAAAGCCGTTAACCAAGCGTTCTGTATATCAAACTAAGTAACTTTCTGCAAAAAATATTGCTGGGAAACAATTTTTTTTTTTGAGGTTATAAATCATGTTTTGTGGCATAACTCAATGTAACGCACTCAAAACATTGTGCGGATGGATGGATTGAATAGTACGGAGGTCGTAGAGATATTTAAAGTAAAAATCATACGATAAAGAGTGGTATTTAAAAAAAAACTTGTAAAAATCTTGCAACTTTGACCCCCTATATCTCCTAACGTAACTAGGAGGTTCCCAGGTATAGTGTAGAACAAAAAAAATGTCAGAATGACGAAGAGAACAAGTGCCATTCGTATTCGTTAAGAGGTGTTTTACACCCTTTATTAAGTATGTTTTGGGGAGACTGGTTGTCAAACATTTGTATTCTTCTCAGTCCCTTTCGGAGTTGACCCCACGTACAAACGGCTTCCTAATCTTCAGTGCATCATTCTGAACCCTACGGCTTGGGCTCGATTCTGCTATTGCAATATACTGTCACGATAGTCTTTCATTGATCAATTGTTGATGAATGACAATGGGATCGCTATTGCCATTTTGCTTAAAGTTCATGTTCTGCTAAATTCATCATAGTGGTTCGATCAATGGTCTCGTAATTGTGTTTGACAAGAATGACATTGTTGTATTACTGTCACCGTAAAATTGTCAAACACGTTATATTACAATATAACGTGTTTTTTCTCGCGATATTGTAATGTCTCGAATTATTGTCAACTGAACATACGAAAGTATCTCTGCCCCCATAATTGTTAGGTTAGTTAGGTTCCTTTAAACCCTGCACTCGGAAATAGGGGCCCCGCGAAGCGAGGCTCCGTCGACTACGCTTTTATGAGGAATATAAACTGTTTTAAGGTTATGTTATATTAATCGGTATTTCTCAGGAATGGTGCATTATCTTTTCATGAGAGTTGTGCCACTGGGCAAGGGGGACCCCTCCTTCCCTCCACACCGCGTAAGTTGACTACCATCGCATGCATTTCACGAAAAATAATGCGTTTTGTTGTAAGCAGTATGTTCATTTGACAATAATTCGAGACTAGAGATATTACAATGTAACGTATTTGACAATTTTACGGTGACATTGCCATTATTAAAAAAAACTGTTAATAGAAATGATCTGTTTAGACTGGAAGCCGACCCCAACATAGTTGAGAAAAGGCTTGTCATATGAAGGAAGTAACCAATGGGGAACCCCAAATTTTGTTATGGTTTCTGTTGCCATGGCAACCGAAACACTGTCCCCAAGGGTTTGATTTTATCCAATTACAGTTGAGTGGGTGTGGTTGCTTAATAACTTCATGATTTTATTCCGAAGGGATTGGTAGAAAATAAGCTTACATTATGTAATTGTTTTTGGTAAAAAAAATGCTATTAAATAGGGAAGACGACAAAGAAAATCTAATCAGTTCGTCAGGTAGATTTACAAAAATATTGGACATGTATTTTTTTCTTTTCTCACGTAAATTGAAAACGATACAGCGCGTCAAAATGTCGTGTGACGTCATGACCTTACACTTTTATCAGAAAGTGATGTCACAAGCCCGCGCTCATGTTCTTGTATTGCGTTTATCTTCGTTAATTTTTATTAATTTGGTACAGCAAAAAATATATATCCAATATTTTTGACCAGTGCGTGTTGCCAGTGATTACATACGGGACCGAAACGTGGTCACTCACAATGGGCCTTATCAAAAGGCTCAAAGTCACCCAAAGGGCAATGGAGAGGGCTATGCTCGGAGTTTCCTTGCGTGATCGAATCAGAATGAAGACATCCGCAAGAGAACCAAGGTCACCGACGTAGCCCGAAGAATTGCTAAACTTAAGTGGCAGTGGGCAGGTCACATTGCTCGCAGAACGGACGGCCGATGGGGCTGAAAAGTTCTGGAGTTTCAATGGTCAAACACTGACACTTCATTGAAAGAAAGGTCATAGAATAATAATCTCGTACATGAAATCTGGCATGAATAAATATTCGCATTTAGTAGTAGATTTCGAAAACCATTTGTACTAAGGGTTTGATAATAATGCCAATACGACAATGCCATTAAAACACAATCTTAATACAAGACCATTGACCGACCATTATGAATTTAGCAGATTACGAACTTTAAGCAAAATGACAATGGGATGAGAATGGAATCGTGTTGGAGTGACGAATTTATTAAAATAGTAGAATTAGGCCCCAGCAGTGGACGTCTTTCGGCTGAAATGATGATGATGATGATGAATAGTCTGGGGGGTACCGCTGCATTTTAGGTAGTGTTTTTACTCCGATCGGTCGCCATCTTGTTCAATAGATCTCGAATGACAGATGAGTAAACCCAGCTGATGCACCCGCGGTGGGTTTAGGATCGGGAATATGGAAATTGTGAAAATAATAAAGAAAAAAGTCATAGTACGCTCGTTGAAACTTGTTTCAGAAATAGTTTACATCATACTTAGCTTAAAAAATCGTCAGCTGCATGGTGGAGAGGGGATTATGCATCAACCACTCGCATAAACTTGTTAAACGGAACGCCTAGAAGACTTTTAACGATGTCGAAAGTTCTCCCCGTCATTACAGCTCTGAAGCCGCCTTAACGAAAGTCAGGCAGCAATGATACGTCTTGATTCGATGTTCCGCTATCAAAATGGCTACTGGCGTCAGTGTCGCCATCTACAGAAGCTTTAACATAGAGAAAATAAGAAAAGAAGGGACAACGGGCAGATCTTATGTAGGAAGACAATCATCGTCTTCTGCCTAGCCTTTTCCCAATTATGTTGGAGTCGGTTTCCAGTCCAATCGGATGCAGCTGAATACCAGTATTTTACATGGAGCGACTGCTTATCTGACCTCCACAACCCAGTTAGTACTGGGTACGACACCTCTTGGTCAGAATTTTCGGGCCACTGACTCCTTACGACTGTCAAAGATCCACAAATAACAGCCGGAACCAACGGCTTAAGAATTATTCTTGCATGTAGGTAATTCTTAACAATTTTTCTAGTACTTCAAATACCAGAAAAATTGCAACAGACCTTTTAATGTGCTTTCCGAGGCACATAGGAAACTCGATATGTAATGGGTGGTCACCCATCCACTGATAAAACTAGGCAAGCACGGCATAACCTAAATCATAATTGACGAAGATATGATACTTTTAAAATTCTCAATACGTCACGCCTAGGTATACTTTTTAGCTAGTTCTGACGTCACGAGCTCCCGAGTTTTGATGCGTCTTATCTTTGTAAATATTCATTGATTTACAAAAACAAAAAATACGTGTCTATTACTTTCCAATACTGTAACTGACGGACTATATAGATTTCAATGATATATAAAACTATAGATACGTTGCCCGCGCTCTGTAGTGGCAACATGAATGCAAGGCAGTTGCCGGACTTTCATTTAGTCGCGTACCAACCAGTGCCGCGGCAATACGTGACATTAAAATAATTTTTGTGTATAACTTCCTCAAACAACGAAAAAAAAATGCCGTCCTGTGTTTTTAAGACATGTAAAAACTATACTTTAAATGTGAAAGATAGAAAAGTATCATTTCATGCGTAAGTATCAAGAAAAATGTATTTTATTTTATTCTTTTTCGTTGCCTTCTAATGGCGGCTGGCGCCTTTTTTTTTTTTTTTTTTTTTTTAGGATGGGAAATCATCAAATGACTTCTCCCACTCTGGGCGGAGCGGGAGGGAGTGTCAGACTCTTACTGACTAAAACACATCCATGTTCCTTCTTCGCCCTTTATGTTCCGGGGCCACGGTATCTCTTTCGAACAGGCCCGCAACCCCGGATGGCGGCTGGCGCCTGAGGTAAGTCACGTGCCGTTAAGGGGAGATGACAACAGAATTAAAGAAATATATTTATCTCTCTCTAACAACAAAAAATCCGTAGATGACGTTTAATTTTCTTTCCCTTTCTTCGTGCGTCTAAGTATTTATCTAGCTACCGACAGTATTTACGCTGTTTTCGACAGCCGTGATGTTCATGCATGACGCGTCTATTTATAATAAGTCATTGATAGATTTGCATTTCGTTTGGGGTCAGCGCGCGCAGCATGATCTTCAGATTCCATACTTCTCTATTTTTCGTCATCTCATCGTACACTTTATTCTTGCCATTTAAAGTGAAAGGTTATAAAATAGGTGACCAATCTCCACCAAAAATGATTACCTCCAAAACAGCACTATAATTAATTACATTTCGCACCACAACACATTCATTAAGTGTTAAGCCTGAGGGCAAACCAATGATAATATCAATTAAATTCAATTACATTGGTTCACACTTTAATTGGTTGTCAATTTAATGGGTTTCGGCCGTAGGGGACGAGTTATTGCAGCACTGTATTGTATAAAACCTGTTTTGAAGTAAAATAGTGTTTTCTCGTGGTTTCCAGGGTGAAGTTTAAAAAAAATAAACTACCTATTGCCCGTGACATCGTTCGCGTGGCTTTGATGTGTGTGTGTGAGACTAAAAAATAGCCAACGACCTAATTTCAGACCTACAATATGCACAACAAATTTCGAACCTATCAGAACTGAAAATGCTACTTCGACAGAATCAGAACAGGTGCTGAAAACGGCGCAAATACAATTACTTAATCAGTGTTTGAGCTGTAGGGTTGAAACACTAGGGCCGTTATAGGCTCCGAGTGCATAATTAATATTAATCAGGATATCGCTAAGCTGTTGGACGACTCTTCTGGTGACCAGAAAGCTGGTCTTTTTTAAGCCAAAGAATAAGGATTGCCATTCAACTTGGCAATGCTGCCAGCCTGCTGGACATTTATTATATTGACATGATGTGGACGAATTTTTTGACGATGTGTAATGTCTTTTTCATTTTGATACCTGTACATATTTTATGTTCTACTAATAATTATATCTTGCTTTAAATGAGCCGAGCTTTCACAATTTTTACGGACTGGGTTGCGGCAAACTGCGAAATGCTAGTGTAGGTATAATAAATTATTTTGACTATGTGGGTGTATTTTTTAACCGACTTCTAAAAAAGGAGGAGGTTCTCAATTCGGATGTTTCAATTTTTTAATTTTTTTTTTTTATGTTTGTTCGGGCATAATTCCGTCGCTTGCCAACCGATTTGGAAAATTCTTTTTTTGTTGGAAAGGGTATTCTTTTCAAAGGGTTCCATCTATCTGGCAGAATCTTGTTGCTCCGAAATTCATTTAGCATAACACACTTGGCATAATTTTCTTTAAACGAATATATTAAAGGCATATTTTTTTTTAAATATACTTATTGTTTGGGTGAATGTGTGTATGACCGAATTTCGAATGGCATACTTTTAGATGGCAGTTTTTTATTTGGCATAATTACCTTTGGCATTGTTCAAATTTCGCATAATTTCGTTTAGAATAATGTTTATTTAGAACGACGATTATTTGATATAATTTCACATGGCATACTATGAAGATTGCAGAATTTCATTTGGAATAATTTTATTTGGCAGTATTGCCATTTTTTAATGCCACAAAATAGCATTTTAACCTTAATTTAAAATTAAAATATTATCTTAAAAAGTCAATTTATGTTGTGCTAGAAAAGTTAGTGACAGAAACGAATCGCTCCAAAACCGACTCCACGTAGTCTTGTCTGCCCTACCCCTAGAGTGTAATTTAAAATCGCGTAGGCGCGGAGGGGCGAGGCGGGCCGCGAGCTGAGGAGCAGGTGGTTTTAACACTCGCCGCCGCGGCTGAGGCTGGCCGGCTTAGCCGGCCAGCAAGCCGAAGCTGCGGTGGTGAGCGTTGAAACACATCTGCGACGAGAAGCTCGCGTGGGACCGCCGGGGCCCCGCAGCGCCGGAGCCGTGACAGAAACCATGCCTGCTGCATGTTGCATTCTCGTTTGCTGCATGCTTGCTGCATGTTTACTGCATGTTTACTGCATGCTTGCTGCATGCTTGCTGCATGCTTACTGCATGCTTACTGCATGCTCATTGCATGCTCATTGCATGCATGGTATATGCGGGTTTGCATGTTTGCTGCATGCTTGCTGCACGTTTGATGCATGCTTGCTGCAGGCTTGCTGCATGCTTGCTGTATGCTTACTGCATGCATGGTGTATGCAGGTTTGCATGTTTGCTGCATGCTTGCTGCATGCATGGTGTATGTTTGTTTCCATGTCTGCCTGCTTCTTACAGGAAAATAAAAACCACATGATCTCAATCTACTGTTTTAATAAAAGAAAGAAATAAATTATGTTTATTTAGCCGTTAAACCCAAAATATTATGATTTTCACCTGCAGGCCAAGAATTTTCTGTACCTATTGAAAATAGTCTTTCCATAATTATGCATAAGAAGTGTATGCGAAAAGATGATTCAAACTATAAACTTCCTGAGATGTGATAGTTCTGCCATTCAATGACTATTGATATGAAATTTATGCCAATAGATGATTCTAACCCTAAACTTTCTGCGATAGGATGGTTCAACGTTTAATGTTTATGCATATGAAATTTATGCAAAACGATGATACTGACCTCCAACTATCTGCGACAAGATGGTTCGACTTTTAATTTTTATGCATATGAAATTTATGCCTTTAGATGATTCTGACTTACAAAATTATGAGTTTGAATGTATGATAAATGCGTGTCTGCCAAACGATTTTCTGCGAAATGAAGTTTATGCTATCCGCTGTTATGCAAAGTAATAATATGGCATAAAAAGTTCTGCTATAAAGGGTGGACCCCTTTTCAAATGGTCCCATAGCCACCAAGTCGGGATCGGATGGTGGAATCTTGGCGAAATCGAGGGAACTCTTTAATTGTATATGAAAACGTGTTGTGATGTTGCTATTTTCTACAACAAATAAAGCATTTGCGTTTGATAAGAACCATTCTACTATCAGATCTGATGATGAAGCCAAGAGTCACGGAACTCCATAATGAGACAATGTGCCATAGTCGTGTTTGGGCTTGTTGTAATTGTAACGGTATGCACCAACGACCATACAGCCTCGTTGGTATGCACTTTCCATGTATCAAGCACATGTGAACCACTAAAAAGTGAAAAATAAAAACTTTTTTGCAAAAAATAAAACCGACTTCAAAAAAAAACAAAAAAGTGAAAAATAACTTTCGCTTCTGAAGTCGGTGACAAAAAAAACTAAAGCAATCAAACAAAGGTCACCGACTTCAGAACTAAAGTTATTTTTCACTTTTTTGTTTTTTTTTTAAGTCGGTTTCAAAAAAGTTTTTATTTGAAACTGCTAGTACTAAATGACCACACCCACCTAATAATTGGAATCATTCTTAACCTATGAGAAATGTTTTACCGTTGTTATGGTAACACAAATCAAAACAAAACTCAGGTTTCCCATTGGTTCTCGAAGTATATTATTGTACCATGGTTCTCTCCAAAGCCATATAAATAGAAGTAACATTTAATTGACGACCCGATTGGCGTAGTGGTGGTGACGCTGCCTTACGTTCTTAGAGTCCTGCGTTCGAATCCCGGTAGGAGCAAATGTTTGTGTGATGAGCACGGACATTTGTTTCCGAGTCATGGATGTTTATACGAGTATGTATAATAAGTATGTATTTACAAACAAAAAAGTATATATGTAGTATACCAACTATCTAGTGTCCACGACACAAGCTTTGCTTAGTGTGGCACGCTGTGTGTTACTGTCCAGCAATAAAAAAAATAAAAATAAAAAAATAACTGTCAAAAACCCTCAAATTTGTCACCACGCCGCCATTTTGTTGGATAAGTACTTGGTTTTTAAGACGATTATAACGATACCTTAAGGCTAATGTTCCAGGGTAACGATTACGACCTAGACCTTTATGAATTTGGAACGCGAACGATAGTTTATCAACATAAAACCTAACACTGTCCTGCAAATTGCAAAAAACGTAAGAAAATTTGAATTTCGCGGGCCATAGTGACGCTTTCACCTTAATAATAATTCTCTACATCCATACCCGCGTTTGGACGATACAAGGTTATAAAGACATTGTCAAATACGTTACATTGTAATATCTCTAGCGATATTGTAAAATCTCGAAATATTGTCAAATGAATATGTCACCGTAAAATTGTCAAATACGTTATATTGTAATATCTCTAGCGATATTGTAAAGTCTCGAATTATTGTCAAATGAACATACTGCTTACAACAAAACGCATTGTTTTTCGTGAAATTCATGCGATGGTAGTCACTTTATGCGGTGTGGAGGGAAGGAGGGGTCCCCCTTGCCCAGTGGCACAACTCTCATGAAAAGATAATGCACCATTCCTGAGAAATACCGATTAATATAACATAACCTTAAAACACTTTATATTCCCCCTAAAAAGCGTAGTCGACGGAGCCCCGCTTCGCGGGGCCCCTATTTCCGAGTGCAGGGTTTAAAGGAACCTAACTAACCTAACGGGGGGGTGCCCCAAGTCCCGATTATGGGGGCAGAGATACTTATTTATTTATTTATTTTATTTTACAATTTATGTACACACTAAATACAGAAAAGAAGAAAGGAATAGAAAATAGGTACAAAGGTGATGCTTATTTCTAAAGAAATCTCTTCCAGCATACCTGCGAAAGGATACTGAGGATACTTCCGTATGTTCAGTTGACAATAATTCGAGACATTACAATATCGCGAGAAAAAACACGTTATATTGTAATATAACGTGTTTGACAATTTTACGGTGACAAATATACTGCTTACAACAAAACGCATTATTTTTCGTGAAATGCATGCGATGGCACTCAACTCACGCGTTGTGGAGGGAAGGAGGGGTCCCCTTTGCCCAGTGGTACCACTCTCATGAAAAGATATTGTACCATTCCTGAGAAATACCGATTAAAATAACCTAACCTTAAAACACTTTATATTCCCCTAAAAAGCGTAGTCGACTATTTCCGAGTGCAGGGTTTAAAGGAACCTAACTAACCTAACGGGGGGGTGCCCCAAGTCCCGATTATGGGGGCAGAGGTACGTCCGTATGTTCAGATTGTTCAGTTGACAATATTTCGAGAGTTTACAATATCGCTAGAGAGAAACACGTTATATTGTAATATAACGTGTTTGACAATTTTTCGGTGACACAAACATACTAGATACGCGCGAAAAACATAACCCGGTCTTTGACAATCGGGTAAAAAGTACACACCGTACGATTGACGGGGCGAACCAAATAACATCATAGTATGAGTATTTTCATACTAGCCTTTAGGCTAGGATTGCCCTTACTATAATTATACCTACTAGTCTTCAAAATATTCGATTTTCTGAACAGTTCGGTAAATGGTCGCGTAACACAATGTGGGATTTTCTTTTCCAACTCTTCCCTAGTCGCTGGATAGATGGCGCTAGTCTGACTACGTTACTGCAAGGAACAGAACGTCACATAATTTCACTTGGACCTATTGGTTATATTCGGAAGCTTATGCAAACGAAAGTGTCAGTCAACGAGCGTAAGTGACGTGTGTTTTTTCAAGCGTCTTGGCTTTGGCACCTAGTTGCGTAGTCAGTTCAACGCCATCTATCGAGTTCATTGAAACAATTTTTTTTTAATTCTCAAACAGAAAACCTCTTATTATAATGACATTATGGTATTGCCATTTTTATAAAACCAGTCAAAAGCAAGATTTCAGTTTTCATATGTATTTGTATATATTATTTATTAGTGTTTTATGTAATCTGAAGTAATAAGAAGTTCTTAAATAACAGTAGCCATTCATTTGTCATTAGATTACCATTCGATGCTCTTTCTTTCAATGGAGTGTAAGTGGTTGACCATTGGAAAGTCATAATGAAGCCATTATGTTAGTAGATTATCAAATATCAATAATTATGAAGTCCCTGAAATTCTATTCTGACACTATTCCAATAACAGACTTGAGGCCTTGTCTGCTTGTCTTATGGGCTTGCCGTATTGTGGGCCCCTACTCCCCTGTGCCCGGTACTGTCCACTACCCTATTAAGTCATTTAGCTATAAGCTATGATTCGCGAAGAGACCCTGGGAACACCAGGATCAGTTGCAGATGTCCTGAGGAGACCGGGAAGTTTAATCTGCTTCTGGAGGGAGGTGGGCTGGTTGGAGTAATCGGCCACAATGGCTCACGCACAATGGTCCATTTCAAGGACTAAGTGCGGAAACCTAAACCCCCTTGATAGATATAAGCTATGACGTTACTCCTTCTTCTAGAGTCAATGACACGTATTTTCTCAAACCAGTACCTATGTAGCGACGTTGTATTCCTGTTGACCCCACCGGCCTTTGGAAATGGATTAATAATAACTAAAAATTGTTCTCGCTGACCTGGGGCCTAATTCTGCTATTTTAATAAATTCGTCACTCCAACACGATTCCATTCTCATTCCATTGTCATTTTGCTTTAGTTTGTAATCTGCTAAATTCACAATGGTCGGTCAATGGACTCGTAATAAATTTGTGTTTTAATGACATTGTCGTGTTTTCATTATTATAAAACCCTTAGTACAAATGGTTTTCGAAATCTACCTACTCTACTAAATGCGAACATTTATTCATGCCAGATTTCATGTACGAGATTATCATTCTATTAGATGATATTTCTTTCAATGAAGTGTCAGTGGTTGACCATTGAAAATTCATAACGGCGCCAGCCATTATGATAGTAGAATTAACAAACTTGTCAAAATTTGACAGAACTTGACCATTATGAAATCAATGATCGACTACTCTGACACTATTGTAATAGCAGGATCGAGGCCCTGACCCCGCCGCCGCTGCCGCCTCGTCTGTTAAGGGTAGTAATGTTACGAAAAGTACTAGGCAGGCATGAATCCAAGAAGATTACCTATATTATACCTGTGTTTGTAATGCATACCACTTTGACCTCATGACAGCCTGGTATTTCGTCGTTTGCTTCATTCAAGTCCTGGAGGGCACAATTTCTTTTTCTATGATATTTCTTCAAATGGCCTCTCTTAAAAATTAAAAAATTAAAATTAAACTTTCTAGATTTTTGTAAAATATTTCAAAACAATATTTAAGTTCAAACAAAAACGTGATATATTTCCTGTGTAGATGTCTATAAGCTGTAGATATAATTATAAGTATAAAAAAAATATTTTTTGAGACGTTAAAACATGCACAACACTTTGACGGACAGAACATAAAATGGCGAAGAGCAGCATTTCAATTAAACAAAGTATGGCATCTTATCAAACTCAAACTCAAACTCAAAACATTTATTTCAACTAGACCATTACGGCACTTTTGAATGTCAAATTACAAATTAAATCAAAGCTACAGTCACAGTCACAAGGCATAATAACTTGAGAAATTACTGTAGTTGCCCATTCCCTAGCGTAGATCTCTATGGAGAAGAACGGGCAAGAAACTCCATGGACACTCTTTTTAAATCAATATATTGTTACAAAATCTTGGTTACATCATTCATGTGTGATTATACATATATGTGAGAACGATGTAGAAAGACGTGCACATTAAGAGCGTCCAGAGAAAAGATTAAATCAACAGTGTAAAAAAAATAAAAGAAATTAAAATTAACCATGGCAGCTATTTATTAGATATTTTACAATCTTCTGCAGCTTCCACAATAACGTAACCTGGGGATCAGTTAGTTTGCCTATGGTTGTGGAGCAAGACCAGCATTGAGCCAAGCATTTTTATCATTAATGTAATCCCCCAAATTATAATATGCTTGCCTACATAGTGTGCGTTTTATACAAGATTTAAATTTCGTCTCATTCAGTTGTAGAATGTGAGGAGGTATTTTATTGTAACATTTTAAACAGTACCCCATCAAAGATGAATCTACTTTAGCAAGCCTGAAACCTGGCTGAACGAGTTGGTCCCTATTTCTAGTATTATAGTGGTGTCTGTCACCTCTTTTACTGAATAAATGCAGATTTTTCCTAACGTACATGATGTTTTCATAGATGTATTGGTAAGGTACTGTCAAAATGTTAATTTCCTTAAACAGTTCTCTCTCTCAGAGAGTCGCGTCTACGTAATTCGTATATGGCTCTGATTGCTCTTTTCTGCAGAATGAATATAGACTCGATGTCTGCCGCACGTCCCCATAGTAAAATACCGTATGACATAATACTATGAAAATAACTAAAATAGACTAGCCTCGCGGTATCAACATCAGTAAATTGACGGATCTTTCTAACAGCATATGCAGCTGAGCTCAGCCGTCCTGCAACAGATGTTAAATGAGGACCCCATTGTAGCTTTGAATCGAGCGTGATTCCCAAGAAAACTGTTTTATCGACGAATTCTAGTTTCTCTTGATTCAACATTATGTCACAATCACTACTTTTGACATTTGGTAGAGCAAATCGAATGCACTTAGTTTTTTTATCATTATATGCCGAGCCTTTTCGCAACTATGTATGTTGGGGTCGTATTCCAGTCTAACCGGATACATCAGAATACCGGTATTTTATATGGAGCTAGCCTATCTGACCTCCTCAACAAGAGGCACGGAGGAAACTCGGTATATACATATAATGGGTGGTTACCCGTCCAGGAACCAAACAAGTCACGCGCGACTTAACCTGAAAATGATTAAGCCATGAACTTCAACAACAACAAAAATATATTTCTTAACTGAAAAGCTAGATAATGTAGACCCAGACTTCAAACTTCGAAGTAACAAACATTTTTCTTAAAAATATTCCTCACAAACTAAAATCATTATAAGTTATAACATCGCAATGTATTCGTTATTCCGAGCCTCCCATCCGACGCCCAAACGCTGGAGGCTGTACCAATTAGCGCTTTCCGTTCAGCCAGGCATTGTCAAGCAAGAGGAGATTCCTACCATCATATTGTGTAGTGACATAACTATTGATATATACTCATACTTATCTGTACAATAATTTTAAGATTTTCTAAAAAAAAAATCAGACATGACTTTTGCTGTTCTGGCATTTTTTTAGGGGTCCGTAAGGGCGAGGCCACAACACTGCGTTGCGGCGTCGTATCGCAAAAACGACGTCGATACAATGCAATGACACAACGCAAAAATTTCATCGCATACGACATCGTACGACAAGACGCTTACCGTCAATTCAGTTTCTAGTGAGACATGGACCGCACTACACGAGTCCTACTTTTGCTAGAGTTACACACAATCAAGAAAAAGAAACAGAAAATAAAGTAATGGATGCATCCATTTCTATCCATTATGAAAAATGATGGAAATCACTTCAAAAGAAAATATGAGGCGTCGTCGCGTTGCAGATTTGTACGTTGCGTCAGCGCATCGGAAATTTCAACGATGCGCTGTGCGGCGTCGCATCGTAAAAATCTACGACGCCGCACAACGCATCATTGAAATTTCCGATCACGCAGTGTTGTGGCCTCGCCCTAAGTCAGTCAGCAAAAACGTGTACGTCTTTCTGTCTCTCTGTCAAGAACCTTTACACTCAGGAACACTCAGGAACGCGTAGAGGTATTATCTTCTTTCTTGTCGTATCGTTGTATTTATCATCATCATCATCAATTCAGCCGAAAGACGTCCACTGCTGGACATTGGCTTCTAAGTGTCGCCACATTGACCGGTCCCGTGTGATTCGCGTCCAGCGAATTCCCGCAGCCTTCACCAGATCATCTGTCCACCTAATGGGAGGCCTTCGAATGTACTTCTATCTCTTCTATCCATATGAGACAGTTTTGGCCCAGTAGGTGACCACGTATATTGCAGCGGCAGAGGCGCTATTCAGGTTGTCATGAGTACAGGTAAATGGACGCTTGAGACACCCAGCAGATGGCCCGGAGCGCTGTACTTGCATTCGGTGTTGGAGGAACCAATAACCCTACTTGTCAGAGGGCAATCGATTCAGAGCTTTCCAAATAAGCCACTGTAGTTCTTTGCAGGAAACCAGTTGTTCTTGGAGCTTCAAGGAGTCGTGAGGTGCTGGACACCTCTCTTGCCAGAACTTGCTTCTTATCTTAGGTGACCTGTCTTCGATTGCCTGAGTGGAGCTTTTGCGGTTTTTTAGTCTGGGCGCGGTAGTTATGTGGTCGTATAAGGGATGTTGAGATAAATTACCGTTTATGTCGCATATTTTGCGATTTCACAAGGGATTCAAACCCTACGGGTAAGTCTCGTCGAACTAGAATCATTAAATTGGGCAAGAAACAATGTCTAACAGTACCTACATTTTTAGAAAAAAATCTGAAAACCGTAAACATGTAGTCTATACTAATATTATAAAGCAGAAGAGTTTGTTTGTTTGTTTGTTTGGCTGAACGCGCTAATCTCAGGATCTACTGGTTCGACTTGAAAAATTCTGCGTTTAATAGACCATTTCTCGAGGAAGGCTATAGGCTATATAACATCACGCTATGGCCAATAGGAGCGGAGCAGCAATGAAAAATGTTGCAAAAACGGGGTTTTTTTTTTCCTTTCGTTTTACTCTCTTATGACGCAGACGAAGTTGCGTGGGTCAGCTAATTTAATAATAAAATTAGTTAGCATTGCCCTACAGAGTGGTAAGGTAACACAGTCTCTTGGGAACATTACCAGTTTACAGCGTTGAGAAGGAGTTTTTTGACGCCATTTCTTAGGTTTGTATTTTAAGTTAGTTAGTTTAGTTTATTTTAATAGAAACGTACATACGGAAATAAAGTGTATTTATTATGTTTTCGACTAAATCAAATAAGTTTAAATAAGTTTGTACGGAGCCATCCGTGCGCGATTCCACTTGCACTCAGCCGGTTTTTTTTTAATCACAGCATTGCTGTTTGCCGGAAAAAATAACAGGACATGAAACTTCACGCCTGTTAATCATCTGGAACTTCTTAGTAGCAGCCACAGAGTCTGCAATTGTGCCTGTTTGACGGCAATACGCTTGACCCCTATTCCATGGGACATAAAATAACAGGCGAAATGAGAGTGTCCTATTACGTACAAAGAAAAATATTTATTTGACGTCAGTTAATGACACAGTACACCTCTGCCTACCTCTTTGAAGAATACAGGCCTTATGTTATGTTTTTTTTTTTTGGGACAAGTCCGCCACACACGCCCAAACCACTGTAACTCCTGAAAGCCAGAATCAACAGTGGCGACCACCAGAAAAGCACCGAGACAATGAAGCTCGACGAAATCCCAGGGAATGAATTTAACTGTCTTGGATCCCGCAACGAAATTAATCAGAAAGTATAGCGGAGGAGTAGGAAAGAAGTTCTTTCCTATGTTATGTTATGTAATAAAAATTCTGTCAGATTCGTAATCGTAATATGTTTGACCAGCTGTTGTAGGTTTCAAGTTTAAAATACTAGCGCTTCGCCCGCGACGTCATCCACAAAAAATGTGATAACTCGGCTAGTTTTCATGATATCAATATAATTTATAGCATTTGTTACTCGGTAAAGATGTAGCTTTCTAATGGTAGAAGATTTTTTTAAATCGGTTGAGTAGTTTTTGAGTTAAATCGTAACAAACCATTATCATCTGCCTAGCCTTTTCTCAACTATGTTGGGGTCGGCTTCCAGTCTAACCGGATGCAACTGAATACCAGTATTTTACATGGAGCGACTGCCTATCTGACCTCCACAACCCAGTTTGTACTGGGTAATACGATAACCCTTTTACGTACGATACTCTTTGACATTTCTACTAAGTCCTAATCATTGTTTTGTATCTTTTTTATTTATTATTGTGTGTGTGCTTTACTAACTGACGTCAAATAAATATTTTTCTTTCTTTCTTTCTTTCTTCTTTGGTAAGACTGGTTGTCAGAATTTTTGGGCAACTGACTACCTGTAACGACTGTCAAAGATCTACAAATGACAGACGGGACCAACGTAAAACCAACGTAACAAATCAACAAACAAAAAATCTAATTTTCCTCTTTATAATAATTATTGTGTAGCTGTACTAGCTGTAATGTTGAAAAGTAGAAAAACAAGAATTTGTGCTATGTACTAAGTACCGCTAAAAACCGGAAACTGAAAACAACTTGCTTTAGGCTTTAGGTAATTAAATTCGTGGTTTACAAGGTAAAATATACTCCTCCTTTTGTTGAAATCGGTTAAAGTGTAGCCTTTGTTACCCGGGCCGTAATGACGAATCTCTAACAAAATCGGATTAATAGCTTTGGCGATACGGAAGGACTTACGTAAATAGAACAAACAAACATACAGACTGCTTAAATCATAACCTTTCTTTTAGGTTTCGCAGTAGGCGGGTAAGAAGCTCGTGGCTAAATAATAACAACCCCCCGGGCAGATCTTTAGGTTAAGCAGTGCTTGCCTAGGTTGGTCAGTGGATGGGTGACCACCCTTACATACCGAATTTCCTCAGTGCCTCGGAAAGCACGTTTAGCTGTTGGTCCCGGCTGTCATTTGTCCATCTTAGGAGGAAGTCAGTGGCCCAAAAAGTCTGACAACCAGTCTTACCAAGTGGTATCGTATTACCCAGTATTAACTGGATTGTGGAGGTCAGATAGGCAGTCGCTCCATGGACTGGAAGCCGACCCCAACATAGTTGGGAAAAGGCTAGGCAGATGAAGAGTGTAGGTGTTTAAAAAGTCATATAACACTGTTCTACCTTACCTTTTGAGGTAAACAAGCGTTATATTATGATTCCATATGACTTACTGCACCAAAATGCAAATGAAATGCTGGAGTAGTACTCAGTACTCACCCTGTATACGAAACAGCGCGGCTATTTCAGTTACTATGAAGATGAAGTATTTTACAGTAACTGTAATAGTATAAAAGGTTTCCGCCGGAAAATATACAAATATGCAAACTTTCGGCATTCACTCTATATTAGAGAGTAGTGGCGGGGCCGTATCGATATTTTAAATAAAAAAATAAATAATACGCTAGTTGCCACTATCAATAAATTTCTATCGAATTATTCCGTCAGTTAGAGTATTGGAAAATAATGGACAAGTATTTTTTGTTTTTGTAAATCAATGAATATTGACAAAGATAAAACACATCAAAACTTGGGAGTGGGGGCTCGTGACGTAACAACGCACTAAAAACTATAGCACGGCGTGATGTATTGCGAATTTTAAAAGCGTCGTATCTTCGTCAATTTTGGTTTACGTAACAAAAGAAAAAATACGGGTCAAATATTTTTTGATAATCTAACTGACGGGCTTATTAGATTTTTGCAGGACACAAACCTATTATAATAAGGGCCAATTTTTCAGTCATTAGATAACTTTTACTTCAAGTCAAGAGTAAATCTGACGTTTTGGCGAGTGTCACAAAAACTATCGAAACGTCTAACTTATTTGTCGGTTAAAAGTAAACTGGTGATTAAAAAACGTTCTAGTTACAGGATAGTTGAGACATTTGAGGTCAAATTAACAAAATTTACATGGTTTTTTTTTGGAAAAGTTTTAACATAAATATTTTATGCAAAATGTTGTAACTTAATGTTAAACTAGGTTCTGCCATAAAAAGCTTCTTTTTTCTTTTTCTGGGATAAAACGTATCCTGTGTGTTAATCCAGGGGCCTTAATCTGTTTCTCAATCTATTTTTTATAAATTCGTCACTCCAACTGTCATTTTGCTTAAAGTTCGACAAATGGTTTTCGAAATCTACTACAAAATGCGAACATTTATTCATGCCAGATTTCATGTAGTAGATTACTATTCCATGACATTTCTTTCAATTGAGTGTCAGTGGTTGTTCATTGAGAAGTCATTATATTTTATTTGTAAATTAACAAACTTGACAGAACATGACCATTACGAAATCAATGACCGACTATTCTGACACTATTGTAATAGCAGAATTGAGGCCCAGGTTGTAAACCATCTGTGTGCAAAATTTCATCTCAATCCGTTCAGTAGTTTTTGCGTGAAAGAGTAACAAAAATTCATCCGTCCATACATCCATACTCACAAACTTTCGCTTTTATAATATTAGTAGGAAGGATACTTTCATGACCTACTATTAAGATCCATGTTCACCGAAAAGATAACAGTCTGATTTTCTAAAAACCGCTGTCACTGTGACGTGTTCCCATACAAAAATATCGGTTAAGCAGCTGTTTTTGGATAATCAGAGCGTTATCTTTTTGGTGAACATAGACCTAAATGAATGCATCCATCAGCACAATGCTTCAACACATTAACACTGAGTTCCCAACAATAGCTTTTACGTAAAGTTACTTAGTTTGGTGTACAGAATGCTTGGTTGACGGCTTCGTGAAGATTCCCTTAACACCTTGTATTTGTTGTTTAATAAGCACTGTATGAATATCGCATTTTTCAGAGTCATTATCACCTGCCCAGCCTTTTCCCAACTATGTTGGGGTCGGCTTCCAGTCTAACCGGATGCAGCTGAATACCAGTATTTTAGATAGAGTGACTGCCTGTCTGACCCCCAGTACCTACTAACTCGGTAATACGATCCCCCTTGGGACGACTGGTTACATTTTTCAAAGTAAAACCATCAATCTAAAAAAATATCGACACCGTGTCCCAACACTACCCCTCGACCTCTCAACTACGGGCGCGTTCGCAAAATATTTTCATTCACTATTTCAAAATAAAAAAGTATTTTTTTTTTTCCATATTTTTACACTTTACCCTGTCTACAAACACTTGTTTCAGAGCTAAAATTAAAAGTAAAAATATATTTTTTATCAAAGAGTACGAAGTATCTTTATATAAATACTTGAAATTTTTTAGTTCATACATTGGAATTGGAACTACCTTTGATATCTGTTGCCCTAGTACTTTTTGCCTATATTAATGAACTATTGGTGCAGTTTGGTATATGCATTATTAGAATGAGGCTCGTGGCTAAATAATAACAGCCGCTCGGGTCGAGCAGCGGTGGCCCAGTGGTGGCGGCCCCTACTTACCAACAGTAAGTCGTGGGTTCAAACCCAGACATGCGCATTACTTTGTGTAATTTATTTCATCACCACTGCTCTCAAAACGGTGAAGGAAAACATCGTGAGGAAATCGGCATGTCCTAGAATCAAAAATTCGAAGACATGTGACATCTACCAATCCGCACTGAGCCCGCGTGGTAGATTATAGCCCATTCCCTCTCATTGAGAGGAGGCCGTGTCCCAGCAGTGGGAACATTAAAGGCTGATGATGATGATGATGATGATGCTCGGGTCGATGTTTAAGTTAAGCTGTGCTTGCCTAGGTTGGTCTGTGGATGGGTGACCACCCTTACTTACCACATTTTCTTTATGCATCGGAAATCACGTTAAGCTGACTCCGCCTGTCATTTGTAGATCTTTGACAGTCGTTACAGGTACTCATAGTGACCCAAAAAGTCTGACAACCGGTCTTACTATGGGGTATCTTATTATGCAGTACTAGCTGGGCTGTGGAGGTCAGATAGGCCGTCACTCCATGTAAAATATTGGTATTAAGCTGCATCGGGTGAGACTGTAAGCCGACCCTAACAAAAGTAGTTAGAAAAGGCTAGGCAGATGACTGAAACTCAAAACTCAAAACTTAGTCATAATCGTCATCATATCAGCTGGAAGATGTCCAATGCTGGACATAGGCTTCCCTGAAGCATCACTACAAAATGGCATTTCTTGGGCTTCTAAGGTCCATGTTCACCAAAAAGATGACGCTCTGATTATCTAAAAACGCTCTGATTGCTGTCGCGGTACCTCCAATACTTCAGTCTCCCCGCGACCACGGCTGGTGCAATCCGGTCGAAACGTCGGGATTAAATTAAAGGTAAATTCACGATAAATACCCGTCTCCTTAAGTTTTATAATATCTAAAAACAGCTTTTTAAAATATTTTTGGGAACATGTCACAGTGACAGGTTTTTTTAGATAATCACCTGGACCTAAGTAGACCATGAATACCTAAAATAATAAGGCAGGAAAGCAGGAAAATGGTGGCCTCCCCGTCATTGCGACAACTTTTTGTTTTGGACCATACCTGGGCCATTTAGTTACGGTCACAGTTCCAACTTGTTTACAAGTTTATGAAGTGCGAAATTCTTTAGGCGCTTTTAGCACGTTTTGGGAGAACTAAAATAATATCAAAATGACCTTTAATATTTGTACGCCGTTGACGGCAAGACATAGCGCTCATTTTATAAATATTGACATCTATACTTTTGTTTCCTAAGTTCTACAAATAAAAATATTTGAATTTGAATTTTGAATTTAAAATCATGGAACTCGCATGACCGTCACCTAACACTTCGTAGCACTCGTAGCCGATTTGCTATGGCGTAGTGCTAGGCGTGCGCGGGACAAAACCCGTAGTAGATATAGATTACTAGATTTCAGTTCAATCTGCAGTCTCCGAAGACTGCACCGATATTTTTTTTAAATACTGTTTTTAGGGTTCCGTTGCTAAATGGCAAAAAACGAAACCCATAAAGATTCGTCATGTCTGTCTGTCTGCCCGTATGTCACAGCCAATTTACCTTTCTTTTTTTTTACTAGCTGACCCACGCAACTTTGTCTGCGTCACATAAGAGAGAAAAACGAAAGGAAAAAAATCCCCGTTTTTCCAACATTTTTCATTCCTGCTCCGCTCCTAATAATCGGAGCGTGATGTTATATAGCCTATCCAGCACAAAAATAATTTTTCAATTCGAGCTGGTAGTTCCTGAGATTAGCGCGTTCAACCAAACAAACAAACAAACAAACTCTTCTGCTTTATAATATGATATAGTATAGATTGTTATATTACTTTAACTAAGGAAAACGAAAGGAAAAACAAAACTGTTTTTGCAACATTTTTCATTCCTGCTCCGCTCCTCATAGTCGTAGCGTGATGTTATATAGCTTAAAGCCTTCCTCGATAAATGAACTATGCAACACAAAAATAAATTTTCAATTTGAACCAGCAGTTCCTGATATTAGCGCGTTCAACCAAACAAACAAACAAACTCTAACACAAAGTATAGATAATATTAAGTATAGATTACTTCCATGACCCGTTTTCTATTCAAAGCATCCGGCAGCATATTATTTTGAGTGTGCTACATTGAGTTCTACCACAAAACATGACTTTTCACCCCAAAAAAAGACGTTTCCCAGCAATAATTTTTCCGTAAAGTTACTTAGATTGATGTACAGAATGCTTGGTTGATAAGCTTATTTACAAATCTCTGTGGTTCTTTCTTCAAAAGACCATTTCAGATAACAATATCTACATGATCCTCATGTGAATGGAGCAAGATTATGTCTGGACTTCAAAAGAGACTATGACCTCTGAGTTTGTTTCGGCTGTTTCTTCTCAGAGTAGTCAGGTACGAAACACCGGCCCCATCTAGTTTAAATAAAAAAAGACGTGTGAAAACCTACTTACAAAATAAACATCATTTATCATTTACACCTTGTATAATAAATTGCTTTCTCGATGCTCTCACTCCTTCAAGACAGGAACTAATCCGGTTATAAAACTCGAAGATTTTAAACGGTATGATCTAGACCAGGGGTGGCCAACAGGTCGATCGCGATCGACCGGTCGATCGCGACTGTAAGTCCAGTCGATCGTGGCAAGACAAAAATTATAAATACGTAGACCAGACTGCCCAACGTAATTACCTACTGCTGGACGCATCATCTTGTATAATTTTTCAATCGCTGTACCGGTATTTATCCTCTACTAGCTGTACCCGGCATGCGTTGCAATGCATTTTTTCCTACCTACCTACTACCTACCTACCTACCTGTCTACTTCTCACCGTTTAAACCTTCCCTGGACTACGACAAACATTTTAAAACCAAAATCAGCTCAATCAGCCCAGCCGTTCTCGAGTTTTAATCAGACTAACGAACAACAATTCATTTTTATTTATATAGATAGATAGATAGATAGATAGATTTTACGCAGTATAGTCTTTTGTTTTCGGCGCGCTATGTCCAATAACCGGGAAGCGAGTGGTGGTAAGGGGTGATAATTATCAGCAATTGTGTGATTTAGACTGGCAATGTGATTTAGCTTTTTTGGCAGATTTTACTGGAAAACCGAGTTCATTAAATTGAATCTACAAGGCAAGAATAAAACACTAACAGAAATGAAATGATTTGAATTGATTTTTATTTTTTTTATTGGATGAGTTCTATTGCAGCGTTTCAATATCAAACAGCGACTATGATAGTTGACATAGAGAAGAAAAAAATTTAACAATTTGTTAACATCAAAGATTATAATATGAAAAAACATCATAGGTACCTACAATTTCATTTCTGAGAAATATACGACAGAAATTAGGGCAGTGGTAGTAGACTTCGAAATTCGCTTTGGTGATTGCAGAAAAACTGAGAACTTGGTTCAATGCATCCGTTCAATGATTCCATTGATCATAGTGATACGAGTATCTATGAATTGGCTACAAAATTTGCAGATACATTTCAAATGGAGCACATGATGTTACAAAACGAAATTATTATCTACTCTGCGCTGCGACATCCTACTAATATTATAAATGCGAAAGTTTGTAAGTATGGATGTATGGATGTTTGTTACTCTTTCACGCAAAAACTACTGAACGGATTTGGATCAAATTTAGCACACAGATAGTTTATTACCTGGATTAACACATAGGATACCTTTTATCCCGGTAATAAGATCCCGTGGGATAATTTCAAACTTCACGCGGGCGAAGCCGCTGGCAGAAGCTAGTATTTCATAAAGCAAGGTCATCCTCTGGTCAAGATTTCTGGGCATTGGTTTCCAACGAAAAATTTCCAAATTTGAAGAAATGTGTTAAACAATTTCATTCGTGTTTTGGTTCAACATATATAAGTGAGTCAGCATTTTCCTACTTAAAGCAAACCAAAAGTAAACACCGTTCTCGCTTGACAGACGCTCATACATTGGATTCTTTAAGGCTGGCAATCTCAAACTACAAACCTGATTATGCTAAACTAGTGGAAGAAACTCAGACGCAATGCTCACACTAATATTATGTGTAAATAAGTAGTTAAGTACTAAGTATAATTTAAACATTTATGTTTTTCTCTTAATAAAATAAAAAATGCTAAGTACATGATTGTGTACTGAACTATGTTGTTTCATTAAAGATTTCTAGAAGTATGTAATTGGTAGATCGCACAGGGTCTCGGTAGTGAACAAGAGATCTTGGGTCCAATCAAGTTGGCCACCCCTGATCTAGACGGCTTCCTGTCGCCTTTACATGAGATCGACTGCCTAGGTCTTTATCATCTGCTTAGCCTTTTCCCAACTATGTTGAGGTTCCAGTCTAACCGGATGCAGCTGAATACCAGTATTTTACATGAAGCGACTGCCTATCTGACCTCCACAACACAGTTAGTACTGGGTAATACGATACCTCTTGGTTGTCAGACTTTTTGGGCCACTGACTACCTGTAACGACTGTCAAAGACAGGGCGGAGAAGTAGCTTAACGTGCTTTCCAAGGCACGGAGAAAACTTGGTATGTAAGGGTGGTCACCCATCCACAGACCAACCCAGGCAAGCACGGCTTAACCTAAAGATCGACCCGGGCGGCTGATATTATTTAGCCTGCCTAGGCAACGCATTGCAACACCGCAGTTACTATAAAAGGCTGATTACACAACTAACTGCGGATCTCCTCTATAAACATAAACCTGTATAATTATAAGGAAAGTGTATAAATATGTATAAACTGTAAAAGCGGCGTTTACAAGAGAAAGGACAAGTCACTCAAAGTGTATTAACTAACACCTGAGCCGCCCGGTGCCACCATACTGACGGCAGTTAGCCGGCCGTTTGAGCTGTTGTCAATTCGTGGTTAACTGCCGTTAACGACGGGTTAGGTAAGGTGAGATTTGGTTACCGAACACCTAAAGTGTTTCTGTGTTTGGTATGGATTTGTATTGAATGGAATTATTGATAGTTATTTCTCTAATGATATGTAGTATTTTAAAAAACAATTGCAAATTGACTTAGTTATATGTTCTAGTTTACTGAAGTAAGCTTCTAATCAAATGATAATTTAGACTGCTAATTTACTTATAACTACTTACTTGTACTTTAACAGATTTTTGGAGACAATGTTAGAAAATGTTGGTCGCTTAAAAATAAGTAGGAGAAAGTTTTCCTTCTGGTTTGAATATACAACGTGTGACGTTAAATGTGCAAAGCCTCAGACACTCCAAATGATTTTGAATTCTATTGACTTGCAATAACTATTATTACCCCGCGTTTGAGTAAATTTAAATTGAACGACCACCATTTGCGTTTGTTTGTTTACCTATTTTGGCGGGTTTGCGCACGTGATGGTTTGACCGATTAATAAACGTTGTATGATTATAAACCTACTAAGGTTATATCTTAATAGCCAATAATAAGACTATTCCAAAGTTGTGTTTAAACCGTTGATTAAGGAAATGTCACCAAGTTTTTGTGTAACCGACCCCCTGAAATGTCGCTACGCGGGGTAAGATGGAAAAAGTTCAGGAAAAGTTTTTGTTGCGATATTTATTTAGACCATTAATTAAACATAAACAAAGTACCTATGTAAGTAAGACAACCAGTCTTACCAAGGGGCATCGTATTACTATTAACTAGTGACTGGGTTGTGGAGGTCAGATAGGCAGTCGCTCCATGTAAAATACTGGTATTAAGCTGCATCTGATTAGACTGGAAGCCGACAGAAGATGAATACTAGTTTCTTTCTCTGGATAGACGAGCAGAGACGAGACCTTTTTGCACTAAACTGGGTTAGATTAACTTAGGAACTACTTAATATAACATTCGGTTTAAGGCATATTGGCAATTAGCCAGGTTTAAAACGCTCTGTAACGCAGTGCCATGCATAAGAGGCTCCCACGTTTCTGCAGCGCATCAGGGATGTTTGCAGAAGCAAAAACCGAAAGTTTTTAGGCAATAATGCTGAAGAGAACAGCATCCTTGATGAGCAGGATGCGGGGGAACGCAAACGGTATCCTAAGGGTTATTGCAGATAAACCAGACTGCCCTTTCCTGGGGTACTGGAGCCACTGGCACAGCGGCGGCACCAGTGCTACGGGAAATAAATATACAGGGTGTAAACAACCTCATCACAAAGCCGTTAACCAAGCATTCTGTACATCAAACTAAGTAACTTTACTCAAAACATATTGCTGGGAAACAACTTTTTTATTGAGGTTGTAAATCATGTTTTGTGGTAGAACTCAATGAAACGCAATTGTCTTTTTTAAACTTTCACGATCAGAACACATTATAAAACTTAAGAAGACGGGTATTTATCGCGAATTTACCTTTAATTTAATCCCGACGTTTCGACTGGATTGCACCAGCCGTGGTCGCGGGGAGACTGAAGTATAACGTCGGGATTAAATTAAAGGTAAATTCGCGATAAATACCCGTCTTCTTAAGTTTTCAATGACACGCACTTAAAACATTGTGCGGATGGATGGATTGAATTGTACGAGGGTCATGGAGGTGTTACATTAAAAATCTTACAATAAAAAGTTGTAATTTTGACCCCCCATATCTCCGTAACTAGAAGGTTCCCAGGTATGGTGTAGAACAAAAAAATGATCGCATTGACGGGGAGAACAAGTGCCTTTCGGCTTCGTTAAGAGGTGTTTTACACCCTATACATGAATTGATTGATTATTATTTGTATTTTAGTACATGGATTGTTTTTATATTGTATTACGATGACATTATTCATGAGGAGGACCGCATGGCTAAATAATAACAGCCGGGTCGATCTTTAGGTTAAGCCGTGCTTCCCTAGGTTGGTCTGTGGATGGGTGTCCACACTTACATACCGAGTTTCCTCCGTGCCTCGGAAAGTACGTTAAGCTGTTGGTCCCGGCTGTCATTTGTCCATCTTTGACAGTCGTTACAGGTAGTCAGTGACAGTCGTTACAGGTATCGTATTACTCCACCTCCTCCACAACCCAGTATTTACTGGGTTGTGGAGGTTAGAGTGAAAGTCGACCCCAACATAGTTGGGAAAAGGTTAGGCAGATGATGATTACGATGAAATTATCAAATAACAGCCGCAGCAAATGGTTGCAGTTGTTAAGAGAAGAGTGAAAGATACGTATCTGTCACCGTAAAATTGTCAAACACGTTATATTACAATATAACGTGTTTTTTCTCGCGATATTGTAATTTTTATTTTATTTTATTTTATTCAATAGGTACAGATACAGACAACAGATCAAGACAATACAAAATAATGCCATTAATCATATAAATTAAGTGGACCTGAAGTCCAGTTACAACTGTACACAACATTCAAAAATAACAAAGCCTCGTTTTTTAAGGTAAAAATTAAATTTCAGTAATGTCTCGAATTATTGTCAACTGAACATACGGAAGTATCTCAGCCCCCATAATCGGTACTTGGGGCACCCCCCCGTTAGGTTAGTTAGGTTCCTTTAAACCCTGCACTCTGAAATAGGAGCCCCGCGAAGCGGGGCTCCGTCGACTACGCTTTTTAGGGGGAATATAAAGTGTTTTAAGGTTATGTTATATTAATCGGTATTTCTCAGGAATGGTGCATTATCTTTTCATGAGAGTTGTGCCACTGGGCAAGGGGGACCCCTCGTTCCCTCCACACCGCGTAAGTTGACTACCATCGCATGCATTTCACGTAAAATAATGCGTTTTGTTGTAAGCAGTATGTTCATTTGACAATAATTCGAGACTTTACAATATCGCTAGAGATATTACAATATAACGTATTTGACAATTTTACGGTGACATATCCATATCGTCATAATTGCATAAGTATTTATTATTTGTTATTTTATTGGTTTTATAGTAAGTAAGTAAGTAAGTACGTAGTAAGTTTGTATAATTAGTATAGTATATTTATAGTATGTATGAGTATGTATTCTTATGTTGTAAATATTTAATTTGTTTTATGCTGTATGTATTCCATTTTCTCTTCTTCTTTTACACACTATGTCTACATCTCTTTTGTTAGTATATCCTTTCGCAGGTATGCTGGAAGAGATTTCTTTAGAAATAAGCGTCACCTTTGTACTATTTTCTGTTCCTTTCTTCTTCTCTATATTTAGTGTGTACATAAAATGTTAAATAAAAAATAAATAAATAAATTACTTATAAGTATTAATTTTACTAACACAGACATAAGTGTATTACTAACAAACTATGGATCCATGGTCTGAAACTAATAATTGTTATCACTTGCTTTGGTGAAGGAAAACATCGTGAGGAAACCAGCATGCCTGAGACATGTGTGTGTCCATGACTTTCTTTTTATTTTTATTTTTTGATTTGATTTGATTTTAATTTTTTCCAAATTGAATCTGTCTTTATGTTAAGTGAAAATGATAAATTATTTTGTTAATCTTATTGTTGTATTAATTAATTGTTGGCATTGACATTTTAATTTTGTATTTTTCGTTCCTTTTCCTTTATTTAATTTGACATTTTATCTAATTTTGACTTTATCTATTATTATTTGTGATTATACTTTTGAATTGTTGAATGTAATGTTTTTTTTTATGACGATTTTTTTTTGTATTATGTTCCTGATCCTTTAATATTTTGTATGCCTTTTGGCGGGGCACAGCTCGGATCTTATTCATTATAACATCTTCTATATGTACCCTGTGTTCACAAAATAAATGAATTTGAATTTGAATTTCTTTCTTTGTCTAGGCGGTCTTTCTTTTGAATGCGCTCCCTCAGAATATCAGGACGGTAACCAATCGGTTCACTTTAAAAGTGAAAGCTCGAGAGCACATTCACAAGAAATTGGCAGACTCGTCTCAGAACTATCTTGTAGTTTTCTTGTTAATCATTCATAACCTTTTTTATATTTTGATTTATGTATCTAAACATGTATTTGTTATTGTATTTTAGTTATAAGTATTAACTATTTTGTTTTCTGTTATTGCACCTACCTACTATGTATTGTCTCGGCATCACCCTAAGGTAGACTGGAAGAAAATGCCCAAGTCCGTCTTTGTACAGTTTTTACTTGTGCATATATTTTTAATAAATAAATAAATATTTCTCGACGGCATACAAAGCCAAGTCTCAGAGAGGTCCATGGACGACATAAAACTAGGTACTCAACACACGACAAATAGGAAGTGCGGGTTGGTAGATTTACTATCCAATACATGCCCTCAACACGGCCCGCATAACGGATGGCCGATGGGGCTGTAAAGTTCTGGAGTGGCGACTGCAAACCGGAAGAAGGTGTGTTGGAAGGTCTCCCACTAAGTGGACAGATGATCTGGTGAGGGCTGCGGGAATCCGCTGGATGTGAATCGCACGGGACCGGTCAGTATGGCGCCACTTGGGAGAGGCCTCTGTCCAGCAGTGGACGTCTTTTTCCTGAAATGATGATGATGATGACCGGCCCCCAAAGGTATTTATCTTTTACTAGCTGACCCACGCAACTTCGTCTGCATCACATAAGAGAGAAAAACGAATGGAAAAAAAAAACCGTTTTTGCAACATTTTTCATTCCTGCTACGCTCCTAATGGTCGCAGCGTGATGTAATATAGCCTAAAGCCTTCCTCGATAAATGGACTATCCAACACAAAAAGAATTTTTCAATTTGAACTAGCAGTTCCTGAGATGAGCGCGTTCAACCAACCAAACAAACACACAAACTCTTCTGATTTATTATATTAGTATAGATAGTATATATTTTTAATAGAAAGTGTTTTCTCTATCTTTCTGTCTAAGAAACATTTGTAAGTGTCTTGGAATTTTTGGTACCTACTGGGACTTGCCGGTTTCCTCACGATGTTTTCCATCACTGTTTTGAGAGCAGTGGTGATGAAATAAATTACACACGTTTACTAATTTACTCTCAAACACGCCATCTTTAAATTCTAACTATTTTAAAGCATATTCTACATGAACTGAAAGTCGAAAGAGATTTTTTGTCACCTGTATGTGTATCGCCTAATTTGGCACGTTTGTATGCGTGGGCACGGTGTTAGGGAGGTATGTTAGTGGTGGGAGGTAGCGGGTTTGATTTCCAAATCTATTAATAGGGTAGACGACAATAAAAGTAATTAGTCCGTCAGATAATCAACAAATATCTGTCACGTATTTTTTCTGTTACATAAACCAAAATTGACGAAGATACGACGCTTTTAAACTTCTCAATACGTCACGCCTTGGTATAATTTTTAGCGAGTTCTGACGTCACGAGACCCTACTCCCGAGTTTTGATGCGTTTTATCTTTGCCAATGTTCATTGATTTACAAAAACAAAAATTACGTGTCCATTATTTTCCAGTACTCTAACTGACGGACTAAATAGATTTGCATGTTTTTTAAATTGTCGTCATGTGTATTAGTTTGTAGTTTTAGACGAGGAGTACTCGTGCGTCGGAAAGCACGTTAAGCCGTTGGTTTCAGCTGTTATTTCACTAGCCAACTTTGTCGTGGTCAGCTCCCAGTCTAACCTGATGCAGCTGAATATAAGTATTTTATATGGACGACGCACCGAGAACGCTTGGAAGAGCTACTGGTCGATGAAACATCTTATGAAGGGATCTCTCCCTCTCGCACTTAAGCGAAAGCTCATGGACATGTGCATTCTCCCCACCCTTACCTATGGAGCGCAGACGTGGTCACTCACAAATCGTCAGAAGTCCGCACTTGGGGTCTGCCAACGAGCTATGGAGCGAAGCATACTGGGTGTCAAACTTACGGACCGTGTCAGAAACTCTATACTTCGCTCCAAAACCCAAATAGCTGATGTTGGCATTACGGCTGCCAGGCTAAAGTGGAACTGGGCTGGTCACATCTGCCGCATGTCGGAGGAGCAATGGGCTAAAATTACCACTCAGTGGTTACCAAATAGCAGGAAACGACAACGCGGCAGGCCCAGAAGGAGATGGCGGGAAGAGCTAGACTCTTTCGCAAAGGATTGGCCTGCAATCGCACAAGATCGCGAAATGTGGAAGGAGGGAAGGGAGGCCTTTGCCCTGCAGTGGGACAATGTATGCTTATAATAAAA
The DNA here is from genome assembly GCA_916618015.1 of Xestia c-nigrum. NCBI lineage: Eukaryota > Metazoa > Arthropoda > Insecta > Lepidoptera > Noctuidae > Xestia > Xestia c-nigrum. Next base: position 12,829,127 of record OU745273.1, read on the forward strand.
TAATAATAATATGGAGCGACTGCCTATCTGACCTCTACAACCCTGTTAGTACTGGGTATAATACGATACCCCTTGGTTGTCAGACTTTCGGCCCACTGACTACCTGTAACGACTGTCAAAGATCTACAAATGACAGCCGGGAACAACAGCATGACGTGCTTTCCGAGGGAAGAGGCACGGAGGAAACTCGGTATGTATTGGATGGTCACCTATTCGCTGCTTAACCTGATGATTATTGGTTCGAGTGGCTGTTATTATGTAACCACGAGCCCCTCTTAAATTTATATCAGTCTTCATCATCATCATTTCAGCCGAAAGACGTCAACTACTGGACATAGGCTCCCCCAAGTGTCGCCACATTGACCGCTCCCGTGCGACTCGCATCCAACGGATTCCCGCAACCTTCACCAGGTCATCGGTCCACCTAGTGGGAGGTCTTCCAACGCATTGTCTTCCGGTTCGCGGTCGCCACTCCAGAACTTTTCGGCCCCATAGGCCATCCATTCTGTGAGCAATGTGCCCTGCCCACTGCCACTTAAGTTTAGCAATTCTTTGGGCTACGTCGGTGACCTTTGTTCTCTTGCGGAAGTCATCTTATATTAGTAACACTGATTAAATAATCAAAATGGCAACATACAGGATGTAAATAGACTTCACGAAGCTGTCAAGTAAGCATTTCGTAAGTACATCAAACTAAGTAACTCTACGGAATTTTTTATGGACAATGACTTTTTAATGGGTTCAAAAAACACGTATTTTTGTTGGACTCAATGTAACGCACTTTAAACTTTGTGCTGATGGATGGATTGTATAGTTCGGGGGTCGTGAAAAAGGTGTTTAAAGTAAAAAATATAAATTAAAAACATGTCTAGTACTTTCAATGAAACTTGTAAAAAAAAACGAACTTTGACCCCCAATATCTCCATATCTAGAAGGTTCCCAGATATAGTACAAGACAAAAACTTCGGCTTCTTTAAGAGTCTTTTTACACTCCTTATTTGACCGCTATTTGCGACGTTCGCTTATAAAACGCAACCTATTAATGTTACCCGCGGAATCTGGTCACTGTGGTAGCTACCTCTGCTGTCAATATCTAAATACAGCTGTGGCCTTAACTACAACATATCACATAGAGCAATAGAGATAACATGATGCTGTTTTATTAAGTTTAATAACATAACATCACGCCTCTAAACACTAAGGGGTTATACAGAGGTGTACTGAATAGTATACCCACTTATGGCTAAGTTATGTTCAAGTTCCATGTAATTGAGAGCGAGTCTACAGCGGGCCTGTGGACGGTGCACTATGGGCTAGCTCGCCGTCCATCTGGCGATTACATGAGCTAAACGCGAGTTGTATCATTACTAAAAGTATATGATTCACTGCTATAAACAAGACCAGAAAAATAAATGATATTCTTCAGGATATATGCTAGCATGATACTGTTTTGAAAACATAATACAATTAATTTGGCTCGATAAAAAGAAATCACGAAAAAAATATCTATCAAACAAAAAAAATATACTAATATGCATGCGATCATTCTGAATTTTTGGCAAATAATTCTACAAGCAATATATTAGCATGATACTGTTTCAGTTTTTTAATCCAATCAATAGTTTTTTTGTAAATCGATCGAAACCACTCATTTCGCGCTATTTGGCCCGCAGTGGCTGACGTAAGGGCACGCCACGATAGTGGCGTGCCCTTACGTCAGCGCTCACCGGACACGGATGTTTCGGGAAGTACCTGCACCGAATCGGGCGGGAGGAAACGCCCGGGTGTCTCCACTGCGAGGATCGACCGGAGGACACGGTGGAGCACACGGTGGAAGTCTGCCCTGCGTGGGCGGAGTTCCGCCGTGTCCTCGTGGCGGCGATCGGCGGCGGCGACCTCTCGCGTCCGGCCCTGGTTCAATCCATGGTCCGGAGCGAGACGGAATGGGAAGCCGTCGCCTCCTTCTGCGAAGCAGTCATGCTAGCGAAGGAGGTGGCGGAACGAGAGAGGTAGAGATCCTCTCTTCCCGGCCGCCGCGGGAGACGCAACGGGCGTCGGGGGCCACGTGGTGGCTACCGGCCACCGTAGATGCGGGCCTGTGGACGGCTGGCTATGGGCTAGCTAGCCGTCCGGCCATCTAACGACGACGACAGGCCGTGTCGACGGCGCGTTCGTGTTCCACGCGCGCCTCAAAGAGATGTCAGCAAAAGGAGAGGGGCCAGGACCGAAGCCTGCCGGGGTTGCGGGCCTGTTCGAAAGAGATACCGCGGCCCCGGAACGTAAAAGGCGAGGTAGGAACATGGATGGTTTTTAGTCAGTAAGAGTCTGACATTCCCTCCCGCTCCGCCCAGAGAGTGGGGGGGTCATTTGATGATTTCCCATCCTTAAAAAAAAAAAAAAAAAAAGTGGCTGACGTAACAACCACTTTGTAGTGCAAGCTGATTAGAACTTTATTCTAACAGCATTTCAAACGAAGTTTGAACCACCACAAATAGAGTTGCTAATTTAGCGCATGTAGTCACCTTAACATACCTGTACCTACTCCTTTTGTTAACCCTAGATTCATATTTACATAGATTTCTAGCAATCTAACGAAAACCTAGCTCTCATTCAAATCTTGAGTACAAATAACTTCAGCAAAGCGATGCGTTTCGTTTACATTCACTCTCATTCATTCGTTCATTCATATCAGACCATTGTGCTATTGAATGGGAGCCGGCTATCAAATTGTACGGCAACCCGTGCATTCTCAATAATGGCGGATCATGAGCTGTAATACTGGATATGTGGCGGGGGAAGTTGGGAACTGGGCAAAGACCAAACCAGACCAGCCTTGGGCCGGCAGTCTCGACAGAGATAACGACAAAGTCGCTAACTTTCAATCGCTGATTACTAACAAATACAACACGTAAACATAATTATTGCAACCGAATTTATTCGTTAGTAACCAGCGATCGAATCAGCTCTGGGTTCGAAGAGGTTATTAGTTTAGTAACAAAAATTGAAAAAAAAAATCGGTACAAACATATTTTTTTAGCATTTGTATTTAGTTTTGTTAGTAACTAGTGATTTTTGAATAGCCAAAGACTGAAATACTTAGATGGAAAGAGGCCTTTGCCCGGCAATTAGACACAACAGGCTCATACTAAAAATGAAATGACAAAAAGATAAAGGTGATGCAAATTGAAAAAAATACATCTCTATTCTTTTTTTAATAGCCTCACACTGCTGGGCAAAGGGCTCCCCCATATCCTTCCACATACTCTTCTCATGCGCCACTTTGGACCAATCTTCATCATGTGCGTCAAAATAAGCTCTTTCTGGGCCGCCCTTGGCATCAAATCATAATAATAATCATAATCGTAGTCATTAAAATAATTTTGGTCAAAATAATTTTATATTATTTATTGCTATTGTATTCTATTGTATTCTATTGTATTCTATTGTATTCTATTGTATTCTATTGTATTCTATTGTATTCTATTGTATTCTATTGTATTCTATTGTATTCTATTGTATTCTATTGTATTCTATTGTATTCTATTGTATTCTATTGTATTCTATTGTATTCTATTGTTATCTATTGTATTCTAATGTATCCTGTCCTGTCCTGTCCTGTCCTGTCCCATCCCATCCCATCCCATCCCATCCCATCCTATCCTATTCTATTCTATTCTAAAACCAATTTTAACCCATTCCGTTAATTTCATTTGATTTAAAAACTGAAATAATAACTTTCCAACCAAAACAGCATAATCCCAGACATTTTCAACATGCCTTTCGTTCCAACTTTGCCTGCGACAGGTACATACAAATCCAGTGTTATTGCGCACCGAGTGGCAAGTAGCTGTAACACTGAGTACCGGCGCGGGATTGAACAGAGTGCATAATACCGCCTGCAAATCAAAGGTGTCTCCCCGTCATTGCGATCATTTTTTTGTACTACACCATACTTGGGAACATTCTAGTTACCGAGATAATGGGGGTCAAGGTTACAACTTTTTAAACAAGTTTTTTTTTATTAAATAAAGGTTTTTATTGTACTTATTATTTTTACTTTAAACATCTGTACTTCATGCCCCCCATACTATGCAATAGGGTAGTTTCCACCATCAATAAATTGCAATTCTATTTAGTCCGTCAGTTAGAGTATTGGAAAATAATGGACACGTATTTTTTTGTTTTTGTAAATCAACGAATAATGACAAAGATAAAACGCATCAAAACTCGGGAGTGGGGGCTCTTGACGTCAGAACTCACTAAGAATGATACCAAACAGTGACGTATTGAGATTTTTAAAAGCTTCGTATCTTCGTCAATTTTGGTTTATGTGACAAAAGAAAAAATAAGCGTCAAATATTTTTTGATAATCTAAGTGACGGACTAATTAGATTTTTTCAGTTAACAAGCCTATTCATCCATCAGTACAATGTTTTGAGTGAGTTACTTTGAATGCTACACACAAAACATGATTTTTCACCCAAAAAAAAGAAGTCGTTTCCCAGCAATCATTTTTGCGTAGTTTGAAGTACAGAATGCTTGGTTGATAGCTTCGTGAAGGGTTTGTTTACGGCTTGTGTGTACATCAACGCAATAAGTATTGCTGGGAATCGACTTTTTTTTGTAACAGTACACTTAAAACATTTTTCTGATGGACGCATTTGACAGGGCATTAAAATCTTCTTCATCATCTGCCTAGTATTTTTCCAAATTATGTTGGGATTGGCTTCCAGTCTTACCGGATGCAGCTGAATACCTGTATTTTCTAGCCCACGATCACTCACGATCTTCGATGCGTTTTGTCTTCATCCATTTGTATTAATTTGATAAAACAAAAAACACTTATCCATTATTTTTCGTTAATCTTACTAACAGACTAAACTGAATTATATATTTTTTATTCTGCAATCATCCCGATTTAAAAATCCGGGCAATGTCAACTCTGTGGAGATATCCCAAGCAGTAATAATTTGGGATTAAAATATGCATTTCTAGATTTAATGTTTCTTTTGAATCCTAGTGCTTAAGAGTAGCCGCAGACTTGTATTAGTGCTAGCTCGCTTTCTTCACGCTTGCTGGAGTTTTGGGGGTCGGTAGATAGGTTGGTTGTTGCTTAGAGTTACGATGATGTATTTTATTTGAAGATAGCTTATTCCGAGACTTCGATCGCGTGAAGTTTTGATTATCGCAACGCATCGCCTGCTCAACGAAAGCTTTTTCCTGCTTGCAACATTTCTTATTGCTGCTCCGCTCCTATTGGTAATAGCGTGATGTTTCATAGCCTTCTTCGATAAATGGACTATCCAACGCAAAAATATTTTTTCAATTCGAGCCTGTAGTTCTTGAGATTAGCGCGTTCAATCAAACAAACAAACAAACTAATCTGCTATATAATATTATATTAGTATAGTACAGATGAGAATATTAAGACTTCTAATTAATTGGTCTAGTGAAAGCATTGTGAAAACTTATTTAGCGGCGTTGTGCACTTTTTGGGATGGATAAAAAGGTTAAATTCGCGTCAGAGCACTCGCGTCAGGACACGTGAACTGATCGAAAATTCGTAAGACGGAGATTCATAATGTAGGTAGACATTTCCGTAATTATTTCAATGTAATATAAATTTTCGTGTAATTGTGTACGACAGTGCAATAAATTAATATTGTATTTTACCACATAGGTAAATGATAGTAGTTTTAAAGTGATAGTGAAGCGATCCCTCTCATTGAGAGGAGGCCGTGTCCCAGCAGGTGGAACATTTTAGGCTGATGATGATGATGATGATGATGAGTGAAAGCGATTCGTGCAAAATGATTCCCTAACCATTCCAAAAGATCAACAATGCACAAAAAAAATCTTATTTCTTTTTTATTTTGATTTGTAATTCTTAGTAAAACAGTTTTTCTTATTGTATTTCCTAGAAACACTCATTTTAATTATTTTCTCCTATGTTATCACTATCACTTATTTTTATGAATGCTGGTTAGAACCTGTAATTGGCGACTGTGTAACTTTAGTCCAAGACTGTAAAACCTTTTTAAACCTAAATGTTGTACACAGAAACTGTTGGTGAATCTTATCATCATTATCATCATCAGCCTATTAATGTTCCCACTGCTGGGACACATGCAGACATCCTCTCAATGAGAGGGAATGGGCTATCCACCACGTGGGCCCAGTGCGGATTGGTAGATGGCGAGTGTTCTACTAAACTCCGACAGACAACACCGACAAGGCACATGTCTTCAATTTTTTTGGTTCTAGGACATGCCAGTTTCCTCACGATGTTTTCCATCACCGTTTTGAGAGCAGTGGTGATGAAATAAATTACACAAAATAATCCGCCTTTCTGGGTTTGAACCCACGACTTACTGTGCGTCGTTGCCGCCACCACTGCGCCACCACTGCTCTCATACAACGGGTTGGAATTTGAAAATTAAAACAGATAAAAAATGAGATCGTAACTATAATAAAAATATCAGACAGGTAAGTACTATGATGTTAGGGATGTCCAATAAATTAATACAATTATTTGATTGGTTAATATGTAATTTTAAACAATACCTAGTAGTCACAAAACTTTAAATTAACGCCATCTGTGAATATATTGTAGAACTTCTTCCAAAGTTAGTTGGCTAGTTTAAAACATGTTCATTGTTTTACTATTGTCTCATAGATGGCGCTCTCTTTGTAGATTTGCTATTCCCTTATAGATGACGCTACTGCCATAATTAAATTTAAATTAACGCCATCTGTGAATATATTTTAGAGCTTCTTCTAAAGTTGGTTGGCTAGTTTAAAACTTGTTCATTGTTTTACTATTGTCTCATAGATGGCGCTCTGTTTGTAGATTTGCTATTCCCTTATAGATGACGCTATTACCATAATTAAACACTATGGGCATTTTTTTTGTGAAATCTTACGCCCAGATTTCAAGACTTCATGGTGTAAGAATTGAAATATACTTCAAATAATAACTTTTAATAGAACTTACTTCATACTAGTACAACATGTAGGTACCTATGTTGTGACCTTTTAATAAAAATAAAATACGAATATTTTATTTCAGACAAAAAAAGTCCATAAGCAAGGCAAGGTTTTTAGTAACAAGAATTTTGCTTATATGTATATAATATTAGTAATTAATGTAACAACAACAAAACTAGACACACCGTCTACCCCTGCACAGTAGGCTCACTGGTCCCGCAACACTTGCTATTTTGTGGCACTGAAAAATGGCAATAAGTACTGCCAAATAAAATTATTCCAAATGAAATTCTGCAATCTTCATAGTATGCCAAGTGAAATTATATCACATTATTGTCGTTCTAAATAATAATATATAATAATAATTTATTCAAATAAGATTGTAGATTAACAGTTTTTTTTTTTTTTACATAAAGCACTCGTACAGTAAGCGTTCATTAGCGCACAGGCACGCCAAGGATCATTTTGCTGTGAACGCACGGCCGAGCGTCCGTGCGGCTGTATGTGTAAGCTGTCTTAATACAGTACCTACGCACACCACAGCCACAGAGTCGCCTACTGTCGCAAGTTGTCGCGTCGCTCTCCACGAAACAAAAAGATATATAATTACCGTCTCTTTTGTTATACACGCAGCAAACGCATGATCGTATTTGCATTGGATAGGTAAACTTCGACCATAACTACCAGGTGTTGATAGCTGTTTAGGTTAAGCAGTGGATTCACGATCAACGTGTCTTGAGTTCAAATCCCGTTTACATACGGGTTTTTTTTTTGTAACCACTTTAATTTATATTTGTATTTTATACAAAAACTATTTACTTAGGTATTTATTTTGAAATGGGTTCATGCTCATTATTTATTTTTTATAAAGATTTTAATATAAGTTAATAACCCATCATAACTATTTATGAGATTGTGTAATATTTTTTCGGTTTTGGAAGGTGGAAAAAAAGTCGTGCTGACAGATAACAAAAATTGTTTTATTCGTTTCATTTATTCATATAATTAACAACTTTAATAAGATTTGTAACGTCACATTCCTACCTAGATATAAGAAGTTCTCTTGTAACCGTTCATAAGATTTTTTTGTGCATTTTTTATTAACATAACAAGGATATTCTAATAACACAAATATAATTGTTGATACCCACTTCTATCTATCGGTATTCAACAGAGCTTACTGAAAACTAACACATAATTTATACTTCGTGAATATGTTTTTTATGTGACGTCACAATAAATGTAACTCATATTGAGGTTATAGTTTAAGTGTTCATTTTCCTGAAGAAAAGAAGATTGAAACTAAACCTCAATTTAGGAATTATTAATATCGCTAAATATTTTGTAACACGTCTAATTAAAACTAGAACATTAGGGATTAATATAACCCCCATTATTTTCAATGCAGTCAAGTAGACGTATGCGGCTTAAAGTCACCCAAAGGGCAATGGAGAGGGCTATGCTCGGAGTTTACTTGCGTGATCGCATCAGAAATGAAGACATCCGCAAGAGAACCAAGGTCACCGACGTAGCCCGAAGAATTGCTAAACTTAAGTGGCAGTGGGCAGGGCACATTGCTCGCAGAACGGATGGCCGATGGGGTCGAAAAGTTCTGGAGTGGCGACCGCGAACCGGAACAAAATGGAAGTAATCCAGTGAAAGTCTAAATATTCCCGTGCGAAATGTAATCGTTCTTCTTTATGTCTTTCTGTCAAGAAGGGCATTTTAGCTGATCTTCTGTGATGCAAGCCTTCAGCGTGGAGGGCACGGCGAACAGTTTGCGGTGACTCCGAGTGTGTCGTAGGTGTGAAACCATTGGTTTCATACTCGCCCACGATATGTTGTTGCTGCGCTTCACTAATAAGCGACGACCTTCCACTTCGCTGTCTACTTGCAAGGCTCCCCTTCTTCCTCATACCTTTTGATCCAGAGACTTACTGCATTTCTGTAAACAAAAAAAATGATGTTAGGCAGCTGTAATAAATACTAAAATAAATTCATTCACTCTGCATTTATAAATCCAATAATAAACACTAATTATTTATCTTGCATGATAGATTGAAAAAAAAAAATAACGAATTAAGTAAACCACAGGTCACCAAATAAATGAACGATTTATTATACCCATTCGTTTTTAAATTTTTAATGTTTAAGTTACAATTCATAAATAATTATAATACTCACATTTAGTCCTATTAAGGCCACTTTTATGAAGCGCGGATAATTCGCGATAATAGTCGCCCTCGCCTTAATATTAATATTTGCCCGCATTTTAAGAATCACACCAACAACAATACCGCTATCTATTAAACCACACGTCACTGACCATCAAATACCACATTATATAGTGTATTCTGTATGACTACAACCAAACGACAAAGTTCATTCCGATCAAGTTAAAATATTCATAAAACTCATGTCTACCTCACAGAAATCTAACAAAATTCTTGACTTATTTTTCTATCTACCTCCCTAACTTTACGAAATGTGTGAACAAAGCAAACAAGTTAAATAATATAATATTTCTGTAGAGTAAAAACTTACAAAAAGACTAAAAGTAACTGTGCGGGATTTGAACTCACGGCTTACTGATTCGCTCTTAATTCTGGACGGGCCCAACCGCTAGGCCATCATGTCTTAGATATTGGCATTGAAATTATGAACTACAACTAGTTGCTGACAATATCTATTTTGTTGAAAGTAGAAGGTCGTAAGTCAAACTAAACGTCAAGCTATTGCTTTGTGAGATTGCTTATCGACTTTTGGTCGGCACTGTACATTAATAATAGGTAACACATTATTGTATTCTACAATACGGTGGATGATGCTCTGTCGTCCTAGCTAGGCTACAAAATAGCATGTGTTTAGTAGCTAGGCTACAAAATAGCCTGTGTAAATAAACATTAATCTAAACGAAATTATGCGAAATTTGAACAATGCCAAAGGTAATTATGCCAAATAAAATTCTGCCATCTAAAACTATGCCATTCCAAATTCGGACATACACACATTCAGCCAAACAATAAGTAGGTACTTACCTATTTTTTTTTTAAATATGCCTTTATTCGTTTAAAGAAAATTATGCCAAGTGAGTTATGCTAAATAAATTTCGGAGCAACAAGATTCTGCCAGATAGACGGTACCCCGTAACAATATCATTCTTCACAACATCCACCCAGCTTTTCTTTGGCTTTTCTCCATTTATCGTCATTCGTGTCTCTTTTATGTCGGATGAAAACATCTCACTAGGTGGACTGATGACCTGGTGAAGGTTGCAAGGATCCGGTGGATGTGAGTCGCACGGGACTCGTCAAAGTGGTGACACTTGGGGGAGGCCTATGTCTAGCAGCGGACATCTTTCGGCTGAAGTGATGATAATGATGTGAGAGTAGGCCCAGTGTCCCAGCAGTATGGCTATGGTAAGTAGCTATTATTTGAGTAAGTACTCTGTTTTGGACTTACCCACATTGACCACAAAACTTTCTTAATCATGTCAGTGATGAAACTTAATACTAAACTTAAAATTTCCAAAAAAAAAACGTAATTTCTACAGGTTTTAAAAAAACACGATTTTGTTTCAAACATTTATTAAACCTATAAATGCAAGTTAAATGCCCTCGGTTAATAAATTAAATTAATAAATGCATTTCTCGTTTAAAATAACATAATTATAAAATAGGTATAAGCACCACGGTTTCTTATTTCGAAAACTAATGAAAAAGTTAACATATTCACTGCTTAATGTTAAAACCAGCGCCGCCTCCATAAGTTAATGCTGGAACTAGATACATTTCAGCCATCTTGAATTATTTGACAGCTGTCAAAATTCTTACAGCCAGTGAATTTATTAGCACAAAGATCTCTCAAGTTGTTTTAAAACAACAAGAAGATGTTTGGAAACATTATTTTCTTACAATCGAGTAATAAAAATCATATACTTAAACCACTATTTTATAAAAAAAAAACACCATTGAGAGAACAACAAAAATAAACACAAACAAAAAAACTCGATAATTAACTATAATTATGCCGTTTTCGATCAAAAGTAAAAAAAAAACATTTTGAAATCTACAAAAAAACATTAATTCTAAATGGCAATCTTGAAACAGATATAAAACAATAATCTCTCTATTTTTTCCTAATGCTTTTGATACTTTTAATAAAAGCTACATTCTAATTACTTTTAGAAAGACCTACTTTCTGTTAAAACAGTTATTCAGTACGTTATAGTTGATTCTGTAACCTTCCTCAGGAATTCCTTCTGTTATTAAATTGTCTGAATGGAAAGATACGTAAAGGGGTCCAGGTGGCGTTGCTGTGAAAGAAAAGATAAAATTAGTATCATCATATAAAAGGGTGTAAAATCCTCTTCACGAAGCCGAAAGGCTCCTGTTCTCCCCGTCATTGTGATCATTTTTCTGTTCTACACCATACCTGGGAACCTTCTAGTTACGGAGATATTGGGGGTCAGCACCAACTTGTTCGTAAATACAAGTTTTTACTTTAAACACCTCCACGATTCCTGTACTATTCAATCCATTCATCAGCACGATGTTTTGAGTGCGTTACAACGAGTTTTACTACAAAACATGATTTTGCACCTCAAAAAAAAGTAGTTTCCCAAATAATTTTTACGTAAAGTTACTTAATTTGATGTACAGAATGCTTGGTGGTCGGCTTCGTGATGAGGTTGTTTACACCCTAATAGTTGTTGCATTTATAACGTTACAGCCTTTATTGGATGCAATCCAACGATGGTCATTCAGCCACGGACAAGTGATGCCGTGCAATGGGGCTAGTATATCCGAGGCGAACGAAATCGCGAGCAGAAGACAACCAAGCCAAAGGTTTTTGAAATACTCAGCATCATCAAAGACGTCCACTGCTGGACATAGGCCTCTTCCTAGTGTCGCCACATTGACGGGGCCCGTGCGACTCGCATCCAGCAGATTCCCACAGCCTTCATCAAGTCATCGGTTCACCTAGTGGGATGCCTTTCCAACAACGTCTTTCGGCCATTCGTTTTGCGAGCAATGTGCCCCTGCCCACTGCCACTTAAGTTTGGCAATTCTTCAGGCTACGTTGGTAACCTTGGTTCTCTTGTCTTTATTTCTGAAATACTCACAAGCTATAATCTGAGTCGCAGCACTTCCTCCACAGAACTTGGATCCCCTCAGCCCGTCAGCGGTCTCCGCTTCAGGGATGAACAAGTAATCCTCAGACTGGTCGATCCCTCGGGTCACCGGATTCACTTGGCAGTCGGTATCAAGATACAGGTTGTTTTCACTGCGGTAAGCTAGGTTGAAAGTCGGTGCGGTTAGTCTGGAAAAGGAAATAATTTACTTATTAACTCTTTCCGGGACACCCGTTCCTAGTTACAACGCTTCTTCTCTAGTTAAAACTAGTTTTGACTTATGCCTTTATTGTAACTGCTGTTAAAAAAAAAATATCAGTGAAAACGAAATAGTCGTAAATAGACAATGCGCGTTTTGTCGAAATGATTCAGTTAAAACTGTTTCATTTCATTTGAAATATGTTTCTTTTATTAGATTATTTTAATTACTTGAAATAAAAAGTGAACAAAAGTGAACAGTGCAAATAGTTAAAAACATCAAATAACAAATCAAAATAAAATCTCATTAAAAGTGCCAACATTGTGCAAGGTGTTTGTGTATTTGAACAATCAAAAATATCAATAGACCCTCACCAATTCCAAAAACACTATTCCTGTGCCATAAGGTCAAATAATTTGACAACTCACAGTGTGCTGAGATAGCGAGGGCAACTAAGGCCGTACCTCCCCGCTTACTAATCGCGCACTCGTGGGTTCAAATCTACGTCGAGCACCGAATTCTTTTCGTGTTTCTAACATTTGTAGAAGTCGTTTGTTTTGAGCGAGTAATTCCCATCCCGAACTTACGATGTTGAAGTGCGGAGCTTGCGGCAAATTTTTGGCAGTAAACGATGGCATCAAATGCACAAAATGTCCGCTGTTTTATCACCGAGTCTGCGTCAACCTTGCTCCCACAGCATCCTCCTTAAAGTGGGTGTGCCCTGGATGTAAGGCAAAGGTACCGCGAACAGACAACTCCCAAACCCCTGTCAAGGGAACAGACGAGCATAGTTCATCTTCCATCCAAGCAGCGGTCAGCCTCACTGATAACGCTGCGGCAGTAACTGATACCACATCTGACACTGAAGTTATCAGCCTGGCGGTGGAAATCCGTTGTCTCCGCAGTGAGGTAAATGCCTTGCGAGATGAATTACGTGAATTCCGTGGTGAGTTCTCAGGCCTGAATGATAAGGTGGATAAGTGTTATAACCGAATGGACACCCTGGAACAACGTTTCAAAGAACTCGAAGAGAACACCGACCATTCAAATTCCCCTCGTTTGATTCAACTGGAGGAAACAATTGGGGAACTCCAGCAGCAGCTTAATGAACGGGAGCAAGAGTCATTAATGAACGACGTCCAACTGTCAGGCGTTGCGGAGTTCAGTGGGGAAAACCCGGACCAGCTGGTAAGAACTCTTGCACTTAAATTAGCGATTAAGCTGGAGGAGCAAGATATTGTTTTTGTTAAACGAGTTGGAAACGTTCGGCGTGACCACACCGAGGGTGAAACGCCCCGACCACGAATCATCGTTGCCCGACTAGCCAGACGCGCGATGCGAGATGATTTACTGAGTGCTGCACGTGTTCGCCGCAACCTCACTACTGTTGACGTCGAAGTGCCGGGAACGCCACACCGCATCTACCTTAACGAGCGCCTAACTAAAACGAACAGGCAATTATACTACAATACCCGCCAAGCTGCTAGTCGCCTGGATTGGAAATATACCTGGACGAAAGATGGCCGCATTCTTGCGCGCAAAGAAGAGGGAAAGTCGGTCGTGCACATCCGTACGGAAAAGGATATCTCGCGTTTTTTTATCACACAATAGGTTTGCTCGTTAGGGTAAACGTTCTAATGAATCAATTATTTTGTTCACGAATTAATTTGTTAGTTAAGTGTCGCATGCCGTTTTTGTTTTTGGCTACTTTTAATATTAATTGTACAATGTATACATGTCCCTGTCTGTCTATTTATATCTATAGTTTTTTAGTTTTAATCTGTCAATATTTATTTAAAATTTACGTTGCCCACGGTGCCATTTCTCATATTTATGTTTTTTCTATGCCACTCATAATTTTTCGCTTACATAGCACTCTGTTAATGTACCACAAAAACTATGTTTTCATGCGTGTTTTATCAATCTTTGTGTTCTTTTACGTAGTATTTATTTTCTCTGATATTGCAATTATTGCTTGTAAATTAATCCATACGACATGATGACTACTAAATACCTTAAGGTTGGCTTTTGGAACGCGGGTTCTTTGGGCACGAAACATGATGAATTTATAGCAGCGTTACTGGGTTCGGACGTAGATATTATGGCCATTAATGAGACGTGGTTGCGAACAGGCGAAGAAGGGCGAGCTCCCTCTGTGCCAGGATATAGGCTGCGGCATGTACCGCGCTCCTTGTCTGTTAAGAAGGGACGGGGTGGCGGGGTTGGTTTTTATATTAAACACGGTATAAATATAAGAAATCACTCGCACTCTGCTAGTACATCGCACGCCACCGTCGAACAGATGTGGCTCACAATTAGTGTTCGCGGAATCAAAATAGCAATAGGTACTGCCTACCGCCCTCCCTGGCAAGACGTTGATACGTTCCTAGACGCTGTATCTGGTTCAGTAAACTCCCTAACCCAATGTGAATACACGATATTGATGGGTGATTTTAATATTAACATGCTCAATGTTGAGGACTCAAAAACGGACAAGTTAGTCTCATTTTTGAACTGCCTAGGTTTCAAACAACTGGTGCAGACACCTACGCATTTTACAGTACACGGCAGCACTCTGATAGACATCATTTGTACAAATGTTAAGCCACGCTCTGTTTCAGTTGATGTAATACCGGATCTAGGGGCGCACGCGTTGGTTTCGTGCGAATTTAGTTTTAAACGACCGAAAATTCCACTGCGCACCATTACTTATCGACCACTTAAGGATATTGTTAGGGAATGTTTTGATCAGGATCTTGAGCTGCTGAACTGGGAAGCGATAACCGAGCTGCAAGATGTTAATGATATGGTCAATGAATTTAATTCGCGATTGCTTTTACTGTTGGATATCCACGCACCACTAAAAACTGGTGTTGTTAAGGAGTGTTGTTACCCTTGGATTACTGACAATGTTAAATTTATGATGCAATTAAGAAATAAAGCCCATGCAGAGTATTTAAAAGACAGAAAAAGCGATCACAAAAAGATTTATTACAAAGAATTGAAGTCGCTTGTTTCTGTTTCTCTATTTTACGAAAAGTCAGCATACTACAAACACAAAATCAACTGTCAAATAAATGACTCCAAAGCACTTTGGAAAAACTTAAAGTCTAACCTGCTCCCGTCTAAACATAAGGAACTACCTTTGCACTTTAATGACCCCAACCAAATTTGTGACCATTTTCTAAATGTGCCAGGTACGGATACAGTTAGTGAATCAATGCTGACATTTTTTGAGTCCACTCGTAATAATGGTTCCACGTTTGTCTTGTCACCTACAACAAGCAAGGTAATCGCGAACATACTAAAAACAATTAAATCAAATGCAGAAGGTTGCGATGGTATTACGATAAGTATGATATTTCTGACACTGCCGGTGACTTTGGACGTCATTACCGCCTTAGTGAATGCATCTATCACATCATCATCTTTCCCTGACTCCTGGAAAATTGCCAAAGTGCTCCCATTGCCGAAGACTCTAAATGCATCGGACATGAAGGATCTTAGACCTGTTAGTATACTGCCTGTACTTTCTAAAGTTTTGGAGAAAGTAGTATGCGCGCAATTAGTTAATTTTCTAGAGACTAATAGGATTCTCCCTGATGTACAGTCAGGGTTTAGAAAGGGCCGTAGCACAACCACGGCTTTGTTGGATGTGACTGACAATATCTTGTCAGCTCAAGATGATGGGATGTGCACACTTCTGGTCTTGCTTGATTTTTCGCGCGCATTTGACTGTATTAACGTTCCTTTATTATTATCAAAGATGGTTTTCTATGGATTTGACAAAGACACTGTAAAATGGTTTGAAAGCTATCTTAGTGATCGTACGCAATTTGTTGAAATACGCCGGGCGGACGGATCAACAGTTGTTTCTAGACGTTGCTCAGTGGGCAGGGGTGTTCCACAAGGCTCTATCCTTGGGCCAGTATTGTTTATTCTATACTGTGCAGATTTGATTAGAGTTATAAAAAAATGTAAGTACCATATTTATGCAGATGACACACAGGTTTACATTTCATTTAAGCCGGAAGACTACGAGCAGGCATTAAAGGATCTAAATGCAGATCTTGAGAGCATAGTACAGTGGTCAAATTCCAACACGCTTGCGTTAAACCCTACAAAAACTAAATTTATGCTTTTTGGGACAGTAAACCAGCTGAATAAAATTAAACCCTGTACCGGCTGCGTAACAATTATGGGTCAACCTATCGAACGGGTTTACGAAGCACGTAATTTAGGTCTTATAATGGATGCGGAACTCCGTTTTCACAAACACGTTACTGAGTGTATCCGTAATTGTTATTATAGGCTTAAGATTTTATACAAAGCCCGTCCGTATCTTAGCGAAGAATTGCGTGTTTTGCTAGTGGAGTCTTTGGTTTTATCAAAGTTAAATTATGCGGACACATTGTATGGTCAACGACTTCTCTCAAAAACTGAAAGAATGATCCAAAGACTTCAGAACTCATGTGCACGTTTCTGCTTTAAAGTTCCTTTTAGGGGACATGTAACACCCTTCTTAAATGAGCATAACATTCTAAAAATGAAAGCTAGACGTAAGTTGCATCTGGCGACCCTACTTTTTGGAGTTATCAAGTCTCACTCCCCTTCTTACCTATACGATAGGCTGTCATGGACTAGTAGGCACAGAATCGGTGAGGGAAGAAAATGTTCCCAACAACTCTCTATTCCTCAGCACAAGACGGCGGCCTTTAGGGGCAGTTTCCGTTACGCAGCTACAAAATGTTGGAACAATATCCCGCCTCCCATAAAGTTTAGTAAAAGTTGCTCGACTTTCAAGTCAAAATTGAAGTTGTTTTTATTGAATCATCAAAATGAATTTCAAGATGTTCGAGCCGACATGTCAGCCATTTAATATAAGACCTAATTATTATTATATTTATCAATTCGGTTTACGTCAAGCATTTATCATTTACAATGTAATGCATTTTTAATTTTATACTCGTTATCAATTTACACATTTTAAATTATATCTAATTTTTACTTTATTTATTTTATTTTACCCATGTTATTAATTTTACACATTCCACAATTTTTAGTTTTTGTAATGGTTTCTTAGTGCATGTCATCCAATTTATTGTTGTTACCTATTCTATTTAATACAATTTTCGATTTCATCATTATTTTGTACTTTTTATCATTATTGCCTTTTTAATATTTCTTATTTTTATTTTTTACTAATGGGCACGGTATTTTATAAATATGCAACTCTACTACTGTTATTAATTTTAGGAATTCTATAATTTTATTGTTTCGTGATGTATCGTAATTTTAATCAATTTTACAAATTAGGTATATCGAGTATATCATTAGCACAATCTCTTTTTAATTTTTAATTTTAGTATTGTTTATCTAAATATTACATTATTTCCACATTTTTGCTATTTATTATGTCTTTTTGCTCTTTTTATAAATTGACACTGTTTTTATAATTATCTTACGTTATGATTATTTTTTATTTCTTTTTTTTTCCCATGTTATTTACTTTAAACATTCCATCATTTTGTACTTTTTTATTCTTATTTTTAATGTGTTTATGTAACAGTATACTGTTAATTAATATTTGTGCAAATTTTTTTAGACTTTATTATGTGTTTGTTTATGTTGTCGAGCGTATGGCACTCGTGGGCTGCAGCTGAAAATCAGCGTCAGGTGGCACACTTTGTGTTGCCATCTGACATTATGCTGAGCTGAGGCCCTTTTGGCATTATACTACTGTTTATTTATGTATTATGTAAAATGTTATAGGTATTTTAATGCCAAATAAACACAATTTTCTTTCTTTTCTTTCTTCTTTCTTCTAAATAAATATCGTCGCAACAGCATTTACGTTGATGTTAATATACGTAAGATGATTCCTAATGCTCGATCAACTGAGCCGCGCCAATCGACATTATCAGTCCGTATTCTTGACCAAGACAAAACTAATGACAAACACAGCGTAGCACAACAAAAAGTGGAGTTGTGGTAATTGAATATGTCCATGAATACCTCGGCCAGAAAGTCTCTTTCCAGGCAAGACAAGATTGTTAAAGCGTTAAAATTTCAATGAAATTAAAAGAACTGGCAGACGTTCTTTTTCTAAACTGAAAAAAAATAAAACAAAAAGTAATTAGAGAACTTAAGTAACTTACTTGACACCACAAACATCAGGGCTCTTCTTGAAACACGTGGCATATTTCAGGTTAGCTATATATGGGCCTGCTCCTCTATTGTAGTTGAACGACTCGAAGGCACCACTGCGGTCAGGGTAGTATTGGAGACAGCCGGGGGGTGCTAAAAGGAATACAGATGAATAATTTAGATCATAAAACATCTAATTAGCCCTTCAGTTAGATTATAAAAAAATATTTGACACGTATTTTTCCTTTTGTTTCGTAAATCAAAATTGACGAAGATACGACGCTTTAAAAATTCTCAATACGTCACGCCTTGGTATAATTTTTAGCTAGTTCTGACGTCACGAGCCCCCACTCCTGAGTTATATGCGTTTTATCTTTATCAATATTCATTGATTTACAAAATCGCAAAAAAACGTATCCATTATTTTTCAATACTCTAACTGACGGACGAAATAGCTTTGAAATTTATTAATGGTGGAAACGACAATGTTCTATACGCCTTGTTCTATTGCGATATTTTTTTTATCTAGAACATACATGAGAACCTTCTATTTACAGAGATATTGGGGGTTATAGTTCCAACTGTTTTACAAGTATAATTTTGCTTTAAATACATCCACGAACCCCGTTCTTATCAATGTCACATGTCTTCGAATTATTTGGTTCTAGGACATGCCGGTTTCCTCACGATGTTTTCCTTCACCGTTGTGCGAGCAGCGGTAATAATTACTCGGGGCAGATACAGCCAGCTACAAAAAAAAATTTGAGAACTACACTACTCTATGAATGGTTGGAAGTATATAAGAACGGTTACTTACCAATGAAGTACTCGTCTCTGTCTGCTG
This sequence comes from Xestia c-nigrum, assembly GCA_916618015.1. Classification (NCBI taxonomy): domain Eukaryota; kingdom Metazoa; phylum Arthropoda; class Insecta; order Lepidoptera; family Noctuidae; genus Xestia; species Xestia c-nigrum. The sequence continues at coordinate 12,848,438 of OU745273.1, forward strand.
AGGACGTGAACGGTGTTGATGGCAAAGAGACCGTCAGTGCTTCGAGAAAACCGTCACGGAATTTACTGTGGACAAAAAATACAAAGTAAATGAAGGCCGTGTTTTAAAACTTACTTACGTATAACTGTGAGTTAGTATGCCTACGTCTCGTAGCTATCGATGTTTTTATGAACAAAGTTAGCTTGAAATATCCTTTCCGCCGCGTCACTTACCTGTCACTAGATTCGAAGAAAAATCAAGAAAAGCTTTTCAGTAGCGTTTTGTTTCAAGCCGTCCGTAAGTTAAATGTCAAACTGACAGATTTACCAACCTACCGACACCTATCAGTATGTTATATAAAAGGGGTATTAATGACAACCTTAAACCAGATAATACTTTGACATAATGCTACAATCCACCAACGTTTGGGCCATTTGGACAAGCACCTCATTTACTTCATTTCACGGGCTTTACATAATCAACGGTGAAACATTGAAATGCCGTAAGGAAAATTGGCGTGCATATGGATTTGCGACCTTCAACTTAGCGCCGAAACCTGAAAATTCGACATCCCTGAAACGTCAGGGATGTTGAAACTAACGCGTTCAACACCTCCTTCAAATTTCCAACTTCTGATAGATGCTGTGTCACGGTAACTTACCCAAGAGTATTGAAGCACTCCAACTGTGTGACCTTGATCTTCCACGTCGCTTGAGGCAGGTTCGGCTGCGAGCTGCGATCAGCGATCTTGAAGTTGATGCGAATGGAGCGGCTGTTCGTTGAAGCGTTAACGCGGACATATACTGCGATGAAGAAAAAATATTGAAGCAAGGAATATTGTGGAGCTTGAAAAACTCTAATTAGTCAGTTCATCACTGGTCAACAATCAGCATCATCTGCCCAGCTTTTGCCTTTTGCTAAATTCCAATATTTTACATAGCGGCTAGCGCGACTGCCTATCTAACCTCCACAACCCAGTTAGTGCTGGATAATATGATATCTCTTGCTAAGACTGATTGTCAGGAATTTCGGGCTAATGTTTAACTGTGACGACTGTCAAAGAGCTACAAATGATAGCCGGGATTATTTTTGGCAATGGCATTACGAAAATCAGTCTTACTGCTTGAAACAAATCCAATTGGCTACACTGATATTTATATACGTCTGAATGTGTTAAGGCCTTGTTCATGGTCTCTGGTCAGATCTGGTCAGGCATCTGGTGGTAGTGAACGTGAAACTCCTGGTCAAGTTAGTACTAAGGACATGGTACTCACAATGTTGCCCGTTGTTGTCTCCACAGAGAGGCGGCATGAAGTCGGAGTTGGCTTGCAGGTTGGTCACTTGGAAAATATCATTCCTGCAGCTGTAGCCTGGACGCTGGGTCACGTTCTCTACAGGCTCCACCTGGAATCACCATTAATTTTAGTAAAGATATAATTATGGAAAAGCGTCCACGCACAATGGTCCACTAGGGATTAAGTGCGAAAACCAAAACCCCATACTAGAATGGACATGCGTCGCTCACTTGAAGTCTGTTGAAACAAGGGTTCGGAACTATTGCTTATTTCAAAGGATCTAGTTTAATTATTTTTAAAGTAAATTGGTGGAACAGGCTAGACGACAAAAAGTCTCATTATTCCGTCTGTTACAATATCAAAAAATATATAGCCCCTATTTTTTCTTTTGTTACAAAAATCAATTAACTGTGACGTGCCATGCCGTGCCGTGTAATTAAATTTTGGATGGAGATGATATAAATGTCGCTACAACACCAAACTGTATACCCCGATTTAGTTATTATTCGTTTTCCCCTGCAAGTTGTCTCCTAGATACTGTTTTCTATCTGTCTATCATCTCTTGACCCCGACCGAATCGGACCGACGCGATTGTTTAAATATTGTGTCTATTTCGCTAATATTAGATTATTTAAATATTGAATTATGGAAGCAATTTTTAGGACGTATTCAACTAAAAAAAAGAAGATTGCACTTACAGTAGTAGGAGGAGCCAGGTTGAAGGTCTCAAAGTCAATTCTCATCTGGCAGACGTTGTTGTTGTTGATCTCAACGTTGTAAGAGCACTCCAGGCCTGAGGACTCACGGTTCAGAGGAGGGTTGATGAAGACTGCTACCTTCGTGTTAGTGCGGACATCACAGGCATTTACTGGAAAGGAAGAGGATTTATAGTATAGGTAAACAGCGTCGTTGATACTTCGATATCATTTGTCTTTTTTAAACTTTCACGAGCAGAACACATTATAAAACTTAAGAAGACGGGTATTTATCGCGATTTTTTTTTTCTTCAGTCTCCCCGCGACCACGGCTGGTGCAATCCGGTCGAAACGTCGGGATTAAATCAAAGGTAAATTCGCGATAAATACCCGTCTTCTTAAGTTTTATAATGACTTCGATATCATGTTTGTCTCTTCCTGTTTTGCATTACAGCCGGTCGATTCTGCAAAATTCAAACAACAACTCGCATCTCCAGCATGTACATCGTTAAGAACACATTTTTGTATTTCTAGGGAGGGATAAGCTGAGGTACAGTCAACAAAAGAGTTAGGTATGCAGGCTAGCAATCTTCTTACGACTATTATAAATGTTAAAGTCTGTAATATTATCACTTTTTGTTATTCTTTCACGCAGAAACTACTGAAAGGATTTGGATGTAATTGCAAACAGATTGAATATAACCCTTTTCCATTTATAATAGTAGTAAGAAGTTTGCTAGCCTGTAAACCTAACTGTTTTGCTGACTGTACACAATAGAACACCCGCATTTGTCATGTTTCAGTGTAGTTATAAGTATGTATGTAATAAGTTGCGAGCCTACCACCAACCTGGCACGAATCTAGACTCCGTGTCTGCTACTGAGAAAATCCTGATGGAAAAACCCAATAACACATTGCCTGATCCGGGAATCGAACCCAGAACTTCATGCTAAGCAGTAGCGCTCGCACTTGAAACCACTTGACCAACCATCCAACTCGGTTAAGGTCAATGTCCTTAACCAAGCACAAATTACTGACTACCGAAAAATTTGATCTAAGGGGGAAGCGTCAGGGTAACCCGCGAGATTCAAATGTTCTTTTGTTTTTTGCAATTTGCAGGCTAGTGGCTGGTTGTACGAAGTTGAAAATATCGTTCGCGACTGTAAGACGTATGTAGTTACAGAACGATATTTTAGAATAGAAGAATAGAATAGGATAGAATAATCATTTATTCGCTAATGGACAGCACAACACAAAAGAGCAGTTACACATATAGATTATAACAACAAACAGCTTAACAATTAATTAAAACAGCTCAACTGCGCTGAGCATGCCCGTAACGAAAGGGTAGCCAACAACTCAGCGGGTTTCAACTTCACTTTAACTGAATGCCTAGGATAACAATGTTAGATTAACAACGCTCGGTTCAGCGCATAGAACCGCAATTGAAACAGTCCAAATTACTAGTTTCATCATGTTTGTGAACACAAATAACCTATACTATAGAAGTTTGTACTTACAAGAGCAGCAAGTTGCGAAGACCCCACAGAAGCCGATAGCCTTGCCTCCCTGAGTGTTACACTGGTTCCTGGACAGGCACACACCGCCGGTAGACCTGTCATTGCCCAGACATTGCTCACCGTTGCCCACCGTGAAGATACTGGGAGCGGATTGACGGCCAGCTGGGAAAGAAACATCACTTTAATCATCATCATCTGCCTGGCATTTTCCCAACTAAATTGGGGTTGGCTTCCACTCTAACCGGGTGCAGCTGAATACCAGTATTTTACATGGGGCGACTGCCTATCTGACCTCCACAACCCAGGTAGTACTGGGTCATACGATAACCTGAAAAGCGGGTGTCAGACTTAACATTAATAAAGGGTGTCATTACGATTTTTTTTTGCACTGTTTTAGACTTACGGAATAATATCGGGAGCTCAGAGAAAATCAAAATTAAAATCACGGATATTATCCCGTAAGTACTTACTTTAAGTAATCTTACCCGACGACCCGATTGGCGTAGTGGTAGTGACGCTGCCTTACGTTCTTAGGGTCCTGGGTTCGAATCCCGGTAGGAGCAAATGTTTGTGTGATGAGTTCGGACATTTGTTTCCGAGTCATGGATGTTTATACGTATAATAAGTATGTATTTACAAACAAAAAAGTATACAACCTTATATACAACCCTGTATATGTAGTATATCAACTATCTGGTGTCCACGACAAAAGCTTTGCTTAGTGTGGCACTAGGTGGCGCTGTGTGTTAATGTCCAGCGATTTTTTTTTTTTTGTTTTTGTCGTATACCTTGGAATTTTCTAGTTACGGAGATGTTGCAGGTCAAAGTTGTAACTTTTTACAAGTTCGTTTAGTTACTTAGTTTGTTCTGCATAATGCTTGGCTACACTTGGAATTTCTCCTGTATCGTGGGTGGGTGCATTTGCAAACATTTAATCTCAGAGCCAGACCCGAAACCTCTATCAGTCTGTAGGCAACACAAATATTTGTGCCGTACGGTGATTGAACCCGATAATTACCAGTCACTGCGCAAACCGAACCGTATTATCACGTCAGCTAAGGAATTCATTTGTTTGCCAGCCACGACTCACATTTATCGACGTGAATCGGTTAGGTAGTTCCGATTAGAAAAAGCTTAATGTCTTGTTTTATTGATTGAACGATGCGACTCGTCACCGCATAGGAATAATCCATAGACATAAAGCTTATTTTGATCAGCTCAAGCAGATTTCTCGTCAAGATATTATGCCTTTTTAATCGCTTTTATTACAAGAGGATAGTTGACCAATCAATTGACAAAGAGCTGTCAAAACGTGGTTCTCTCATGGCAATAGAACGCTGTCACGTCACTGTTTAGTAAACTCAATGACTCCACTAAATATTGATTTTAAAGCAACTAAAAATCAAATTTTGCAATTAGTTGTGAATAAATCTGGATTCAGGTATAAAATAAGATGTTTTTGAGGGCTTGGTGTGTTGGAATCATTGTGTTATGGTATCATCTAGGTACCCTATTCGTGCATTCAAATTCTTCTTCTTCTTTATCTTTCCTCCAACCATTGCAAATCCTCAGCGGTCAGATACAGACGTTAAAACGACTTACTTCTATAATTATATCCGTCGTCTACTACTGAAGCGCTGCAGTAACTGACAGCGCATATAAGTAGCACGCGAAGCAACCTGTGTAACGCCATCTTGGATTTTCTGGAACAAAGATACAAATACAAATAAGTTAGCGGCTGTCTAGCCTTTTCCTAGCTATGTTGGGGCGGCTTTTATTCCAACCGGTTGTTGTTGAATACCAGTATTTTACGTGGCCCACCCATAACCCAGTTAGTACAGGGTCATACGATATTCCATAAAGTGCAAGTAGGTAGTGATCGTCTAGTCACTGACTAAGGCGCTATCTCCACGAGCGAGAGAATTGCGGCGATTTGACGTATTTCTATAGGAAAATATCGCTGCGATTCTCTCGCTTATGGAGACGCCCCAAAAGAGTGTATAGAAAAACGTGGCAAGGACGATACTATCGCTGCGATTCTCTCGCTCGTGGAGACGGCCCCTTAGTCAGTGTACAGTGGCTCCCAACCTATGGTCTGCGGACCACCGGTGGTCCGCAGACGCCTCGAATATGGTCCGCGAATGGTTTAAAAATGTTATTCGTACTTTTTAACTTTTACAGTAGATGCAAACTCAACCCAACCTATTTGAACCTACCAGAGGCGAGGTGTTAAAAATGTTTGAGAATCTACTGACTTATTGCTCTTTCCATATGAATTGTATCCTTCACTATCTTAATTCTTAAGGTTTTCATCCAGTTTTCCAATTTGTTTCTTTGTGTGAGTTAAATATTCACTGCCCTAGATAATCCTGTCGGTGACCATGTGTATCGTGGACCTTATGGCCCCAGCTAACAATAATGACACCAAAGTGGTCCCTGGTCCAAGAAAGGTTGGGAACCACTGGTCTAGTGGTATAACCATGGAACTGCCATGTCATAGATCTCGAGTCCGAACTCAAGACATATATAGGTACAACGTGTAACGTTAAATGCGGAAAACCTCAGACACCCTTAATGATTTTAAATTTAATTGACCTAATTTTGAGATAAAAAAACATTTCAATAAATTTAAAAGTTTTATGTGCTATTTTAGTTTATAGGCAATTAGATTTACCGGCAAGAACTATTATTATCCCGCGTATGAGACAATTTAAATTGGACGATAACCATTTGTGTTTGTTTGTTTACCTATTGAAGCGGGTTTGCGCACGCGGCACGTGATGGCTTGACCTATCAATAAACTAGAATTTGTGCCACCACTGAACTAATAAGTAGCTTTTATCATTCAATTCGAATTTCAAAAATAACAGTAACAAATTCCTTCTTTAACTGCCATGCCATTTAAGATGCGCGAGTTGAACCTAAACTGCATAAAAAACAAGATCATTTCAAAGTACCGTAATCTTTAGCAGAGATTTGGGGCATCTTAAGTGATAAAAGTGGATTTTTATTTTACTTAATTAAAAACTTTATTTTTATGGAGTTAAAGGCCTCCCACTATTTGGAGCAGTGACCTTGTGAAGGTTGCTGGGTTCCAGAAAAATCGAATTCTATCAACATTTATTAAGTCTCTGAGACTTTATCAAAAAAACTTTTTTGCAAGAAAAAACCGACTTCAAAAAAAAAAAACAAAAGAAGTGAAAAATAACTTTAGCTTCTGAATTCGGTGACAAAAAATTTAATCAATCAAACAAAGGTTTTTATTTTTCACGTTTTAGTGGTTCACATGTGCTTGATATACATGGAAAGTGCATACCGTTACAATTACAACAAGCCCAAACACGACTAGGATGGTCTCATGATTGAGTTCCGTGACTCTTGGCTTCATCATCAGATGTGATGGTAGAATGGTTCTTATCACACGCAAATGCTTCAAGTGTTGTGGAAAATACCAAAATCGCAACACGTTATCATATAAAATTTGAAGAGATCCCTCGTTTTCGCCAAGATTCCATCATCAGATCTCGACTTAGTGGCTATGGGACCATTTGGAAAAAATACCCTTTCCAACAAAAAAAGATTTTTGCAAATTGGTTGGCAAGCGACGGAGCCCGAACAAACATAAAAAAAAAATATAAATAGAAACATCCGAATTGAGAAACCCCTCCTTTTTTAGAAGTCAAATTATTATAGACTAAAACTATCGTCTTGAATCACTTTATCTATTAAAAACTCGCATTAAAATCCGTGCGGCGCGCGGCGGGAGACTTTGTTTTATTATAATTATGTAGTGATTATCAATATTATCATGGATAACGCACAAAGTACTACCAAAGGGCTTTTAAACCCAATTCGTAGACTACAGTTAGAAAACCAATAACTAATAAGTTCAACAACCTACCAACCAGTTAACCGGTTTACTCCAAGAATCTAATCATACACCTCATGGTAGAAAATTGATGTCAACTGGAAATAGCACTAATTTATGCTTAAATAACGTACTATTTGCAGTGCAACAGTGGTTCTTATGACCATGGAAATGTTTGCTGTGATAGTTTTGAAGGTAAGCATCCTGGCAAAAGGATTGAGTAAATGTTTTTTTCACTCGAACTTTGAACAGATCCAGAATAAAGGGTGTAAAACACCTCTTCACGAAGCCGAAAGGCGCTTATTCTCCCCATCACTGTGAATTTTTTTTTGTTCTACACCATACCTGGGAACCTTCTAGTTACAGAAATATTGGGGGTCAAAGTTCCAACTTTTTGACTAGTTTTTTTTTAAATACATTTTTTTACTGTAAGACTTTAAACACCTCCACGATCCCCGTACTATTCATTCCATTCATCAGCACAATGATTTAAGTGCGTTACTTTGAGTTCGACCACGAAACATGATTTTTCACCCCAAAAAAAAGTAGTTTCCCAGCAATATTTTTGCGTAAAGTTACTTAGTTAGATGTACAGAATGCGTGGTTGACGGCTCCGTGATGAGTTGGTTTAGACCATGTAGAACACATTTGACACTTCATCAAAATACAACAACATCATTCTCTTGCCCTTATCCCAATTTATTTGGGGTCGGCGCAGCATGTCTTCTTCTTCCATACTCCTCTATTTTTCGTCATCTCATCAGAAACTTCTTTTCTAACCATATCCGTCTTAACACAGTCCATCCATCGTTTCTTTGGTCTTCCTCTACTCAAATACCCATCCACATTCATATTCAAAACTCTTTTCACGACATATTCCTCAAAATACAACAACATTACCTTGTAACAGCTGGTATATCGTGCGGTTTTTCGAATTTAGAACTGCATAATTGCATAACAATTTTCAATTATAATTTCATTAATATTGTAATAATGGCAAAAGAACCTTTCCTTTGAACAGACCTGTAAAATGTGATCCATTAAATTGGCCCAACTATAATTTCCTCAATTCCGTAGTTCGAGAAAGAAATTAAAAAATACCTTTCAAACGTAACGGTCACCAGTATAGTGTTGCGTCAGATTAACAGTATATTGATTACAGTGCGTTGAGCAACCTCGTAGCTTATAACTTTACCGTTTCGAGAACCGGCTTGGGATGAAAGCAAAAAATCTTTCCACATATTAGATCGGCCGTCATTCATAGAAGATTAACTAATAGATAGGTCGTTTTGTTAATAAAACTAACTGTTACTGGTATAAGACTTGTAGGTGTCTTTACATGGTGTAAACGGGCCCTGTACCAGGTCGTAAATCAAACATTCTGTACTTCAAACTAAGTAACTTTACGTCAAAAATTGTTGATGAGAAACGAAGATTTAGGTTGAAAAATCATATTTTGTGGTAAACTCTATGTAACGCACTCAAAATAATGTTAAACACATGTATTGAAAGATGGATTGAATAGTACGGGGGTCGTAAAGCTAAAACAAATAATAATCTATACTAATATTATAAAGCAGAAGAGTTTGTTTGTTTGTTTGTTTGGTTGAACGCGCTAATCTCAGGAACTACTGGTTCGAATTGAAAAATTCTTTTGTTTTGGATAGTCCACTTATCGAGGAAGGCTATAGGCTATAAAACATCGCGCTACGACCATTAGGAGCGGAGCAGGAATGAAAAATGTTGCAAAAACGGGGATATTTTTTCTTTCGATTATTTCTCTTATTATGTGACGCAGACGAAGTTGCGTGGGTCAGCTAGTTGTCTGATAAAAAGCACTTTAGAAAAAGTTGGAACCTCGACCACAGAACCTCGTAACTAGAAGGTTCGATAATGGTGGTCCAGAACAAATACGAGTAAATGATCGCAATGAACAAGAACAAGTGCCTTTCGGCATCACTAAGGTCCTATTCACACCTGTAAGGTACTTTTAGATCAAAAAAATATACATACAGGGTGTAAGCCACCTCATCACGAAGGCGTCAACCAAGCATTCTGTATATCAAACTAAGTAACTTTACGGAAAAATTATTGCTGGGCAACGTTTTGTGGTATAACTCAATGCGACGCACTCAAAACATTGTGCTGATGGATGAATAGAATAGTAAGGAGGTCGTATTAGTGGTTAAAGAAATCTTACAATATAAACTTGTAATAAAAAAAATACCTATCAAAAAGTTGTTACGTTGATCCCCAATATCTCCGTAACTTTGAGGTTCTAAGGTATGGTTGGTGTAGAACAAAAAAATGGTCGCAATGACAAATGTTTTTCGTGTTTTACACCCTCTATATTGGACTAGGTTGGTCTGTGGATGGGTGACCACCCTAATATACTGAGTTTCCTCCGTGCCTCGGAAAGCACGTTAAGCCGTTGGTCCCGGCTGTCATAATTATCCATCTTTGACAGTCGTTACAGGTAGTCCGTGGCCCCAAAAGTCTGACACCAGTCTTAACAAGTAATATCGTATTTCCCAGTGTTAACTGGGTTGTGGAGGTCAGATAGGCAGTCGCTCCATGTAAAATACTGGTATTCAGCTGCATCGGGTTCGACTGGAAGCCGACCCCAACATAGTTGGGAAAAGGCTAGGCAGATGATGATGATATTGGACTCATTAAAAACAGCACAATACAATTTTGCCCATTAATTATTTTACTCATTTCGATTCTGAACAGAGATTTTTATTTAATTTATTAATTTATTTTTATTTATTTTATTAATTTATTTTTATTTATTTTATTTATTTATTTTTATTTATTTTATTAATTTTATTTTTGTTTATTTTATTATTGTAATCTTCCTTCGCATCTAAATATTATTAAAATATTACTTTCTTAATTGAATCGAATTTTGTTAACAATTTCTAGGGTCTTTGAACGGAACCCAAATCTTTTTTTCTTAAATTAAAGTCTTAATTAGTACTCTATAAAATATCAGCTATCTGCCAGTAAAAGTCCTGTTAAAATCAGTCCAGCCGTTTTGGAGATTAGGTACCTATAAACTTTCTTATGTATTCAGTAAAAAGCTATTATTTTACAAACAGACACTTTTATTATACACTAGTGGACGTCATGGTTTCACCCGCGTAGTTCCCGTTCCCGTGGGACTACGGGGATAAAATATAGCATATGTTACTCAGGGTGAATGTAGCTTTCCAATGGTGCAAGAATTTATAAAATAAGCATAGCAGTTTTTGAGTTTATTCATCACAAACATACACATACACACACAAAAATAAAAAAAATCCTCTTTATAATACCTATTAGTTTTACATAATTATGTTGAGATTTATTCTTATCTAAATCAGATAAATCACTATTTAAATGTCTTGAGGAAACACCTCCTAATCACTAACTGGTTTTACGATAAAATGGATACACGAGACGTGACTATACACTAATTTACATAAGATATAATATCTAAAAAAAGCTAAAAATAGCATTAATATAAACCGGATTCCAGACAGCGAAATATAAACAACAATAAATCTGCTTAGCGACTAAAGAAAAGTAGGTGTATCCATGCAAATCAACAAAATTGATTATTTTTGTAATTCTAAAGTAACAGCTGTTTATTGAATGCTGTTTATAAGTAATTTTTACAAGTACGGTATGTTTAAGCGGAGTACTTATACCTAACAAAAACTTGACTGTCTGTTAGTTCCGGCTAATCGCCAAAACTGCTGGACCTATTTTGACAGGACTCCTGGTGGCAGGTAGGTAATGTTTCAAGGAGTAAGGTTACTTTATTTTAGAAAAAGAATTAGGCTTCTGTGCAAAAAGAATACCCAATATTCTTGAAATAGGCTTGTCAACTGAAAAAATCTAAGTAGTCTTTCAGTTATATAACCAAAAAATATTTCACCCATATTTTTTCTATTGTTACGTAAACCAAAACTGACAAAGTTGCGACGCTTTTAAAATTCTTATTACGTCACGCTGTGGTATAATTTTTAGTGCGTTCTGACGTCACGATAGCTGATATTTTATAGACTCTCGAGTTGTGATGCGTTTTATCTTTGTCAATATTCATTGATTTAAAAAACAAAAAATACGGATCCATTATTTTTCAACACTCTAACTTTTTAAACAGCTGTTTTAGATAATCAGACCGTCATCTTTTTGGTGAACATGGACCTAAATAGATTTGCAATTTATTGATGGTGGAAACTACCTTATTGTTTTAGATACAATACAAATACAATACAAAATAGTTTATTGCTTCATAAGTTTACATAAAAGTTTAGTGTATGGAGCTTCCCGTTAAGCAAGTAATGCCTGTGTTGGGAAGCCCCGCTCTTTCATAGCAAAGCAATACAAAACTGGGTATTTACAACAAAAGAAAACAATAGGTACAGAAGTTTGACATTAAAAAGTAAAAAGTAAAAAGAAAAGCATAAAATAAAATAAGATTACAAAGTTACAAATTAATTTTAAACTTAAGAAAATCTTGCTTGCAGGTGTGTGTTCAGTGTTATGTAAGGTAGTGTGTTGTGTATGAAGGATAGTAGTGTTATGTTGTGTGTGTGCGAGTGTGATGATATTGAAGTGATGGATGTCATTAGGACGTGTGTTTTGTGTTATTAGTATAATTTTACTTACTTATGTGTGATAAGTGATCATATGTGTGCGTGTTGTGAATTTGGTGTTTAGAGGTATAGTTGTGGGTGTGTGATTATTACTACTTATTTAATATTTACTTAATGTGTTCCAAGAGTGCCTCCGTGTCATCATAGGTTAGTGATCTTATCCAATCTATTAAAGTTTTTTTACAATCGTAGTATTTTTTTGGGTATATGTATATTTTCCTGTTGATTTTGTTGTAAAGTAAAGCCGATCGCTTATGGTATTGTCTCCCGGCGAATACAGTTTTTGTATGAGGGATTTGTACAATTAGGTCTTTTCTTCTTCGAGCTGTTATGCTTGAGTCATATTTTAGGGATTTATGTATTTTTATAATAGTTTGGATTACGTATAACTTACGAACTGAGAGTAAATCACTAATCTGATACAGGTTTTCAGTAGGGTGTCTTAACTTTTTAAAATACATTATTTTAATTAGGGCCCGTTGGGCGCGTTCGACGTTGATAAAAATAGTTTTTACTGCCCCACCCCAGATGGGGATGCAATATATTAGGACCGACTGGACCAGAGCTACATATATCTCATTTAAAATATTTCTGGATGGGTTTCGGGCATTGTTCGTACTTATATTCTTTGGTGCGATATGTCTGAGAGACTTGAATATCCAGCTCAATCTTCTAAGTCTATTCGTGACTTGCTCAAGGTGGGGATACCAGGATAAACGTTGATCGAGTATCACTCCTAGATACTTTGTCTGTGAAACCTGTGTAATGAGCGAACAGTTACAATATCTATTATTAATGTCACCGCATACATGAACTTTTATGTTGAAGTCTTTACTAGGTTGCGTTTTTTTGCTAATACTAAAACAAATGTAGTTCGTTTTGGAAGTATTAAGAGTGAGTAAATTGATGTTTAGCCAGTTAGCTACTTGGGCCATTCCCAACTCTGCCTTTTGTTTCACATCGTCCCAGGAGTTCCCTGAGAAAACTATCGCAGTATCATCAGCGTATGAGAACACCTTCGCGTTATTGATGTTCATGTTGCAGAGGTCATTGACATATACCAGGAAGAGTGTTGGGCCTAGTACACTTCCCTGTGGAACGCCGAATGATACATCCGCTTGATCACTGGTAACCCGTCCCACCCTAATTTTCTGTGTTCTTTTCGAGAGATAATCTTTTAATAAGTTGAGCGCTGTTTCCCGTATTCCAGCCAGATTTCATAAAAAGATCTTTAAGCTCAACTAAAACTGTGCCTGGAATTCAACCTAGGTTGAAAGTTCACCACCATGGTGTCACGTAACAGTTGTCTAGGCTCACAGTTAGACACGTTCCCAGACAATAGCGCATACAATTTAGAAATCTATAAAGTTTTATATGTTTTGAACTAAAGTCTAGCGGGATACGGTATTGAAGTTAGTTGACAGTTAAGGCGACTACATGAGCTAAACGCGAGTTTTATAATTACTAAAAGTATATGATTCACTGCTATAAACAAAACCAGACAAATATTTATGATATTCTTCAGGATCTATGCTAGCATGATACTGTTTTGAAAACATAATACAATTAGTTTGGCTCGATAAAATGAAATCACGAACTTATCTCTCAAAATATCTTTCAAACAATAAAAAACATACTAATATGCATGCGATCATTCTGATTTTTTGGCAAATAATTTTTCAAGCAATATATTAGCATGATACTGTTTCATTTTTTTAATCCAATCAATATTTTTTTTGTAAATTAATCAAAACCACTCATTTCGCGCTATTTGGCCCGCAGTGGCTGACGTAACAACCACTTTGTAGTGCAAGCTGATTAAATCTTTATTCTAACAGCATTTCAAACGAAGTTTGAACCACCACAAATAGAGTTGCTAATTTAGCTCGTCTAAGCGCCTTAAGTAATTATAGGGGTTACATTTAACCGCATCTCTTAAAGTTTGTTTATGATTTGAACGAGGAGGTGTAAAATTAATTAATTCCAATCTATACCTACATCTGTAAAAATAAATTGAATTGAAGTGTTTGTGTGTAACTTCAAAATAACAGCTTTTTATTGAATGCATATTATTTTATGTTTAGTTTTTTATTTCTTCAGAAAATAAGACAGGACAAACGGTGCAAAACAAAATGTCTGTCGGTCTATTTGTTCCGGTTAATCTACAAAATGGCTGGAGCGATTTTGGCAGAAGTCTATACTTTGTTTAGATTTGTTGTTTTTTTTTTTATATAACGTATAAACTTGAAAACTACTGGACCGATTTGAAAAATTCTTTCAGCAATGGATAGCTACATTATCAGCGAGTAACATAGGCTATATTTTATCGCCGTACTCCCACGGGGACATGTCGACAGCTAGTTCTTAATAAAGAAACTATTATTTTTGTAGCTTAATTAAGTAAGTGTTCTTTTGGAAGACACTTTCATCGAAAATCATGAAAAAAATAGCGCAGACGTCAAAAAATCAATTAAGTCCGATTATCAAAAAGTATTTGACCCGTATTTTTTCCTTCGACCACTCAAGGACAACCCCCTCAAGGTTCATTGGAAGACCAGCGTCAGCATCACCAGTTTGGCATGAATGCTGAAATGGACCTTTTTGGCGCAGCCGTGAGGCACACAGTACATACTGTATTTTTGTCTTTTTTGTAACTTTTTTAATATAATTGTGTGTGTGTGCTCTTTCTTTCCTTCTTTCTTCGTTATGTAAATAAAAATTTACGAAGATACGACGCTTTTAAAATTCTCAATACGTCAGGCCTAGGTATAACTTTTAGAGTGTACCTACTGACGCAATGAGTCGCCACTCTCGAGTTTTGATGCGTTTTATCTTTGTCAATATGGGGTTGGCAACTGTGGAACTAATGGCGCTAGCACCGCTTGAACCAAAACATCGTCATTGGTTGAAAATCTGTCAATGTCATTTTATATTTCAAAATAGTTGGACGTCATTGGTCAGATTGGGTCTATGCGGTGGACGCGCCATCTACAATCAGCTTTAACTTGCCGACCCCATTGATTGTGACGTGTTCTACACAATAAACGAGTTTTTGTCAAACCCATTTGTAATGGGTAAATAGCTTATATTCGTATTTTACTGATGTTAATATTTTAACTTTATTATTTTTTCTTGCCTTGTATTGTTTTTTTTTTTATTTTTTTTTATTCTACACATTAGTATGTTTTATTCTAAAATAATACTGTTGTCAAAGATAAATTGACATTCTAATGCTTCTTAGATGTTTTGTTATATTTAGAACTACATTAAGAGTAAAATGTGTTAGATACCTACTTTAATTTTTAAGTTTGCATGCTGATGAAGTCAGCGAAATATGTGAAACCTTTTTAATTTATAAGACCATCATGTAACGCACCATATTTCATGCAAATAAAGAATCTTGAATCTTGAATCTTGATTTACAAAAACAAAAATACGTGTCCATTATTTTTCAATACTCTAACTGACGGACTAAATAGATTTGCAATTTTTTGATACTGTCGTTATCCCTATTGTACTCGTATCTATGATAATGTTCACAAGACTAGAGAATGAGAAATGATGTACAAAATGTTAGAGAAAATCGGGAATGACACCGGTAACTGAAAAGTTGTGTGGAAATTCACTCGCACGGAACGCGCGGAGAAATGAGGAAAATAGCGTGGAGAAAGTTGAGTAAGTATGAATTTGGAAGACCATAAGAGTCAGGGAAAACCTTTAATATAAACTACATACACAGGGTGTAAACAACCTCATCACGATCCCGTCAACCAAGCATTCTATATGTCACCGTAAAATTGTCAAAAACGTTATATTACAATATAACGTGTTTTTTCTCGCGATATTGTAATGTCTCGAATTATTGTCAACTGAACATACGGAAGTATCTCTGCCCCCATAATTGGGACTTGGGGCACCCCCCCGTTAGGTTAGTTAGGTTCCTTTAAACCCTGCACTCGGAAATAGGGGCCCCGCGAAGCGGGGCTCCGTCGACTACGCTTTTTAGGGGGAATATAAAGTGTTTTAAGGTTATGTTATATTAATCGGTATTTCTCAGGAATGGTGCATTATCTTTTCATGAGAGTTGTGCCACTGGGCAAGGGGGACCCCTCCTTAACTCCACACCGCGTAAGTTGACTACCATCGCATGCATTTCACGAAAAATAATGCGTTTTGTTGTAAGCAGTATGTTCATTTGACAATAATTCGAGACTTTACAATATCGCTAGAGATATTACAATATAACGTATTTGACAATTTTACGGTGACATATACATCAAACTAAATAACTTTACGCAAAAATTATTGCTAGGAAACGACTTTTTTTTGGGGTGAATAATCATGTTTTGTTGTAGAACTCAATGTAACACACCCACAACATTGTGCTGATGAATGGATTGAATAGTACGGTGGTCGTGGAGGTGTTAAAATAAAAAAAAATAAAAAAAAGTTTGGACTTTATCTCCGTAACTAGAAGGTTCCCAGGTATGGTGTAGAACAAGTGCCTTTCGGCTTCGTTAAGAGTTTTTTTACACGTTTTCATAAAGGGTAACATACAATAATTATGTAAAATGTAATATTAAAAAAAAACAAGGCTTATAAGATTCTCCCCTATCGGTTGTTACCCCGTGAAGCCACATTCATATTAATTTGGAAACAAGAACTGATACCCTTTCTTACCCTGGCTGGAAGCCTAACACTCGAGGAACCCTGAAGGTTCGCAAACTATGCAGAAGCTAGCCACATAGGTTGACATGCGACAACCCATTAAAAAAAACTTGTACCCTTCCTGTTTTAAATTGGATCTATTCAAAATCAAAATCGAATCATTTATTTCAAGAAGGCCAGGCCACTAGGTAAGACTGGTGTCAGACTTTTGGGGTCACTGACTACCTGTAACGACTGTCAAAGATGGACAAATAACAGCCGGGACCAACAGCTTAACGTGCTTTCCGAGGCACGGAGGAAACTCTGTATGTAAGGGTGGTCACCCATCCACAGACCAACCTAGGCAAGCATGACTTAACCTAACGATCGACCCGAGCGGCTGTTATTATTTAGCCACGAGCTCTTCAAGGACCAAGAGTAGACCATTTAATGTAAAATGTTTCTTTTTCTTCAAAATTCTGAGCCAGTTCCCAAGAGATTCTCTTAATTATTGACACAGGAGAGAACAGTATAATTAGCACTACTGTTTAGAATTAAATGTAGTAGTATGTAGTATGATGATTCAGATTTAAATACTTATTCACAAAAAAAAACGATGCAGCTGAGTGTACAACGATTTCTCATTATCGAATAGTTCCAATAGAATATAAATGATCACGTGAGCGAAGCTGCGGCGTACAACTCTATACTTCTATAATAATACTAAAATTTTTGACGTCAGTTTTTAAGTTTATTTAAGTTAGTTTAGTTTATTTAAACATATAATTGTCTTAATATGTATTCATCATTATTACTAATAAAATTATGTATATTATTGTAAAGATGACAAATTTTTTGTTTGTTTGTTTGCACCGAATAAGCTCCAAAACTACTAAGCCGATTTAAACAATTTTTTCACTAATGAGAAGGTAAATTGTCAGCGGCTTTAAATTATTTAAAAAAATAGAGATCCATTAGGAAATTTCGATAATGTAACATGAAGTAGCAAAATGTTGTCTAAAAAAATCATTATTTAGCGTGCGCTGAGAAAACTGTTTAATTATAATCTTAAAAGGTACATAGATGTTACCTATAGCTGTTACTTTTATCCCGATCTTACACAGGTCAAACCGCGGGGCGCAGCTAGTAAACCAACAAACAACCCGAAAAACAAAAGAAAGGAATCGGTCAATTCCTAAACTATGCTTCTAAGGTCCATGTTCACCAAAAAGATGACGCTCTGATTGTCTAAAATCAGCTGTTTAAAACACGTTTTTGTATGGAGCACGTCACAGTGACAGCTGTTTTTAGATAACCAGACGGTTATCTTTTGGTGAACATGGACCTAAATACTAGAAGTAAAATTAAAAGAAAAAACACCAAATAAGTACGTACGTGTGAGGTCCAGCGGCGTATTTGCGGAAGTGCCGAGATTATGCAACGCAGCCTCTTATATAGAGAACTAAGATGACCGCTACACGGAGAGATTGCGACACTAAAGGCTGTAGCGTACGGAAAGATAAGCTGAAGCTAAACGCGAGTTTTATAATGCCAATAGCAGTACCTTTGTGCTCTTCTATGTTAATATATTGTCCTTTTATGTATTTTGTGTGTACATGAATAAATAAATAAATAAATAAATGATTCACTGCAATAAACAAAAACCAGATAATAAAAATATATGATACTAGCTTCTGCCAGCGGCTTCGCCCGCGTGATGTTTGAAATTGTCCCACGGGATCTTACTACCGGGATAAAAAGTATCCTATGTGTTAATCCAGGTTATAAACCATCTGTGTGCAAAATTTCATCCAAATCCGTTCAGTAGTTTTTGCGTGAAAGAGTAACAAACATCCATACATCCATACAAACAAACTTTCGCATTTATAATATTAGTAGGACTAGCTGACCCACGCTACTTCGTCTGCGTCACATAAGAGAGAAATGCGAAAGGAAAAAAAAAATCCCCGTTTTTGCAAACATTTTTCGTTCCTGCTCCGCTCCTAATGGTCGTAGCTTGATGTTATATAGCCTAAAACCTTCCTCGATAAATGGACTATCCAACACAATTTTTTTTTCAATTTGAACCAGTTGTTCCTGAGATTAGCGCGTTCAACCAAACAAACAAACAAACTCTTCTGCTTTATAATATTAGTATAGATTCTTCAGGATATAAATGCTAGTATGTTAGTGTTTTAAAAACATAATACAATGAATTTTACGCGATAAAAAAAATGACGATCTTATCTGTAAAAAATCTTTTAACGATTAAAAACCATACTAAAATACATACGATCATTCTGATTTTTTGGCAAATAATTCTACAAGCAACATATTAGCATCGTAGTGTTTTATTTTTTTAGTTCAATCAATAGATTTTTTGTAAATCGATTTCGCACTATTTGGCCCGCAGTGACTGACGTAACAACCACTTTGTAGTGCAAGCTGATTAGAACTTTATTCTAACCTGATTTCAAACGAAGTTTGAACCACCACAAATAGAGTTGCTAATTTAGCTCGTCTAAGCGCCTTAAGCTATCATGGTTAACTACTAAACTACTTACGGGATATTTTCCGTGATTGTTATTACTTTTGAGCTCCCGATATTTCGACGATGTTGCAAGCGCCATGATCGCAGGGTCACGGAAGATATACCGTAAGTGTCATTTTAAAGTT
Source organism: Xestia c-nigrum (assembly GCA_916618015.1). Taxonomy (NCBI): domain Eukaryota; kingdom Metazoa; phylum Arthropoda; class Insecta; order Lepidoptera; family Noctuidae; genus Xestia; species Xestia c-nigrum. Next base: position 12,867,764 of record OU745273.1, read on the forward strand.
ATGCAGACAGATGATTTATCATCATCATCATTTCAACCAAAAGACGTCCACTGCTGGACATAGGCCTCCCCCAAGTGTCGCCACATTGACCGGTCCCGTGCGACTCGCATCCAACGGATTCCCGCAACCTTCACCAGGTCATCAGTCCGCCTAGTAGGAGGTCTTTCAAAGCATCGTCTTCCGGGTCGCGGTCGCCACTCCAGAACTTTTCGGCCCCATCAGCCATCCGTTCTGCGAGCAATGTGCCCTGCCCACTGCCACTTAAACTTGACAATTCTTCGGGCTACGTCGGTGACCTTGGTTCTCGTGGGGTCTTCATTTCTGATTCGATCACGCAAGGAAACTCCGAGCATAGCCCTCTCCATGGTGTATAACCTTGATTAAAGCTTAGGATACTTTTTATCACAGTTGTAAGAACACACAATAATCACACTACTAATCATAATAATCATACTTTATTATGTGTTTGTTTATGTTGTCGAGGGTATGGCACTCGTGGGCTGCAGCTGAAAATCAGCGTCAGGTGGCACACCTTGTGTTGCCATCTGACATTATGCTGAGCTGAGGCCCTTTTGGCATTATACTGCTGTTTGTTTATGTATTATGTAAAATGTTATAGGTGTTTTAATGCCAAATAAACACTATTTTCTTTCTTTCTTTCTTTCTTTCTTTCTTTCTTTCTTTCTTTCTTTCTTTCTTTCTTTCTTTCTTTCTTTCTTTCTTTCTTTCTTTCTTTCTTTCTTTCTTTCTTTCTTTCTTTCTTTCTTTCTTTCTCTCTTTCTTTCTTTCTATACTTCACGCGGGCGAAGCTGCTGACAAAAGCTAATTCAAACGTGTTCAAACCAAGAATTCCTAGTTATGGCAGTCTTGAAGAGTCATGTTTTGTGTATTTTTACAACCAAAGTAATTTTATTTAACTTACAATGTTTGTTTGTTTATTTAGATCTAATCTTATAGCAACTGAAACAAACGTGCCACTATTCACAGCCAAGGGAACCTTACTTAGCTTTGCTCACACTGGACGAACACCCTAGCCTATAGATCTCCAATACTTACCTATGCTTATGCCTTTGTACACAAGTGCATAATCTAACATTGAAAGAAAAACAAAATGCCTTCGTTCATCCCACACAAGAAGATGTTTTAAAAGACTCTCAGCTTTCAGAGAGCTGTTTTCTTTGATTTTTGTGGTGCTGCTGCATGTACACTCGGTTATTTTTAGGTCGTCCTAATAATAACTAAAAAAAAACTCGAAAAATTCATTTTTTTATGTACTTCTTTTACAAAAAAATAAACAGTCTCAATCGTTTCGAGATCGATCGAGATGGTTTTCGGTTCCAGAAGGACCTAAAAATAACTGCGTATAGTCTCCAAAGGGTTGAAAAAGACGGATAAGGGGCTGAGCTCTTGGCTAAATAAGCCACGCCTAATTGCCTGATGTGGATCGGATGACCCATTTCATTCTGAGTTTCCTCCGAACCTCGGAAAGCACGTTAAGCCGTTGGTCCCGGTTGTCATTTGTAGATCGTTAGTAGTCAGTGGGCCGAAAGTCTAACCACCAGACTTCTGTGTGTTGGAGGTCAGATAGGCAGTCGCTTCATGTAACATAGTTTTAATGAAGTTTCTTGTGATCCCGGTATTGACCTATTCTGCACCAATGCAAGAACAGTAAGGAGACTCTTAGTGAAGCCATTTTTTGTACACGAGGCACCTGCTTAAATTAACAACAATAGATTAGAATAAACCAACTTTATTGTTAATTGTAAATAATAATGTAACAGACACATTACAGTTTTTGTATTTATTTGTGGAGGCTTGTTATTAGCAATTTAAGTATATTTTTTGTTATTATGATGTTATTAGTCTGTAAGCTTTCCTAAAATGTAAAAAAAAAATACTGGTATTCAGCTGCATCTGGTTAGACTGGAAGCTAACCCCAACATAGTAGGAAAAATTTAAGGCAGGCAGAAGATTTTGGTTTTGGTATCTTTATTTAGAATAAACTTGCTATTGTATAACAAAACAAAAAAAAAACTATGGTGTTCAGTTTCCCGAATAGTTTAAACTTCGTAATGTAAACTTCTAAAAAAATGTTGATTTAGATAAGTTTCTCTTTAAGTGAACTGTAATTTGTTCTTTGAGAAAACCAGATAAAAAAATATATGATACTAGATAGCCCACGCAACTTCGTCTTCGTCACATAAGAGAGAAATGCGAAAGGAATAAAAAATCCCGGTTTTTGCAACATTTTTCGTTCCTGCTCCGCTCCTAATGGTCGTAGCGTGATGTTGTATAGCCTAAAGCCTTCCTTGATAAATGGACTATCAAACACAATAATTTTTCAATTTGAACCAGTTGTTCCTGAGATTAGCGCGTTCAACCAATCAAACAAAATAAATGTCTTTAAACCGAAGATGAATACGTTCTTGCAAAGTTCATCAAACACACCAAATTCGGTACTGAAGATAGAAGAAATAATTTAACATCCAAAATTATGCCCCTAGCTAGTTTTAAAACTGTTTTTTCCGATTCTACATGGCTAATTATTACACTTGTAATTGCTAAAAGCTTAAGTTCAATGGATTTTCAAGGTTAAGCAGCACTACTGTGGTCAAAATTAGATGGGTAACCGCTGTTTAAACATAAAACTTAGCGGTCAAGGCACCTTTTAAGCGCCAGTTTCTATTTACTTACTGAGCGTTATGAATAAAAACAACTAGTTGATCTGCCTGTTGGGGGCGTCCATTAATTATTTATTTATTTATTTATTTATTTAAAGACTTTGGAAGACTTACAGCTAAATACACTAGTGATAAGTAACAGAATGATAATCAGACAGCCAATTACAAGTCTTCACGTCTAGAGCTTGTCTGGTATAAACATTACTGTAGAACAAAATATACACACTGCCAAATAATGCCAAAAAATAAAAAAAAGAATAAAGTCATGCAAATAGATCATCACCCAAAGTATGAAACATAATTATAATAATTCGCTACAGGCTATTTTATATCATGGTAACCAATATGTTAAAATACAATTAAGAAAAAATAAAAATAGAGTAATAATAAAAATAAAGTCTAAAGAAATTTATGCTTTAAAGAAATCCATTGTTAAGCACCTTTTTGCCGACATCACACTTGTTTCAGAAAGATCAAAGTCGAACTGTTTGCACACCTTATTATAATACCCACTCACGCGCACAACGTATGAATTTTGTCTATAGTTAGTATTTGCAAATGGCACTCGTAATGGTGGATTAAACCGTTTGGACTTGTTTGGAACATTAAGGTAGAAAGTTGACAAAATATCAGAACAATCCATGTCACCACGAAATGTCTTCAACAAAAACATACAGTCAGAGATCTCACGACGATTAATCAATGGTAAGAGATGGTATTTCTTACAGAGACTAAGATAGTCACTGGACTGATACGGTACCCCTTGATGAAAGCATAAAAATTTTATAAATCGTTTCTGTACGCGCTCAATACGGTCAACATATTTATGATAGCATGGATTCCATATTTCAGATGCGTATTCCAAGTGGCTTCTAACAAAAGTACAGTATAAAATTTTTAACGTTTTAGCTTGCGTGAAGCACTTGGATAGTCGCATTATGAAACCAAGGGATTTTGAGGCTTTAGCGACAATGGCATCAACATGCTTATCAAAAATTAATTTGGAATCGTGATGAACCCCCAAATCACGAATAGTGCCACAACTGGGTAGTATATGACCACCAAGAGTATAAGATGTGGTTAGGACTGACCGTCCGCGGGAATACGTTACAACTGAACATTTTTTGGGATTAAGATCAAGCTTATTTTTTTGGCAGTATACTTCAAGACGCTGCAAGTCAGTTTGAAGTGCGATCATATCCGCAGACGACGATATTGTAGCGTAAATTTTCATATCATCAGCGAAGCACAGTAATTTGGATGCGGTCAGACAAGAGTCGATGTCATTCACGTAAATGATAAATAATAATGGACCGAGCAACGAACCTTGGGGTACTCCGCTGGGGACTAAAACCCAGCTAGATATATAATTATTCAATACCACAGCTTGCGACCTGTTTTCTATGTAAGAAGAAAACCACCTGAGTAAATCCCCACGTATACCGATGCCCTCTAACTTCCGTAATAGGATGACGTGGTCGATTCGGTCGAAACACTTGCTATAATCGGTGTAGACTACATCGACTCGTTTGCCGTGGTCCATTGCGTCGGTGATGTAGTTATTAAGCAAAATAAGATTGGTGACAGTCGATCTACCTTTAAGAAAACCGTGCTGGAAGGGACTAAACGATTGTTCCAGAGCAGAATAGACCTGGTTATAAATAATCCTTTCGAAAACCTTGGCAATAATACACAGTTTGGATATCGGTCTATAATTAGTAATGTCCGTTTTGGCTCCTTTCTTATGTACAGGCGTTATGAATGCGGATTTCCACAGTTTGGGGACAACACAAGCATCTAAAGATTTTTTAAATAGAATTGAAATAGGAAGTGCAATAGATGAAGCGCAACGCACAAGAAGCTTGGATGAGATATTATCCGGGCCCGGCGCTTTCGATGTATCTAACTTACGAAGCAGGTTGACTACGTCATCGATGTTCACCGTGATGCGACTGATATCGGACGACAGGCTTGATGATTCAGTAGAAGAGGAAGAGGCAGAGGAATTAAAGCTACCACCAGGAGTCAGGTTGGGATCTAAAAATGTGGAGTGAAAATAAGTTGAAAATGGCTCACTTATGGATTCCCCGGTACGTAATGTTTCGTTATTAAAATTAAACGTGCTCGGGATTGAATTTATATTATGACGCTGTTTAACAAAAGTCCAAAATTGTTTCGGGTTACTTTTAATAGATATTTCGGTAAGTTTTAAATAATTCGCATAACACTGGCTTTCTAATATGTTTACCCTATCACGAAGAAGTTTAAATGTTAGTTCATCAGCTTTGTTGCCATAGGTTTTAAATTTTTTAAAGTATTTATATTTCTCTTTTATTGTTTTTATCAACGAGGAACTGTACCAGATCGGATATGATTTATTACGACAAAGTTTCTGAGGAATATATTTTGATTGAAGATTGTAGATCACGTTATTGAAAAAACTTACAGAATCGTCAACTGACCTTACCGCAAACTCACTTTCCCAGTCAGTCCCACTAATGTCACTGATAATGGATTCGTAATCACCCTTATCATATAAAAATTTTGTACGTGACGCACACCCAAGGGGAGGTGTTTCAACAAGATCCATATTAATTAACAGAGCTGGGTGATAATCATCGATTGGTACTAGTGGGGTTAAACTTTCTGACACGTTGACTGCTTGGTTTGAGAGGACTAAGTCAAGTAATTTACCGTATCGGTTTGTCACGCCATTATATTGACCAAAGTCAAGTGTACATAACTCTTTTTTTTATTCTTTTTCTTATTCTGATTCTTTATTGCACACAAAAAAAAACAACAAATATACATATTACTTGCAGTTATATAGCTTATGTACAAAGGCGAGCTTAACCCAGAGTTGGGTTTTCTTTCAGCAAACCTAATTTTGACAGCGAGATTTGCAAAAGAGGATTATGTTCACAAATTTGTTCCTAGGGGTTACCTTCATAATATCGACAGTAACTACATCGACAGTCGCTGTATCGACAACGTTCCATCGACGGGTTAATGAATCGACATTAATACACTAAATCGACGGTACGCTACATCTACAGTACACCAAATCGTTGTTGTGCTGTATCGACAGTATACCCTTTTTTTTAGGATTGGAAATTATCAATTAACTTCTCCCACTCTGGGCGGGGCGGGAGGGAGTGTCAGACTTTTACTGACTATAAGCCATCCATGTTCCTTCCTCGCCCTTTATGTTCCGGGGCCGCGGTATCTCTTTCGAACAGGCCCGCAACCCCGGCAGGCACGCGCCGTCGACACGGCCTGTCGAAGGTCGTGGCCGGACGGCTAGCTAGCCCATAGCTAGCCGTCCACAGGCCTGCGTCTACGGTGGCCGTTAGCCACCACGTGGCCCCCGACGCCCGATGCGTCTCCCGCGGCGGTTAGGGCGAGAGGCACTCTCCCTCTCGCGTTCCGCCACCTCCTTCGCTAGCATAACTGCTTCCCAGAGAGTAGGTGACGACTTCCCATTCCGTCTCGCTCCGGACCATGGATTGAACCAGGGCCGGACGCGAGAGGTCGCGGCCGCCGATCGCTGCTACGAGGACACCCGACGCCCACGCGGGGCAGACCTCCACCTTGTGCTCCACCGTGTCCTCCGGTCGATCCTCGTAGAGATGCGTGCCTTTGGTTCGAACTTGAGATCTATTACTTGTCTGACCCAGCAGAAAAGTCCCAGCACAAATTGCGTAGGGTTACTTAGTTTCATGTACTGAATGCTTGATTTGACGGCTGCTTGAGGTTGGTTACACCCTGTAGATACACCATACTGCTATTCAGCTGTCCAGTTAAACTGGAAGCCGACCCCAACAAAATCGAAAATCAAAATCAAAGCATTTATTTCAAGTAGGCCAATAACAGGCACTTTTGAATTGTCGAAACAAAAATGAAAATTAAATGCAGCTACAGTCCCAGTCACAAGACATAAAAACTGTGAAAGTACTGTAGTTGCCCATTCCCTAACGTAGATCTCTATGGAGAAGAACGGGCAAGAAACTCCATGGAAACTCTTTCAAATCAAATTATTGTGGTATATTATGTGAGAACAATGTAGCAAGATGTGCACGTTAAAAGTGTCCATAGTAAAAACAAAATAACTATTTCAAATAAGCCATGGCAACTAAGAGATGACCAGTCACAACTGACAGCGCCCGTTCACGAACATGACGCATGGATCAGCACCATTCAGCTCAACCATTTTGAAGGGAGCTAAATGGTCCGACACACGCGCCACCATCAGCGAGATATATGAGTGAGCATGACATACTCTCAACCGCCAGGGTACATTCAAGTCAACATAGGTGGGAAAAGGCTAGGTAGATGATAACGATGATGGTATGGATTCTGAGGTAGCAGAGAGATAGACGCAACCCAAAAGAGCGTCTCAACCAACTCCAATGACGTAACAATCATGTTTACGTTTTAGAAACCGTTAACTAAAACCAGTTCGATCAATGTTAATTCTTCCGATATCAATTTACTTAATAAAAAATGTTTGTTGGTCGTGACTCGACGATTTGAACCAGCTTAAGTAGTTGAGTTCAAGTTCAATGTCGCTAACTTGATGCAACTTAACTTTTAGGTGGATCTGTGGATGTTCTTGGGTAACCCGCAAAAGTCAGGCCGTAGGACGCATGTACCACTCGTATGTAGTTATATAATTATAATGGTCTAGGAACGACTTTGTGAACGTGGAGGGTTGTATTGATAATTTTGATGATTATAATTCTGTAACTACATACGTCTTACAGTCGCGAATTATATTTTCATCAACATACAACCAGGTACTGGTCTGCAAATTGCAAAAAACGTAAGAAAATTTGAATTTAGCACGATTTTGATGTTATGGTCAATGGATTGATTTTTGTGGGTCGGGTAACTTATTAGAACCAAAAAAGCCTACAATAATTGGACAGGGTTTTTTCATTATTATTATAAGCCTAAATTGTCCCACTGCCGGGCAAAGGCCTTTCTTCCCTCCTTCTTACATTTCGCGATCTTGTGCGATTGTAGGCCAATCCTTTGCGAAAGAGTCTAGCACATACCCCATCGCCTTCTGGGCCTGCGGCGTTGTCGTTTCTTGCTATTTGGCATCCGTTGACTGGTCATTATTACCCCTCTGACATGCGGGAAATGTGACCAGCCCAGTTCCACTTCAACCTATTACCTGTAAGACCAGCATGAGCTCTATGAGTTTTAGATGGAGTTTCTGTTGCAGCCCGTAAGTTTGACACCCAGTATACTTAGCTCCATATCTCGTTGGCAGTCTCTAAATGCGGGCTTCTGGCACTTTATAAGCAACCATGTTTGCGCTCTATAAGTGCCCAATAGATACCTACATTTAAATCTATTTACCTCCTCAGGGCTCTGACCTCTAATAATATTTACTGTTATATGAAAAAAAGGCAGCCATTAGTTTCGGGGATTACAACAAACAGACATACCGTCAGAGAAAAAATATGAGAGGTGTAATTTATCATAAATACATAGGAACTCGTTTGTGACGAGTTTTGAACTTAAAAGCTTTTGAACGCTGACCAAACTAGTACCGCAGTGTTCGAGGGGAAATACTGCAGTAGGTTGGTGCAGTGGCTGGTGTGCTCTTTCTCGTGTGGTTCTCCTGGTGTCAAAGTTTTTGTGCCACCCCTTGCATGAGCCTCTGACTTAACTTTACATGCCGTCGAGAAATATCTCTCAGACATGCAGGTTTCCTCACGAGGTTTTCCGTCACCGAAGCAAGTGATAATAGGCCAGATGACAATAAAAAAATAATCACTCCGTCATTTTTCGACGACTCGAATGGCGTAGTGGTAGTGAAGCTGCCTTGCGTTCATAGGGTCCTGGGTTCGAATCCCGGTAGGAGCAAATGTTTGTGTGATGAGCATGAACATTTGTTTCCGAGTCATGGATGTTTATGTATAATAAGTATGTATACAAACAAAAAAGTGTATATGTAGTATATCAACTATCTGATGTCCACGACACAAGCCTTGCTTAGTGTGGCCCTAGATGACGCTGTGTGTTAATGTCCAGCGATATTTATTTTTATTTATTTACTTATTTAGATTATTAATAGTACATTGTAATACAAGGGGCTAAAACGATCCATTATATACGAGGTAGTTTTACTACCGAGCTTTAGCGAGGTAGTAAATAGGAACCGAGTTATTATGGGATTTTAGGGCCGCGTGTTACACCGTACTTTTCACTACGATTCACAGTATGTCGACTAGAACATGCTAGCTGGACAGAAATCGTTATCAAACATTCGAAAACAAAGTGTCGTTTAACGTAAACAACACCATAGAGGCGCTAATTCTAGGAATTGTTTTCGTTTAACACTGTGGATTTGTTTTGTTTGAAATGTGTAAGTACCCTTTATTGTGTAAATCACAAATGCACATTTATTCAGTTGCAATTTAGCACTACGTTGGTTAACATCTCCAAAGAAATTTTGTGATTGAATCTATTTTACTAGTGATGGATTATATACTAGAAGGTATGTATATTTTTATTATATATACATGATAAAGTAATTTTAACTTTGTAAATTTATAAAAGAAACCTACCCTCATACGTCTTTCAAGGCGTAATTTTTCTAACTTTCAAAGGTTTGTTGGAGGGTAACTAAAAACCCCCAGTCTACCCCAGTTTACTTTTTTTTCTAAAGGTAGCTACATATTTAAACTTTTAAATAATGTATATTTTTTTACCCCGAACACAGTCCAACATGGTTTTATTTTTATTTTTCAGAAGTTACATACAAACTTACTCGTATGGATTTTTTTCAAGAGTGGGTCAAATTAGATAAAAAGGATAAAAATAATTTAATGCTAAGGGATATAAAGCAGAAATGGAGCTTGGAGGATGTTGTAGATACATCAGAAAAAGAAATTAAATTACAAATATCAAGATTTTCGGCAAAATTGACTGAAAAATGGAATTCTTGTCGATTCGATAAAAAAAGGATGTTGGAGAAAAATAAGACGTGGCTGGAAGGTGCAGACTTAGAGTTTAAGGTTGCTTTTCACAGACCACAGGCTTCCACATCGGCATCGCTTAAGCTACATCCTGGAAGACCGCCAATAGATTTCGAAAATGCTTCTGAGAAAACTAAAAAACGCCGCGTAGAAGAACTCGTTAGTGAGCGTAGCGCAAGTGAGCTAACGTTAGCTGCTGAGATAGCTCATAGAAAGGCAGGATATAGGAATGTAGCAAAAGCTATTAGAAGTAGCAACAGCCCAGCCAAGGGTACTCCAAGGGTACAGCCAAGGGTATCCCGCCTTCACAGCCACCATTACAGGTACCAAGTAACCTTATTTGAAACCTAACCTAACCTAACCTTGTAAAATTATTTGATACCTGATTCATCTGAATCTGAATGTGAGAGTGATTAATTATAAATTGGTATTAGGACTTACTTTATCTATATAAATAAAAATGAATTGTTGTTCGTTAGTCTGATTAAAACTCGAGAACGGCTGGGCCGATTGAGCTGATTTTGGTTTTAAAATGTTTGTCGTAGTACAGGGAAGGTTTAAACGGTGAGAAGTAGACAGGTAGGTAGGTAGGTAGTAGGTAGGTAGGAAAAAATGCATTGCAACGCATGCGGGGTACAGCTAGTATTTAATATTTATTTATATAATACTTACAAAAATCTTATTCGGTTTATATGTTTTTTTAGATATAATCAGGTTGTAAATAGAAATTTCTAGTACTTGTACATAATATTAACATAAGTTCTTAGTGGTATTTGCATTTCATTTGAATTTATTTCTGCATTTTCATTAAAAAAAAAAAAAACAATTTAGATGACTTTTTTGACGTATCTAATGAGATTGTAAGTAGTAATTTTGAGCCTTTTACATAATGTAACGTTTTGTTTTTGTATTTGTAATGTTTTTGTAGTTATTTTTTGCATAAATTCATTTTAATTTAGTGTGTATCATTAATTATATAATTAAACCGGTCATTAATATATTTATATTTTTTAATTCATACCAATAACACCAGAACTCAGGAAAAATAATATTTTTGGCTTATTTTCATTCATCATAAGTGATATAAGTAAAAAAATATTTCTGTCCAGCTAGCATGTTCTAGTCGACACACTGTGCGATTGCGAGAAAATAAAATAACCATATTTAATATGGTAGTTTATTTTATTAAAAATTAAATGTACAATTTGTACTGTTGTTCAAATTTAATGAGATGATTTTTCCCGGCTATATAATTTCAGTTCTCTGTGAAGACGTGTAATATTGTGTCGTCTGTGGGGTAAACGTAGGAGATAAAAAGGAATCCTACATACACGTATAATTCAAATAAATAGTACGGAAGAAATCACAAAATTTCACGCCTATTCCTTTTCATTTCTTCTGTAACTGCAATACAACGCAGGCATTAGAATAGAAGAATAGAATAGAATAGAATAATCATTTATTCGCTAATGGACAGCACAACACAAAGAGCAGCACATACATATCTAATAGATTATAACAAAAAACAGCTTAACAATTAAATTAAAACAGCTCAACTGCGCTGAACATGCCCATAACGAAAGGGTAGCCAACTCAGCATATGAAGAAGAGTTCGGCCATGCGGCGCGTTTGGTTTCATATTTAAAATAAAATGTTTTTTTTTCAATTTAATGGAACAGTAATAAGATAATTCTTTAGGTATGAATGATGAATAAAGACTTATGCGTTTTCGAACACCAACGACGAAAATGAAAAAAAAATACTTTTATCCCCTAGGGCAAAAAATGCAATTTTACGCCCGCTCTGGTACGCTATTATGGCGGTCTTTTGAGGAGTGAAAAAAATATCGTTCAGGTTCAAAATGTCCAATTCTCAAAATGTCCAACGGTTTCGAAACGTCCAATTCTCAAAATGTCCAATTCTCAAAACGTCCAATTCCCAAAACGTCCAATTCCCGAAATGTCCAATTCACACAACGTCCAATTTCCAAAATGTCCAAATCTTAAAATGTCCAATTCTCAAAACGTCCAATTCCCAAAATGTCCAATATTTGAGAATGTGGTAAAATTTGTTCAATAACTCATCTAAGCGCTTTTTTAATACTTACGTAAAACAATAAATACAAAATACTGAAAGAATCATAATATGTTTTATTTAAATTAGAAGTAACAAATTAAGACCAGTACAGTAATCAACATCATAATAACTATAATTATAAATTGAAACAAACATTATCTAAACAAACATTACTATATTTTAGAGACGAGCCCAAACTCGCGCGAAATGGATAAGTTTCGTAGGTACTTTGAGTCCACATGGTACCCAAAGACGTCGCCAGCTTTATTGAGCTGTGCTGGACAACGTCATAGGACCACTAACGCATTAGAAGGATGGCACGGACGATTAAATAGCCGTATACAGAAGAATCCTAATTTATACTTCTTTTTATACATATTGAAAAACGAAAGCAAACATTGGGACTGTCGTTTAAAGGATTCGCTGTTTAAGAAAATGAGAAAAAAAAGAAGATGCAGAGACATCCAGTTTGATCGGAAATACAAAAGGTATTTAATAAAATTACAAAACAAAGATCTCACGTTACAACAATTTTTGAAAAAAAAAACTATTTTTTTGAGGCTTAGCTTGTATAAAAAGTAAAACATAATTTATTATAGTATATTATTATATCACATAAATCATAAAAATAATTATGTTGACTATTAACACATTAATAAAAAAAAATGTTTATTTGATTGTATTGATTATAAATAAAAATCATATTGATTATTACATGCTTAAGTAAGCAAGGTAAGGTATAAAGTATTTTTTGTTTTACCTAGGTTATATATAAAACAATGTTTAATGTTTGTTTCAATTTATAATTATAGTTATTATGATGTTGATTATTGTACTGGTCTTTATTTGTTACTTCTAATTTAAATAAAACATATTTTGATTCTTTCAGTATTTTGTATTTATTGTTTTACGTAAGTATTAAAAAAGCGCTTTGATGAGTTATTGAACAAAATTTACCACATTCTCAAATATTGGACATTTTGGGAATTGGACGTTTTGAGAATTGGACATTTTAAGATTTGGACATTTTGGAAATTGGACGTTGTGTGAATTGGACATTTCGGGAATTGGACGTTTTGGGAATTGGACGTTTTGAGAATTGGACATTTTGAGAATTGGACGTTTTGAAACCGTTGGACATTTTGAGAATTGGACATTTTGAACCTGAACGAAAAATATTTGACCCGTATTTTTTCTTTCGTTACGTAAACCAAAATTGACGAAGATACGACGCTTTTAAAATGGTCAATACGTCACGCCTTGGTATAATTTGCAGTGCGTTCTGACGTCACGAGCCCCGCTCTCAAGTTTTGATGCGTTTTATCTATGTCAATATTCATTGATTTACAAAAACAAAAAAAAACGTGTCCATTATTTTCCAATACTCTAACTGACGGACTAAATCCCTAGTATAAAATTAAACATACTAAAGGATGGTTTGGTTGGAGCATAATTATAGCAAAAGAATATTCAGCCCATAATTCTCCCACTGCTGGGACACACGGCGTCCTCACAATGAGCGGGAATGGGCATAATAATCCACCATGCGGGACCAGTGCGGGTTGGTAGATGTCACATCTGCCCTAATAAGCAAAAAAGCGGTAAGTTAAAAAAAAACAGATTTTTGTTGCATCTGATAGCTTAACAAATTCCCTACTGGTTAAACAAAGTTACATGGCGCTATCTCAACCAGAAACCACCTAAAACCTACTAAAAAATATATACGATATAGAAAGAAAGAAAAAGCATTTATTAGCCCACACAGGACAAACACATCAAAATTAACAGTATAAAAATTACACAGAAAAAAAAAACAAATATATATTTAAAAATTAAAAGAAATGAAACTCGTCCTGTACGAGGCCAAAAGGCTCCTATCACAGCATGGTGCTGTAACATTAAAAAAAAAACGTCACAGCGCTGGTATTCTGATAGGGCCCAAAGTGAAGGTGATGCCACGGTCAGGCCAGATACGGATAAAAATAAAAACAAAGTGTAGACGAATAAACATTACAAATAAATTAATGCGTGAAGTATAAATAAATATAAAGAAAAAAAAATATTAACACCTACACCCCACGTAACGAATACTGTTCGGCAATCTGTGCCGTGCCTTTCACTGGCAACACTGACGAACATCTACGATACTAGCTTCTGCCAGCGGCTTCGCCCGCGTGAAGTTTGATTATTGTCCCATGGGATCTTACTACCGAAACTACTACCATCCAAATCCGTTAAGTAGTTATCGCGTGAAAGCGTAACAAACAAACTTACATTCACATTTATAATATTACTAGCTGACCCACGCAACTTCGTCTTCGTCACATAAGAGAGAAAAACGAAAAGAAAAGAAATCCCCGTATTTGCAACATTTTTCATTCCTGCTCCGCTCCTAATAGCCGCCGCGTGATGTTATATAGCCTAAAGCCTTCCTTGATAAATGGACTATCCAACTAAAACTTAATTTCTCAATCTGATCCAGTAGTTCCTGAGATTAGCGCGTTCAACCAAACAAACAAACTCTTCTGCTTTATAATATTAGTAATAGATATATAGGATATATAGGATAGGATAATTAGGATTACTAAGGAGCAGAGAGGTGTAATTATCATTATTTTTAAAAACAATGGCCGTATATTTACTTTTTATACCGCTGTTACTAATGCTGGGAAAAATGTGATTAAAAAAAATGGACCTCAATGACTTTAATGAATGGCAAGATTACACAACGCAATACAAACTGTCCACCTCCTTATATCTGCGATATAGCGGAAGTGGAAGCCACGAGAGGTAGTTTCGATTTTAATTACAAGACATCCTTTGATAGTGAGTATATAACTAGTAGTATATAGCTAGTATTATTCATCACCATCATCATCTCAGCCGAAAGACGTCCACTGCTGGATATAGGCCTCCCCCAAGTGTCGCCACATTGACCGGTCCCGTGCGACTCGCATTCACCGGATTCCTCCAACCTTCACCAGGTCATCGGTGCACCTAGTGGGAGGTCTTCCAACGCATCGTCTTCCGGTTCGCGGTCACCACTCCAGAACTTTTCGGCCCCATCGGCCATCCGTTCTGCGAGCAATGTGCCCTGCCCACTGACACTTAAGTTTAGCAATTCTTCGGGCTACGTCGCGTCGGTGACCTTGGTTCTCTTGCGGATGTCTTCATTTCTAATTCGATCACGCAAGGAAACTCCGAGCGAGTATTATTGGAAACAAGATTTTAAAAACGAATGCACTTCCACCTCCTAAGAAGAAAACGATGCTTATCGGAATTTCGCAAGCCAAATAGAACTTTATTTTGAAATCCCTTCAAAATATAATACCAGGCAATAGACTGTCCTTCTGGAGGGCTTCCTACTTCTGAGTGATTTATGACATAGATGCCTATTTTCAAAATTTAAAATTTTCTCATTAATGTTAATCTTAAGTTTATTAAAATAATTTCCGAATGCACTTTTTTCGTGTTTTATTTTCTTTTACATGGATTTTTGGCCAAAATGTATTGAAAAACATTAGTATGAAAATTCCTGTGAACACACTATAACAAAAAAACGGTAAGTCATATTAATAAACATATTACTAACTTATTCACCTTTCAAAACAAAAAAAAAACAAAATCAAAATCGGTTCATCCGTTCGGAAGCTACGATGCCACAGACAGACACACACACACACAAAGACACGTCAAACTTACAACACCCCGTCGTTTTTGCGTCGTGGGTTATAAATTAAAACCCCAATACAGGAATCATATGAAATATACGCTATTTTTGGGTGGTGATGGTACAGAACCTTGCCTGTGCGGATCCGACTCACAGTAGTAATGACGACAATATAAAAAAATTACAAATTGTATTTTTTTTTTGCGTCAGCCGACCTTTTTCATTTTTTTTTATGTTCAACCGACTTTTTTACTCGACAAACGGCGAAGCAAATGAACAGTTTAATTTTTGTATGTAGGTATGTGTATGTATTTATGTTTGTATTTACTTTGAAAGACATTAGACTTTACTTTGAGACGTTGTCACGTCAAAAACATTTAAATATAAATAACAAAATACTTAAAGTTCAAAGTTAAAATGTCAGTCGTAACAGTAACACAGCCAACATTAAAATTAAATTACACATTTAAAAAAACCTAGAATAGATTTACCTAGTAAACTCCGAATTTATTAAATCTTGATCGATCTTTTTCAGAAGTGTAATACTGTTTTGACGTGACAACGTCTTAAATTAGGTTGCGGCTGGGAGTCACTTATGAAAAAGTGTAACGCCCGGTAACGTTACGATGAGTCACCGAACGAGAGAGAGGCCCGCCGAATGCCTTGCGTCTCTCTCCCACTCAACTATGACGTTGTCACGTAAAATCTTCGCCCGTAAAACCGACTTTACAGGCAACCATTTTTTAATATAACGTGTAGTTGACCTAACTTTAATTAGACCTAATTTTCATATTTACTCATTTTCAGCCAAAATTCTTTAATTAATAAGTAATGCGCGCTAATGGTCACTGTTCTAACCTAACCTAACCCAGATGATTAACCAACAATAGAGGGGATATGGCACTCGAGAGGGTCGGGGGGGAACACGAAAGTAGCAGGCGTTTATAGTCCAAGCAGTTTTTGCAAATTATTCATAAAAAAAGACGTTTCAAAATTATAATTTACGTTACTATACAATATGAATATTTTAGTCATTAAATATTATACTAAATTAATATTAGTTTAAAAGTGCATTATAGGAAATGTTAATTAAGCCATATAAAAGTAGATGAACTAAAATTATATCAATAATTCATTATATCATTTCATCGTTATACTAAACAAAAAGTATATTAAATGAAATTAGGTCACGTGAACGTTAGACTTTCTGTTATTATTTCAAATGGCACCCACCCTGCTAATTCAGCTGTAGATTGAGAATCATCAGTTTCCACAATCGCCTTTAATTCGTCAATGTCGACTAAAGTTTTCGGTCGACCACGGGGTTCATTTCTGAGGTCGGAATTGCCAGAACGGAAGCAGTCACACCAATAACTGGGGCCTAATTCTGCTATTTTAATACATTCGTCAATCCAACACGATTCCATTCTCATCCCATTGTCATTTTGCTTAAAGTTCGTAATCTGCTAAATTCACAATGGTCGGTCGATGGTCTCGTAATAAAATTGTATTTTAATGTCATTTTCGTATTGCCATTATTGTATAATTTCTTTAATTTGATTGATGGACATAGGATATCTAATTTTGACTTTGAATTTTTAATATTTTCAAATGTTATTGTATTGCTTTCCTTTGTTTATGCTATTACTTGATTTATTTTATTGATTTATTTATTTTGATTGATTTTTACTGTTTTTATTTTGTATTATTTGTGGTCTGGCTATTTCATTACTATTTTGCTATATGGATTGGAAATTATCTGAAATAAACGTATTATTATTATAAAACCTTTAGTAGAAATGGTTTTCGATATCTACTACTAAATGCGAACATTTATTCATGCCAGATTTCATGTACCAGATTAATATTCTATGACATTTCTTTCAATGGAGTCTCATTGCGAAGTCATAATGACGCCATTATATTAGTAGATTATCAAACTTGCCAAAACTTGACAGAACTTGATCATTGTGACTTCAATGATCGCCTATTCTGACACTATCGTAATAGCAGAATTGAGGCCCTGGTGGTGCGAATGTGCGATCGTTAGTAGTGTTTGCTCCGTATAGGTCGTTGATGTTGCGTGCCGCTTCTACCGCTTTGCTACCACGACGGTACTCATACTCCATAATCACTCGAATTTTAAACGTATCTATGATGACGAAAAACGTACAAATGCGATGAAAATAGAACTCTAATCATTACACAAATGACTAATTTTCAAAAAAGAATTCCATATTTAAAAAGTAAAAATAATTTGAACTTAGAATATTCTTGGCGAAAAAAGAAAAAAAATGGACTTGAAATAGCTAGTAAGCCAAAATGGCGATTTCAAAGACCTATTATTAGTAAGATATAGACTTTGAACTTCTTTAAATCGGTCGAGTAGTTTTAGAGTTAAATCGTAACACACAAACAAACAAAACATCAAATCTTTCCTCCACTTTGTACTACAAAACTAGTTAAAAAAATGTTTTTTTTTTCTCTAAGTATAGGCTAGGTTATCCCTAGCAATTCTATAAAACAGCTTAGTTATAAGCTATCCCACATACCATGACTTGTACTATCCAATCATAGAAGTCAACGAATCTTCAAGCATGTCCAAACATTTCCTCAATGTTTGTTAAACACAAATATTACGCAAAAGGGCAATGGACTGCGCTGTCGAATATTAAAAACCGGTCAAGTGCGAGTCTACGAGTATTCCCCACACTAAATTAAAATAATCATCCAACTTATTGACAAATCTTTTTTTTAAGGCGATTATATGAGCTAAACGCGAGTTTTATAATTAGGTACTAAAAGTATATGATTCACTGCTATAAACAAGACCAGAAAAATATATGATATTCTTCAGGATATATGCTAGCGTGATACTGTTTTGAAAACATAATACAATTAATTTGGCTCGATAAAAAGAAATCGCGAACTTATCTCTAAAAATATCTTTCAAACAATAAAAAACATACTTATATGCATGCAATCATTCTGTTTTTTTGACAAATAAATCTACAAGCAATATATTAGCATGATACTGTTTCAGTTTTTTAATCCAATCAATAGTTTTTTTTGTAAATCGATCGAAATAATTTTGCGCTATTTGGCCCACAGTGGCTGACGTAACAACCACTTTGTAGTGCAAGTTGATTAGAACTTTATTCTAACAGCATTTCTAACGAAGTTTGAACCACCACAAATAGAGTTGCTAATTTAGCTCGTCTAAGCGCCTTAATTTAAAGTTTTTAATGTAAGATTTTGTACCCCGTACTATTCAATACATCCATCAGCACAATGTTTTGAGTGCGTTACATAAGTAACATGAGTTCTACTACCAAAATAGTACATTATGGTACAAGTGTGTAATGTTGGTGATTACCGCTGAGGCGCTATTGAGACCCGAGCCGTCAGGCGAGGGTCTTAAGAGAGCCGAGGACGGTAATCATCAACACACACGTGTATCATACGACGTTTTTCAACACACTTGAGAATAAAATAGTACTAAAATAGATATTTGTCCTTGGAGTTTTCAGGTAGTAAACTTTCCATAACGTTAAGGGCTGCACATCTTATATCGGGCGGTGTACAAAATAAATAATTTTCTTCATAACTAGTATTTGTAGACATTTGAATGAATAAATAACTATAATTTCAACAGTGAAATCGAGTTGTGAATTTTTTTCGCAATGGCGGGAATAATTAATCCGTTTTCCTATGCGCGCGCATCTAACAATGGCGATCGGCCATAGACTAAAAGAATGAGGTTTCTTTTTTTTGGCTTTTCGCGGATAGCGTTTTATCCACGTACGAAATTGGGAATTCAAAGTTTTATTTAATACTTACAGAGAAAACAAAAGTTACATTTGAGTGAAAGTTTTATTTATTAGACACTTATAAGTTGAAATTATCTATGTAGATACGAAGTTGCATGAAATGAGCAAGCAATAGGTACATTAATTTATTTGTACTATTGAACGCGATCTTTTTTGTATCGAAACTTTTTTAAGAACAAAGCAATTCCACCAATAAAATTTAAAAAAAAACCTATAACTCACTTGTGAATAATAGCAATGAAAAAGTCACAGTTTGATTACAGGTGTCATTATGTGCCTAATTGCGGTGAAATTAGAGCCACTTTATGAGCAAGTGTGTTGAAATAGTTATTTGTTATACAAGAGTGCAAAGTTGATTTTTAACCGCGTGCTCAATTTTGATGACTGAGCAAGCGAAAGATTCTAAAATTGAGTCACGAGCGAAGCGAGTGATTCAAAACTTAGAATCTTGAGCGTTAGCGAGGGAATCAAAAGAGCACGAGGTGAAAAATCTTTGCACTCGAGTGCAACACGTAACTTTTCATCCCACCTCAGCGAGGAAATGGATAAACGCAAAAAAAATGCGCATTGTTAACAAATACAGTTAATTGTATTGGCGTCAAATAAACTTCCTCGTCGCTAGATAATGAGTGGTCATTTTAGGTTTTTCACTTGTTTTCGAGTTGGATTCCTTGTTTTTAACCTAAGGTGTTAACTTAACAATATGACGCGAAAAGAAAATGGCGCGCGCGAAACTTATTAAAAAAAAGTACACCAAGAAGGTTCCGAGTCTGAGTTCTTAACAAATTAAAAACAAATAGTAATAAATTCGGCACCATAGAGGTAGAAGTAAATAGGTTTAATGATGTTTTTAATTCACATACTTAGTGCACACGATGTTCTAAATTCAAATTTACTTTGCCCTCATGACGATAAAAACGGCTTTTGCACTCAGAAATCGAAGAGCAAAAGTACTCTTTCCGAGATGGGGGGATGAAAAATATATTATTTACCCCAAAACAAAAAGTCGTTTCCCAGCAATATTTTGGCGTAAAGTTACTTAGTTTGATGCACGGAATGCTTCGTTGACGTTTCGTGATGAGTTTTTTTACACTCTGTAGATAAATAAAAAAAATAAAATTATAATAATTTTAATTTGCGGTTGTAGCAGCCATAGTAATCACTCTGCAAAACTTCAACGTTCCAAAGATAGCCTCTCGTGGCAGACGGGCGGACGGACAGTCAGCGAAACCTTATTTATAAGGTGCCACTGGCACCCTTTTTCTACGGAATCCTAAAAATGAACGAAAAACGTATTTGTGTGTAAGTGTGTTTGTGTATTGTAATTTTCAAATATAATTTATGTGGTAGGCTTTTTTTTTGTAATAGGTTGGCAAATAGAACGATGGGTCGGTGAAAAGTGACTGCCGACTCCAGCAAAGGCATTGACATTATTTTATTATAGCCTAGTCGACGTCACGCGGTTTCACCCGCATAGTTTCCGTTCCCGTGGGAATACGGGGATAAAATATAGCCTAAGTTATTCGCTGATAGTGTAGCTATCCATTGCTGAAAGAAGTTTTCAAATCGGTCCAGTATTTCTTAAGTTTATTCGTTATATAAAAAAATGCAAAAATGCAAAAATACTAATCTTTCCTTTTTAACCGACTTCTAAAAAAGGAGGAGGTTCTCAATTCGGATGTTTCTATTTTTTTTTTTTTTTATGTTTGTTCGGGCATAACTCCGTCGCTTGCCAACCGATTTGGAAAATTATTTTTTTGTTGGAAAGGGTATTCCTTCCAAATGGTCCCATAGCCACCAAGTCGTGATCTGATGATGGAATCTTGGCGAAATCGAGGGAACTCTTCAGATTTTATATGAAAACGTGTTGCGATTTTGGTATTTTCTACAACAAGTGAAGCATTTGCGTTTGATAAGAACTATTCTACCATCAGATCTGATGATGAAGCCAAGAGTCACCGAACTCCACAATGAGACAATGTACCATAGTCGTGTTTGGGCTTGTTGCAATTGTAACGGTATGCACTTTCCATGTATCAAGCACATGTGAACCACTAAAAAGTGAAAAATAAAAACTTTTTTGCAAAAAATAAAACCGACTTCAAAAAAAAACAAAAAAGTGAAAAATAAGTTTGGCTTCTGAAGTCGGTGACAAAAAAACTAAAGCAATCAAACAAAGGTCACCGACTTCAGAAGCCAAACTTATTTTTCACTTTTGTGTTTTTTTTTTAAGTCGGTTTTATTTTTTGCAAAAAAGTTTTTTATAATATCCTACTAATCCTACTTCCTATCCTATCCTACTAATATTATAAATGCGCAAGTTTGTGAGGATGGATGTATGTTTGTTACTCTTTCACGAAAAAACTACTGAACGGATTTGGATGAAATTTTGCACACAGATGGTTTATAACCTGGATTAACACATAGGATACTTTTTATCCCGGTAGTAAGATCCCATGGGACAATTTTGAAACTTCACGCGGGCGAAGCCGCTGGCAGAAGCTAGTTACTTAATATAGACTACGTTGAAAGTCCCAAGTCCGAGGATCTCGTGACTTAATAACATACAGAGCTTCCTCTGTGCCTCGGAAGGCATGAGCTGTTGGTCCCGGCTGTCATTTGTAGATCTTTGATGGTTGGCACTGTTTTGCAGCTGCAGCTCCATTGTGGCGGGGTACAAAAATGTCCTGCAGTGTTTTGTTTTATAAATGCATAATGGCACTTCTTCTTCTTGTAACAGAAACCTTCTAGTGACGGAGATATCGCGGATCAAATTATCTTTCTATCTTTTTCACGAGTTTTTTTTAATGCAAGTTTTTAATCACATCATAGAATAGAATAGAATAGAATAGAATAGAATAGAATAGGTAATCATTTATTCGGTAGTGACAGCACAACACAAAGAGCAGCACATACATATAGGTTATAACAACAAACAGCTTAACAAATAATTAAAACAGCTCAACTACGCTGAACATGCCCATAACGAAAGGGTAGCCAACTCAGCATTATGCTGGGTGTAAAACACTCAGCGCTGGTTTTCATCATCATCATTTAAGTTGGAAGTCGTCCACTGCTGGGCATAGGCCTCCCCCAAGTGTCATCAAATTGACTGATCCCATGCGACTCGCATTCAACGGATTTCCACAATCTTCAACAGGTCATCGCACCACCTAGTAGGAGGTCTTCTAACGAAACATCTTCTCGTCCTTTTTAACTATGTTAGAACTTTTCGGCCCCATCGACTATTCGTTCTGCGAGCAAGTTTTTAATACTTTACAATAAATACCTTCAGGAGCCCTTACTATCCAATAGATTCATCATCACAATGTTTTGAGTGCGCACATTGAGTCCTCTCAAAAATCTTGAATTTTCGCCTCCAAAGATAGTCGTTCCCTGCAATATTTTTTGCGTAAAGTTACTTAGTTTGATGTACAGAATGGTTGCCGGCTTCATGAAAAGTCTGTTTAAATCTAGTGTTTCTAGCACGTGTTCAAAAAGGCATGCGGAGTCGTAGAATACAGTTAGTCTATCACTGCACCGTGGTTTTAACGGTAGATAAATACAAGTTATAGTTGACCATAAAAAAGTGTCAATATGCTTGTATACCATTCGAAGTGGTAATTGGGATGAAAACATTCTTTATAGACTTGTTTTGAAACTTTCTTGTAATAAAGTCCTAGTGTGAGTTTTGTTTTTTGTTGACTTTTCGATTGTGATTCCGTTTGTGGTAAATAGAAAAGGTGTTTTCATTGAATTTCTCGAAAAATAATAGTTATTTGTTATACAAGAGTGCAAAGTTATTTTTAACCGCGTGCTCAATTTTGATGACCGAGCAAGCGAAAGATTCTAAAATTGAGTAAGGAGCGCAGCGAGTGATTCAAAACTTAGAATCTTGAGCGTTAGCGAGGGAATCAAAAGAGCACGAGGCGAAAAATCTTTGCACTCGAGTGCAACATGTAACTTTTCATCCCACCTCAGCGAGGAAATAAATAAACGCAAAAAAATGCGCTTTATTAACAATTGGCGTCAAATGAACTTCCTCGTCGCTAGATAATGAATGGTTTAGGTTTTTCACTTGTTTTCAAGTTCCCTATTTTTAACCTAAGGTACACCAAGAAGGTTCCGAGTCTCGAGTAATTAACTTAAAATAGATAAATTCGGCACCATGGAGGTAAATAGGTTTAATGATGTTTTGAACTCACAAACTTAGTGCACACGATGTTCTAAATTCAATATTTACTTTATCCTCTAGAGGATAAAAACGGCTTATGCACTCAGATATCGAAGACCAAAAATACTCGTTCCGAGATGGGGGGATGAATATGTTTGTTTCTCACATGGTTGACGAAAAGTTCTTGGAAGAGAAGCCTTGACGGTTTTTCAATATGAATGGAAGATCTCGTGGCTAAATAATAACAGTCGCTTGGGTCAATCTTCAATCAAATCTAGGTTAAACAGTGCTTGCCAAGGTCGGTTTGTCCGGCTGTCATTTGTAGATCTTTGATAGTCGTGATGGGTAGTGGTTCGAAAATCTGACAGCTAGTGTTATTGTATTGTACAACGGGTCCGCATCTCCACGTATTTTCGTATGAGCTATAATCCACCACGCGGGCCCAGTGCGTGTTGGTAGATGTCACATGTCTTCGAATTTTTGGTTCTAGGACCTGCCGGTTTCAAAACATTGTGAGGCCGCTGAAACCTGAACTGAAACCGCTCAAAAACGGTGAAGACCGTTTGACATTAAAGGTGAACGCACACTTTCCGAGCCGAAAGAAGCGAAAGAGCCGAAAGAATCGAAATTTAGAATTACTTGTATTAAATCCTATAAAACCTCGCACACTTATCCGCGTCGAATCTGACGAATAAGTGACGTTATACGGATGAGAAACAATTCTTTCGGCGCAGTCGTTTCTTTCGGCACGGATAAGTGTGCTTCCACCTTTAAACTCACATACACAAACAGCCAGACATGTAACAACTACCTGTAAATCATACAAATATTTATTCAGTGCGGGAATCGAACAGGCGACGCGCAGCGCCAACCGGAGAGAAATTTCCATACATTAGCTTCAAACAAAATTTTCATAGATAGTGCTGCCATCTGTGTCACCAACCTTTCAACTGTATGACAGCTTACAACTGTCATAACAAGAACATTTATTTTAGACAAATTGTCAGTGAAGTAAATAGCCGAGCGGTGACAGCGGTTGCCTTGTGAATTATAGTTCCCAAGTTCGAATCCGCAGTCAAGAATTACTTTTATATTTATTTGGTTTAACAGAAACTAACAGCGCCATCTAACAGTTGAGGTACACAGTTTTAAAAACGAAAACCAGAGTTGCACATCTATCTTGTATTATATTTGTCACCGTAAAATTATTATAATATCTCTAGCGATATTGTAAAATCTCGAAATATTGTCAAATGAACATACTGCTTACAACAAAACACATAATTTTTCGTGAAATGCATGCAATGGTTGTCAACTCATGCGGTTTGGAGGGAAGGAGGGGGTCTCCCTTGCCCAGTGGTACTCAACTCTCATGAAATGATATTGTACCATTCCTGAGAAATATCGATTAATATAACCTTTTTTTTTTTTTTTTTAAGGATGGGAAATCATCAAATGACCCCCCCCCACTCTGGGCGGAGCGGGAGGGAGTGTCAGACTCTTACTGACTAAAAACCATCCATGTTCCTTCCTCGCCTTTTACGTTCCGGGGCCGCGGTATCTCTTTCGAACAGGCCCGCAACGATTAATATAACCTAACCTTAAAACACTTTATATTCCCCTAAAAAGCGAAGTCGACGGAGCCCCGCTTCGCGGGGCCCCTATTTCCGAGTGCAGGGTTTAAAGGAACCTAATTACTTAAGGGTGCCCCAAGTCCCGATTATGGGCACAGATATACTTTCGTATGTTCAGTTGACAATATTTCAAGAATATTCAATATCGCTAGAAAGATACACGTTATATTGTAATATAACGTGTTTGACAATTTTACGGTGACATATATATAGTGTATTATCTTTGGCGCCAACCACGCTGTCAATAATAATGGAATAGTAATAGGAAAAAAGGATTAGTAAAGGTAGGTATTTTTTCAAAATGAAAACAAAAACGTCGTTGTATAAGTTACTATAATTTACATAATAATATATAAAATGTTCAGTACAAAATTATAACAGGATTTCTACAATACATTTTACATTATAAAAATATTTGGACGTATCGTTATCAATTTTACCCAGCCGTCTATTTTGCCCGGCTGATCTTACTTTGCCCTTAAAATAGTTACGTAGAAAATAGGTAGACTTATATTTTATTAACATTAAATATACTAAAAATATGACTATTCTTTAATTAATTTTAAATACAAAAAATCTACTTTAAAAAAAATCTCAGCTTTCTTGGATTTCATACAATTATTTAAGTTAATAACTTTTCAATAAAGGGTGTAAATTTAACGAAGCCAAAAAGCACTTGTTGTCCCCGTCATTGCGATCATTTTTTTGTTCTACACCATACCTGGGAACCTTCTAGTTACGAAGATGGGGGGTCAAAGTTACAATATTTTGACATGATTTTTTTTAAAATATGGTACAAGTTTTTAATAATTTTTATTTAAAACTCCTTCGTGACCCTTGTATTATTCAATCAGCATAATGTTTTGAATATGATATATTGAGGTCTACCCCAAAACATGATTTTACACCTCAAATAAAAAGTAATTTCCCAGCAAACATTTTTACGTAAACTTAGTTAGATGTACAGAATGCTTGGTTGACGGCTTCGTGATGAGGTGGTTTACACCCTGTATACAGCGTGTATCAGAAAGGTGTGGTTGTTTCGTGGATAGATGACCAGCGTGACCCTTACATACCGAGTTTCCTCCGTACCTCGGAAAGCACGTTAAGCCGTTGGTCCCGGCTGTTATTTGTAGATCTTTGACAGTCGTTACAGGTAGTCAGTGGCCTAAAAGTTTGACAACCAGTCTTACCAAGGGGTAATCGTTACCCAGAACTAACTAGTTTGTGGTTACAGATAGACAGTCGCTCCATGTAAAATACTGGTTAACGGTTAGACTGGAAGCCGACCCCAACATCTAACTAACATTATAAAGCAGAAGAGTTTGTTTGTTTATTCGTTTGGTTGAACGCGCTAATCTCAGGAACTACCAGCTCGAATTTAAAAAATATGTTTGTGTTGGATAGTCCATTTATCGAGGAAGGCTTAAGGCTATATAAAATTACGCTTCGATTATTAGGAGCTGAGCAGGAATTAAAAATGTTGCAAAAACGGGGTTTTTTTATTTCGTTTTCTCTTTTACGTGACGCAGACGAAGTTGCGTGGGTCAGCTAGTAGTTGAGATAAGGCAGGCAGGTGGTATTAATGGTCTTTAACAGAAATGAAATATGACTACACCTTTCTAATACATGCTGTCTCCCCCAGATCTTATTCTTATAAACATTTTATAATTTTTAATTCTAGTTATTAATTGTGATCTTTCTTGACTATTAACAATACCCTAGATTTAAGTTAAAATCACTAGGGTAGCCCACGAAATTCCAATTTTCTTGCTTATAATACACACAATAATATAAAATAAGACATTTTGACGACTCGAATGGCGTGGTGGTAGTGAGGCTGCCTTACGTTCATAGGGTCCTGGGTTCGAATCCCGGTAGGAGCTAATGTTTATTTGATGAGCATTGACATTTGATTCCGAGTCATGGATGTTTGTATATACATATAATAAGTATGTATTTACAAACAATTTTTTTTTCTAAACTTATATTGTCGCTAACGGGATATCTTCCGTGATTAATAAATAATCACGGAAGATAATATCCCGTAAGTGACAATATAAGTTTAAGTAGTTTTAAAACGTGAAAACTTAAAACGTGTTTAAATATTTTTCTTTCTGTCGCGAATCGCGACCACGTATGAATGTACAAATTATAATCATTACAATATAGCCCTTTAATTTAATTTAATCCAATGACAAATTCAAGAAAAACATATTGAATTTCACGGGCCACTTAGGTGCTACTATCTTCAGACAATTGTATTTTTGGAAATTATTTCGTAACCTATTACAAAAAATAATGATTTCAGATTTAAAATAAAAAGTTTTGACAGTTTTAAATATTTACAATAATTGTATCGATGGCCCGAAAAAAATGGAAAAAAGACAAAAATCCAGATGAATACTATTTTAACGGTTATTAAGCGAAATATTGACTTATGTGTTTAAATATATTTAAAAAAAACTCATATTATTCACCTAATATTATTAATTACAATAAAAAGGACACACATGAACCGATTTGACCAATTTGAATATTTTGATTTAAAAGAGTGTCCATGGAGTTTCTTGCCCGTTCTTCTCCATAGAGATCTACGCTAGGGAATGGGCAACTGCAGTACTTTCTCAAGTTACTATGCCTTGTGACTGTAGCTTAGCTTATTTTTGTATTTTTGACATTCAAAAGTGCCGTAATGGTCAAAATGAAATGAATGCTTTGAGTTTGAGTTTGACCACAATATTCTTTATTACCTAGATTTTCAGGACAATACCTATAATATGGTCAAAATGGTTCATAATAAACAAGATCTAAAGTATTATCTCCACTATTTCAATACATAATAATAATTTCTTCCGTCTCATATAAGCATTTATCTAAATTAAAATGAGTGAATAAGTATTGCCAGTTGCATCTCGAAAATTACTAAACACATTTCGATAAAGTTCTTATATAAACGATGTTCGTTTTAATAAAGAAAACTTCAATTTTATTTCGATGTTCAGTTTCATCTCGAGAATTGCTAGACAAAATGTGATGTGATGTGTGTGATTAGTGATTTTAAAATTCTTTATAATTTCGTGCGTTTTGAAGTCGTACTGAAACTACAATTTAATTAAAAATTGTACTAGTAGAGATTTAATAAAAAAAACAGAAAACAATATTTTGGACTCTGCTTATTAATTGACAAGATTTAAAATAAGGTACTAAAGTGGAGATAATTCTACAATATAAACACCTTAATGTTAAAGCTAAAATTAATAAAAATCACAATAATAAATTGAGAAATATTTCTGTAACAATATTTTCGTTGAAAGCAGTCTTATGTACAATACGAAGTTTATTATATTATATTTAGTATGTTTTCATTTCAAATAATTTCTTAAAATACTCTTTCATAAATGCTGCGGCTTTTACTTTTTTTAACATATTTAAATAAATCACATTACATAAATGCAATGATTTGTTTTTTTTTACCTTAAAATAGCATTAGGTAATAATTTATTTCAATAAGATAGAATATTAATCTCTGAAATAATAATCCAAATATAATTTAATCAAATACAACCGTTTCTAGAAATTAACTTATTTTACAAATCCATATTAATTTAAACGTTTTTCATAATTCCAAATAATATACAGTATTTGTATAGAACTTCATCAACTTATTTTAAAGCCACAATTTTCGCAACTTTTCAAGCACTTAACTTTTCAAGCCACAGTTAATCGTTCAAGCTACACTTAACTGAATAATTTTATTTCATCTCATAATATTGTTTCTTATTTCTCTATCTACGTTTCACTTTATTCACTATTAAAAATTCTTGTATATTTTCAAAGCCACTTTTTTTGCAAATTGTTCAAGTCACATTTTTTGCAACTTTTCAAGTTACATTTTGCTCGAAGTTCAAGCACCATTTTTCACAGTATATATTTATAGTTAGGCCAACGATACTTACAAATACTATGTTCTATAAAATGGGGGTCCCCTGCTCACTGTGTAGGTCGAAAGGGGAATCCCCTTTGTGCCGTAGATCGCTTCGGGGGCGTTTTCGTATTCAACGTCGTAGTATATTCCATTTTGGTTCTGAAAGATAAATTATGATTAAATAAAATGGTAAGAATGTCTGTGATACTGTCTAAGTGTAATAAGCAATTTATACTTAATATTATAAAGCAGAAGAGTTTGTTTGTTTGTTTAGTTGAACGCGCTAAACTCAGGAACTACTGGATCAAATTGAAAAATTAATGTTGTGTTGGATAGTCCATTTATCGAGGAAGGCTTTACGCTATATAACATCACGCTACAATTATTAGGAGCGGAGCAGGAATGAAAAATGTTGCAAAAACGGGGCTTTTTTTTCCTTTCCTTTTTCTCTCTTATGTGACGAAGTTGCGTGGTTCAGCTAGTATAGTATATTATAAAGAGTTTAAAACACCTTTTAACGACAATAAGCACTTGTTCTCCTCGTCATTGCGATATTTTTTTGTTCTACACCATACCTGGGAACCTTCTATAAAGTTATAGTCACGGAGATATTGGGGGGTCAAAGTTACAACTTTTTGACATTTTTTTTTTAAATACTAGTATTTAAGGTCATACCTTTAATTTAAACTCTTCCACGATCCCCGTACTATTTAATCCATCCATCAGGACCATGTTTTGAATGCGTTACATTGAGTTTTACCACAAAACATGATTTAAACCCCAAAAAAAAGTTGTTTCCCAGCAATAATGTTTGCGTAAAGTTACTTAGTTTGATGAATATTGTGCTGATGGATGGATTGAATAGTACAGGGGTCGTGGAGGTTTTTAAACTAAAAATCTAACAGTAACAACTTATATCTTAACAAAAAAAAGGCAAAAAGTTGTTACTTTGACCCCCAATATATCCGTAACTAGAAATTCCCAGGTATGATGTAGAACCTTCGATCAATTCTCAATTCTTTATTGCGTACCTTAATGTATAAAGAAGGAAGAAAAAATATAGTCACAATTATGGACCCTGTTGGGCACAGCATAGATTTAGTAGGAGAGAGGAGGAATAATACTGGCCTTTTTTAGCACTTCGTAAATAATGCTGTTTTACTAATGCAGAATTAATTTAAAAGTTATAACAAACACAAAATTATCCCAATAACGGGGAGAACAAGTGCCTTTCGGCTTCGTGAAGAGGTGTTTTACACCCTTTAGGCTGATGACGATATAAATGCAAAAACAGCAACAAAAACGTATCATATATGTCAAAAACGTATCACATATGTCAAAAACGTATCATATATGTCAAAAACGTATCTATGTAGTGTACCAACTATCTGATGTCAACGAAACAAGCGTCGTTGCAGTGTCACACTAGATGGCGGTGTGTTTAATGTCCAGCGATATTTATCTATTTATACTTACATGCATACTCCTAGCTCTAGATTTAGGTCGTGGCACCAGCAGATCAGCTCTTTCCTGCACATGAGATGATGCTTCCGAACTGGTGGATTCTGTTGCCATGTGATTTGTATAGCCTGCACAGAGAAATAAAGAATATTTTTATTAAAGTTACCGTCTCCCCATCATCATCACGCAGAGCCTCATCCACTGTAAGGTTTAGCCTTATCTTTGCTTGTGGTTTTTGTATAGCTGGGATGAATTATTGGCAAACAAATCATTCATTCATCATTAAATATTAAAATCATCATTCATCACAATAAAATATATTAAATTCTAACATTAGTACAAGGATTGAATGCAAAGGGCACGTTTTTACAAATTACATTAAATAAAAACAATTAAAAACCCGTGACACACGTAGGGTCGGCCGCCACCACAAAATAGTGAATTGCATTTTTTTTTCATAACTCCCTCAATATAGATATCAAATTATAATGAAAGAGCTTGACTAGTAAAATAATGTACAATAAATTGAAAGGAAATGAGAAATATCATGTTATTATTTATACTACACACACACACAACATACGGTATTTCGTTACGTGACGATTTCTACTAAATCGCACTACCCGTGTTAAGAAACTTCATTCCAAAAAAGATATACCTGACCCAATACGAGTATACTAATATTATAAAGCAGAAGAGTTTGTTTGGTTGAACGCGCTAATCCCAGGAACTACTGGTCCGAATTGAAAAAATAATTTTGTGTTGGATAGTCCATTTATCGAGGAAGGCTTTAGGTTATATAACATCACGCTACAATGAGCGGAGCAATAATGAAAAATGTTGCAATTTGTTATTCTCTCTTATGTGACGCAGACGAAGTTGCGTGGTTCACCTAAACTAATGTAATAAAGACAATAATATTATAATAAAGCTAATATTATAAAGAGTTTAAAACACCTTTTAACGACAATAAGCACTTGTGACCCAATGTGTCAAGAGTTTCAATTTTATTTATATAATGTTACTAGTTTATAAAATTATTTTGGCATGCAGTTACTTAGTTTGATAAACAGACCGATTAGTTTTTGGCTTCATAAAGAGTCCGTTTACACTTAGTATATTTGGTGTAAATGCGACCTATATAAAACTTTGACGTACCGTATAAGTTGTGATGTGAAGCTGCAGTATTAGCTCTCGATGCGACAGTGTTCAAGGTTCCGTTGTGATGCCCTCCGTGCATGCCCATCCTGTTGGACATAAAATGTTAAAGGTTCTGGAATATTTTTTCTATGAATCCTGGCCGGTCTAATTTCTGCCATTTTTCTTTTTTCAAAGTTGCGGCCACGCATAGCACCTACAGTTATCAATAGCTGGTATCAATACGAACAAGTTTTGTTGAAGACAAAATGTTTTAAAGTGTCACGTTTCCAAGATATGAGCTATCAAAGTCAAAGTCGATGAGAAGTTTCCTTTTTGAGAATTAAAATAAAACTAAAATAGTTTCCAAGAACTCGGTAGATGGCGTTGAACTGACTACGTTACTAGGTGCCAAAGCCAAAACGCTTGTAAAAACACGTCACATACGCTTGTTCACTGTCACATTCGTCTGCATAATTAACAGACAAGTGTTATTACAGTATAAATAAGTTTTTAAGTGACGCTACATGACTTTTTTTATTAATGATTTATCTTTTTTTTTCTTAATTTTTGTGACATATTATGATTAATTTATTTTACGGACTTATCTATTTTCACTGACTTGTATATTTTTATTGAATTTTGACTTTGATTGTTGTTTAATTTTTATGACATTCTATGATTAACTTATTTGACTGACTTAACATTTATTTTTTATTTTGTTTAATTTATTTTTTAATTTTCCTCTTTTTTTTTTCTTGATTTTGTGACATTTTATGATTTATACTGACTGATAAATGTTTGTAACTGACTATTATGTATTTGGATGATGCCTTCAGCAATTTAGTTTTTTGTTTTGTAATATTTATTTTGTAAATTTGTACGCCTTACGGGTGAAACATGTACGTACAAAATATTCATAATGTGTCATCCTGCGTGCTTAATTTGCACGTATACGCATGTTTTAACAAATAAATTATCTTTATCTTTTTTTATCTTTAAGTTTCCGAATATAACCATTAGGTAACACTGAAATTGTCAACTCTGTTAAACATCTTATTTAATATAAATAAATGGTTCTAAAGGTATGTATTAACGTTTACGTTACGTTGTGTTCGTTGCAATATCGTACTGAGATCAGCGCCATCTATCACGCGACTAGGGAAAAGTTGACAAAGAAGATTTTCTTTGTCAACTTTTCCCTAGTCGCGTGATAGATGGCGCCTCATTCACTGATGGCATCTCCAGTACAACTTTGATAACATATTTGACCGAAACGTGTCACTTTAGAACCTGTGACGTTTATTAAATGATTTATGCGTGCTGTGGTGGGGGATGCGCCGCGCTCTGTCTAGTCAGAGCAGCGACACCACGCCTAACGCACTAATATTGGAAACTGTGTTTTATTGTACAACCCTGAACAAAAACACCACAGTCCACACAGAGATACGGTGGGTTTACTCTAAACCCTAGTGTACGAGTGAACACCACAGAACC
Organism: Xestia c-nigrum; assembly: GCA_916618015.1. Taxonomy (NCBI): domain Eukaryota; kingdom Metazoa; phylum Arthropoda; class Insecta; order Lepidoptera; family Noctuidae; genus Xestia; species Xestia c-nigrum. The sequence goes on from OU745273.1 coordinate 12,900,844, forward strand.
TTCTTTTGTCTCATAAAAAACTGGGTTGTATTGATACCAGCTATCGATTAATGTAAGTTCCATGCGAGGCCGCCTCTTTCAAAAACAAAATGGCGGAAAGTCGGGCGGCCATTAAAATCAAACCACTTTATTTCTTTCTTTATGTGGGTAGATGAAACAATGTGAAAGGAGTCTGAGAGAGACAGAGAGATGACAGGTCAATTTTTCTTTTGGCAGAGGGTAGAAACTCAAAAGACGTGGTAGAATATCATTGAATAGCATAAGGGTTAGTTAAACAAAGGTGTACGCATATTTCGCCAGTTACATTTAAGGGGCCGGCGGAGCATACAAACGTAATACCAAAATAATTTGTAAATCCAACATATTCTTAAGGTATTGTGTATTTATTTCGATTGGATTATAGAATACTATGTTCCAAAATATATATTTTGAAAGGACAATGATATAAAGACGAGATATGAAGAATTGAAAATTTCTATGCAAAACTTATTTTCCTTATAACTCTTGTTTTAATCAGTGTCCTTTAAAAATATAATATACTAGCTGACCCACGCAACTTCGTCTGCGTCACATAAGAGGGAAAAAGCTACCTACTACTACTTTTTTTTCATAAGAACCTTCTCCTGACAATAACAAACACAACAAAAAAAGAATCAGCCAAATCGGTCGAGCCGTTTTCATGCTATGTCGTGACAACGGAAAACGGGTTTCATTTTTATAATATAGATTTGGGAAAACAGATATTCTATAAACCAATCGAAATAAATAAACACGAATATAAGAATATGTTTGATTTACAAATTATTTTGGTGCTCTTATTTTAATGCTCCGCGGGCCTCTTAAGTCCAACGGGGCAAGCCTATCCCATCAACATGGTACAAACACATGGTATATCCATCCATACACGGTACCTGCTACTAAAAAATCCTTATTAAAAACCCCAATAACTCTTTACCTGGCTTGGGAATCAAAGCCAAGATCTAAAGCTCAACAGTCGCAATCACTAGTCTATTTTTGACAACCCACTGCGGTTTAGTCACTTTCAATTCCTCACCTTTTAGCCCAAATTTTAAAACAGGGCCAAAATTATCGTTAACTTTCGATCTCTAAAATAACAATGAAAAAGTTCGGTTGCAATAAAGATGCTTATGAGACTCGTATCTTGGATGTAGAAACTTGTGTTTTCCGCAAGAACCGTAATTGCAACCGAATTTTCTTATTTGTCTTATCTATGTCGCTTTCTATTTATTGTTTTCATATTAATACAAGACTTTCGGGAATACATCTGTGACATTCAATAATACATATCTGACTATCAACAATACATCTGTGACATTCAACAATAAATCTCTGACTATCAATAATACATCTGTGACTTTCCACAATACATCTTAAACTTTCTACAACACATCTGTGACTTTCAACAATGCTCGCATCTGGGATGTAGAGATTTGTGTTTCCTGCAAGAATCGTTATTGTAACTGAATATTGCTGTCGTTATCTATATCACTTTCTATTTATACTTTTCATATTAATACAAGACTTTCGACAATACATCTGTGACATTCAACTATACATCTCTGACTATCAACAATACCTCTGTGACATTCAACAATACATCTCTGACTATCAACAATACATCTGTAACATTAAACAATACATTTGTGACATTCAACAATACATCTCTGACTATCAACAATACATCTGTGACTTTCCACGATGCATCTTAAACTTTCCACAACACATCTGTGACTTTCAACAATACGTCGCACATTGTAAAGGCCCTCACGATCATACAATCAGACATTGTGTGAATTGAATTCAATAATTACCTGGGTAATGGCACCGGCGGCAGTGTGGGGTATCCACCGAACATGGCTGATGATGGACGTGTAGCCATTTGTGCTCCATCGGGCTATATGAAAAACAAACATTCACTGTTTTAAACTGTCATGTTTCACAATTAAACATAACATATCACCAAAGAGTAAAGTAACTATTATAGAGGGAAAGAGTGACAACTCTGTGGTTAAATTTGCATGTATGGTATGTGCTGCCACCTTGAGTTTGGTGGGTGAACTAAAGTTCTGAATTACACACACTTACCAATGATATGCGTGTGTGTATTCATACCTATACGTATGTGTGTGTGAGTTTTATAGGTATGCACGCATACTTCGGTACTATAGCTGTTCAATACAATAAAATGACCAATGAAAAACAAAGAAATATATATTATGAACTAAAGTCAAAACAAATACTTCATCATCATCATCATCAGCCTATAATGTTCCCACTGCTGGGACACGGCCTCCTCTCAATGAGAGGGGATGGGCTATAATCTACCACGCGGGCCCAGTGCGGATTGATAGATGTCACACGTTTTCGATTTTTTGGTTCTAGGACATGCCGGCTTCCTCACGATGTTTTCCTTCACCGTTTTTGAGAGCAACGGTGATGAAATAAATTACACAAAGTAATGCGCCTGTCTGGGTTCGAACCCACGACTTACTGTTCGTAAGTCGGGGCCGCCACAATTTTTTTTTTTTTTTCGATGCCTTCTAATGGCGGCTGGCGCCTGAAGTAAGTCACGTGCCGTTAAGGGAAGATGACTACGGAACTAAAGAAATATATTTATCTCTCTCTAACAACAAAAATTCCGTAGATGACGTTTAATTTTCTTTCCCTTTCTTCGTGCGTCTAAGTATTTATCTAGCTACCGACAGTATTTACGCTGTTTTCGACAGCCGTGATGTTCATGCATGACGCGTCTATTTATAATACGTCATTGGGCCCAATGGGGACTATAACATTTGTTTGACAGACAAGACAAGATGGCTGCCAAGTTTGGTTATCACACCGAACTCTAGATGTCGCTGTCGTCTATGTAAATTGATGACAGTGCTAAGTGTGCCCCTCCTGCATGTCACTTACGGGGTATCGTCCCTAATTGTTACTGTTGGTGATACTGTGAGTGTATTTTGCCGTGAATTAGGGTCAGCGCAAACAGAGAGGAATAATCTTGCTGCTCAATAATCAAGCTGTTTAGCTAAATCGTGCATTCAAAACATAAACGGCCGTTTTTGTTACAAATGCACGATTTAGCTAAACAGCTATATTTCAAGTGTTGATAAGGTGTTATAAAATTACGTTATTGCCTTTTCTACAGTAATAATAGACCACATTTTGTATTTTTGATTCTATTTACGAGTTATGACATTTTTTCGATTGGCGGCGCTAGTGGCCTGTAAGAGGGCTCTTAAAAAGTAAAAATAATCAACTAAATTATTTTAATAAAAAACAATCTTCTGAATCAACTAATTGGTAATTCATGATGTCGCGTTTGGTAGACCTCAAAAAAAGTACGCGTTACGACGTCGCGTCGCGTCGTATTCGTCGCTCACGTAGGCCACCCCGTAAATGTGACACTAGATGGCGTTGCATTTTTTGTTAAAAGTACAAAAACATCACTTTATTGATATTTGCTACTGCAAGCAAGCCGCACTGCTGGTTAGTTGTTGCTTGCCTACTTGCTGCTTGCTTGCTTGTTAATGCTTGCTTGCTCGTTATTGCTTGCTTGCTTTTGCCGGCTAATAATGAACGCTTTTTCTTTCTTTTTTTTACTTTTGAGAATTATTTGGACTCACCGCATAATGACTAGCTTGTGCCATGGCTTCAGCTATCTGGGCCCACCGCATCCGTTCTTCCAGCGTCACCTGCAAATCAAACATTAAAATAAGTAGTAGTAGAATGATAGCTTAGTAGTTTTATCGTCGGACTGCCAAGTCAAAGGTCTCGAGTTCGAACCCAAGACACACATCTCTGATATTTCGGATTCATGCGCGTATTGTATAATTATCACTTGCTTCGGGTGAAGGAAAAAGTCGTTACGAAACCAAGTTACTGAAACTTATAGTTCCAAACCATGTAAAAAAATAAATACCAAGACAATGACACAGGGTTATTTAAACATTGCAAGGTATTACCTATACTTGCGCGCGCTGAGTATCTGTTCCTCATAGAACATTATATAAACTGTGATATTTGACGGCCCGAATGGCGCAGCGGTAGTGAGGCTGCCTTACGTTCTTAGGATCCCGGGTTCGAATCCCGGTAGGAGCAAATGTTTGTGTGATGAGCATGGACATTTGTTTCTGAGTCATGGATGTTTATATGTATGATAAGTATGTATTTACAAACAAAAAGTATATATGTAATATATCAACTGTCTGGTGACCACGACACAAGCCTTGCTTAGTGTGGCACTAGATGGCGCTGTGTGTAATGTTCAGCGATATTTGTTTATTTTATATTCAAGTTCCAGTTAAATATGACGTGAATACACGACGAGCCAAATCCAAATCACTTCAAGTGCCACGCAAAAATAACTTTATGGACTTTACCGCTTCTTTTGCAATACTACACTACTTTCTTTGTCTACAGGAAGGTATTTACCTACCTGTAGGCATCAGAGACTCATTAAATAGTAGAAACAAAAACAAGTAAGCGCAAAGCATATTACATCGATTCGATTATGATCCAGTCTCAGGCCATGGCATGCTAAGACAGACCCAGAGGTCTAATTGTGTGCTTTATCTAAGTGTGCGAAATGTAATTTATAAATAAAATAGTTGACCCACGCAACTTCGTCTGCTTCAAAAGTACTACCTAAGCTACTACTACCTACCTACTAATACCTACCTACCTACCACTACCTACCTACTAATACCTACCTACCTACTACTACCTACCTACTACTTTTTACCGTTTAAACCTTCCCAGGACTTCCACAAATCATTCAAAACCAAAATGAGCCAAATCGGTCCAGCCGTTCTCGAGTTTTAGTGAGACTAACGAACAGCAATTGATTTTTATATACAGATAAAAAAAATGTAAAGCTAAGTCAGAGACCCATGGGCGAATTTAAAAATCTGACATTTGTATGATTAGTAGAATATTTGAACGCAATATTCGCACACTTCAGGACAAAGGATTTTTCAAACCACTTATACCAATTAGTTACCGGTAATTCTTAATTAGGATAAAGGGTAATTACCTGGTAAGGCGGTTGTCCGACAGGCGGCGTCTTGATAGTGTTGGCGGCCATGTAGTTGAAGATCGGTGAGCCCATACCTGCCGCCTTCTGCTCGCGGGACCACTTGCGGCTGGGGAGGGGGATACACGTACAATACATGCCAAAAGAACATATACGGGGAAATTGTTAGCCCCCTTCTGGGGCACTAGGTTTAAGCTCAAGTGTGTGTGCCCGGGTCCCAGAGGGCGGGAAATACAACTTTTTTTTTTTAACGTAACTTTTGAATGTCGTCTTTAAATGTCATTTTTAAATATCATTTTAAAAGTCATTTTATCATTTGAAATGTCATTTTTAAATGTCATTTTAAATGTCATTTTTAAAAGTCAGTTTGAATTGTTACTTTAAAAAGTCATTTTAAGATTAATTTTTAAATATAATTTTAAAAATTAATCAAAAATCTGGCAACACTGACGACTGGTTGGGAAAAAAACGACCTCGTAGTAAATTTATTTTAAAATTAATACTTAATATGCAGCCAATGAACCAAGCTTTCTGTTCATCAAACTAAGTAACTCTCCGACTCTCCGCAAAAATTATTACTGGGAAATAACTTTATTGGTAGTGAAATACAGTCAAACTCAATCTGTCATTCGACAATATCGCCACTGAGTGTTTGTTGGAAGTCGTCAAGAAAAAATAAATAGCGAGCTAATAGTTTTGTGTCTCAAAAGCAAGTCACAGCCAAGAGCGAAGCACACTGCGGCGCGGTTTGCGGGGCTACAAGCACAATGTCAGCGTGATAGGCGCGGCCGGCGGCGCGCAGCGACACCGGCGCGCGGCGGCGGCGCCCCAGGCCGCCTGCGTGACGTTGCTGTCATAGTGTAATATGTCGTGCTTGACTTTTTACTTGTGTTTTTGTTTGGTTTTTTATTAATATTATGTTCTATTTACTAAGTTATCTCGTAAGTTGTATTTAAATATTGTTTTCTATGTCCAACAATGACTGTAGTGACGCCGAACGAAGTGCCAGTCAACCTTCCACATCGCTGGATGTCCTAGTAAGATGCCCACACTGTTCCCAAGCACGCTTTTTTAAGGGTGAAAGAGGCTTGAAGGTACATTTGGGGAGAAAACATAAGCCCCTCAATGTACCTTCTACATGCCCCACAATACCTTCTCCCCTTACTCCTGATCCACCCATTCTACCCTTTTGGAAATATCTTTCAAAATTAAAAGCTTCAACTCCGGTTTTAAAGAGAGTTCCTCGAGGCGTTGTGTCCGCCTCGCCGCCCGAGAGAACTCTCAAAGTGCTTGGGAGCAATTACTTACCTTCCCTTTTAGAATTCTACATGTGCAAAAAGATTTGGCAAATAAGAAAACCTTGACAACTCAAATTAAAGACAACTGTAACATTTCGGCCCAAAGTTTTGACCCAAAATTTACAGCACATCTTCCCCAAAGAGGTTTACTGCATCATGTAGAATCTAAATTAGGTGAGGGTGATATCAGTGGTGCAGCTAGGATCATCTTTAGCAGCGATGTGGTTGCGCCGTACTCTCAAGAGACCCTTAGAGCTCTGGAGAGCAAACATCCCGCCCCGGCTGATGACCTCACCTTCCCTGACCCCCCCTTTCCGGAAACTAACACACTCCACATTACAGCTCAGCAAGAATGTGCGGCCGTCTGTTCCTTCCGGAGTGGCTCCGCTGGCGGCCTCGACGGCCTGACTCCTCAACATTTGAAGGACCTTATTTGTTCAGGCGCCGGGGAAGCTGGTGAGTCCCTTTTGAAGGAGCTGACGGCCCTCATCAATCTCATGCTCTCCGGCAGTGTGAACGATGCCGTCATCGATATTCTTTACGGGGCCAATCTTTGTGCCCTACGTAAGAAGGATGGCGGCATTCGTCCCATTGCCGTAGGGTCAACTTACCGTCGTATCGCATCCAAAATTTGCTGCGCCTTTTACAGTGAAGAACTGGCCAGCAAATTCCAGCCCCTACAGCTTGGATTCGGGTCCAAAGGGGGCTGTGAGGCTGCGGTACACGAGTCTGTCTACTTACTTGCATAGTGATAAGGGTGAGGTCATCCTTAAGGTTGACATTAAAAATGCTTTTAATTCCGTAAACAGGGACACCTTGTTGGCAGAGGCTCAAAAAGAAATACCCACAATTTACAGTTTTCTTTACCAATGCTCTCTAAATTACTCTATAAGGACAATCTTTTGGAATCAGCCGTTGGATGCCAACAGGGTGACCCTCTTGGGCCAGTTATTTTTAGTCTAGCAATAAATCCAATTATTCGACAGCTAAATTCTAAATTCAACGTATGGTACCTAGATGATGGAACTCTGGGAGGTGATGTGGACACAGTCTTAAATGATTTAACTTTTTTTAAAGAAAAATTTTGTTCCATTGGCCTAGACCTTAACCTTTCGAAGTGCGAAATTTACCTTCCAGAAACCACTGACAGACAGACTACCATTTCTAAATTTAACTCTTTGGCACCAAATATCAAAATTACCGAAAAAAAATCTCTTCACCTCCTAGGGTCACCAATATTTGACGAATCTTTTCCGTCTTTCATTGAAGAAAAAATCCAAAATTTTAATGATGTTTCGGAGAGACTTTTCAAAATTAACATTCATTCAGCCTTCACTCTTATTCGATACTGTTGTTTTGGACCAAAATTCACGTATAGCCTTCGCTCTTCTCATCTTTGGAAGCATCCACAGCTTTTAGAAAAAGTCGACCAAATTATTAGGAACACACTTACTTCAGTACTTAATGTGGCCCTGGACGACCGAGCTTGGCAGCAAGCCGCACTTCCCATTCGCTTGGGTGGTCTCGGCGTCCGCAAAATTTCAAGTATAAGTTTACCAGCCTTCCTCTCCTCGGTCTACGGTACCGAGAAATTAACCAGGGATATTTTATCTTTTTCACTGGTTGATGTTCAGGTGCCGTATCTGACTGATGCGTTGAACGCTTGGAAAATGGCTGGTCCCAATACGGATTTGCCCATCAACCTGTCCTCCCAGAGTCAGTGGGACGTGCCGCTCTGCAGTATTGTACGTAATACCCTATTACATACGTCAATCAATACTGTGGAGCGTGCCCGTCTGTTGGCTGTGGGGGAATGGGAGTCGGGCTTGTGGCTTCAGGCACTTCCGTCATTCACCATTGGCACTATGATGGATGACGCATCGTTCCGGGTCGCTACGAGTCTACGCTTAGGCGCACCTTGTGTTGCTTCGCATCGTTGTCACTGCGGTGTAGCTGTCGACAGCCTCGGACATCATGGCCTGTCCTGCTACAGGAGCGCAGGTCGCATTGCACGGCACGCCAGCATCAACGACATTATCCGTCGGGCTCTTGCCAGCGCCGGCGTATCAGCGGTTTTAGAACCAAACGGCTTGGTCCGTGACGATGGCAAGAGACCGGACGGCATGACGTTGGTGCCTTGGAGCGTTGGCAGGCCTTTGGTGTGGGACGCAACTTGTGTCGACACCCTTGCGCCTTGCCACGTTGCAAGCACGGCAGGCTGTGCAGGCGCTGCTGCTGCAGCTGCTGAGATCCTCAAACGGCGCAAATACTGTAACCTTATTGGTAACTACAGCTTTGAGCCGTTTGGGGTCGAAACGCTCGGGTCATGGGGTCCGAGTGCGCGTCTCCTTTTTAAGGAAATCTGCCGCCGACTGATCGACACTTCGCGCGACCAGAGGGCTGGCTACTTCTTTGGCCAAAGAATTAGCATTGCCATTCAACGTGGCAATGCTGCCAGTCTTCTGGGCACGTTTCCCGATGACAGCGATGCGGAGGAGTATTTTGACGCCTAAGTGTCCTATTGACATTGTTGTATATATATTGTGTAAGTACTAGTTTTATGTTTAGTTTTATTTTTGTAATTATATGTAGTTTTAGATGTAGTATGTTTAATTATGCTAATAAATTATTACTTAGTACAATTCATTTCTAAATTTATTTTTTAAATGAAATTTGATAATGTAACATCGTACCACTAACAATATTTTGGACCAAATAATTGTTTGAATTAAGAAGCTTTTATTTTATTTTAATTTAGCATTGGTATTTGGTTCTTCTTTTTAACCAGCCAAAAATAAAATAAAATAAGGATCAGTTTCCAGAGACACCTAGTCGAGATCCCAGCGTGCCTTGGGGAGCACGTCAAATATAATTTAACACATAGGATACGTTTTATCCCGGTAGTATGATCCTGTGGGACAATTATCAAAGTCCACGCGGTCGAAGCTGTGAGCTTAGGTCATGTTCTAAATTAGACCTTACCTCCAAGACATAAGAGCGGCTAAAGTGATGGCTATGACCAGCGCAGCCAGTAGGGAAGCCCCCACTGCTACGCCCACCACCTCACCGTCCACCTCGCACGTTGAGCCGTAGTAGCCTGATGAACAGCTGGGGAGACAAGCTAGCAGATGCTGAGCTATAATAGACCTTACCTCCAAGACATAAGGGCTGCTAGAGTGATGGCTGTGGCCAGCGCAGCCAGTAGGGAAGCCCCCACAGCTACGCCCACCACCTCACCGTCCACCTCGCACGTTGAGCCGTAGTAGCCTGATGAACAGCTGGGGAGACAAGCTAGCAGATGCTGAGCTATAATAGACCTTACCTCCAAGACATAAGAGCGGCTAGAGTGATGGCTATGACCAGCGCAGCCAGTAGGGAAGCCCCCACAGCTACGCCCACCACCTCACCGTCCACCTCGCACGTTGAGCCGTAGTAGCCTGATGAACAGCTGGGGAAAGAAAAAAACAAGCATTCATTGATGATGCCTCCTAGGTCGCCACATGTCCCGGTACCATGCGACTCGCATCCAACAGATTCCCGCAACCTTCACCAGGTCATCGGTCCACCTAGTGGAGGGTTTCCATCACAACGTCTTATTTATTTATTAATATTTATTTAACTTTTCGGTCCCATCGGCCATCTGTTCTGCGAGCAATGTGCCCTGCCCACTGACACTTAAGTTTGGTAATTCTTCGGGCTACGTCGGTGACCTTGGTTTTCTTGCGGGTTTCTTTATTTCTGATTCGATCACACAGCATAGCCGCCTCACCCTTTGGATTTTGGATTGGATTTTCATTGATTTTTAAAAGGTGTTTAGCTGGTTAGACTGGAAGCCAACCCCAACATACAGGCTGTAAACAACCTCATCACGAAGCCGTCAGCCAAGTATTCTGTACATCACTATGTAACTTTATGCAACAAGTAACATTACATTCAAAATTTAAAAACCCCCCACACATTAGGGTCATAATTTTATGGTATTTCTTTATGGAACGAAGTTCCTTAACGCGGCTTACGGATGTTTCATTTGATACCCATATTGAGGAAGTTGTGAAAAATAACTGATTTTGTGGTGGCGGCCATCTTGGATTTGAAATGTATTATAGCGTACAGTATTTTATTAGTGAAGCCCTTTCATTTGATACACATATTCAGGGAGTTGTTGAATAAATGTAATCCGCCATTTTGGCATGGGCTGATTTTATAAAACATAGCTAAAAACGCTCCCGACTAATTCACCTTTCAAACGAAAAACATAATCAAAATCGGTTCATCGGTTCGGTTGCTACAATACCACAGACACCCACACACTCAGACACGTCAAACTTATACCACCCCGTCGTTTTTGCGTCGGGGGTTAAAAACTTGTATTTAAAAAAAACTTATCAAAAAGTTGGAAGTTTGACCCCCAATATCTCCGTAACTAGAAGGTTCCCAGGTATGGTGTAGAACAAAAAAAATATCGCAATAACGGGGAGAACTAGTGCCGTTCGGCTTCGTTATGAGATTTTAAAACCTTTCAGTTGGGGAAAGGCAGTCAGAAGATATTTCACATACCTGCAGTAAGGCTGCCCGTTCGCGTACTTGCAGGCGCCTCTGTCGTTGCAGTGGGATGATGCACAGGATTTGCACTCTCTGCCAGACTTCAGGGGTGAGGTAGACGCGTCCAGAGTCGTGTCCGGGCACTGACATCTACAAAAATAAATAATAGTAGATTATATAAATAAATAAATATCGCTAGACATTACACACAGCGCTATCTAGTGCCACACTAAGCAAGGCTTGTATCGTGGTCATCAGACAGTTGATATCCTACAAGGATACTTTTTGTTTGTAAATACATACTTATTATACATATAAACATCCATGACTCGGAAACAAATGTCCGTGCTCATCACACAAACATTTGCTCCTACCGGGATTCGAACTCGGGACCCGAAGAACAAAGCAGCAAAGGCAATTCAGGTCGTCAACACAACATATAACAAGCGTTAAAAAAGAATTTATTTCGAGGGACTAACTTGAATCCCGAGACAAGCGAAGGATTCTAGAGTAGAATCCCGAGCGCAGCAAGGGATTCTATAGTAGAATCCTGAGCGGAACGAGAGATACAAGAACCGAGATGATTTTTTTATACGTTCTATACTCTACTTTTTACGATTGACTGCGAGAAAATAAATAGAAGTAAAGTTAGTTTTTTTTCTTGGTTTAATAATAACAGCCAAATTGGGTCGGTCCTCAAGGTTCAGCCACCAACGTCGGTCTGTGTATTTTAAAAATTGTTGTGACTTTGTAAAACAATGATGGCAATGACGCAGACGGGGGAACAAATGCGTTCAGGATTAAAATATGACATGTTTAACTAACCTGAATCCTCCCCAAGTATTGGTGCACGATGCCAGCTGGTGACAGTCGTTCAGATCCGGAGACGAGCACTCATCCACATCTGTAAGATAAACAACATTAATTAGAAAATAACAGTCACAACACACACACACAACACACACTCACACCCACACACACACAACACACACACACACCACACATATTATAAAGAAACAGGAGATAGATTAGGTGTCGAACCATCAGTTTAAATCGCTATTCGAGGTACGGGGGTGTCATACAGTATGATTGCACGCTAATAATACCTAGTTAGTATCTCCCTCTATGACCGAGTGAAAAATACCGAAATACGAAGACGAGCGAGACTCACGGACATAGCGGAAGTGATAGCAAAAAGAAAGTGGAAGTATTTGCCGTAGACTGAATTGAAGATTGGGGAAGACAATGCTGGAGTGGAAATCGCTCGGACGAGACGAGAGGAGAGGAATGCAGGAAGACAATCGACTCGGTAGACATCTCATTAAGTGCCCGGAAGAAACTGGATAAAAGTGGAGAGATTTGGAAGAGAGCTACACTCAGCATTGGTTGGACAAGGATTGAAGAAGAAGACGAAGAGGAATACCTATTCCTCGAGGGCGAATCGGAATGAGTGACACCAACGTTTTTCGTTATCAACATTTCTAATGAAGAGGTTACTTGAGAAAATACAATGTTTATTTTACCTATCATTCAAGAAAAGGCTGAGATAAAACGTTAAAGTACGGCCTCCGCGGCAAAATCCAAGTTTGGACAAATAATGTAAACCTCTCTACAAATTAAATAACGTAAACATTCGTAGCGTTAAAATAATTAAAAACAACAAAACTATTTATTCGTCAATACTCCGCATCACCCGCAATCGGACATGAAGGAACGCCTTCCTTGTTGCCGCTCTTGCTTTACGGACACTTGTTCTGTTTTCCACGACAGTCGACAATTATTTGAAAGATTTTATGTCACCAAAAAACGAAAATGTTATCCTACTAATATTGAAACGATAAAATGCGAAAGTTTGTAAGTATGTATGTATGTATGGATGTTGTTACTCTTTCACGCAAAAACTATTGAATGGATTTGAATAAAATTTAGCTCATGGAGGCAGTACGCTGTATCACTCCAAGGAGCTGCTTCTGTATGTCTGTGCCTACTTGCGTACTGTTGCTATAGATATAGACTCACCGTGTAGAGGCAGTACGCTGCCGGCCGGCGTGTCGACGAAGAGCGCGGAGGCTCCGACGTTGTTGGAGCGGCGGCGGATCACTCCGAGGAGGTGCTTCTGTATGTCTGTGCCTACTTGCGTACTGTTGCTATAGATATAGACTCACCGTGTAGAGGCAGTACGCTGCCGGCCGGCGTGTCGACGAAGAGCGCGGAGGCTCCGACGTTGTTGGAGCGGCGGCGGATCACTCCGAGGAGGTGCTTCTGTATGTCTGTGCCTACTTGCGTACTGTTGCTATAGATATAGACTCACCATGTAGAGGCAGTACGCTGCCGGCCGGCGTGTCGACGAAGAGCGCGGAGGCTCCGACGTTGTTGGAGCGGCGGCGGATCACTCCGAGGAGGTGCTTCTGTATGTCTGTGCCTACTTGCGTACTGTTGCTATAGATATAGGCTCACCGTGTAGAGGCAGTACGCTGCCGGCCGGCGTGTCGACGAAGAGCGCGGAGGCTCCGACGTTGTTGGAGCGGCGGCGGATCACTCCGAGGAGGTGCTTCTGTATGTCTGTGCCTACTTGCGTACTGTTGCTATAGATATAGACTCACCGTGTAGAGGCAGTACGCTGCCGGCCGGCGTGTCGACGAAGAGCGCGGAGGCTCCGACGTTGTTGGAGCGGCGGCGGATCACTCCGAGGAGGTGCTTCTGTATGTCTGTGCCTACTTGCGTACTGTTGCTATAGATATAGACTCACCATGTAGAGGCAGTACGCTGCCGGCCGGCGTGTCGACGAAAAGCGCGGAGGCTCCGACGTTGTTGGAGCGGCGGCGGATCACTCCGAGGAGGTGCTTCTGTATGTCTGTGCCTACTTGCGTACTGTTGCTATAGATATAGACTCACCGTGTAGAGGCAGTACGCTGCCGGCCGGCGTGTCGACGAAGAGCGCGGAGGCTCCGACGTTGTTGGAGCGGCGGCGGATCACTCCGAGGAGGTGCTTCTGTATGTCTGTGCCTACTTGCGTACTGTTGCTATAGATATAGACTCACCGTGTAGAGGCAGTACGCTGCCGGCCGGCGTGTCGACGAAGAGCGCGGAGGCTCCGACGTTGTTGGAGCGGCGGCGGATCACTCCGAGGAGGTGCTTCTGTATGTCTGTGCCTACTTGCGTACTGTTGCTATAGATATAGACTCACCGTGTAGAGGCAGTACGCTGCCGGCCGGCGTGTCGACGAAGAGCGCGGAGGCTCCGACGTTGTTGGAGCGGCGGCGGATCACTCCGAGGAGGTGCTTCTGTATGTCTGTGCCTACTTGCGTACTGTTGCTATAGATATAGACTCACCGTGTAGAGGCAGTACGCTGCCGGCCGGCGTGTCGACGAAGAGCGCGGAGGCTCCGACGTTGTTGGAGCGGCGGCGGATCACTCCGAGGAGGTGCTTCTGTATGTCTGTGCCTACTTGCGTACTGTTGCTATAGATATAGACTCACCATGTAGAGGCAGTACGCTGCCGGCCGGCGTGTCGACGAAGAGCGCGGAGGCTCCGACGTTGTTGGAGCGGCGGCGGATCACTCCGAGGAGGTGCTTCTGTATGTCTGTGCCTACTTGCGTACTGTTGCTATAGATATAGGCTCACCGTGTAGAGGCAGTACGCTGCCGGCCGGCGTGTCGACGAAGAGCGCGGAGGCTCCGACGTTGTTGGAGCGGCGGCGGATCACTCCGAGGAGGTGCTTCTGTATGTCTGTGCCTACTTGCGTACTGTTGCTATAGATATAGACTCACCGTGTAGAGGCAGTACGCTGCCGGCCGACGTGTCGACGAAGAGCGCGGAGGCTCCGACGTTGTTGGAGCGGCGGCGGATCACTCCGAGGAGGTGCTTCTGTATGTCTGTGCCTACTTGCGTACTGTTGCTATAGATATAGACTCACCATGTAGAGGCAGTACGCTGCCGGCCGGCGTGTCGACGAAGAGCGCGGAGGCTCCGACGTTGTTGGAGCGGCGGCGGATCACTCCGAGGAGGTGCTTCTGTATGTCTGTGCCTACTTGCGTACTGTTGCTATAGATATAGACTCACCGTGTAGAGGCAGTACGCTGCCGGCCGGCGTGTCGACGAAGAGCGCGGAGGCTCCGACGTTGTTGGAGCGGCGGCGGATCACTCCGAGGAGGTGCTTCTGTATGTCTGTGCCTACTTGCGTACTGTTGCTATAGATATAGACTCACCGTGTAGAGGCAGTACGCTGCCGGCCGGCGTGTCGACGAAGAGCGCGGAGGCTCCGACGTTGTTGGAGCGGCGGCGGATCACTCCGAGGAGGTGCTTCTGTATGTCTGTGCCTACTTGCGTACTGTTGCTATAGATATAGACTCACCGTGTAGAGGCAGTACGCTGCCGGCCGGCGTGTCGACGAAGAGCGCGGAGGCTCCGACGTTGTTGGAGCGGCGGCGGATCACTCCGAGGAGGTGCTTCTGTATGTCTGTGCCTACTTGCGTACTGTTGCTATAGATATAGACTCACCGTGTAGAGGCAGTACGCTGCCGGCCGGCGTGTCGACGAAGAGCGCGGAGGCTCCGACGTTGTTGGAGCGGCGGCGGATCACTCCGAGGAGGTGCTTCTGTATGTCTGTGCCTACTTGCGTACTGTTGCTATAGATATAGACTCACCGTGTAGAGGCAGTACGCTGCCGGCCGGCGTGTCGACGAAGAGCGCGGAGGCTCCGACGTTGTTGGAGCGGCGGCGGATCACTCCGAGGAGGTGCTTCTGTATGTCTGTGCCTACTTGCGTACTGTTGCTATAGATATAGACTCACCGTGTAGAGGCAGTACGCTGCCGGCCGGCGTGTCGACGAAGAGCGCGGAGGCTCCGACGTTGTTGGAGCGGCGGCGGATCACTCCGAGGAGGTGCTTCTGTATGTCTGTGCCTACTTGCGGACGGAGCGTCTCCGCTGTCTCCAGCATCTGGGGACGAATAGAGATGATGCTGTTAGTAGCTATTGCAAGATTTATACAACTACATCATAGTACATTATTATTGGAGGAGCTCGTGGCTAAATTATAACAGCCGCTCGGGTCGATCTTTAGGTTAAGCCGTGCTTGTCTGGATTGGTCTATGGATGGGTGACCACCCTTACAAGCTGAGTTTCCTCCGTGTGTTGGAAAGCACGTTAGGTTGTTCATTTGTAGATCATTAGCAGGTAGTCAGAGGCCCAAAAAGTCTGACAACCAGTCTTACCAACGGGTATCGTATTACCCAGAACTAAGTTGTGGAGGTCAGATAGGCAGTCGGTCTATATAAAATACTGGTATTCAGCTGCATCTGGTTAGACTGGAAGCCTACTCCAACATTGTCGCAGCTTGCAGGTTCCCTTAGTAGATACGAGTACTTTGTACAACGATACTTTACTGCTATCTATGAATGAAGGCCATTATATGACTGGTCATTGATTACCTCACTATAAACGTTGGATGGTTAGCAGTCAGCAAGGCAAATACTCCTATTCCTTCACTGTCCACGCCGTCCGGTTGTGGAATTCACTTCCACCTGACATTAGAGACTGCCAAACGGTTGCAGTTTTTAAGAGAAGAGTGAAAGAGCATTACCTATCCATATCGTCATTATTGCATAAGTATTTATTATTTGTTATTTCATTGTTTTTATAGTAAGCAAGTAAGTGAGTAGAAGGTTTGCATAGTTAGTATAGTATATTTATAGTATGTATGAGTATGTATTCTTATATTGTATATGTCGCCGCAGGAGTCTCTATCTGCTAAGATTTAATCTAATTCCATTGTAATATTGATGAACCTGCCATCTCTGCTTTGGCAGTTGGCATTAACAATTATTTACAAAAATCATTATTCGATTGACAGAAGGGTTAAGCGCCATCTATTGGCATTTGTATTAACTAAGACTTAAATAGATCTTCGAGTGACAATTTAAGAGATTAATTAAACAAGTTTAGCTAGAACTACAGTTAAAATTAAGATAGCTAATATTTTATAACTATTGGGATTTTACCAATTTGTCATAGCTCGTTCGTGGACTACGGTTTCTTTGATTGTATGGCAACACTCCACATGTGGTGGATGTCGCCATACAAACGCGCTAAGTACAATTTTAATGGTCAATAAGTCAATTTATAATTCTAAACTATAACTAAATCAGTTTTACTGAAACTAGCTACAAACCAAAATAAGTAACAAGATTATTTACAAAGCAATTTTGGGAACGCGAGAAGTCACTGTTCGTTCCCTTATGTTTTGATCACAAGACGAGGAAGTTCGACGGAAATAAAAATCCAGCGTAGGAGTAAGAATCGGATCTTGTAATCTTGAAACTTTTGTAATAATATACATAAATCAGAGTTGTAAGTTGTAACGGCTGTGTGTGAAAAAACTAAGTAGTATACAGGCTATATAATCTGGTGTTGCCAGCGTTTATGGTTGCGTTCAGAAACGCCACACCACCCCCCCACGGAGAAGGATGAACCGGTTATTCGAAATCGGAGAGATCCTTAAACTTAACTCGTCTACCGGAACGAGTGGTATACGGCAGTTTTGGGGCAGTTGGATTGGTGTCCCTGGATTTTGCAGGTTCTAAAGGTTTCATAGGGAGGTCAACAGTCGTGTGTGTCGTAGGTTCTGAGGGCTTCTTAGGGTACCCATTTGCGGTAGGTATCGTGTGATCTACGTGTGCCGGTTTTACTCGATCTACACTAACGGTCACGGTTTTTTGGTTGATTTCCAGTGTAATGGTTTTCCCATCACTGGCACGATCCACTATTCGGTACGGGCCGGTATATGGTGGCTGTAATGGTCGTCTAACAGAATTATCTCTAAGGAATACATGCGTTGTTGAGGAAAGATCTTTAAATATAAATATAGATGGTTGTGTATGCCGAGATGCCGGGATGGGTCGCACAGTCGACATTTTGCGTCGGAGTTGCACGACGAAATCTGCTGGGTCACAGAAATTATGTGGCTCATCGGATGCTACCAGCAATTCACCGGGCAAACGAAGAGGTTCCCCGTACACCATTTCAGCAGCTGTGGCTTTCATATCTTCCTTGAAAGCTGACCGCATACCGAGAAGAACAAACGGCAACGCGCGCACCCATGAGTCCTGGTGGCACATGAGGGCAGCTTTTAGCTGGCGATGGATGCGCTCGATCATGCCGTTGGCGCAGGGATGGTAAGCTGTCGTTCTGGTTTTCGTGGTGGCGAATTGTATCATCAGTCGGCGGAACAGGTCGGACTCGAACTGAGTTCCTTGGTCTGTTGTAATGACTGAAGGCACCCCGAAGCGAGCTATCCACTCCCGTGTTAGGGTTTCTGCTACTTCTTCTGCGGTGATCGAACGCATTGGCCATACTTCGGGCCATTTAGTCACTCTATCAATGGCAGTCAAGCAGTACCGATAGTCGTTGCAAGTCGGCAAGGGGCCTATGATGTCTATGTGTACATGTTTGAAACGACCTGGCGGTAGGGCGAAATTGCCAAGTGGGGACGAATTATGGCGCGATACCTTAGTGCGCTGACATGCTATGCATTGTCGAGCCCACTGTTTGCAGTCCTTGTTGATTGACGGCCATACATAACGTTCAGTCACGAGACGGGTAGTGGCTCGTGCACCAGGGTGACTTAAGTTATGAAGTTTGTCGAATGTTGCTTTACGGAAGGAAGGGGTCAAGTATGGGCGAGCCTTGCCGGTCGACTTATCACAGGTGATGAGAATGTCAGTTCCGGGAATGTTGACCTTTATAAGCTGCAGGCTAGAGCCTTGCTGGCATAAATTGGCTAACTCCTGGTCTACCTCTTGTGATTTTGCAAGCATTTGCCAATCCTGGTCAAGAGCGATCGCGTCAACGCGCGACATCGCGTCTGCGACAACATTATCCTCTCCCTTAATGTACTTAATTTCTGTGGTAAACTGGCTAATAAAGGACAACTGATTCAACTGAGCAGGAGGCAGTTTCTCCCGGCGCTGTATGAAAGCGTAGAGCAGTGGCTTATGGTCTGTAAAAATAGTTACATGCTGAACTTCGAGAATGTGGCGGAAATGCTGCACGCTTTCATATACTGCCAACAACTCGCGGTAATAAGCGGGCCATTGTGTTTGTTGGTCGGTCAGCTTTTTGCTAAAGAAAGCGAGAGGTACCCACTTGCCCTCGATTTCTTGTTGAAGGCAGGACCCGATGTGGACACTGGAAGCATCGGTAAACAGTCCAAGAGGGACACCGTGTACCGGATGATGCAGTAGTGTTGCGGTCGCTAAGCTCTTTTTGCACGCTTCTAGTTGTTTGAGCAGTTCAGGTGACCATATAAATGGCTTCGCACCTTTACCTTTGGTGGCGATAACCGCTTTTATTAGAGGAGCCTGGAACAACGCAGCCTTAGGAAGGAATCGACGATAATAATTTAGCATGCCGAGAAATCGACGCACACCCTGGACAGTTTTAGGGGGTGGAAATTCGAGAATGGTTTGAACCCGATCCTGTGGAGGTTGAGTGCCTTCGGGACTAATGTGATAACCTAGGAATGTTACCTCACGTGCACCAAATACACACTTGGAAGGATTTATCACAACTCCATAGTCCCGTAAGCGTCTGAAGAGGATTCGCAGATGCTCGCAATGCAGAGCCACATCTGTGGAATGGACGAGGATATCGTCCACATATGGAAAACAGAAATCAAGACCCCGCGTAACCTCGTCAATAAACCGCTGGAACGTCTGGCCGGCGTTGCGAAGGCCGAAGGTCATGAAGGGGAACTCGAAGAGGCCAAACGGGGTAATGATGGCAGTCTTTGGGATATCATCTTCTGATACCGGAATCTGATGGTACGCCTTCACAAGGTCAATAGTGCTGAAAATTTTAGCGCCAGTGAGGTTGTGAGCAAAGTCATTTATGTGCCTAACTGGATACCTATCCGGCACAGTTCGGGCGTTAAGCGCGCGATAGTCACCACAAGGACGCCACGTGTTGTCTTTCTTTATTGTCATGTGCAAAGGAGACGACCACGCGCTTTTGGATGGTCGTGCTGTGCCGGATATGACCATTTCCTCAAATTCCTTTTTAGCGGAATTCAATTTTTGAGGTGCTAGGCGACGAGGACGGCAAGATACAGGAGGCCCATCCGTTGTCTTGATGAAGTGTACAGTATCGTGCTTAATAGTCCTAGGGAGACCGGGAGGGTGAGTAATTTCGGGGAACTCTGCTAGCACTTGTGCGACAGCAGAATTCGAAGGGGCTACAGCTTTGACACTGAATTGTTCTGACGTCGCGGTGGAGGCAACGGCAGAAAGGTTAGTGACGCCATCTATTAACCGCTTAGTGCGACAATCTGGAAGTAGGTGATAGTATGCTAAAAAGTCAGAGCCAATAATCGCACTATTAACGTCAGCCACAATGAATGTCCAGGTGAAATTACGACGGAGACGAAAGTTAAGCGTCAATGTTATTGTTCCGAATGTCTGTATGCTGCTACCATTGGCAGCGCAGAGATCATAATCGGTAGGTTTCCTTCGATTAGAGAGCCAACGGTGGGGGTAACAGCAGAGATCCGAACCAGTATCAATTAAAAATTGTCGCTTAGAGACTTGATCAGTTACGAAGAGGCGACGGCTGAGGGGTTGATTGTTTTCGCAATCAGTCGCCGCCGCTACTGACTGTTCCTTGGGTTTTCCGCAAGCCAATTACAGGGTGAGATGCATTTTTTGGCCTTAGTACCGTATTTACGATGGTACCAGCAGCGTTTTTCAGTACGGTCAGGAGTACTGTTGCGCGAGGACTGCCTGCTGCGGGTTCGGGAGCGATCAGATTTCAGAGCGGCAATCTGATTGCCCAGCTCGTCTATCCGCTCCAAGAGACTATTTAGTGTAGGTGTACCTGTAGCAGCGAAAACGTTGACTTGGCTTGGCTGAGCTTCAATGATTTTATCAGCAATGTCAGCTATCCTATCTAGACTGAGATCGGCCTGGGCTGCCAGGATGCCTTGTGCATGCAGAGGCAATCGGCGAACCCAAAGCTGGCGTAAGATGTTGTCATCTGAAAGGGTGGTCCCAGCAATGGACCTAAGATGACGGAGGAACTGGGACGGTTTTCTGTCTCCAAGCTCCTCATCACCTAACAACTGTCTTACACGCTGCTCTTCAGATATAGAAAATCGTTTGATTAATGTTTCTTTGAGTGTCTGATATTTTCCTTCTGCCGGTGGGTTGATAACTATATCCTCAATTTCCCCGGCTACCTTGTGATCGATTTGACTGAGAACATAACTGTATTTGGTGACATCAGTATTTATGCCAGCCAATAGAAATTGGGCTTCGGCTTGTGCAAACCATACAGTTACTCTGTCAGACCAAAATGGTGGCAGCTTTACCGCTACCCTACACATGGCAGCAGCTGTCTCCAGTTTAGACTGAGTACTAACTTGCTCATGCTGTGCACGCAGGGCAATATTTTCAGCCTCAAGCATATTTAAACGTGCTTGCAGTTCATCAGCCATAGTGAGGAAGCTCAAAACTTTAATAAACCATGCAAAAATCCAAAAACCACACAAAACACCAAGCTAGGGGTAGTTATTCTAACCGTGGGTAAGTGGTGAGGGTTGATATAAGTACAATATGAGCATGCGAATGTAAAACAACACAAAACAATAAAGAATGTGCTGATAGCAATAAAATAAACACAAAAATTCTAAAAAAAGATTAAGTACACAGATGCCAATATTAAGACAAACATGCATAGAAATGGTTATAGACGAGTACTCATATCTCGAAATTGGTCTTATGAGTATGTATTATTCATTGCAGTTAAAAAAAAAAAATAGTAATTATAAAGAAAACAGCATGTAACATATTATATCAAAACATTTCCAGCCTAATTTGAGGCAAAATAAAAAAATAAAAATACCTACAAATAAACACAAGAAACACAATGCAAGTAAAACGAAATATTATCGTCTCAATTAGCTTTAAATTTAATAATCTTTATAATAAAAATAAAAAAATAGAGTCCTTGTTTTTGGTAGCTAATACGAGAATGTCCAGCTAATATTTAAACTGTGGTACTTGCGTGGACCGGAACGTCAATTGATGTCATGTCGGCTGTCACTGGAACTGTATTTATGTCGTCGGTTAACGACAGATGGCGTTCGATGCACTCCGTATGATATCGATTTTCCAAGAAACGAGTTTAAACTTGTCGGTATAGATGGATTCACGATGTTTTCAGTTCTTCACAATTTCACTTCACATCACATAGATCACATTGATCGGCGTTTAATTGATTTGCAATGACGTATGACGAACGTACTCGGGAAATAATACGTCTGGGATGCGGGAGTCTCGTGGTTCGCAGGATAGCTCGTATTTCAGGTCGGATGTCTTCAGGGATGTCCGTAGTATGGAGCTTTGGATCTCATGCACGAAAAGTCACAGGAGTTTGCTTCGCGAGATGTAGTTCACTGAAGGTTGCGTGTTCATATCACGTCGGGGTCACCACTTTGGGAACGCGAGAAGTCACTGTTCGTTCCCTTATGTTTTGATCACAAGACGAGGAAGTTCGACGGAAATAAAAATCCAGCGTAGGAGTAAGAATCGGATCTTGTAATCTTGAAACTTTTGTAATAATATACATAAATCAGAGTTGTAAGTTGTAACGGCTGTGTGTGAAAAAACTAAGTAGTATACAGGCTATATAATCTGGTGTTGCCAGCGTTTATGGTTGCGTTCAGAAACGCCACACACAATCTATTAGTGGAAGACTTATTCTTTGTATTAATTTGTCGTGTCTTCCGTTTTGTCGGAAATGGTTTAATAACAAGTGTAAAAAGGAATTGAGCTGGTAATTAAGCTTAAACTTAATAATACCTTTGCATTTGTGAATATTAGTATTGGTTTAATTATTACAATAATTAAGTGTGAAGTATTCTGATATTGTTTGTAAGTTTTAATGACCTTACGATGTAATGAATTACTGTACTGAGTGAGTGAGCAACTTCCGGTCACTCTAAAAAGACGCGTTGAAGACGTAGTGTTTCGTTGAGTAAAACAATTGAATTATTAAGAAAAGAATAATGGCTTTTGAAGTGAACATTACAAGCTTGTGTAAATGAGAAATGTAATATTGGTTGATAAGAGTGTAAGGAGTTTCTTTGTCCGTTCTTCTCCTTATTAACAATATTGGCGAACGGGCTGCTTGACTCAGAATGTTTATTGTGCCTGTACCTAAATGGTTTCTTAGAAATAAACGTTTGGAGTTTGAGTAAAATGTGGTGTGTGATTTCAACTACCCATCTACCTATCTACCAACAATGAAGAATCACATCGCACGGCGATGTGATGGTTAAAGACTGCAAGACATTAAGTATGGCGGCGAATGGCACCAATATTCGAGGACTGCTCCTCTCCAGGGAAATCCTGTCGTGATATATATATTTAATTTGTTTTATGCTGTATGTATTCCATTTTCTCTCCTTCTTTTACACACTATGTCTATATCTCTTTTTTTTAGTATCTCCTTTCGCAGGTATGCTGGAAGAGATTTCTTGAATAAGCATCACCTTTGTACTATTTTCTTTTCCTTTCTTCTTCTCTATCTTTAGTGTGTACATAAATTGATAAATAAATAAATAAAATAAATGGGTATACGGGCGGAGGTTATGATGATGATAAGACTTACCAATATAGTGAGGTTAACATAAACACCGCGGTTATTTTCGTCTCCCTTGTGCACCGAGTTCACGGAACCGCTCACGAAGTCATCCGAGAACGGTGTCATCGAGAACGCTGAGTCGATCTGTAAAAATAATTGTTAAAAATATAACACAGACGTGAAATTTACTCTACTCACCACCTCTAATGTTCCCACTGCTGGAACACGGCCACTTCTCAATAAAAGGGAATGAGCAATAACCCAATGCCCAGTGCGGATTGGGGCCCAGTGTAGATTGGGGCCCAGTGCGGATTGGGGCCCAGTGCGGATTGGGGCCCAGTGCGGATTGGGGCCCAGTGCAGATTGGGGCCCAATGCGGATTGGGTCCCAGTGCGGATTGGGTCCCAGTGCGGATTGGGGCCCAGTACGGATTGTGTCCCAGTACGGATTGGGGCCCAGTGCGGATTGGGCCCCAATCCGTTGTGGATCTTTGACAGTCGTTACAGGTAGTCAGTGTCCCAAAATATCTGACAACCAGTCTCAGCAAGACTACTGCCTAGTCGCCAAAATTTCCAAAATATCTGACAACAAGTCTCACCGAGGGCGGTATCGTATTACCCGGTAAGTTCTGGGTTGTGGAGATCAGATAGGCAGTCGCTCCATGTAAAAATACTGATATTCAGTTGCATCCGGTTAGACTGGAAGCCGACCCCAACATAGTTGGGAAAAGGCTTGGCAGTAGTCGTAATTGCGACCACAATATCAATGAGATTGATAGACATGCCAGCTTAGTATACTTACAGCTCTAACAGCTTCGTAGCTCAGTTGTTGATAAGGATCGGATTCCTTATCAGCCAGTTTTGCGTCCCAAGCCACCTGAAAAGTAAACAACATTCATGAAAAAATCCAAAAAACTAAAGAAAATAGTAGAACACATCGCATCGCCGCTTATTTCATGTTCTAAATCTTGTCTATTACTAATTTAAACTAAACTTTCAAAGTAAAAAAGGTATCATCTGCAAAGAGTAAATAGCAAGTAAATAATATAAATCAAAAATAGGAATGGACCCAGTATGGTACCTTGGGGTACACCTAGCTGAACAGTTAGAACAGAAAACTTCACGCTATGAACAAAATAAAGCCTTTTGTGTTATTTTAAAATAAATGGTTGTAGTAACGATCCAAACGAACTCCATCTCTAAATTATTTACATTCTACCTTGGAACCACGATGAATAATCTATCAAAGGCCTAAGATGTTACCTTTCTCTCATAGAGTCTATCGACCCTCAAGTTGAGGAGTAGGGACACCACTCTTCTGCAGGGATCGCGGTGGATGCGACGAGCGTAGCCTGGACGGCATTGGCAGCTCGAGATACCTAGAAAACACATAAAATTAAAAAATAAATATAAATGTACCCTTGAAAACGAATAGGCATTACGACAATATCAAAATATTGCAAATCTATTAAGTCCGTCAGAGTATTGGAAAATTTAAGGGACACGAATTTTTTGTTTTTGTAAATCAATGAATATTGACAAAGATAAAACGCATCTAAACTCTGGAGTGGGGGTTGGTGACGTCAGAACTCGCTATAAATTGTACCAAAGCGATAATATTGAGAATTTTAATAGCATCGTATCTTCGTCAATTTTGTAAAAAAATGCGGGTCAAATATTTTTTGATAATCTAAGTGACGGACTAATTATTATTTTTTGTTGTTTACTTTTTGCACAGATTAGTTTAATACGTTTATTTTGTTGTTTAATAGTAGAAGTACCAGTGATGTATTAAAAGGCGGTAGATACGGGACTAAGTCACAGCATCTGGTCCTACTAAACTAAGTGATTGCCCGTAGTTGTCATTCGGTTGCGCACGGAACATCGTCGATCACACACTTAAATAATTTTAGCTTTTTTGTAATAAATACGCACCAAAACGACTTTTTGTGCAGATAAACAGTACCTAATTTATTAATACAAGGAATAAAAATAAGACACACGGGATTACTTAGAACTCATAAGTAATAACGCGTAACATATCTTCTTATACACAACATATATTAACATATATTCTTATATACTCTGCACCACCCTTTTTTTTTTTCTTTTTTTTTTTTTTTTTAGGATGGGAAATCATCAAATGACTTCTCCCACTCTGGGCGGAGCTGGAGGGAGTGTCAGACTCTTACTGACTAAAACCCATCCATGTTCCTTCCTCGCCCTTTATGTTCCGGGGCCGCGGTATCTCTTTCGAACAGGCCCACAACCCCGGCAGGCTTCACCCTCCCCTTATGCTGACATCTCTTTGAGGCGCGCGTGGAACACGAACGCGCCGTCGACACGGCCTGTCGTCGTCGTTAGACGGACGGACGGCTAGCTAGCCCATAGCCAACCGTCCACAGGCCCGCATCTACGGTGGCCGGTAGCCACCACGTGGCCCCCGACGCCCGTTGCGTCTCCCGCGGCGGCCGGGAAGAGAGGATCTCTCCCTCTCTCGTTCCGCCACCTCCTTCGCTAGCATGACTGCTTCGCAGAAGGAGGCGACGGCTTCCCATTCCGTCTCGCTCCGGACCATGGATTGAACCAGGGCCGGACGCGAGAGGTCGCCGCCGCCGATCGCCGCCACGAGTACACGGCGGAGCTCCGCCCACGCAGGGCAGACTTCCACCGTGTGCTCCACCGTGTCCTCCGGTCGATCCTCGCAGTGGAGACACCCGGGCGATTCCTCCCGCCCGATTCGGTGCAGGTACCTCCCGAAACATCCGTGTCCGGTGAGGACCTGCGTCAGGCGGAAGGTGAGGACGCCGTGGCGCCTCTCCAGCCACTCCTCAAAGAGGGGACTTACCGCCACTATCGTGGCGTGCCCTACTCTGCACCACCCTAAGGTAGACTGGTAGAAAATGCCCAAGGCATTAAGTCCACCTTTGTACAGTTTTTACTTGTGCATACTTTTAATAAATAAAAGAAATAAATCTTCTTCCTTTTAATATATCAATGAGTAATACTCTCTTTTCTAACGATCTGCAAAACCGTCACTCACCAGCTTCTGTTCTACATTTCTCGTTCTGCGCTTGATCACAAGTGGAGTCATCGCCAACAATGCAAGTGTCGATCCTGAAACAAATCGGTATTACTTACAACGTTACTTAGACTGAAAATAAATTTGGATACGGCCACTTTTACAAAATAGCTAAAGTCAGAATTTCCATTCTAGATCCAAGAAGGAACTGCGATGCTGAAAGGTACTTGATTTCATAATATCAAAAAATACCAAAAAATACCGCCTTCAATCATCATCATCATTCCCTGCCCTTATCCCAATTCATTTGTGATCATCGCAGCATGACCTTCTTCTTCAAAACTTCTCTATTTTTCGTCATTTCATCAGACACTTATTTTCTTGCCATATCATTTTTAACACAATGCATTCATCGTCTCTTTAGTCTTATTCTACTCATATACCCATCCACATTCACACTCAAAACTTTTCTCACGACATTTTCTTCATTCCTCCGCATCACATGCGCATACCACGACAATCGATTACCATAACTCAGTCACCGGCGCCACTTTCAGACTTCTTCTTATGTACTCATTTCTTACTTTCTCCATTTGCCACACATACCCCTTAGCATTCTCTAATACCGCCTTCAATATTGGCTACAATTAAAAGATCGTTGGCAGCACCTAATCAGGGCACAACATTGCAGAGAGGCATTGGGGTATCACACATACATGACCAATTCTCATACAGTTTGTGCCAATACAAGAGACGACGACTCCACGTCAAAGCGTCACTCGGGCAAACATTTTCAATATCCTTGTAAAAACGTGCCACCATCATCATCATTTCAGCCGAAAGACGTAGTACGACCACAGCTGGACATAGGCCTCCTCCAAGTGTCACCACTTTGACCAGTCCCGTGCGACTTGCATCCAACGGATTCCTGCAACCTTCAAAAAACCTTATGATGACGATCTTTGCCATACCTGACAGTAGGTTGAGGTCTCCTTAACCCTTGCTGGGGCCGATGCAACTGGGGATGCTGGCCATGCCCTGGATGACTCGGATGTTGTGGATGAGCTGGTCTTCTTGGCGGAGGCGGTGGTAGTGGGATGTCATCTGCTGGGATTGCCTCCCCGGTACCCAGTGTTGGGGCTAGAGGCGGTGGTGCGAGAGGTGGTACTGGAAGAATAGAACGTAAGAGATTGAGTATAAGTAAGAGAAGTGGTGATTGTTAAAGAGCTACGTCACCTCTATTTTAATTTGCCAAGATGATTTGCGCAGTGGCTAAGCGATTGGCTGCTGCGCCAAAGGCCGATCAACGCACGTAACAAATATTTGTATTTCCTACTCGATACTCAATTCTTCCACATTCCACAATTTATGCTTAGGTGGTAAACATTTCTTTGGACACAATCGTGGACCCAGCAAAAGTAAGATGTGCCTACAGGTAGGTGTTCCGCGTTTGGCTGTTTGTGTATGTGAGTTTAAATGTTTGTAAACAAACCCGTCAAACAAACATTCTGTACATTATAAAACTTAAGAAGACGGGTATTTATCGCGAATTTACCTTTAATTTAATCCCGACGTTTCGACCGGATTGCACCAGCCGTGGTCGCGGGGAGACTGAAGTACTGGAGGTACCGCGACAGCAAAGTGAAGACGTTTATTCAACTACCCTCACTCATCTTCATAAATGTTAATTAGGGCCGGTTCACACTAGGACAGCACACTACACTAACAGTGTCCGTATATTGAGGCGATTTCACTTGACGAGTACACTTAGTGATTACTGGATTCCAAGCTGAAGAGAGTTTGAAGCCGTCTGAAGGTAAATTCGCGATAAATACCCGTGTTCCTAAGTTTTATAATGTGTTCTTATCGTGAAAGTTTAAAAAAACATTCTGTACATCAAACTAAGTAACATAAGTAAAAGTTTGCGTTGAACATTATTTCTGGGATACGATATGACTTGCTTTTTTGGGGTGAAATATAATTTCCCTTTTACGGGGTTACCTTCATAATATCGACAGTAACTGTAGGACTCGAAAGTACCGCATTCAAAACATCGTGCTGATTTAATAGTACGAGGGAGGTGATGATTATAGTAAAGTTCATACATTAATAAGTAACTACATCTATTTTAAAACATGTGAAAAAGTTGTAACTTTGCCCCCCAATATCTCCGTAATTAGAAGGTTCCCAGGTATGGTGTAGAATAAAAAGTGATTGTAATGACGGGGAGAACAAGTACCTTTCGGCTTCGTTAAGGGTCCACTAACACCCTTTGGATAGATTCGTCGATAATTAATGTCAGATTTTCAAAAAGCCAGACGATTTTGTAACGCCAGATTCTATGAATGCTAGATACTACATTCTGGATACGAATGCCAGATAGGTACTACATTCTCGTACAATGAGAATTAGGCAAACGAGTCGCTTGATAAATGATTCAAGAGCCAAATACACTTACCAGACTGCGGCAAACTCTGCACCCTCGTAGGCCTGATACTGGGGACAGGAGTGGAGGTATCGAAGAGGTTGAGGTACGTCCTCTTGCCGTCGATGGACACGAACCCTTGCTCCCCTGAGGGGGATACAATGATGTCGTCGTGTTCGTGGCCGTGGAGATTCACGTTCTCGATGTGTACTGAAATAATTTAAAAACAATTTATCGTAATGTTCTGCATTTAAATACTGGTCACCAGTAAGAGAGTCAGGCCCGGTTCCGGAGAGGATATGGGTGGAAACCGACCAATCACATGGGTTGAAGTCTACATCGTGTCTCTCGTTTTACCTCTGATTAGTCCAATTTTGCACAACTCCCTCCGCTCCGCTTTGGTGAAAACCGGGGCTTTCTGTTACAGGAGTTCCAATAGTGCGCGTAGCAAAAGACAAAGAAAGAAGGTAAATAGATTTGTCTGCTCCTAACATTTTATTCTCCAGTCAAACCGCGATCAAGGCGCTTGCAACAGACCAACCCTCATTTCCTTGCCAACATTACTGGCTGATGATATATAATCTCACCTGAAGCCGCGCCACCCTTCTCGCCCAACCCCTGTATCGCCGACACGGTGACGTCAAAGATCTCGCCGTACCCTGGCGGCCTTGGTTCCGGCGCGGTGATCACGGACGCCTCCGCCACCGGCCGGTATCGGGACCCGTGCGGCTTGAAGTCTGTGTCGTCGAGGACGATGCCGGGTCGTGGACGGTAAGGGTGATAGGGGATTGTGCCTTGGGATGCTGGAAAGAAAGATGATTTCGTGACGGCTGTACTGGTATGGATGTTACTTAACTAAAGAACAAGCTTTAGTTTATCAATTTGATCTATGTAACCAACATTTAATTTTGTAGTCGCATGGTCAACTAACATTCTATCTTTTTGTTAGTCTCTGATTGTGTAGATCTTACTGATGGTTGGTCAAGTAAGTCAAGTCTTGACGAAAAACCAATTATTTTGACACTTAAATCATTGACAAGATAAGACTGCAATATCCCAGTAACATAAAGGAAGCATTCTATCTCTGAGTAACCGGTAAAGTTACTCTATCGAGCAAATCTGAAATGCACAGTCACAAAAACAAATATTTGGGACAAATTCAATTAAAATCAAATTAAACTTACATGGCAACGGCTCCGTATTTATAGAAGAAGTCTCTATAACTTCTACTGAAGAAGATGTTGATGTCGTTGGCGATTCCGTTGCACTGACTGAAGGAGCGTGATTGATCAATCCCTCAGTAGGAGTCGGACTATCAGTAGCCGTAGTGCTAGAAGATTTGATATCAAACAGAGACGGCTCAATTATTTGTATGGCTTGGTCAAGGAAATCGTCTTTAGTAAAATTCGTTTTGTTATAAGGCTTATCATCGATTTTGATTCTCTGATCTTTAAGCTTGTCTTTTTCGCCAAATATTGTGTCTTTCTTCTTTTCTTGCTTCGGCTTTTCGATTTTTTTCTCGGTTGTGGTTGTAGGTTTCTCTGTCGTTGTAGTTTTTTCTGTTGTTGTGGTCGGTTTTTCGGTTGTTGTCGGTTTTTCTGTTGTTGTGGGTTTTTCTGTTGTTGTAGTTGTGGTCGTCGTTGTTGTAGTGGTAGTAGTAGTTGTTGTAGATGAAGTTGTTGTATCAGGAACTGTTGTTGGTGTTTCTTCTTCCTTTTCATCGTTTGTTGTATCAGGTTCTGTTGTATTAACCTCTGCTGTTACTGCTGGGACTTCACCTTCTTGATGGAGATTATTCTCTGAATGAGTCGTCTCATTCTCACTCACAGTTTCCTCTGGTTTCGTTTCTACATCTGGAATATCTGGCATATTTGGCAGCGGTGGGAGGTTAGGTTTATACATTGGTATATTCGGGTTAGGTCTTCTATTTGGAGGTCTAGGTCTTGGCCTCTGCCAAGGTGGCATTGGCCGGTGGAAACCTGGTCTGTTCAGTGGAGGAACTATCTGTTCAGGCAGGTTCACGTATACTGGTGGCCTGTCGAATGGATAAGGCGGTGGTGTCTTAGTGGGATGATAATGATGAGGAGGTGGTGTAATAGGCTTATCAAAATCTGGCAGTGGTGGAACATCCGATATCTTTGGAGGTCCTCTGTTATTTATTCTTGAAGCCATTGGCCTTCCTGGCCTTAGGAGCTGAGAATTGGCTTGTTGCACGTTAACGTTACCATTCAGCAACTTGACGAGACCTGTGATGATGTTCTGGATCTCAGTATTCTGCCGTCCTTCCTCTCTTCTAGGGGTAGCTGTCGCAAAGATCGGCTGCACTGCAGTAGGCCGTATTCTGGGTCCCATAGGCGCCAGTGCACGCGCTTTTGGAACCCTCTTCCCTTCCCCCGGAAACTTGAACTCAAGCCTGTCTCCGAAGCCTTCAGAAGACAGGATAACATCATCGTCACTCCTCAAATAACTCATTGTTTTCGTCGGGTGTATATCGTAGTATTTCCTCTTGTTATGCTGTTCTAAATGATTGTCAATTTCGTTGTTCGATGACGGGATTTCGTCGATGTTAATGGATCTTGATTCTCTGACAGGATCTGCTGATCTCGCTATCATTATATGCTCTTCTAAGTCTTCATGGGTGACCACAGGCGGTTCTTCATCTTCTTCTTTCAGGCTAGGTTCTATCCTTAGCCCTACGTTGTCTGGTAGACTAGTCTGCATCACGGCATCTTGAGCGAACTGGTCCGCGATTGCCGATTTTGGTGATAACTGGGATATTGTGAATGTTTCTTCGTAACCTGGAAAAAAAAAAAAGATTTCAGTTAGTTTTTGTCAGACAACGGATGATTTAGCATAACATACGTGACTGTGATGTAATAAAACATTTTGAGATAGAAATATGCTACGGTGTTTCTATAAAGCTTTTGTGGGTTAATTCCCAGCAGAACATTATAGACTGATTATACTCATGGTGGCTTATCCAGAAACGGAAAATCAGTCTATAAATATCAATAGCCAGATTCTTCGACCATTATCTAAGGAGGCTCTTGCTTGGCAGCTAGATCAAAGGCTTGATTCAGAAAGCAGTACCTCTGGACACGGCACATATTATTAGGAGGTTCCTTACTCAAAAGGCCTGACCACCGGTAGCTTGTAGGTAACCTGTTCCTTATGCTGGTGGGCTACTGTTTTTATCGGGCTACGGCGAAGGCAAAGGAAAGGTTATGTTTTTAGCAGTATATGTATGTATTTTTGTGAAAAGTTGTGTGGTAATCGGTTGTCGTGGTATGGGCATGTGATGCGGAGGAATGAGGAAAATGTTGTGAAAAAAGTTTTGAGTATGAATGTGGATGGGTATTTGAGTAGAGGAAGACCAAAGAAACGATGGATGGACTGTGTTAAGAAGGATATGGTAAGAAAAGAAGTGTCTGATGAGATGACGAAAAATAGAGGAATATGGAAGAAGAAGACATGCTGCGCCGACCACAAATAAATTGGGATAAGGGCAAGAGGATGATGATGATGATGTATGTATTTTTGTATACAGGTTGGCAAAAATGTCCTGAAACGGAACTAAAAAATTTAATCGTTGGCAACAAATGGAGGTGGTGGTTTCAGAAGAAATGAGAACAAGCTTTAAATTCAAATAAACTTAATATAATAAAATAAAACACATACTTTTCTCTTGACAGAATTATCAATCAACTTGAAGGTCTATTGTTGCTAGGTAACCAACACTCTATTTCCAAAAATCCAATATCTCCTCTCAGCAAAGACCAATAAGATTTGAGATCTTGAGAATTCTGACTCTAGTGAGTGGCTTTGTGAATATATCAGCCAGCTGCTCTTCACTGGCTACCTTGTTTACATTTAGCTCACCGCTAATAACCAACTCTCTAACAAAGAAGTGCCGTACCCGAATATGCTTTGTTCGTCGATGGAATTCGGGATTTTCAGCTAGCCTTATTGCAGCTTCGTTATCCACTCTTAAGCATGGAATCTTCTTAAGAACAACAATTTGGTTCAAAAGCCGTGCCAGCCATATTGTTTCCCTGGCTGCTTCACTTGCGGCAACAATTTCAGCCTCTGTAGTTGAAATTGCAACACTTGCCTGTCTTTGGCTTAGCCATGAGATTGCTCCTCCCGCGTACATGCACAGCACCCCACTAGTGGATCTTCCAGTGCTAACATCTCCTGCATGATCAGCGTCGCTGTAGCATTCCAAAATACCTTCCTTGTAATGCTTCTTGTACATAATACCTAGATCTGGTGTATATTGCAAATATCGCATTATGCGCTTCAGTCGGACACAGTCTACCTCTTCTGGTTTCTCCAGACTTCGTGAGACTACACTTACAGCGTATGCGATGTCAGGTCTAGTGCATACCATCAAGTAAGCTAAGGCTCCAACGATTTGCCTGTAGTTATTCTTCACATAACTCATATCCACTTTCTCGCTTGATTTACCATCTTTCACGATCGGCGTAGAAACTGGTTTACAGGTATCCATTCCGAATCTCCGCAAGATCTTCCGTACATAAGACGTCTGAACTATTTTAATTCCGTCTCCTCTGCTTTCAATCTCTATTCCAAGAAAGTAGGAAGCTGGCTTTGTTGTAATTTTGAACCGACCACTGAGCTCCTTAATAAACTCGTCTATCAACTGCTGACTAGAACCAGCAACGAGGCCGTCATCCACATATAAAGCCACTATGACTTTTCCACATCCTTTCTCCCTTATTAAAAGGCAAGGATCCGCTTCGCTTGTCTTGAAGCCAATCTCTTTGAAAAAGTTTAAAATGCACCGGTTCCAGCATCGAGGTGCTTGCTTTAACCCATACAGAGTCTTCCGTAAAAGACAAACTCGACCGGAACCGTCGTCGTAACCTTCCGGTTGTTTCATAAAAATCTCTTCATTTAGAGAACCATACAAAAAGGCAGTGGAGACATCAAACTGTAGCATCGCCATTCCTTCATTAGCTGCTACACTCAGCACAGAACGAACAGTCCCCATTCTGGTGACTGGGCTAAATGTTTGCTCATAGTCAATCCCCTTTTTCTGATGAAAACCTTTTATGACCAGTCTGGCCTTGTATTTATCTATAGAGCCATCAGCGTTCATCTTTACACGAAATACCCACTTACATGGTATTGCTTTTCTTCCCTTAGTATACTGCTAAAAACATAACCTTTCCTTTGCCTTCGCCGTAGCCCGATAAAAACAGTAGCCCACCAGCATAAGGAACAGGTTAATTAGGAGGTTCCTTACTCAAAAGGCCTGACCACCGGTAGCTTGTAGGTAACCTGTTCCTTATGCTGGTGGGCTACTGTTTTTATCGGGCTACGGCGAAGGCAAAGGAAAGGTTATGTTTTTAGCAGTATATGTATGTATTTTTGTGAAAAGTTGTGTGGTAATCGGTTGTCGTGGTATGGGCATGTGATGCGGAGGAATGAGGAAAATGTTGTGAAAAAAGTTTTGAGTATGAATGTGGATGGGTATTTGAGTAGAGGAAGACCAAAGAAACGATGGATGGACTGTGTTAAGAAGGATATGGTAAGAAAAGAAGTGTCTGATGAGATGACGAAAAATAGAGGAATATGGAAGAAGAAGACATGCTGCGCCGACCACAAATAAATTGGGATAAGGGCAAGAGGATGATGATGATGATGTATGTATTTTTGTATACAGGTTGGCAAAAATGTCCTGAAACGGAACTAAAAAATTTAATCGTTGGCAACTTCTCCTACTGTCACGTCTAGTCAGTACATGTAATGTCATTTCATGATATCGGTGGCTGTTTTTCGTGTATTTATTGTTATTGTGTTTAAATTGGTGACTCAAAGGGTTCAATATGAACAGAAAAACCATTCGCAGCTCCGTTAGAGAAATAATGTATAAAGTTTATTTGTGATGTTTGGCGGAACATGAAGCTGGACGAATTTTATCGGATATCAACGATGTTTATAAAAGAACTGCGGAAATGTCAGGTAAAATGATCTTTTATCTAAGTAATCAGATGTAATATGTGTGTTTAAACTTGCACTAGATTGTATAAACCATTATACAACTATTATTTACATTGAAAAATACATCGATGAATTTTGTGGTTATGTGCATTTACAAAGAAGCACGCTCCTATAATTTTGATACTTTTTGTGTTACTTCCAGAATAAAAGTAACTAAATATATTATTTTTCTAGGTTAATCCGTAAGTACCATACGACGAATTGCTAGAGAAGGGCATACAAACAAAGGCATTTACTCCACTCCAGAGAAACATAGGTAGAGCAGGGCGACCTAAAAAGAATTGGATGATTTTGACTTGTGATCAGACAAAAAGTTCAGAAAGATTTTACATTCTTAGAAAGAAGTATTTTATTAAAGTTTAACTGTCTTTATTTTTTACTGTTGTAGGCCGTGGCTGAACAAGTGTTTGCAAGCATCTCTGTTGGTGATTGGAAAAAAAAACATGTGAACATGTTATGTAAATAGAAAGAGAGTAATATCAAAGGGGACAAACTCTGTATAGTGATATAGACAAAATAGTCATAAATCTGCAAGATGACAGCAGCAGAAACAGACACGAATGAAGAACTTTCAGATGTGGAATATTTAGCCGAAGACATTTTAGATTCTGATTGAAACATCTGTAAAATTCTATCTTTCTTATTAATAAAAATGAAAAATAGCACTTAGACGGATCGTTGGTATTATTTTCCTCATAATGTAAATCAATATACACACGTACTAGCGCATTATCATACAAAAGCGTGAGTATGTAACGAGCAGAGAAATTTATGTTTATTTCAAGTTTAAGTAATGTATAAAACCCGTTAAAGTCATTTTCATCTGCCTAGCCTTTTCCCAACAAATTTTGGGGTCCGCTTCCAGACTAATCTGGATATATACTATGGATGCAGCGTGGATATCAGTATTTTACATGGAGCGACTGCCTATCTAATCTCCACAACCCAGTAACAAGGTAATACAATACCACTTGGTACGACTTGGTTGTCAGATTTTGGGGCTCCTGACTCACAGTAAAGATTTACAAATGACACGACAACAGCTACAAGTGCTTTCCGAGGCACGGAAGAAACTCTATGACAGATGGTCACCCATCTACAGACTAACCTAGTTAAGCACGTCTTCAGCTTGAAGATTGTCCTGTCCGGCTGTTATTATTTAGCACTGAGCTCTTCTAAAACCCGTCAACGTACACATTCAATATAAATAAAAATTGAAAAAATAAACCAAAGTATCAAACTGTTATTGTCGTACTATATAGGGTTACAATATGAACGATAGTAGCGCCACCATTATTTTCACGACTTTCTTGCCAAGCTGTAAGTATACGTATGTTCCTCCGTAGCGCCTAAATTATTCATCCGATTTTGACGCATAAGCTGTCAAAAGACATACATTTCAACCGACTTCGACAAAAGTAGGAGTCGCCTTTACCTTGTAAGACGAAATTAATTAGAGCGTGATTTTTCAGTAGTCAGGATTTTCAATTGTTGTATACCACTCAAATTCTTGAAATATATGTGTTAATAAAAATGTTGTGTATGTAAGAATTAAGATAATAATAAGATATCAGTCTGCACTGCCAAAGAAGAAAGAACGAGCCTTCATCTATTCGGTTCCACGCTCAACAATCGAGGATTCTTAGTAGTGACAAAAACCTAACAACATTAATATAATTTGAAGAGTCACTCCGTGTCATTGACTTGTGCAACGCGTGACATAACAATAGCCCACACAATGGTAGAACTTGACGGACAGGCAGAACTTTCACTGTAGACGCAGATATAGGAAGCGTACCGTGAATTTATATTAAGTGTGGTCTTATAGCTGTGAGCTTGTGGCTAAATTATAACAGCTGCTCGCGTCGATCTTACAGTTTCCCTAGGCTGATCTTTGGATGGGTGACAGTCCACTACATACCGAGTATTACCGACTTTCCTCCGTGCCTCGGAAAGCACGTTAAGCCGTTGGTCCCGGCTGTCATTTGTCCATCTTTGGTAGTCAGTGGCCCAAAAAGTCTGACAAACAGTCATGACAACCTATTACCTACTACTAACTGGGTTGTGAAAGTCTAATAAGCAGTAACTTCATATAAAATATTGGTATTCAGCATCCGGTTAGACTGGAAGCCGACTTCAAGGTAGTTGGGAAAAGGCAGGCAAATATCTATACTAATATTATAACGCAGAAGAGTTTGTTTGTTTGGTTGAACGCGCTAATCTCAGGAACTACCGGGTCGAATTGAAAAATTATTTTTGCGTTGGATAGTCCATTTATCGAGGAAGGCTATAGGCTATATAACATCACGCTATGACCATTAGGAGTGGAGCAGGAATGAAAAATGTTGCAAAAACGTCTTTCGTTTTTCTCTCTTATCAACTCTTATGTGACGCAGACGAAGTTGCGTGGGTCAGCTAGTCTATTAAAAGAGATTAAAGCTTGCAGAAAGTTCGCCATTATTTTTTCGTAGGTAACTTAGCACGCACACGCTCGTCTTATAACATAGCAAACACCGTCTTCTTTTTTGGACGGGAAATGAAATGACCCCTCCCACTATAGAATGAGAATCATAGCGGACGTGTCAGGTTTGTACTGGTAACCCAAACATGTTCCTTCTTTGCCCTTTGTGTTCGATGGCCGCGGCATCTATTTCGAACACCCCCACAGCTTCGGCAGGCATCGGCCCTTGCGTTCCCTTTCCGGTGTACTTTGAGGCGCTTGTGGAACACGATCGTACCGTGAACACGATCTTTCAAATCATTTTTTCTCATATTTCAGAATAGTTACAGCACTGATGACAATATTTGTGTCACTTGTTTAATTTAGTTATTTAATTAAATATTCTATTTTTTATTTTTTTTAATTTACTTACCTTTGTATAGATGCTTTTTTACCTATTATTTGTGAATGAGTGAACATTGAAGGCCTTTCCCGGATGCTGTTTAACTTTTGTTAAATATTCCTTTTGTTTTACATTTTTTGTATAGCAAGCAACGACCTATTGTCGGGCCTACGCTGTCCCCCCATACTTTAGTACTAATGCTGTAATGAAACATAATAATATTGTAATACCAAATGATTTGAAAAGAGTAACCATGGAGTTTCTTGCCGGTTCTTCTCCATGGAATCGACCAACGCGAACCATGCACCTTTTTCGACGTTTTATAAGTGCCCATCCAGGCCTATGTGAAATAGATATTTTGATTTTGATTTTCGTCACAAACGGCAAGCTATACTCAACACCGCCTCAAGTACAGATAACAAGATATTTCTAAAGCAGTGTTGCATCTCGTCTCGTTAGGCGCGAGTCGGTCACGGTACGTGGAGTCGCCACGCTCCAACTGCCGCAGAAGTGGGTACAGACTTCGGATGGACGTTGTGGAAAATATATTGATGGTTTTAGAGCTGGTTTAAGATAGAATTATACTAGGTAGAAGGGACATTGGTGACGACGTGTTCAGTACGTTATTCCTATGTCATCGTCTGCCTTTGTCACATGTTACTTGAACGTTACGGCACAGATTAGTTACGGCGCAACACGTTTTTACTTCCATTCTACTCTGTCAACCGCCACGCTATAATCTACTCATTGTTCCTTCATATAAAAATAATAAATATAAAAAATATAATAATAATATATGTACCTATGTATAGTATAATATGCACTTCTAAGAACAACCTGTATATATTAAAACTTCCTTCACTACTTTTGTTTTTGTGAACGGACGGTCGGATTGGTCACCGAGTCTCGCTCGTTGATATTATTTCGCCAAATACCCATTGGAACTATTAGTTGTTTCTTTATTTTTAACTAAGTACCTACTTAAGTGGATCTAATTCTAAATTATATAGTCGATGATCTTGGTGCACGGTAAAACTCTAATGAGTTTATGTTGGCACCAACTTAAATGTATAAAATGTATGTTTGCTACTGAATAAATTGAAAAAAAAAAAAAAAAAATAATATCACTCCTTAAGTCCTTACACAATCTATCCCTCGTTTCCTTGGTCTTGCTCTCCCTCTCCACCAACATCAAAATTTATATTCGTCACGCTTTTAGTCACATGTCATTCCCACCTATAATAAATAAAAAAATAAAATAAATATCGCTGGACATTAACACACAGCGCCACCTATGTGTATGTGTATGTGTGTATTCTTATGTGCCACACTAAGCAAAGCTTGTGTCGTGGACACTAGTTAGTTGATATACTACATATATACTTTTTTTTGTTTGTAAATACATACTTATTATACATATAAACATCCATGACTCGGAAACATATGTCCGTGCTCATCACACAAACATTTGCTCCTACCGGGATTCGAACCCGGGACCCTAAGAACATAAGGCAGCGTCACTACCACTACGCCAATCGGGTCGTCAACCTATGTTATAATCAACATTTCAGCTGAAAGACATGCACTACTAGACGGCCTCCGGATAGGCCTCCCCCAAGTGGCGCCATACTGACCGGTCCCGTGCTATTCGCATCCAGCGGATTCCTGCATCCCTCACCAGATCATCAGTGTACGTAGTGGGAGGCCTTCCAACACAACGACTTCTAGTTCGCGGTCGCTACCTATGTAATCTATACTAATATTATAAAGCTGAAGAGTTTGTTTGTTTGTTTGTTTGTTTTTTGTTTGAACGCGCTAATCTCAGCTAGGTACTACTGGTTGGAATTGAAAAAATCTGTTTGTGTTGGATAGTCCATTTATCGAGGAAGGCTATAAAACATCACGCTACGACCATTAGGAGCGGAGCAGGAATGAAAAATGTTGCAAAAACGGGGATATTTTTTCCTTTCGTTTTTCTCTCTTATGTGACGCAGACGAAGTTGCGTGGGTCAGCTAGTTACATATAATTTTCACAACAGACATGTTTTATTTTTAATCTGGTGATCTATATGACTATACGGTATTGCACTTTTGTTGGCAAGTTCGGCCCAAGGTAGCTGAACCCAAATTTAACAGGCAGACATTAGGGACTGCCAAACGGTTGCAGTTTTCAAGAGAAAGTGAAAGAAACCTATCCATTGCGTCACAATTGCATCAATATTCATTATTAGTTACTAGCCGATGCCCGCGGCTTCGCCCGCGTAAAATTATATACTAAAACCTTCCTCTTGAATCACTCTATGTATTAAAAAAACCCGCATCAAAATCGGTTGCGTAGTTTTAGAGATCTAAGTATACATAGGGACAGACAAACGCGGCGGGAGGCTTTGTTTTATAATATGTAGTGATGATTTGATTGTTTTTGTAGTATTTATAAGTATGTGTGTATTCTTATGTTGTATATATTTATGATATTTAATTTGTTTTATGTATTCCATTTTCTCTCCTTCTTTTACAAACTATGTCTACATCTCTTTATTTAGTATCTCCTTTCGCAGGTATGCTGGAAGAGATTTCATTAGAAATAAGCGTCACCTTTGTACAATTTTCTGTTCCTTTCTTCTTTTCTATATTAAGTGTGTAGGTACATAAATTGTTAAATAAATAAACAAAAAATAAACGTGACACTTTAGAAAATTTTGCCCCAAACAAAACATGTTTGTATTGATATCAAATTATCGTTTTATGCGTGGCAACAACATTGAAAAAAACAAAATGTTGGAAATATGCGCCATATTGTTAAATTCAAACTCCTTGGTAAAAACATGGGTGAATAGAATAGGGGATAGATAAATCGGTCTTTTGGCACAGAAAATAAAAGTGATAAAAAACGTTTACTATTTTATTATTTACTAGCGCCCGCCACGCGGTTTCACCCGCGTAATTCCCGTTCCCGTGGGAGTACGGGGATAAAATATATCCTATGTTACTCGTGGATAATGTAGCTTTCGAATGGTGAAAGAATTTTTAAAAACGGTCCAGTAGTTTTTAAGCCTATTCATTACAAACAAACAAACAAAGTTTTCCTCTTTATAATATTATTAAGTATATTAAGTATTAAGTATAGATTAACTTTTATTTATGTGTTGTCGGGCTAATAAATGCTTTTTCTTCTTTCTTTCTTTCTTTTTTTTTTAAACAATCCTCAGTTTATTCTACACATTCAGAAACAATTAGAACCATCTCCTAACCGTACTATTGACCGTTTGGTTCAGTGAAGCGATACCTAACTGCATTGATAGCAGTTAACTCAGTATTAAGTTAACTGCTCTATCTGTTGCAGGATAGCTTTTGTATTATGTGTGTAATTATCTTCATGGGGTTTAGTTCAGTAATTGGAGGTTAAGATTTATTAAGATAACATGGTAATTTGGTTTGAGAGGTTTGCTTTTAGAGAATTAAAAAAAAAATAGTTCCCAAGAACTCGGTAGATGGCGTTGAATTGACTACGTTACTAGGTGCCAAAGCCAAGACGCTTGAAAAAACACGTGCCACATACGCTCGTTGACTGACACTTTCGTTTGTATACGCTTCCGTATATAACCATTAGATTCAAGTGAAATTATGTGACGTTCTGTTCCTTGAAGTAACGTACCGAGATCAGCGCCATCTACCCAGCGACTAGGGAAGAGTTGAAAAAGAAAATCCCTCATAATAAAATAGTCCACCTGACCGTTCGGTCACGGCGACCAATTATAACGCAGATTAGACATCGGCGCGGGAGATTTTATAGTTTTAGGGCGTGTATCCGCAGGCACAGGTGCACTCTCTGTTCCTTTTATCTCATAGTCCTCAGGAACGGCACTCCGACACAACCAGAGAGAGGACACTTGAGCACCGAGGCACGGGGGCATCATACCGCTAACTTAAAAACTCGGGGCGTGTTACTACTGCGAAAGGAGAATGACCAAAGTGGACCAATTTTTTTTTAAAAAAGGACAAGGTCTGCCCCCAGATTTACTACATAGCTCATTTGAAAGACGGGTTCAAATGCATCATTTTTTTCTAAGGAAATGAAAAAAACTGTCCTACAGAATCGTAGATATTAGCTGAAACGTGAATTTGAAAAAAAGTAGCACATTCACTTGACGACCTTTTCTTATACCAGGCATCATGATTTAAAAAAGGAAACATAAAAACGTTTTTTGAATAACTACGAGTATATCGTTTTTTATTTATTATTCATTGAACTATTTAGTGATTAAGACTATTTAAAAATAAGATACACAAAAAATAAGTGCAGGCAATAGTGTAACGTTACAGTATTCAATATTGTTGAATTAGTCTGTCACTGTGGTTTAGAATTTGATGATTGACACATTTGCACACATAGTTAGTCCATCAGTATAAGTTAACCCACAATGGAGTCAACCCTGGGGGCAGCAGTTTTTTTTTAGACCAGAGCCCATACATTTTTGGTCATTCTCCACTAATGAATAAAACCATATAGCACTTTTTTGCCCGACCCTGGAATAGAACTCTTGACCACGATCAGTAGTCGACCGCGAGACCAACGAGACAGTATGATTAAGTGATAAGATATTATGTACACAGGGTGTAAATGGAACATTTAGGATGACGTCAACCAAGCAATCTGTACATCACACTAAGTAGCTCTATGTAAAAAATCTGGGAAACGACTTCTTTTGGGGTGAAATATCACGTTTTACGGTACGCCGTAGGACTCAACGTGACGTATTCAAAACTTTTAGCTAATGGACATGAAACCGTAAAATTGTCAAACACGTTAGATTGTAAAATAACTAGAGAGATTGTAAACTCTCGAAATATTGTCAAACGAACATACTGCTTACAGTAAAACATATTATTTT
This sequence comes from Xestia c-nigrum, assembly GCA_916618015.1. Classification (NCBI taxonomy): domain Eukaryota; kingdom Metazoa; phylum Arthropoda; class Insecta; order Lepidoptera; family Noctuidae; genus Xestia; species Xestia c-nigrum. The sequence continues at coordinate 12,943,586 of OU745273.1, forward strand.
TCGTGAAATGCATGCGGTGGTAGTCAACTCTCGCGGTGTGGAGGGAAGGAGGGGTCCCCCTTGCCCAATGGTACCACTCTCATGAAAACATAATGTACCATTCCTGAGAAATACCGATTAATATAACCTAACCTTAAAACACTTTATATTCCCCTAAAAAGCGTAGTCGACGGAGCCCCGGAACCTAACTAACCTAACGGGGGAGTGCCCCAAGTCCCGATTATGGGGGCAGAGATACTTCCGTATGTTCAGTTGACAATAATTCGAGAGATTACAATATCGCTAGAGAGAAACACGTTATATTGTAATATAACGTGTTTGACAATTTTACGATGACATAGCCATACCAAGTTTTTCTCGTTTTGCTCTTCCAAGTCGCATCGCAAATCGCTGCCCAGTGTAGCCTCAACCAGACGGCCCATCCTCAGACCAAGCTGGGCAAGAAAGGCATTACCTATAAAAGACCCACGAGATCCGATCGTGTCGATGCGACGAACAAGAAGAAAATTATACAAATAAGAAGCAATAAAAAAAATAAAAAATATCGCTGGACGTTAAACACACAGCGCTATCTAGTGCCACTAAGCAAGGCTTGTGTCGTGGACACCAGATAGTTAATGTACTACATATATACTTTTTTGTTTGTAAATACATACTTATTATACATAAAAACATCCATGACTCGGAAACAAATGTCCGTGCTCATCACACAAACATTTGCTCCTACCGGGATTCGAACCCAGGACCCTATGAACGCAAGGCAGCTTCACTACCACTACGCCATTCGAGTCAAGCGAGCAATAGTAGAAAATTTATAAACACACACGTAAAGACGTTATAGGCTTGACTGGCAGTATGTGGGTTACCTTACCGTTAGTTAGAAGTACGCGTGTGTGATACTAGCAACTGTGATGAATGTGATGTTACTTACTAATGAATGAAACAACACTAGCTAATACCTGTTGTTACTAATATGAGGGCACGGACTATGCAAGTTTTAAGGATAGTTCTATACTTTCACGATCAGAACACATTATAAAACATATGAAGACGGGTATTTATCGTGATACGGATAGTGTAGTGTGCTGTCCTAGTGTGAACCGGCCCTAATTAACATTTATGAAGATGAGTGAGGGTAGTTGAATAAACGCCTTCACTTTGCTGTCGCGGTACCTCCAATAAATCTAAATCAAAATCAAAATATTTTATTTCACATAGGCCTGGAGAAGAACCGGCAAGAAACTCCATGGTTACTCTTTTCAAATCATTTGGTATTACAATATTATTAAGTATGTTTCATTACAGCAGTAGTACTAAAGTATGGGGGGACAGTGTAGGCCCGACAATAGGTCGTTGCTTGCCATACAAAAAAATGAAAAACAAAAGGAATATTTAACAAAAGTTAAACAGCATCCGGGAATCTATAGAATACTTCAGTCTCCCCGCGACCACGGCTGGTGCAATCCGGTCGGAACGTCGGGATTAAATTAAAGGTAAATTCGCGATAAATACCCGTCTTCATATGTTTTATAAGGATAGTTCTAGTGTCCTCAAACCAGAATTTGTGTTATCTATGCTATACTGGACGACCCGAATGGCGGTTCGAATCCCGGTAGGAGCAAATGTTTGTGTGATGAGCATGGACTTTTGTTCCGAGTCGTGGATGTTTATATGTATAATAAGTATGTATTTACAAACCAAGAAGTGTCTATGTCTATCAACTGGCTGTGTCCATAACACAAGCCCTGCTTAATGTGGCACTAGAAGGCGCTGTGTGTCCAGTGATATTATTATTTATTATTATCATCATCTCAGCTGAAATACGTCCACTGCTGGACATAGGCTTCCCCCAAGTGTCGCCACATTGACCGGTCCCTTGCTACTCGCATCCACCGGATTCCCGCAACCTTCACCAGGTCATCGGTCCACCTAGTGGGAGGTCGCCCAACGTAGCCATCCGCGGAATCGCCGATACCTTTCGGCCAAAACTCTTCCTTGAGGAAGGTCTCAAGGTCATGAGTCGGAACTCGCACCACGACCGACACACAAGAACTTGGGAGGAAAAAAATACCCTTCTACCATGACGGGTTGGTGGTATATCACTTTGTTAGCATTCAATTCCGACTACGGCTAAGCCAAAAGGAAGGCAAATTATTTTAGCACTGTATGTTTGTATTTACGTACTAGCTGACCCACGCAACTTCGTCTGCGTCACATAAGAGAGAAAAAGCTCACAAAGGGAATAAAATTTCCCCCATGTTTGCAACATTTTTCATTTATGCTCCGCTCCTATTGGTCATAGCGTGGTGTTATAATAGCCTATAGCCTTCCTCGATAAATGGATTATACAACAAAAAAATATTTTTGCAATTCGAGCCGGTTGTTCCTGAGATTAGCGCGTTCAACCAAACAAACTCTTCTGCTTTATAATATTAGTATAGGTAGTAGTATAGAACTTCCTCCGTAGCGCATAAACTAACCTATTCATTTATCAGACACGCACGCACGTCGTTTACGAATACATTCGGGACTTTTTTTTTACGGATGGGAAATATATACTAATATTATAAAGCAGAAGAGTTTGTTTGTTTGTTTTTGTTTGTTTGGTTGAACGGAATCTCAGGAAGTACTGGTTCGAATTGAAAAAATCTTTTTGTGTTGGATAGTCCATTTATCGAGGAAGACTATAGGCTATATAACATCACCCTATGACCAATAGGAGCGGAGCAGCAATAAGAAATGTTGCCAAAACGGGGGATATTTTATTCCCTTTGTGAGCTCTCTCGTTAGTGACGCCGACGAAGTTGCGTGGGTCAGCTAGTCATCAAATAACTTCTCCCACTCTGGGCGGAGCGGGAGGGAGTGTCAGACTTTTACTGACTAAAACCCATCCATGTTCTTTCCTCGCCCTTTACGTTCCGGGGCCGCGGTATCTCTCTCTACACCTGCGGGCCTAAAATGGAAGCTTTAGCAGAACATAATAAGAATCACGTTATAAATTCTTAAAATGGACTTTATGTTAAGGACTTTGAAGTCCTTTATTAGAATGATTCATATTATGTTTTACGAACAACTTATGTAGCTTAAGATATTATAATTAGTTTTTTTTTTTGTCCATGCGGTGTTTACCTTTAAGTAATTGTTACACTTTGTACAGTTTAAATGCATGTTTTATCTGTGTTTGTAAATTAGTGTAAACAATTCGATATGTAAAGTAAAATTAACATACGCTGATTCCAAAACCGTTTGGAGATTTTAGGGTCTTATGCCTTATTTTTCTATTTTTAGCTTTCTATATCACAAGATTGTGTTTATTTTCACAATAATACTTGTAATCATTTGACTTTCATTTGACCTCTAAATTACGTCATAACGTAGCCTGAATAGACTACTTCCTTCGTGCTTTTCAAGATAAATTAAAAAAACAATACCTACTTTTGTTTGTCATACCGGCAGTGTCAAATCACAACTGTCAATGCTAGTTAACTTACTGGTGTTAGGTTATTTGAATGCATCGCGCGCTGATAATTTCTCTTTCTCTACGTTAATTCTTACAAACAATTTGTGTCGGCTATTTGTTGTAGTGTTTTCACATGACGGTACGAAGCATTTAGCACTAGTTGTCGATGACAGATTCATTGCACGGATACGCAGCACGGATAATGGATAGAAATTAAAATTTGCTAAAGATCGTAGGAAAAGTTACTCAAACAAAAAGTTCACATCAGAGTCACGATCACAGCATTCACATTTCACAACAAAATAAAAACACGTATCTGTCAAGCGTCAAATGTCATCAATGTCAACTTTGAAGTTATCTATTAGTGTTTTTTGAATGTACTGAAAACGTGGCAAAGACTTAAAGCTATTCAGGCTATGAAATGACGTCATCACGAATAATACTTTAAAAAATAATAAAAAATAAACTGTTGCTTGGAAAAAAAAAAGCTTAAAATTAGTTGCTTAAAATTAAACGTTTTACGAAATAAAAATGTAAAAAAAATACCTGAAAAATACTTTACATACCGAATTGTTGGTAGACCTAAGAAATAAAAAAAAAAAAAAAAACAACTTAACTTTCCGACGATTGACTAAATATCGGATAAACTCTTTCCGGGCATCACATTAAAGTTTCTACTTACCTAATTAATGTCATGGAAGTAACGTTAGATCGTATCTTAATTAAGAGAGATTTTACACGATTTTCCTTCTTGTATAATGCGTTACATAAAAGCAATAAAAGCCTTTATGTGTAAGCATCATATAATATAATTCATGAGTAATAAAATTCACAGCTATAAACGGAATCCGGAAACAAAAGGGAAGACAATAAAAAAAAATGCAAGTCTAATTGGTCCGTCAGTTAGAGTATTGGAAAATAATGGACACGTATTTTCTGTTTTTGTAAATCGATTATTAATTACCAAGATAAAACGCATCAAAACTCGGGAGTCACTCGTGACGTCAGAACGCACTAGAAATTATACCAAGGCGTGACGTACCTATTGATAATTTTAGAAGCGTCGTATTATCGTCAATTTTGGTTTACAATCTTCGTCAATTTAAGTTTCATATATCCATTGATTTACAAAAACAAGAAATACGTGTCCATTATTTTCTAATACTCTAACTGACGGACTAAGTTCCATGTTCACCAACAAGATGACCGTCTGATTATCTAAAACAGCTGTTTATAACACATTTTTTGTATGGGAACATGTCACATTGGATTGTTTTTAGATAATCAGGCCGTTATCTTTTCGGTGAACATGGACCTAAATAGATTTGTAATATTATGATACTGTCGTCATACGTATTACAGCCGTATTGTTACTCAACTAAATCCCAATCTTCATGATCTGCTTGCCTTTTCCCAACTATGTTGGGGTCGGATTCCAGTCTAACCGGGCGCAGCTGAATACCAGTACGTTACATGGAGCGACTGCCTATCTGACCTCCACAACCCAGTTAGTACTGGGTTATACAATATCACTAAAGAAGACGGGTATTTATCGCAAATTTCGCTATCCGGTCGAAACGTCGGGATTAAATTAAAGGTAAATTCGCGATAAATACCCGTCTTCTTTAGTTTTATAATGTGTTCTGATCGTGAAAGTTTAAAAAAGACAATACAATATCACTTGGTAACTTAATCCCAATATTAGAACATTGATGACCCGAAAGGTCCGGTTCGAATCCCGGTAGAACCAAACGTTGTGTGATAAGCGGACATTTGTTTCCGAGTCATGTATATTAAGTATGTACTTACAAACAGAAAGTATCTATGTAGTTTATCAACTATCTGGTGTCCACGACACAAGCCTCGTTCCTTAGTGTGGCACTAGATGGCGCTGTGTGTAAAATGTCCAGCGATACTTATTTATTTATCTTTATTATCCTAGTATAGTTACATAGCAACATGAATCTCACAAATATCTCGCGAATCTCATTAAAACCAAGCAATGGACGTAAAAAATGAAAGTGCTTCACTTTGGCAGAGAAAGTAAGATAAATTCCAATTTGTTAGTGCTGCTGCACTTATATGTAGTTGAGGCATTTCTTTGTTAACATAACATCACGCTTACAAACCCCGAAAAAGGTAGACAGATGTGTTTTCTACACACGCTAACTTTTTTGTGTTCTCACATTTTTTTCTAACTATGACTGGATATAATTTCTTTGTAGAATCCAAATAAGCGGCTGCGTAATAGCAGACGCACGAGTCAATCTTCAAGCGAGAAGGAAACCGAAATCAAAATCAAAGCATTTATTTCAAATAGGCCAATAACAGGCCCTTTTGAACTGTCGAAACAGAGGTGAAAATTAAATGTAGCTATAGTCCCAGTCACAAGATATAAAAACTGTGAAAGTACTGCAGTTGCCCAAATCAAATCAAATCAATTTATTTGTGAAACATAGGTTATTATGATAGATGGATCTTAAGAACTAAATATACAGGGTGTCTCATTCAAATCGGTCAGTATGGGAAAGTCTGAAACTATAAGACATACGAAGATCTGTTCTGAGGAACTATGTCATCGATTTTAATAACAAGAAAAACTGCATTCATACATTTTAAAAAACATCTGTACTCCGTTCGGGAATCGAACCCAGCTATTTTGAAAAAGAAAACCTACACTATTTCTATTTAGATATCGATTGTGTAGGTCTTAAGCAGTAAATGTCTGTATGAAACATGATGTCAGAAATTAATAAAATGCATTGTTTCCACATAATTTAATTTATTTTAGTAGGTGCTTGAACTGACCACGTTTACAATATTAAACAAGTTCAGGTATTTAAAATTGTCTCTATGGTTGTTTGTACCTCTTTGCTGATGTTGCAACTTGATACATACACCTCTTTACATACCCACACACCCATTGGCATTGCATTAAACCATTCCGGAAGTTTTGTTGTCTGCGATACTATTATCTAATATCGTGTTGAATATTGTATTGAAAAAGGCGGTGGTCACTTCGAGCACCTACTAAAATAAATTAAAGTATGTGGAAACAATGCATTTTATTCATTTTAGACATCATGTTTCATGCAGACATTTACTGCTTAAGACCTACACAATCGATATCTAAATAGAAATAGTGTAGGTTTTTTTTTTAAATAACCAGGTTCGATTCCCGAACGGAGTACAGAAGTTTTTTAAAAATGTATGAATCCAGTTTTTCTTGTTATTAAAATCGATGACATAGTTCCTCAGAACAGATCTTCGTATGTCTTATAGTTTCAGACTTTCCCATACTGACCGATTTGAATGAGACACCCTGTATAGTACGCTATGTCTTGTCAATTTTGACATACAAATATTTTTAAAGGAAACATGCACTTATAGTCAGTTGTCAATTATAAATAATATCAATTATAAAAGAAAAAAAAATAACATAATGAATTAAATACTTGATTTACAATTAAAATTTTTAATTAAAACTATCATTTAAGAAGTCTTCAATCTTATAATAACATTTGTCAATTAACTATGATGCGAGAGTTTTTTAAACTTGACTAGGGGAATTTTTTTAATATTTTCTGGTATTTTATTGTAGATTTTTGGTGCAATGCCAAAAAAACTCTTTTGCATTAAAGATGTCTTGCATTTTATATTACATAGCCCATTCCCTAACGTAGATCTCTATGGATAAGAACGGGCCAGAAACTCCATGGACACTCTTTTAAATCAAACTATTGTTACAAAATCTTGGTTACATCATTCATGTTGAGATGGTACATATTATGTGAGAACAATGTAGCAAGATGTGCACGTTAAAAGTGTCCATAGTAAAAACAAAATAATTCATTCAAATAAGCCATGGCAACTAAGAGATGACCAGTCACAACTGACAACGTCCGTTCAAGAACATGACGCATGGATCAGCACCATTCAGCTCAACCATTTTGAAGGGAACTAAATGGTCCGACACACGCGCCATCATCAGCGAGACATTTGAGTGAGCATAACATACTCTCCTCTCTATAATTCATTACAACCAAACAAACAAAGTTTTCCTCTTTATAAAATTAGTGTAGATTATAATTATATAGTAGGAATTATAAACTAACTGACTCCCGTTTTTCCCCGTTGTTGCAACAATTTTTCATTTATGCTCCGCTCCTATTGGTCATAGTGTGACGTAATACAGCTTATAATCTTCCTTGATAAATGGACTATCTAACACAAAAATATTTTTTCACTTCTCATGCTCTAAAAGCCCTACGAAGCGGGATTAAAGTGACCGTTTGCACCTCGAGACTAAACGCCAATGTAATATACCCTCGCTTTAATTGCCTCCCTCGTAAGCTCGGGAGTCAAACCACCTCGGGTATTATAATGGCTTCGTTTAGTCCCTCGTTATAAAATATACTATTTCAATCCCAATCAGAAGTTCCTGAGCGCGTTCAATTAAACAAACAAACTCTTCAGCTTTATAGTTTTAGTATAGATGTATTTAAAATCGGATCGTCTTGTCGAGAGCAATCATCTAACACTGAAATAGAGGGCGAATGACCTCAAGACCTTGACTGTACGATGTAGTGGGCAGCCTTGATCAATACAAGGTTTTATTAAAAGAGGTTTCATGGCTTGGAAATTGTTACGTGTCCGTGCATTACAAAATAATAGAGAAGACGACAAAAAAAAGCCAGTCCGCTAGTTCGATTTTCAAAAAATATTTGACTCTTATTTATTTTTTGTTACTTAAATCAAAATTGACAAAGATACGACGCTTTCAAAATGCTCAATACGTCACACCTAGATATTTTTTTTAGAGTGTACTGACGTCACGAGCCCCCATTCCCGAGTTTTGATGCGTTTTATCTATGTCAATATTCATTGATTTACAGAAATAAATATGTGTCCATTATTTTCCAAAACTCTAACTGACGGACTAAATAGATTTGCAATTTTTTGATACTGTCGCCATGCCTTTTCTGACGGCGCGCGGCGCCGGCGTAAGCAGTTCGGAACTTGTCGGCAACGTTTGGCGTTTATCGGCGCCTTTAGCCTACGTGCTGCATGAAGCTTAACGCTTACTGATACCTACGTCTCTCGGTCGGATCAGTCTCCACTTAAGAACACGTCTACCTCAACGGTCATAAAGAAAGAAAGAAAGAAAAAGGATTTATTAGCCCGACAGGTAAACACATAAAAAAAATGGTATAATTGTGATTATAACACTAGTTTAAAGTAAACATAATGAGAGAATAAAAAACAACCACAAAGTCCAACACGCTCTACGGCGGGGTTCTACGGCTAATATGACCGGCCCATTGCCACTTCAGCTTACCCATTCTGTGAGCTATGTCTACTACTTTGGTTGTAACTCATGCAACAACAGCATCAGGCACGTATACAGGGAGGGGGATAGTTGGGATTTATCCCCCCGAAATCTGACTAAAAATAAATGGTATCATAATCACTGCGAAGTACGTAAATTATAGTAGGTACAGTGATTACAGCGATTTTTGCATAGTTACACAAGAAAATACATAGAAAAACCAACCATCCGAGCCGGAAACCAAAAATTTTCGAGCTCGCTTCACTCGCACGTATACCTATTTTAGTTCCTGAGTGTAATAAATGGGAAAATTATCTGAGTTAATCAGAAAATATACAAGCGTGCTCAGACATATTACTTGCGTTCATAAGCTTTTCTTTATAAATACTCACAATTAGGCGTATTTCTTTAATAAAGGACAAAAGAAAACCTATCAAATTAGAGGTGGATGCAAAAAATTTTCAAGCTCGCTGCGCTCGCTTTTCAAATCCTCCTTTTTTTAATCGATGAGTCTTTCAGGATTCGTCAACCAAGTTTCTCGTTGAATCTTACATAATTATGCGAGTCGGAGTGCAAAAAATTTCGAGCGCTATTCATGGAAAAAAATTGTGCTGCCGCCCATGAACAGTTCTCATGGTTGTTTCAATGTTTATCTCCCGAACCAAAAATCTGGATACGTGCTTGAACAGCATGATCCATGTTTGTTTACTAAAAATCGTGTTGCACACTGTCATGACCTAGTACCATTGACGACCGGTCATTACCTGTAGTAGTGACGAACGTGAAAGTGTGTCTATGGTGTAATACGTCGGAAACTGCTGAACTATCGTCACTAAATTAGTGAGTGTAAGACCATCTGCGTCACAAAGTGTGACTCATAAACTCCGGTCTAGATTTTGACAATTATGAAGCTGTTATGCAATACACTGGTACATAGAACCGTGTCTTTTGTTTTAAAATCACTTTGGGAAGGAATGCTTGCATTTGCACATTGCACTTATCAGCGCTGTGACGTTTTTCTTTTAAATGTTACAGCACCATGCTGAGTAAGGAGCCTTTTGGTCTTGTACAGGACCACCATGCTGAGATAGGAGCCTTTTGGTCTTGTACAGGACAAATTCTGTTTTGTATTTTGTTTGTTTTTTCTTATGATATCGTTATTTTTTTTTATTCTCTCATTATGTTTACTTTAAACTAGTGTTCACAATCACAATTTTACCATTTTTTTTTAATGTGTTGTCCTGTCGGGCTAATAAATGCTTTTTCTTTCTTTCTTTCTTTCACTTGGAGCACGAATCGCCAAGTCACACTATGGATGGACGGATCAACACTAACTTTGAGCTCATCATCTTCCTAGCCTTTTCCCAACTTTGTTGGGGTCGACTTCTACTCTAACCAGATGCAGCTGAATACCAGTATTTTACATGGAGCGACTGACTACCTATTTGACCTCCACAACCCAGTTAGAACTGGGTAATACCTAGCCCTTGGTAAACCTGGTTGTTACTTTTTTGAGTCACTGACTAACTGTCACGACTGTCAAAGATAAACAAAGGAGAGCTGGGACCAGCGACTTAACGTCAAAATCAAAATCAATCAAAGCATTTATTTCAAGTAGGCCAATAACAGGCACTTTTGAATTGTCGAAACAAAGATGAAAATTAAATGTAGCTACAGTCCCAGTCACAAGACATAAAAACTGTGAAAGTACTGTAGTTGCCCATTCCCTAACGTAGATCTCTATGGAGAAGAACGGGCAAGAAACTCCATGGACACTCTTTTAAATCCAATATTATTGTTACAAAATCTTGGTTACATCATTCATGTTGAGATGGTAAATTATGTGAGAACAATGTAGCAAGATGTGCACGATAAAAGTGTCCATAGTAAAAACAAAAATAATTCTTTCAAATAAGCCATGGCAATTAAGAGATGACCAGTTACAACACGTGATTATCGGTATAAAGGGTGTAAAACACCTCTTCACGAAGCCGATAGGCACTTGTTCTCCCCGTCACGCGTCATTGCGATATTTTTTTTGTTTCACACCATACGGGAACCTTTTAGTTACGGAAATATGGGGGGTCAAAGTTACAACTTAAGATTTTGACTTTTGTCAATTCCACGACCCCTGTACTATTCAATCCATGCACAATGTTTTAAGTGCGTCACATTGAGTTCTACAACAAAAATTGATTTTTCACCCCAACAAAAAAATTGTCTCCCAGCAATCATTTTTGCGTAAAGTTACCTACTTAGTTTGATTTTCAGAATGCTTGGTTAACGGCTTTGTGATGAGATGGTTTACACCTCGTATAATGGGTGGTACAACACTAACCTGAAGCTAACACAATTGACAGAATTATGTGATGTGATGGCCTATTTAAGTTTCTCCCGATGCGAGAAAAGAAAATATAGATAGTTGGTGATAATCTTAAATTCACTTCTCTTCACTGCACAGCTTAAATCTGGTTGAATACCAAAAACAAGACTATATTTCTACCCTAAGAGCGAGAGTCAAAAATAAGGAGCGAAGATTCTTAAAAAGGGGATGAAAGTTCGTCAGTAGGCCGATAAGAAATCCCATTGGATGTGAAGTAAAAGTAAACAAAATTAAACTTACCATTAACAATTTGTATAAATATCAGAAGCATCATAGCACTGATGCTCCGCGACCGCCATTTTATGACGGCAGCCATCTTGTTTTGGCGCGAGACTATGCGTTGTGCATTCCACTTCACATTATTGTTCACATCACTTACACTTGCACTTTGTTCCGTGGTTTTATGGTTGATTTTTGGTTGTTGATTACATTTGGTGTTGGACCTGTAACCAAAAAGACGTAATTTGATTAGGCATTCGAAAACTTTAAACACTATGCTACGATTTGTGGTTGTCTTAAAATATAAATCTGACTAGGCTCCGTCAGTGGATACTAAACGGGACACTATTTTTTACTACGACAAATTTTGAGGTAGCGTAGTTGGTCATAGTTCTAACCGAACCTTTGTGTTCAGACTTCAGAGTGAACGGAATCCCTTCCACATCGTTTTTACGACAAACGGTTAGTCGGAGACAAAAAACGCCAAGATACTTTTAGCCTTATATTTAAGTTTTTTATACGATAGAATCGAGAAAATAAAAGAATTGCGAAAATAACACTTTTTTGGCTAGTATTTTCTAACTTGTCTTTGTGCAAAACATCGAGCATATAACCTATATCCTCGATGGTGCAAAACCACAACTCGTCAATCGGGATCGCGATCACGGCAGGAGAATGATTGTGTCTTTTAATTGAGTGTTTTCCTGAACTTCGATAGAAAATTATTTCGACACGGTCTTAATTGTTGATAACAACAGTTCGGCTACTTATTAGAGATGGGCCGTCGACGCATTTAGCGTTAACGAAACTAGACCGTCCTTTTTAGTTCATCGACTAGTCCATCAGCTAGTTGAATTCGTCAATTAGTTTATCCGTCGACTTGGTTATGCAGGCGTTGAAATAAACGTTGCAACGAAGTCTACTACGTTGACGGCGACGTAGACAGTTCACTAGAGACTCCAAAATAATTGCTCAAACTAATTTTAACTGTAAATCTAGCAGGAGACAGTTGATATTTGTGCGGGACTGATGTAAAACTCAAGAACGTAGTCGTGATATACAAATATGAACTCTCTTCAGATGGATTTCAAGTTAAAAATTTGTTTGAGCGTTTATTTTATTTCTAAGGACGAACGACTTGCCTACGTTCTTGAGTCGGTAGACGCATTCAGTTTAACCGTTGACTGTTGGTGAACCGTCCATTCGTTGACAGTACGAAGACGGTCGAATTAACTAGTTCGTTCATTCAACGCTCATCACTACTATTTATTGCTTTGACAGAACATACCTACACCTTCGAAAATCACTACTTCGATAGATTCTTTCTTGTACTTCTAAGATCGCACGCTCAGCTGAAGAGTTGCCAGAAGTGCAGTGAAGTCTCAGTTTGATTCTCTTCGGACTTCAATGGTAGTTTGATAAAGCCAACAGATTTTTGGAAAGGTTCATAATAGGCTTGTTAACTGAAAAAAATTAATTAATCCGTCACTTAGATTACGAGTATCAAAAAAATAATTGACCCGTATTGTTTCTTTTGTCACATAAACCAAAAATGAAGAAGATATGACGCTTTTAAAATTCCCAACACGTCACTGTTTGGTATCATTCTTAGTGAGTTCTGACGTCATGAGCCCCCACTCCCGAGTTTTGATGCGTTTTATCTTTGTCAATATTCGTTGATTTACAAAAACAAAAAATACGTGTCCATTATTTTCCAATACTCTAACTGACGGACTAAATAGATTTGCAATTTATTGATGGTGGAAACTAGCCTATTGTGGAGACAGTTATCCGCGTTAACAAGGAACACTGGTCCAGTGGTAACGACAACGATTTACGTGACGCAGGTTGTGGATTCGAAGTCAGGCAAGCATCAACGCTGCTGTCAAAATGGTGTAGGAACACATGAGGAAACCGGCATTTCTTGGAACCGATAAATGAAAGAAGTGTTCTATCTATCTATCTATCATGGGGTTTCGGTTTCCGCACTTAGTCCCCATTGTCCATGAGACATGGTGGCCGTTACACCAACCAACCAGGCCACCTCCCTCCAGAAGCAGATCAAACTGCACACACGCCCAAACCACTGTAACTCCTGAAAGCCAGAATCAACAGTGGCGACCACCAGAAAAGCGCCGAGACAATGAAGCTCGACGAAGTCCCAGAGAATGAATTTAACTGTCTTGGATCCCGCAACGAAATTAATCAGAAAGTAAAGCGGAGGAGTAGGAAAGAACTGTAATTTCCACTTCCCTCCATATCAGCAGGAGACAGAACGAAACAAGGCCAATAGGCACAAAGGGACGTTTACAACTGGGATAGGCCCAGTTGCCTAGCACCACGGATAAATATTAACGTTAATGGGTCCTAAGTTGAGAGCTATTATATTTGATTCCAATAATAGGTATGGCAAAAACGCTTGAAAGCACGGAAATTTGCTCTAGTTTCCACAAGGTCCGTATAGTAAATAACTCCGGATGTAACCTGTACACTATCCAACATAATATTGCGTTCATTTTGCCAAAGACTACACTCCCACAAAATGTGATGAGCAGATCCGCAAGGGATCTTGGTGTTCCCAGGGACTCCTCGCGAATCTTGGTAACGCTGGTGCACTCAAGGAACACATGCGCCACCGTTTCCTTCACCTCCATCCACGCTCTGGACAGGGGACTGTCAGTGATTCCTAGGGTGTGGACACTTAAGAAGTGTTACATTCACCATACACATTCTGACCCGCACTGCAGCCACGTGGTGGATAAAGAGTAAGGGACTTTACTCCTTGTCAGAGTCTCATCAGTGGGAATATTATAATGATTTTAAATGTCCTAGGGTTCGACTAAAACCGTAGGCAAAAAAAACTAATGATACTAATATTATAAAAGCAAAATAATATTAAAATATTAAATACTTAATACGTTTGTATGTGTGTTTCTTTGTTACTCTCTCACGCAAAAACTATTGAACAGATTTGGATGAAATTTAGCACACAGATAGTTTATAACCTAGACTAATACTTAGGATACTTTTTATCCCGGTAATATGATCCGGTACCATTATCGGACTCTAATGGGGGCTAAGCCACCTAGCTAGTATGACATAAATTATACCACACACAAAAAACTTCAACAGACAAGCATACAATAGCTTACCTAATTAAACCAAACGTTATGTAGTATGTAGGACAAGTCGCCAATTGAATAATAAACACATAACCGCGCTCTTTGCACGTGGTTAAGAGTAGGTGATCAGCTGTGGTCACTGTAGTGGTTCAGAATGAGGAATGGGTCAATGGATCTATTAGAGATTTATTTTCTGTGTGGTCTTTAGATAGTGCCTATAGCTTTTACGTTTATGAAAGTCTAGGCCAGTGGTAGGTGGCCTATAATAATAATAACAATAAATATTGCTGAACTTTAACACACAGCGCCACCTAGTGCCACACTAATCAAAGCTTGTGTCGTGGACATAAGATAGTTGATATACTACATAAATATACTTTTATGTCATACTTATCATACAATATAAACGTCGTAGTACATAACTAAGTTGTGCGCTGTCTCAATTTAAACTTCAGTAGACACGTTAAAAAAGAAGATCATTATTTAAACAGTAGATAGATGTCCACTGCTGGACATAGGCCTCCACACATTGACGGGGTCCCATGCGATTCGCATCCAGCGGATCCTCGCAAGTCCACAACCTTCACCAGGTCATCGGTTCACCTAGTGCGAGGCCTTCGAACGCGACGTCTTGCGGTTCTCGGAAAAAGAAGATCACGGGCTCTTAAAGCAGAAGTTTTGTCTATGCCCAGACGGGCGTCTTTCTTTCTTTCTTAATAGACTATAAAGAAAGAAAGAAAGAAAGAAAAAGTATTTATTAAACTCACACAACACCTAACAGAGACCTAGTTTATTTTGTTTTTTTTTTTTTTAATAATATGTGTATGTATTTGTATGTTATATGTTTACATTAAATAGTCATAGTTTTGTTTTAAGTTTTAATTTAAATTTTCTTGTTAGACTTTTCCACACACTGTGTCTACATTTCTTATCAGACTTTCCTTTCGCAGGTCATAAGTCATAAGTCATAAGTCATTTAATCATTTGTTAACATAGGTACAATAAATAGTTGTTTTATTTATTGAGTTCATTGACATTTAAAATTGAAAAAACCTTTTAAATTATACTACTTAAATGCTAAAAGTATTAATTGATTTTGACAAAAAAAAATTAAAAAACATATTAACATTAATAAAAAACAAAGAAAAAATATATAAATGTCAAAACTAAGGGTCACTTTACAACGTCAAAATTCAAATCAAGTAAGCAGGTCAGGTCAGGTCTGCTGGAAGTAATTTCTTTTGATATAAGCAGTACCTTTGTGCTCTTCTGTGTTAATATATTGTCCTTTTATGTATTTTGTGTGTACATGAATAAATAAATAAAATAAATAATAAATAAATAATAAATAAATAAAATAAATAATAAATAAATAAACAGAAAAAAGATAGAGTGGACAATAACGCAAAATTATATGAAAAAGTAAACATAAAAAAAATACAAAACAATCAAATGCCAAAAGGCTCCTATCTCAGCATGGTGCTGTGACATTAAAAAAAGTCACAACGCTGGTATACAATCTAGACTACAATAGATTAGCTCCCCATACACGTAAAGCACTAGAATTTAGCTCCAGGTGATCAACTAAGGTCTAACACTAAAACCTAAATACTGGAATCGATATTCATCACAGCACATGAAATTAATTGTGAATTCAACGCTCGAAGTATAGCGGTTTGCCAAACGTTGTTGTATATGGGCCAATGTTTGGTGGCATACTTTGCGAATTCTTTGAATGGTCTTCCATTCAAAGAATTGGCAAGGCATGGTTAGAAGTAGGAGCTTCGAGAAGGATCTCCATAGCCCATCAGTCTGGGTAACTCCAGTAACGGCGATCATTTCAGCCGAAAGTAGTCCACTGCTGGACATAGGCCTCCCCCAAATGTCGCCACATTAACTGATCCCGTGCGCTCGCATCCAGCGTATTCCTGCAACTGTCACCAGGTCATCGGTCCACCTAGTGGGAGGTCTTTCAACGCAACCTCGTCCGGTTCGCGTTCGCCACTCCAGAACTTTTCTCCCCCATCGCATCGGCCAGCCGTTCCGCGAGCAATGTGCCCTGCCCACTGCCACTAAAGTTTGGTTTTAGTTAGGCTACGTCGGTGATCTAGGTTCTCTTCCGGATGTCTTCATTTCTGATTCGATCACAAGGAAAGTAGCATAGCCTCTCCATTGGCGTTTGGGTGACGGAGAAATTTTGGTACAAAACAGATGGGTACCCATCCACGGACAAATAGATAGATAGATAGATAAATCATTTATTTAGTCCACACAAAAGACATTGCTCAATGATATAGTAAAAAGCAAGGTGCCAAATCTATGTAAGTATAGTTTTTTTTTCGAAGTACATGTTTTTACTGTATGATTTTTACTTTAACTGTAAGATTTTTAACTTTAAACACCTCCACGACTCCGTACTATTCAATCCATTCATCAGCACAATGTGTTGAGTGTGTTACATTGAGTTCTACCACAGAACGTGATTTTTCACCCCAAAAAAAAATGTAGTTTCCCAGCAATATTTATTGCGTAAAGTAACTTAGTTTCATGTACAGAATGCTTGGTTGACGGCTTCGTGATGAAGTTGTTTACACATTGTATGTCGTCGAGAATTATCGAGAATTTCCTACTATGTATTTCTATACTACTACTATCTTTGTCTTTGCTGTGCCCGACAGGGTTCCATATTGATCTCATTTTTAACATACCACCTAAATACACATTGTGGAATGCAAATAAAGTTTGAGTATTTGAGTATTGAGTATTGAGAAATATGTCTCTTTCCTCTTACTTATAACAAACCGTGTTAATTAAGGTAACTTTAAATAAGTTCATCAAACTGAATTTCTATCATCACCTAGACTTTAACAACCCGACTTGAAGACCAAAATCCGGTGTGAAGCATTGTTTTATACAATTCGCTTCGGGTCAATGAGTAGACCCAAAACGAGGTCAAGCGTCTGACATCAACTGTTACAGAAATATGACGTGTTTGTTACGCTTCAGTTAATGAAGGCATTTCCGTATCTTTTGACTGGTGTAAACTAAGGCTAAATAAAAGATGTTTATGGATTGTGTGAGGAATCGTATAAAAGAGAAAGGAGTAAATGACACCGTGACATCTGACAGGGGAGAATGGAAAAAGAAAACGTATTCATATAGAGGAGGACTGTGTCCCTAGTAATGGTAAACTTGAAGCTTGTTTTAGCATTGTCTTATACAACTTGTCTTTTCGTTCTGTCTCCTGCTGAGGAGGGAAGTGGAAATTACAGTTCTTTCCTACTCCTCCGCTATACTTGCTGATTAATTTCGTTGCGGGATCCAAGACAGTTAAATTCAGTCTCTGGGACTTCGTCGAGCTTCATTGTCTCGGCGCTTTTCTGGTGGTCGCCACTGTTGATTCTGGCTTTCAGGAGTTACAGTGGTTTGGGCGTGGGTGGCGGGCTTGTCCCAAAAAAAAACAAATACAGCTTATTAATCAACAGAAATATAACGTGTTCGATGAGGCGGAAATCCATCGCTGCGCACGGAGACACTACGCACGTGTGTAAAGCTTTGCTTTGCAATAAAATGAATGGGATTGTGTCCACTGCAAACTACGGACACGCTATGTTATCACGTATCCAGACTTTTGGTTCGGGGGGTACAAACATTGAAACATCCACGTGAACTGTGTAAAAATCGCCCTAATCACTGTACTTACTCTAATTTACGTACTTCGCAGTGTAGTGGTTATGATCCCGTTTAATATAGGGTGTAAAACACCTCTTCACGAAGCCGAAAGGCACTTGTTCTCCCCATCATTGCGATATTTTTTTTGTTCTACACCATACCTGGGAACCTTCTAGTTACGGAGATATGGGGATCAAAGTTACAACTTTTAGACAAGTTTTTTTTAAATACCTACAAGTTTTCTTTGAATGATTTTGACTTTTAACCCCTCCACGACCCCCGTACTATTCAATATATCCATCAGCACAATGATTTAAGTGCGTTACATTGAGTTCTACCACAAAACATGATTTATAACCTCAAAACAAAAAAGTAAATTCCCAGAAATATTTTTTTGCGTAAAGTTACTTAGTTTGATGTACAGAATGCTTGGTTAACGGCTTTGTGATGAGGTGGTTTACACTCTGTATACTTAAGGGGGGATAAATCCCAACTATACGCCCCCCCTGGATATATATGCCTGACGCTATGCATGAATTGACGTCATTAGTACCTGGTGCGCTCACATAGCTCAACGATGTCAACGCTATGCACGCTGTGCATGCGGTATACGCTATGCATATCGTCTTGTTAAAAAAAGCATGAGGTCATTTTTTTTTTTTTAAGATGGGAAATCATCAAATGACTTCTCCCACGCTGGACGGAGCGGGAGGGAGTGTCAGACTTTTACTGACTAAAACCCATCCATGTTCCTTCCTCGCCCTTTATGTACCGGGGCCACGGTATCTCTTTCGAACAGGCCCGCAGCAAGCATGAGGTCTTGTGTTTGATTTCCGAGTCAGGCAGAGTGTTATTGGGCATTTCCATCAGGAATGTCTCAGTAGCAGCCATCTATATTTAAGCTCGGTTGATGGCAATGTGCACGCCCCTATCACATGGGACATAAACGTAGGTAACTTGCGAAATATAATAACGGGTAAACCTCATATAAAGAGAAATTTGTATTTTTGTATGTAACGAAAAAACTTAAAAACTACTGGACCGATTTGAAAAATTCTTTCAGCAATGAATAGCTACATTATCAGCGAGTAAGATAGGCTATATTTTATCCCCGTACTCCCACGGGAACGGGAACTATGCGGGTGATACCGCGTGACTGCCACTAGTGTTTTTTAAGTTTTATAACAGTGAGTACTAACTGGGTTGTGGAGGCAGTCGCTCCATGTAAAATACTGATATTAAGCTGCATCCGGTTAGACTGGAAGGCCGACCCCAACATAGTTGGGAAAAGGCTAAGCAGATGACGATTTTAACATCATCTGACCTCCACAACCCAGTTAATACTGGGATATACGATAACACTCGGTAAGACTGGTGTCAGCCTTTTTTTCGGGCCACTGACTACCTGTAGCAACTGTCAAAGATGGACAAATGACAGCCGGGACCAACAGCTTAACGTGCTTTCCGAGACACGGAGGAAACTCGGTATGTAAGGGTATTCACCCAAGTGGTGGCTACCGGCCACCGTAGATGCAGGCCTGTGGGCGGTTGGCTATGGGCTAGCTAGCGGACGGCTAGCTAGCCCGTCTAACGACGAAGACAGGCCGTGTCGACGGCGCGTTCGTGTTCCACGCGCGCCGAACAAGAGATGTCAGCATAAGGGGAGGGACCCGCAAGGGCCGAAGCCTGCCGGGGTAGCGGGCCTATAAAAAAAAAAAGCGTGGTCACCCATCCACAGACCAACCCCGGATGACGATGATAACAGTACTTTTAAATTGTCTTTAGTGAAACACATAGGCCGTAAAATAGAAATACCTAAGCTAAACTGAATAACGGTCCTCAATGATTCTTTATTTATATTTTTAACAGTATTTAATGTTGTGCCTAACGGCACTAAGGATAGAGTTGAAATAACTTTCAACAGGTTTTTAAAAGCTTTTTGGTTTGTTTGAAGATTTCAAGTGCTTTGTCCAAACCGTTGTTTTTCAAAAAAATCTATACTAAAATTATAAAGCAGAAGAGTTTGTTTGTTTGTTTGGTTGAACGCGCTAATCTCAGGATTTACTGGTTCGAATTGAAAAAATCTTTTTAGATAGACCGTTTATCGAGGAAGGCTATAGGCTATATTTAACATCACGCTACCACCATTAGGAGCGGAGCAGGAATGAAAAATGTTGCAAAAACGGGTTTTTTTTCCTTTCGTTTTTCTCTCTTATGTGACGCAGACGAAGTTGCGTGGGTCAGCTAGTAAAGTTATAAAATTGCGTGTTTTAAAAATACCGTTGATGATGTAGAATTCCTACTATGTTAGATACACCTTTCTACGAAACCGTAGACTCGAAACTTGATATATCTCTACGGGATTCTGAGAAAGGTGTAATCTTGTAGACACACAGACAGACGGGTAAAAACTTTTTCATTTAAGGCTGTGGTTTTCAAACTTTTTCACGACACGACCCCCAAAATCATGATCATCTGCCTAGCCTTTTCCCATCTATGTTGGAGTTGGCTTCCAGTCTAACTGGATGGAGCTGAATATCAGTATTTTACATGGAGCGACTGCCTATCTGACCTCCACAACCCAGTTAGTACTGGGTAATACTTACGATACCCCTTGGTAAGACTGGTTCTCAGATTTTTTGGTCACTGACTAGTTGTAGCGACTGCGAAAGATCTAGAAATGAGGACCAACTTATACACAGCGTGATTATCGATACACGGAGGAAAATTGTATTTTGTCGTGGTCAGGCAGGTCACCCATCTATTGACCAATCTAAGAACATTCCAAGGAAAACTTCGATTACAACTTTTTCAACTTTTTGAATAGTTATATCTCAAAAACGGTGGCTCCTAGAGAAAAAAAAAATATGACATTATTATAGATAATTATCTGATCTACAATTTTATCTGAGCTAATTTTATGATTAAACTTACAGTTTTGCTAAAAATCACGAAAAACTATTTTTTTTACCTTTGACCTTGATTTTTTTTTCCGTACATAAAAATGATGGGGAACTTTATTTATAATTATATTTTGAACAATTGTACCAATTATCAGTTTGTTGTAAAGTGATGCGGCAGGTGGCACCATATGTCTAACTAAATATAAATTAACTGGACTAAACGTAGTAAATTATTGAAGCAAGTGCAACTAACTACTTCAAAATGACAAACGACGAACGTCTTCAGGCCGTTCCATATTTTGCAACGCCACAACCGTCCGCCAGCCCATGACACATTGTTGACGTCTTTGGTTGCACAACCACTGCTTGGTTGCGCGACATCCTAGTCTGAGTCACTTGGTTGGTGTATAAGTAATCACTTTGGTCTACTTAAAGTGCATCCGTTTGGGTATTTTTGTTTATGTAACTTGGTTGTTGGAAGGTCAAGTTAGTTGGTCAGTTTGACGTTGTAATTCAGGATCTAAAATCTAAATTGAACCGAATACGGTTCAATTTAGATTTTTAAGATAGACCCGTAACTAGAAACTCCAGGTATATGGAGTAGAACAAAACAAATCTCAATCATAATGACGGGGAGAGTACAAGGGCCTTTCGGCTTCATTAGAAGGATTTTACACCCTCTATACAGGGTGTAAACCACCTCATCACAAAGCCTTTAACCAAGCATTCTGTACATCAAACTAAGTACCTTTACGCAAAAATTATTGATGGGAAACAACTTTTTTTTTGAGGTTATTAATTATGTTTTGTGGTAGAACTCAATGTAACACACTTAAAACATTGTGCTGATATATGGATTGAATAGTACGGGGGTCGTGGAGGTGTCAAAAGTCAAAATCTTAGAAAAAAAAAATGGTATTTAAAAAAAAACTTGTCAAAAAGTTGTAACTTTGACCCCCCATATCTCCATAACTAGAAGGTTCCCAGGTATAGTGTAGAACAAAAAAATGATCGCAATGATAGGGAGAACAAGAGCCTTTCGGCTTCGTGAAGAGGTGTTTTACACCCTCTATATAGTGTAACTACAATAATATCAGCCGTTCGGGTCGATGTTTAGGTTAAGCCATGCTTGCCTAGGCTGGTCTGTGGATGGATGACCACCCTTACATACCTGAGTTACCTCTGTACCTCGGAAAGCACGTTAAGCTGTTAGTCCCGGCTGTCATTTGTCCATCTTTGACAGTCGTTACAGGTAGTCAGTGGCCCCAAAAGTCTGACAACCAGTCTTACGAAGTGATATCGTATTACCCAGTACTAACTGGGTTGTGGAGGTCAGATAGGCAGTCGCTCCATGTAAAATACTGGTATTCAGCTGCATCCGGTTAGACTGGAAGCCGACCACAACATATTTGGGAAAAGGCAGGCAGATGATGAAGATGTAATTGTTACTACAAGTTTGTACAGAATGAAGGTGCGCGAGTTAAACTCGCCCTTGGGCGGTTTTTCTATTTTATGTCCCTTTGCTGGTCAAATTCAAAGACTTCCTCTAAACTCATTCACACCGCTGGTCACCCATCCACGGAACAACCTGGGCTAGAGCGGCTTAACTTGATGATTAACCCGAGGGGCTATTTATTATTTAGCCACAAACTCCTCTCCTTGTAAAGTATCTATTATGCATGTAGGAGATCACTATCACCACACCACATATGAAAACACACGTAGTACACTACAAAGTGCTCCGCCGCGCCGCGTCTGTCTGTCTCTTCATCATCATAATCTCAGCCGAAAGACGTCCACTGCTGGACATAGGCCTCCCCAAGCGTCGCCACATTGACCGGTCCCTTGCGACTCGCATACACCGGATTCCCGCAACCTTCACCAGGTCATCGGTCCACCTAGTGGGAGGTCTTCCAACGGATCGTCTTCCGGTTCGCGGTCGCCACTCCAGAACTTTTCGGCCCCATCGGCCATCCGTTCTGCGAGCAATGTGCCCTGCCCACTGCCACTTAAGTTTAGCAATTCTTCGGGCTACGTCGGTGACCTTGGTTCTCTGTCTGTCTGTTCGCGATAAACTCAGAAACGACTGCACTGATTTTCATGCTGCACCAATGGATCTGACCAGAGTCAGGAGACGAGTCCTACTGGGTCGTGCGGGGCACGATCACTTCTCCTTAAGGAGAAGCTGACCATAAATACTAATAAGTAAATAGCATAATTTTAGGAAAAACCAAAATTTTATTAGCCTAGGGTAATTTAGGGTAAGGAGAATGACCAAAGTGGACCAAAATTTGAAAAAAAAAAGAAAAGTTCTGCCCCCAGTATTACTTCATAGCTCCTTTGAAAGACTGGTTAAAATGCTTAATTTTCTTCTATGGAACTGAAAAAATCTGTCCCACGGAATCATAGATATTAGCTGAAACGTGAACTTGAAAAAAAGTAGCACATTCACTTGCACATTCAAAATTGTTGAATTAGTCTGTAACTGTGGGTTAGAATTTGATGCACATTGGCACACATAGTAAGTCCAACATTATAAGTTAACCCACAATGGAGTCAACCCTGGGGGCAGCAGTTTTTTTTTTGGACCAGAGCCCATACATTTTTGGTCATTCTCCTTTAGGTTGTAGCATATAATTTGTACGCGGGTGGAACCGTGGGCATCAGATAGTAACTGATATAAACCTCCTTTTCGTTTTGCACCAATCGGGTAAAAATAACCTAATATAATAAGTACTAGCTGACCCACGCAACTTCGTCTGCGTCACATAAGAGAGAAAAACGAAAGGAAAAAAAATCTCCGTTTATGCAACATTTTTCATTCCTGCTCCGCTCCTAATGGTCGTAGCGTCGTAGCGATGCTATATAGCCTAAAGCCTTCCTCGATAAATGGACTATCCAACACAAAAAGAATTTTCCAATTCGAACCAGTCGTTCCTGAGATTAGCGCGTTCAACCAAATATTAGTTTAGATTTCTGATATTTTTCTTGGTCTAAGCGTACTAAGACCTGTGCCTACCCCCTTTTACATCACGTCGTATCCGCGTCTGCGCACATTACGGACGAACAGGTGTTATGCTGACCCACATTGCAAAGTTTACCGTATCTACAGCCATTCAATGGTGTACTCAAGAAAAACGTGTGAGGAACATTGATGACGCCTTTATTGCGGTGCAGTAAGGTCGGATTTTGAAAGTCAATTGCTGCTGCCGAATGGTGTACCATGAGATTTTTGACAGCGTCTTTATTGCGATGTTGTAAGGTCGGATTTTGAAGGTCAATTGCTGCTGTCAAATGGTGTAACAATTGGATTTTTGAACGTGTCTTTTTTCCGTTACCTTAAGGTCGGTTTTTGAATGGCAAAGAGTACTATCGTCTTTCAATGTAAGCTCATAGGTGGCAGTTTGTTATTGACAGCGCCTTTATAACGTTGCAATAAGGTCGATTTTCGCATGCTAAATCCCATTCCATGTTACCAATGTGTAATATAGATAAAAAAATAACTGTGTGATGAGTTTGTACAGCTATGTATGTTGTTTGTGTTTTGTAGTAAAATTGTTTTACGTTGCGGAAGTTAGCAAGTGTTAATTGTTTACAGTTTACGCTTTGTAAACTAGGTTTTCAAGATTTCGGTACTCATTATTCATCAAAAAATCGCAACACGTTTTCATATAAAATTTGAAGAGTTAACATACCTAACTGTCGAAATATGGGTATACTGTACACATCTGCGTACCCCCTCAGAGCATACAGGCGTGATGTTATGTTATGATGTTGTGTAAACAATAAACATTCAAGCGATTGCAGCAATCACGACAGATTTGCTGTCTATTATTGAAGAGTTCCGTTCCATATCTCCGAAGTTCGTGATCAGATCATGACAATATTTCTATGGGACCAACTTGGAAGTATACCCTTTCAAAAAAAAAAGAATTTTTCAAATCGGTTCAGGCGTCTTCGAGTAATCGGTGAACATACATAAAAAAAAAAAAATACATACAGTCGAATAGAGAACCTCCTCCTTTTTGGAAGTCGGTTAAAAATGGTATATAATGCTATTCTAACCATACAAAAATACCATGGTGCGGTATTGTGCGAACATTTACAAGGTTTTGGATTTACTTTATTTAAAATCTAATTAGTCCGGTCATATAGTTTTCCAAAAAATATTGGACCCATGATTTTTATTTTTTTTTCGTAAACAAAAATGAAGACGATACAAAGCATCGTAAACTCGAGTGACGTCACATTTAAGTACATTTTAAACCGAAAACTGACGTCACACGCTCCTCTTGAAGCGACAGCTGATCTTTGACGCGTTATATTCGTCAATTTTTATTACTAACTTAGATAAAACAAAAAACACGTAGGTATCCAATATTATTCGAAAATCGAAATGACGCGTCAGTTGGATTGAGCTTACGGAGTCAAAAATGACCGTACCTACCGAAAAAAAAAAAATAAAAGAAAAGCTGGTGAAAAAGTTTACTTTTTTGAAATTCGAACTTTGCGCGGTAGAACGAAATTGAATGAAGAACGCACGCCGGAGGTTGTTAGACCAAAGGGTCGCATTCCTAACCAACATAATTATTTTGTACTTATTCTTTTTAATTTTACCCGACTACAGCAAAGCAAAAAGGAAGGGTTATGATTAAAGATGTTATGGAAAAAAAAGGTGTTTGATGAGATGACGAATAATAGAGAAGTAGGTACCTATGGAAGTAGAAATGTTGCGAGTGTTGCGACCCGGCCCCAAATAAATCAGTTTATGTGTAGGAGAATGATTTTATTAGGTAATAGGTTAATAGTTTATTTTTTTGTTTATTTTTTTTACCTACCTACAGAAACTAAATAGGTACCTAATCAACCCAATAGATAAAAATGTTTAACATTTTGTGGTGAAGCCAGACTAAACAGTCTGAAATCTGTTAGGACACGTCTTCTTAGCAATGAGAGCTCATATCTTCTCTCATCTCTACGAAAAGATATTTTTTTTTGTAGATATTTGTGTCGATTCTGTTGTGCACAAACTAAACTTAATTTAAACTATTGCTATCTTTTTCTCTCTAATAAAACGAGAAAGAGACGGACGTAATTTAGAGCTGTCAAATTTAATTGGAACTAATATTTCCATACAAATGAAGGGTGCACGTAAAAACATGTCGACTAAAAATACGGTGAAGCGCAAAGCATAAACTAGTTTGACATCTGTAACTTAGTGCATAGCTATAGCCGTCCTTTTCTCGCACTGCCTTTTAGTAAAAGATAGCAATAGCCGAAATTAAGTTTAGTTCGTGCATAACAGAATCGACACCAATAATAGGCAAAACAGAAGCTAGTGTTATTGGTTTCAAAACTAGTTATTCATAGCTTCGTAATAACCCATTTACAACCGGCCAGTTAAATTATATTAGCATATTTAATGCATATTTCACTAAAATAGCTAAAATGTACCGTTTGGTTTCGAGTCATTGAACTACACACAAGTTTTCGATGATGTTAGTATGGTCGTAAAAGTGAACATTTAACTTTCTGAGTGTGACAGATTTCTGATTTTTGTAATGAACTCAGCAATCAATGTTTCTTGATACATTAATTTATTTATTTATTTAAAGACTTTGGAAGACTTACAGCTAAATACAATAGTGTTAAGTAACAGAATGATAATCAGACAGCCAATTACAAGTCTTCACGTCTAGACCTTGTCAGGTATAAACATTACTGTGGGACAAAATATACACATGCCAAATAATGCCAAAAAATAAAAAATAGGGTCACCTGTTCACAAATGAAACACCAAAATTTCAAACCATCCTGTCTCTGCCGTTTCTCAAGTTAGGAGTCTAATTTTTTGCATCAAGATAGACAATTTAATTAGTTATCTCATCGTATTAAATTTTTTTACTGTACTTTTATAATTTATGCATAAAAGAGCTTTTTTTAAAAAATGAACTTTGTTTCATTGTGTCCATATATGTGTATTCAATGAAACACCTGAATTTTTACAATGAAACAAGGCTAAGCAACAATGAAACAGTATTATTAGTAGGTAGTGTTTTGTTTGCTTTTAATCAACCCAGGTAGGTATCTATGCATTAAATTAAAGAAATTTAAATGAAAATAATGTTTTATTCATAGTAATTATTATCTACGATATTAATCAGACAACACAATTAACAATCACAGAGGTAATACCTGCTGGTTCAGGTTTAACAAAAAAACAATCACCCTGTCTCTGTCTTACAGGTCTTAAAATCTTATAAAATTTCAAAACAAATAAGTAGATAGGTACCTCAGTATTTTTTCGCTTAAAACAATCTAATATTTATCCTCTTCTTCTGACTAATCTATGTTGTACGAGTTGCAGTCTCATTATTTAAAATATCACAATCAATGTCATTTTTTTTTCGCTTAAAACAATCTAATGTTAATTAACCTCTTCTTCTAACTAATCTATGTTGTACGAGTTGTAGTCTCATTATTTAAAATATCAGAATCACTGACATTTTTTTTTTCTCTTAAAACAATCTAATATTAATTATCCTCTTCTTCTAACTAATCTATGTGGTACGAGTTGCAGTCTCATTATTTAAAATATCACAATGATTGTAATTATAATAAGGTTTATCTTCTTATTAATTTTTCCTCAAAAGACGAGTTAAAGGTTCAGCGACTTCTGAAAAGTTCAAAATGAACTTTCTGAACCACGAACGCGTCTGAAGAAACGTTCTGAGATGGCGTACAGTACTTGGTGCCTTCATGTCCGCTACTGCGCGAACTTTGTCATGATCAGGTGAAACTCCATCCTGAGTAATGACATGACCCAAGTATTTCACTTCTTCGCGCGCGAAGACACACTTTTCGCGATTGGCGCGAAGATTGAACATACGCAACCTTTCAAAAACTGCACGTAGATCAGCGACGTGCTGATCGAATCCTTCCGATATTACGAGCAAATCATCCTGATAGCACAACAGGGTCACATTCTGAAGTGAGGCGCCGGAGCGCAACCTGTCGATGAGTCGTTGGAATGTTGACGGAGCGTTTTTGAGCCCAAACGGCATCCTTTTAAACCGATACGTTCCAAAAGGCGTCAAAAAGGCCGTTTTATCTCGATCGCATTCCCTAACCGAAACATTCCAAAACCCACTACGCATATCTAAGGTACTCATAATGCAATTCCGCTTAGTAGACTGCACCAGCTCGTCTATAAGCGGCATCGGGTACCTACTAAAAACATGCAAATAGATCATCACCCAAAATATGTAACATATAATAATAATAATTTGCTACAGGCTATTTTTTAGCATGGGAACCAAGATGTTAAAATACAATTAAGAAAAAAAAAACAAATTAGAAATATCAAGATGATATTAGAAATATTAAGAAAAATGAAGATAGAAAAAAAAAATTGTGAGAGAGATTCAATTTTCAAGAACTTACATAGGTCTAATTATAAACCTATAGGTACTTAAGTATGTCGCTAAACTATGAATAATGAAAAAGTCTGACAACCAGTCTTACCAAGAAGTATCTAATTAACCAGTATGTGGAGGTCATATAGGCACTCGCTCCATGTAAAATACTGGTATTCAGCTGCATCCGGTTAGACTGAAGCCGACCCCAACATAGTTGGGAAAAGGCTAGGCAGGGTATGACTCTCTTTGAGAAATCTTGCAGTGGAACTGCGACCACAAGCTAAATTGATATGAGTATTGTATATTATAAATATAAAAATATATAAATAAATATCGCTGGCCATTAACACACAGCGCCACCTAGTGCCACACTAAGCCAAGCTTGTGTCGTGGACACTAGATAGTTGATATACTACATAATTATATAATTTTTTGTTTGTAAATACATACTTATATACATATAAACATCCATGACTCGGAAACAAATGTCCGTGCTCATCACACAAACATTTACTCCTACCGGGATTCGATGACCCAGGACCCTAACAACGTAAGGCAGCGTCACTATACCACTACGCCAATCTGGTCGTCAATATTGTTTGTTATGTAATGGTAAAAGTACCTGCAATATGAAATTCTTTATCACTCCCGCATACAAATGGACTGGTATATGAGTTAGTTTACAAAGTGAAAACGGTCATATTATGCCATGTTTCAAAATGTGTCAGTTAGTGTGTAGATAAGGTGTTATCAGTAGTACAGTAGTACTAAATGATACTGAAATACAGTGGGTTTAGCGTTGTGGTAGGCTTGGGTGAGAAATCACTTCAAATTTTTAAAAAAACCCCCACGAGCCACGACTTTCTGTCCATTTATTATGATTGCTTAGATTTTTTTAACTATGCAACGGATTTTGATGCGGGTTTTTTTAAAAGAAAGATTTATTCAAAAGGACGGTTTTAGTAGGTATATAATTTGACGCGGGCGCAGCCGCGGACATAAGCTAGGCACTGTCACTATCATCATCATCACTATTACTAACATATTATAAAACAAAGTCCCTCCCATATCATGTCCATATGATTGCTTAGATCGAGTAATTCAAGAGGAAGGTTTAATCTATACTAATACTAGCTTCTGCCAGCGGCTTCGCCCGCGTGATGTTTGAAATTGTCCCACGGGATCTTACTACCGGGATAAAAAGTATCCTATGTGTTAATCCAGGTTATAAACCATCTGTGTGCAAAATTTCATCCAAATCCGTTCAGTAGTTTTTGCATGAAAGAGTAACAAACATCCATACATCCATACATCCATACAAACAAACTTTCGCATTTATAATATTAGTAGGATTATAAAGCAGAAGAGTTTGTTTGTTTATTTGTTTGGTTGAACGCGCTAATCTCAGGAACTACCGGGTCGAATTGAAAATTATTTTTGCGTTGGATAGTCCATTTATTGAGGAAGGCTATAGGCTATATAACATCACGCTATGACCATTAGGAGCGGAGCAGGAATGAAAAATGTTGCAAAAATGGGTTTTTTTTTCCTTTCATATAATTTTACGCCGGCGAAGCCGCGGGCATCGGCTAGTTTAATATAATTTGGTAGCAGTTACAAAAGGGAAAACTTCAACTGAATAACATTACCGGAGAAAATTCGGAGAAGTTGCATAAAGTGTTATTCGATTTCTATTTTCTTGATCATTTAATTGATTAATCTTGTATCGAATATAATATACTTCTAAGAACTGTGGGCTTAGATTTTTATCGACTTATTTTTAATTAAATATGATAAACTGACTTTTAACAGAAATATCACAAACTTTTGATGTTTTTTTTAAAATATAAGTTTCTTACCAAATTAATTTTAATTTTATAAATTTATCTTTTAGTGGGTATTAAAAAGAAAATAACACAAGTAAGTACCTAAATAAACAACAATTTTCCCCACGACAAAAACCGAAGAACACCATGCGCTACGAATCCTTCGAATTTGTTATTATTTTTTTTATATTTTTCTATTCTCTCATTATGTTTACTTTAAACTAGTATTATAATCACAATTTTACCATTTTATTATTTATTTTTTTTATTTATGTGTTGTCCTGTCGGGCTAATAAATGCTTTTTCTTTCTTTCTTTCTTTCTTTCTTTCCAATTTTCTCCTCATCATTTCAAACACCATACAGCAGCACTAATCTTCCATGGGAAAAAAAACCCACCAAATTGACCCAAAACCTCTTTCCTAATAATAAAAAAGAACCTCAAACTCTAATCTTCACATCAACACATTCCCCGCAGTCGCGGTCAGGCGGTCAGGAACCGGTTCCAAGTTATGCAGGTCACTGGAGCCCTTGCCCAGTTGTAAGGCTTGTTTACGTGTATCGACTGGCGACGTGGCAGGTCTGTCGCTGTTAGGAACTTTTGATGTGTAGTTAGATACAGGGTCTAAACGGATTAACGGACTCATCACGAAGCCGTCAACCAAGTGATAATGATAAAGATAAGATAAGATAAGATAATATTTATTCAGCAAGTAGGTTTTCTCAAACACTTTCATCATCATCATCTCAGCCGAAAGACGTCCACTGCTGGACATAGGGCTCCCCCAAGTGTCGCCACATTGGATCACAATCCACCGGATTCCCGCAACCTTCACCAGGTCATCGGTCCACCTAGTGGGAGGTCTTCCAACGCATCGTCTTCCGGTTCGCGGTCGCCACTCCAGAACTTTTCGGCCCCATGTCGGTGACCTTGGTTCTCTTGCGGATGTCTTCATTTCTGATTCGATCACGCAAGGAAACTCCGAGCATAGCCCTCTCCATTACCCTTTGGGTGACTTTAAGCCTTTTGATAAGGCCCACTGTGAGCGACCACGTTTTGGTCCCGTATGTAATCACTGGCAACACACACTGGTCATAGACTTTCGAATACACACAAACACTTAACACGCCATAAAAAAAACTAGATGGGGCCGGTGTTTCGTACCTGACTAGGTAATCTGAGAAGAAACAGCCGAAAAAAAACTCAGAGGTCTTTGAAGTCCAGACAATGAGGTCTGTGCAGATTAGTGTGTCTGAGATGGTCATTCTGTATATCAAACTAGTCGTTCTACTTTCTTTTTTTGGCAATGTGCGGTTGTATATTCTTGCGATCTAACGTATGGTGGTTTCAAAATGTTGGCATCGTACCTACCTACTTACAATTGCTTGGAAGTACAAAAAAGTAGTCTTAGTGCGATAGGAGCCATCGTGTATTAGCATTCTGAAAAAAGTGTATTCGAACTTCCCTTTATTAATCTTTATTATTTGGCAATTCGAGATAAATAAATAGCGACAACGCGTGAACCTTTAGACTAATTCTCATTACGTATCAAAAATGGAAAGGAATTATCCTGTAGGTACCTACTTAGGTTTTCTCTTCAAATAAAAGAAACGAGTATTAAAAACCTACCCCGATTTTGGTTACTACAAACCACGTTTTGGTTCTATCATACCAGTAAGTAAACTAGAATCCATCTTGTCATGTTCCAAGTAGCTATTTTTCTGAATCAACTTTTTTGTAACTTTTAATTAGCAAAAACAAACTCGATTCATTTATGCTGCCAAGCTACCGTTTATTTTCTTATTTTACCGATTATTAATGTAAGTAAGTAGATATATTTCATAGTCTTTGAGTGAAAACCTGTCCTGCAAAAGTCTAGTAGTTTATGTTGGCTGTGTCGACTTTATTGACAACAAATTAAAATGGTGAGGTGAGGTAATTTTCAATTTGCCCAAATAACAGCAAATCTAATGCCAATATCATCAAGACAATGAGTTTAAAAATCTAAAATCGAAATCAAGTCATTATTGAAGGCTGCTAGGGGGACCGCTTCATCTAAATACCCGCACGACGAAGCCTTGAGTGACTGCGGTGCCTCAACGCAAACTATGGCTCATCTCCTGTCCTGCACTATGTGTGGTTCCACCTGCACTCTGAAGGTCCTGTCTGAGGACACAACCAACGTTCAATTTAATTTATACTAATATTATAAAGCAGAAGAGTTTGTTTGTTTGTTTGGTTGAACGCGCTAATCTCAGGAACTACTGCTTCAAATCGAAAAAATATTTTTGTGTTGGATAGTCCACTTATCGAGGAAGGCTTTAGTCAATATAACATCACGCTA
Organism: Xestia c-nigrum; assembly: GCA_916618015.1. Lineage (NCBI taxonomy): Eukaryota > Metazoa > Arthropoda > Insecta > Lepidoptera > Noctuidae > Xestia > Xestia c-nigrum. Next base: position 12,976,261 of record OU745273.1, read on the forward strand.
CAACCATAAGGGGCGGAGCAGGAATGAAAAATGTTGCAAAAACGGGGATTTTTTTCTTATGTGACGCAGACGAAGTTGCGTGGGTCAGCTAGTTGATTAATTAAAGGGAAATCATCGACACGACGATGAAGGAATCTGATAAACAGGAATTTTAGAACGTCAAAGTTTACAAAAAAACCCCCAAATCCCCGCCCATAGTAGAATAAGAAGAGAAGTGGCAGAAGGTTGTTTTCTACTTCACAACCCTCTCTACCCCTAGATGATACTAGAAAGCGATGAAGATATGTACTGATTTTGTTTGAGCAGGATAAATAAAACCGAAGTTTTAGTGAGTCGTCAATATCTTATTGATCAATTATGTAATAAACAAACAACGATTCAGCAATCAAAGAAAGTGTCATTAAAACAGAGTTAACATTTTATACCAGCTAGGTATTCTTCAAGAAAATGAAATCGTTTTCTTCAGCTCAGGTTTACATAATGCTAAAACCGATTCTCTAGTGACTAAGCAGAGTTTAGCTTTCTTCTTGTGGGTATATAAACTATACCTAGATGTAAACAGTGTAAGCAACGAGGCTTTCGATTTGATAAGCTTGCAGCGTGGTAATTGCCCGTCATTTTGACAAGACCACTACTCATTGCGTAATTTACGGTTATAGACGGTAATAGACGATTTCTTCAAAATCCTTCGTACTTTATTATGAATATTGCGTTCAGCAACTGTATGTTGTTTTATTTATAATCTGCACCCTATGGTGGTGCAGATTATAAAACAACATTTAGACCAATCTTTACTTCATGGATGTTAGATGTTCAACTCCAACATGAGTCATGAATAAAACGATGAAGTAACACACAATGTATAAAAAAAAATACCTAGACTTTCTGTGCTCCCGTATACCGACCAATCACAAAATCTGCCGTTTATTCGCAACCTATTCAAGCTAGCAGAACTACAAAATCAATGAAATCCTGCAGCCCAGCATATGTCTTCTTTTCCCCTTTCTGTTCACATCATCTCTCACCTCTCATACATTTCGTTCACCGTTTCAGAGGCCCTACTCCCAACGCTTCTTCCGTTTATTCGGATCTATCCGTCTCTCTTGCGCACGTCTGCAGATGAATGCGAGTGAGAGACGCGGATAGATCCGAATATACGGACGAAACGTTAGGGAGTAGGACCTCAGAAGGTCTACTCTATAAGCACGGAATCCGTAGTTTCGGCCGAAGTTACGCGTTTCCTACTCCGTATCAGAGGGCCTACACCCTAATGTTTCTGTTTTTATCCGTCTCTCTCGCGCACGTCTGCAGATGACGTGCGCGATAGAGACGGATAGATCCGAATATAGCGAAGCGTTAGGGAGTAGGGCCTCAATTACGGACATAAGATTCATTAGGGGCCCGAAACTAAAAATGAATGACAACACGATTGGTCATCTGTCCTTACTCCCGATGTGTTTTCAAAACTCATGAATTTGAAAATATTAAGGAGTAGGTTCATTTCAAAGTATATTAGCTTCTTTCGGACTGGCTTCATATATGCGTTGACAGACTTAGAGAGTAGCCCCCAGATTCGACAATTCATCATTCTTCTACCTATTCTTCTCATTTGGGGTCGTGTTTTCATCATCATAAATCAACAAATAAATACGTTTTCCAAAAGAATTCGTGGCTTTCCGTTTCCCAGCATACGTTTACCTGCTCACCCACATACTACGCTAGCGTGAAGCTACAGCTACTAGCAATTAATGACGAGAAGTCGACCGTTACAGGCATTCTGCGGGTTTTTATCTCCGGTATAATTCTTTCATTTGTTTTTAAAATTCTTGTTTGATTATGTTGACTATGAATGTAGGTGGCAGCTAGAGTAGAGGATGGCCAAAGTAGCGAAGTATCCATACATCGCTACTTTGGTACTTTTGTCAACTGAACATACGGAAGTACGAGTATCTCTGCTCCCATAATCGCGTACCCATAATACGCTTTTTAGGGGAATATAAAGTGTTTTAAGGTTAGGTTATATTAATCGGTATTTCTCAGAAATGGTACAGTATCTTTTCATGAGAGTGGTACCACTGGGCAAGGGGAACCCCTCCTTCCCACCACACCGCGTGAGATAACTATCATCGCATCCATTTCACGAAAAATAATGCGTTTTATTGTAAGCAGTATGTTCGTGTGACAATAATCCGAGAGTTTACAATATCGCTAGAGATATCACAATATAACGTATATTGTGATATCTCTAGCGATATTGTAAACTTAACTTAACTGTAAAATAAGCTAACTAACTTAACTGTAAAATTTGACAATTTTACGAGGACATATCGACCAATCACAAAATCTGCCGTTAATTCGGAATATAATTCTTTCATTTGTTTTTAAAATTCTTGTTTGATTATGTTGACTATGAATGTAGGTGGCGGCTAGAGTAGAAGATGACTAAAGAAGCGATGTATTGACTGTGTGAAACGAAGGAGAAGGTGGTGTCTGATGAAATGCGAGTTATAGAGAAGTACAGGAGAGCAGCGGTGGCAACCCAGACAGGCGCATTACTTTGTGTAATTTATTTCATCACCGCTGCTCTCAAAACGGTGAAGGAAAACATCGTGAGGAAACCGGCATGTCCTACAACCAATATTTCGAAGATATGTGACATCTAAGTACCAATCCGCACTGGGCCCGCGTGGTAGATTATAGCCCATTCCCTCTCATTGAGAGGAGGCCGTGTCCCAGCAGTGGGAACGTTATAGGCTGATGATGATGATGATGAGAGAAGTACGGAAGAATATACTGCGCCGACCACAGATGAATTGGGATAAGGGCAGGGAATGATGATGATGAATGACGGTTAGGGGCAACGAGCTGAAAGAATCTTACAGAAAACCGTGCATTTAACAAAATAACATTATATATGTCACCGTAAAATTGTCAAACACGTTATAATACAATATAACGTGTTTCTCTCTAGCGATATTGTAAACTCTCGAATTATTGTCAACTGAACATACGGAAGTATCTCTGCCCCCATAATCGGGACTTGGGGGACCCCCCCGTTACGTTAGTTAGGTTCCTTTAAACTCTGCTCTCGGAAATAGGGGGCTCCGTCGACTACGCTTTTTAGGGGAATATAAAGTAATAATTTAAGGTTAGGTTATAATAATCGGTATTTCTCAGGAATGGTACAATACCTTTTCATGAGAATTGTACCACTGGGAAAGGGGGACCCCTCCTTCCCTCCACACCGTGTGATTGACTACCATCGCATGCATTTCACGAAAAATAATGCGTTTTGTATAAGCAGTAAGTAAGTATGTTCATTTGACAATATTTCGAGATTTTACAATATCACTAGAGATATTACAATATAACGTATTTGACAATTTTACGGTGACATATATACCGATAACAACTAAGGTCCATGTTCACCAAAAGTATGACGGTCTGATTATCTAAAAACAGCTGTTTAAAACACATTTTTGTATGGGAACATGTCACAGTGACAGCTGTCCTAGATAATCAGACGGTTATCTTTTCAGTGTACATGGACCTAAGTAGTTGGTCATTGCTCAGCATGAGATCCTGGTTTCGATTTCCATCTTGGGCAGTGTTTTTGGATTTACCCATCAAATATTTTGTCAGCACGGAAAATATAGATTTGTCTTTATGAATCGCTCCTATTACAACAATAACTGGCGAAATGTGGGTATCCTACACTCCTATTAGTGACACACCTCTACGTAATAACATCAGGCGTCATAATAATTATTACAAAGCTTCTGCCAGCGACTTCGCCCGCGTGAAGTTTGATACCGGATAATTGTCCCATGGGATGTTACTACCGGGATAAAAAGTATCCTATGTGTTAATCCAGGTTATAAACTATATGTGTGCTAAATTTGATTCAAATCCGTTCAGTAGTTTTTGCGTGAAAGAGTAACAAACATCCATCCATCCATCCATACATACTTACAAACTTTCGCATTTATAATACGAGTATTATATATTAGGTAGTAGGATACGTTTCGTTACAGACGGGCAATCATTTCTGAGGGGTGACAGGTGCTTGCCAAAAAGGGCATTTGAGTAGGCATTGTGACGCATAAGTATTGCCATCGTCATTTTTGGGACAATGCTCAGTCTGTTACTGCTTTTTTTTTTACAAATTTAGCTTTCTCACTTGCCATTTTCCTTTAAGCGTCCGGTCTGATGCTAGAGATTGTCAAGTTTTGTAATTAAAATATGCGATAACATGAAAACCTCCTCGTATTTTCAAGTACAAACCTAGATCCATCATAATCATTTACCAGACATCGCTGAATAAAAATGTAGGTAGGTAAGTAGATGTTGGTGACTCAATCCAATAAGGATCTAGAAATGAGGACGCTTACAAAACGAACAACATGCATGTCTAGTTAATTGCAGTCATCTGATTGTGTCTTAAAAAATCTTAAATTGTAGTTTTTGAGCTCCAGCTAACTCTCTGACAGTTATGTTAAACTTACGAAGGTACCTAAATAAAGAGATGAATAAAAAATATGATCTACGAAATCAGAAATTAAATATTGTTTGCGGCCCCTTACTACAACGATTGAGAATCCTTGCAAAAGTGTAAACAAACACTTTCATTCACCTATTTCATTCAATGATCCTTCCAATCAAATCAGGAACAACTTTCATTCAAGCTTTTGTGATATCCGGCAAGAACTTTATGTTAACGTATAACAAAACTGTTTTTGAAATTAATAAATAACTTTATTAAAACACTTACCGATTTATAACGAGCAAAACAGCTGTAGAAACAAGAAATATGTAGGATAACACGTAAAAAAACTATCCACTGTTTTCTTAAGAAGGAACTTTCACATTTTGCCACACACATACACACGCTATTTCCGTGTCCACTCTTTTTAATACACAACAGAAATATTCTTATAATATTTAAAACACTATTCTGAATTCAAGAAAAATCGAAATGAGTTGTTTTTGGGTTAAAAAGTTACTGAAATGAATTTTATTTACTCGAAAAATGCCGCCATCTTATTCGAACATGCGCGCGCAATACTGTCTGAAGTCAACTGACGCGGTGACTCGAAATTCACTTCGATACATACGTGTGAATGAGACAGCAAATACGTTTTCCAAGAGAAAGAGCGAGACGGCTAGAGGGTGTCATGTAGCGGTATTTTTTTTTCTCCTTTCGCGCGTCAACTTTCTAAAACGCCTTGAGGTGTTCGGTCATTTTGTTTTGGTGCTAAAAATTGTTATGATTTAAAAATTAAAAGTAATTTAATATAATTTTAGAGATTGAGAGCTGTTATTTATTACCTACAATAAAAAAAAGAAAAGTTGTTTCTCTAAGAATGAGAAGAAAACGTGTACGTGAGAATTAATCTAAAATAGAGGTTTAGCTGTCGTCCATCAGGTTGCAAGATTTTGCTAAAATACAGGAACTTTTCTTGGACATGCAGACCAAAAAAATCAGCATCTTCTCGTGTGACGTCATTGCTAAGAAAATGCTATCATTAAATTCGCTCGTCTCTAACACGGCTCGTTGGTCTAGGGGTATGATTCTCGCTTCGGGTGCGAGAGGTCCCGGGTTCAAATCCCGGACGAGCCCGTAGAAGATTATAATTGTCTTCTTTTTGGGTTAGAATTTATTACACTTTTTTACGTATGAAATTATTTGACGAAATGTAATTATGATTTTGAAAATGTTTATAAAATCATACAGCTATGCTCAATTTATTCACGCAATATGGAGAGACGTTTAGAAACTTACAATACAGAATGAATGGTACCCATTTTCGTTTCGTGTATTTGCTGATGAAAAGTTTAATTTTTAAAGAATTTAGCGCCATCTAACAACACCAAGTTGCATTATTATTAAAAATCATATAGCTATGCTCAATTTATTCACGCATTATGGAGAGACTTTTAGTAACTTACATTACAGAATGAATGGTAGGTACCCACTTTCATAAAGCATTCGTTTCTTGTTTTTGCTGATAAAAAAATTACGCCATCTATTAACATCAAGTTGCATTAGCATTATTGTTACTTCACAAAACCGAAAGATGACGTTGTACTCACCAACAAAAACACAAGTTAACAAAAACTCGACTTTTTAGAGTAGGCACGGAATGTAAACAACCGTTTTGTTTATATCGGTACTTTTTAAATCGGCCGCATTACCGGCAGGTGGCTCGTTTTGGTCAATGACTTTTTCCATGCCCCTCTCTCCCTTCAAAAAAAGTTTACAGACAAAACACAAAGTTCTAAACGCGTGTTTTGCTCTAGAATAATGTAAAAACTGTTTATTTAGGGACCCGTAAGTGTTCTATGGTGTATGAAAAGTAATTAAAAGTTGTTATAAAGTGACAAATAGTGTTATTTTTCGTTTAACATGTCGGGAGCCAGTACATCGCATAGTCCACCTCCAATGGCTTCAATCAGTGATGTTAGTGCTTTATTTCAAAATGCCAAGAAATATGAAGAGTTAAATGTAATTGGAACCGGTAAGAGTGTAATTAACTTTGTAAATAACCTAATTTTACATGTGCCGGGTGATAAGGTTTTCGCGCAATTTATGTTAGAAAACTAATGTTTTTTTGTTTGTTTATTTTTTTTTTGTATTATTTTCACGAAATGTAGCATAGTATATAGCTGTGTTTTACGTATTTTTATGAACAAACTGTCTTTTATTCGTTCTTGAACATTGTTCCCAAAAACTATTCACTTTTTAAAGTGAAAAAATCGATGTTCGACTTGACATGACTGTCTGCATGGTATTTTCTCTGCTCTAACTTTACTACTTACCCTATATTTATTTTTAGGGCAGCCATTCAGTTAAAGAAATGGAGTATTAGTACTAAACTAACTTAACAATTTTAAAAGTCAAACTGTTATTTGGTACCGAGAAAAACTCAACCATAATTTATCCAACTGTAGTATCAAACCCAGAAACTTCAGTGCATCCTGTTGTCTGTGGGTCTTGACAACTGAGGCAGTTCATATAATTTTTTGGGATTGTAACTTTCTTGTGTATGACATTGAGTTTTTTTTCCCCTAAACTTGCTAAATAATGAACTGATGGTTTGCAATTCAATGAATTCAAATTTATTTTCATTCTAAGTCTCGTGCACCGCTGCCCAAGTGCTCACAATAGTGTGTGTTATAAAATAAAATGAAAAAAAAAATCCTTTATATAATCTCAATAAAAATGCACACACTTTTTAAGATTAGGTACAGTCAGCAAAACATTTAGGTTTACAGGCTAGTAATCCTCTTACTACTTTTATAAATGGAAAAGGGTTATAATCAATCTGTTTGCAATTTCTTCCAAATCCTTTCAGTACTTTCTTCATGACAGAATAACAACAATCGATCTTTAAAGACTTTTACATTTATAATAGTCGTAAGAAGATTGCTGGCCTGCATACCTAACGGTTTTGCTGACTGTACCTATTCTTAATTAAATGTTAATTGTGTCAGTCTTTAACTTATCCTAGTTAATATGTTATTTTTATAATGTTGGAAATGTTGCCCCGTTATATAGAATTGGAGCACCCTGTATAGAATTGGAGCAGTTTATCATTTTAAGTGTATATAGACCTCCTTCCGGGTTGTATGATTGTTTTGAAAAGGTAATGGATGAAGTGTTACATAGAATCTGTAGTTCTAAGAAGTCTATAATTACTTGTGGTGATTTTAATATTAATTTGTTAGAAAATTCTGGGTTAAGTACAAAAATTTTAAGCCTGTTTCAGTCATACAATCTTGAAAATAAATTTCTTGAGCCCACTAGAATAACCCCTACTACTGCCACTTGCCTAGATAATATTTACACTGATATTATACCCACCCAAAAGGCAATTATTAATTTAATAGATTCAGATCATTGTGGGCAATTGATCACAATTCCTAATGTAAATATGAAAATCACTAAAAAGGATATCATTGTTAATCCAAAAAGTAAAAATCGCTTGGAAACTTTTAAAACTAAACTCTTATCAAAACTACCACTTTTGTCAGCCAATGATGATCCCAATCAACACTATAACGATTTTTTCAGCATGTATTGCGCACAATTTGAAACCACATTTGTCCCTAAGACAATCTCGGTAAATAGTAACGCTTCTTTCAATGACTGGGCCACCATTGGCATTCATAAGAGTCGAAAACGACTTTATGAACTGTATGAAGAGCGTACTTATATTAACACAGTAGAATTTAATTTGTACGTTAAGAATTACTCTAAATTATTTAAAAAAGTTTGTTTATTAGCAAAGTCACGTTACTTGAGTTCAAAAATTAAAAATAGTAGTAATGTAATTAAAATGACATGGAACATCATTAATAGCGAAACGGGAAGGTCTTGCAACCGAAATAGTGACTACAGCCTTGCTATTGGCGATAATATTCTAAATTCAGACACTCAAGTTGCCACAGCCTTTGAAAATTTCTTTGCAGATATTCCCGTATCGACAACTAAATCGCTTAACTCGTCGCCTGCTGCTGCCGAGTCTTTACTAAGGGAAAACGTTTCAGTCTGTGATTCCGAATTTAACTTCCAATATGTCACCTGTAGAGATATTATTAAAACTTTTCACACCTTAAATGTTAAAAAGACTGCTGATCTATGGGGTCATTCTGTGGACGTAGCTAAATCCATTATAAACGTTGTAGCTCCTTCTTTAGCTGTTATATTTAACGATTGTATTGACCGTGGTGAGTTTCCTGATCTAATGAAATATAGTAAAATAATACCATTGTTTAAATCTGGTAGTACATCAGACCCCACTAATTATAGACCCATTTCAGTACTACCCACCTTTAGTAAAATTTTTGAAAAATTAATTTTGGCACAATTGCAAAGTTTTTTCAATAAACATAAGTTATTGCACAAAAAGCAGTTCGGTTTTACAAGGGGTCGTTCAACAACTGATGCCGGTGTTGAACTTTTAGGACACATTTATAATGCCTGGGAGGACAAATGCGACGCTTTGGGAATTTTTTGCGATTTATCTAAAGCTTTCGATTGCGTTCTTCATGAAACATTAATCAGGAAACTACACCACTACGGAATCCGTAACGCCTCTCTGGATCTTCTTACTTCTTATTTGAGTAATAGGATTCAGAGAGTTGATGTTAACGGGAAAAGATCTCCCGGATCCGTAGTAAAAATGGGGGTACCCCAGGGCTCAATACTTGGTCCTTTTTTGTTTCTTATTTACATAAATGACTTGCCTTACCTCATAAAGGATAATCATGACGTGGTATTGTTTGCAGACGACACTTCTCTTTTATTTAAACTCAAACGTCAGCAGCCAGTTATGGATAATGTTAATAACGCCCTGGCAAAAGTTGTTAATTGGTTTAATGTTAATAATCTACTCTTAAATGAAAAAAAAACTAAATGTATTAAGTTTACGATACCCCATGTAAGACAAGTGGAAACTACTGTACTAATTAAGGATGAAGAGCTGAAACCGGAAGATAGCACAGTGTTCTTAGGCATAACTTTGGATGCCAAGCTTCAGTGGGGCCCGCATATAAACAAATTGTCGAAAAAACTTAGCTCTGCAGCATACGCCGTTAGAAGAATTCGTGACTTAACTGATTTAGAGACAGCTCGTTTAGTTTACTTTAGTTATTTCCATAGCGTGATGTCGTACGGTATTCTCTTGTGGGGCAATGCCGCCGATATTCAAACAATATTTGTTTTACAAAAAAGGGCAATTCGTTCAATTTATAAACTAAGTCCCAGATACTCCCTCAGAGAAAAATTTAAGGAGATTAATATTCTTACTGTGCCCTCTCAGTTTATTTATGAAAACCTTTTGTACGCACACAAAAATATTAATTTGTTTAAAAAATACAGTGATATCCACAATATAAATACGAGGAACAAACACATATTTGTTGTTCCTGCAACGAGGCTCAAAAAAATAGGGGGTACGTTCAGATGCCAATGTATACGTTTTTACAATAAACTTCCGAGCCATATTCAAGCACTAAGCCTGAATAAATTCAAATCGTTTATAAAACAGAAGCTATGCCTGAAAGCTTTCTATCATGTCAATCACTATCTCGAAGACAAAAAGGCTTGGGATTAAGCTGCTCCAATGAAATTTGCTCTGTGAATGTTGAAATTTCGGACTTCGCTGGTTTATTGTTGATTCCTTTATTTTATACACTGTGACATTGAATGATTTGACATGAATACTTATTTCAGTATTTTATTATTTTTTACGTTCTTTTATTTTTTTATTTTATTTTATGTGTGTGAATTTGACATGATTATTTACTTGTGACTGACATTTAATGAATTGACATGAATACTTAGTTCAGTATTTTATTATTTTTTACTTTTTTGTTTGTTTTATGTGTGTATTTGACATATCGTATTTTTATTGACATTCGTTTTTGTAAATTATTATTTATTTTATTTAATAATTGTGAATGTGAGGACCATGTGGGTCGCATTTTGTTTTTTTTTTTTTCCCACGACTGTCTGGCAGTTTGAGTACTATAAGCGACCTACCCAAATGTCCTTTCTTTGGTATTGTTCCAAAGAGTAAAGTAATATAATGGGTAAAGAGAGCCCTCTCTAGGCAATTTAGAGCAAACCTGTTTGAACGCCAGCGACATCTGAACATTGGCCCCGGAAATTATTCCGTGCGTATAATACGACCCTACAATAGGTACACTACTTAAATTAGTTTGCTAATTTGTAAGTATATTATATTGTAACAATATATCGGGTACAACATAATTTACATACAAATTAACAAACTAATTTAAGCAGTGTTCCTATTGTAGGGTCGATAATTAATTTTGCCCCAAGAAAAGTAGGACCGATTTACTAAAGAGTAATAATAAAAGGATGGAAAAATAAAACAAATGTTTAAATATAATGAATTTGTCACTTTTTATTTTTATAATGTTTATGTTTTTCATAGTATTCCTGCGCAGCAATTTTAAATTGATCATCACCATTGTACGTCAATTTTCCTGACAAAATTCGATTAACCGATCTGCACCAGCTGTATAAAATAACATTTATTGTCGTATTCATGAAATACTTCTTTAACTCTTCTTTATGCGTAATGCAGTTAAAAGGAAAATCAACCATTACATCTGCTAGCAATAAAATATTCTGTTTAATTTTTTTTTCTGGTAAACTGTTTTTTAAATATGCAACTATTATTTTTTGTAGGTCCTGAAAACTATTTTCTAGTTCTTCACTAGGATAGCATAACCACCTTTTATTTTCGTATTCTTTGGCTTTTATGAAAGCACTTCTATTTTGGTCTCCCTTGTCGATTAGGTTTTGCCTACACTTTTTACAAGTCTTTACAATATTTTTTAGACATTTCGTCAGGACCCAGCCACAGACATAATTTCTCTGACCTGCATCAGTTTCCTTATTGGTACTTAAAATGTCTTCATTAAGTTCAATTATTGTGTCGTTAGTTTCTAAAGAGGGTTCATCAGAAATATTAGAATCTTTTTCTGTGAAGAAGAACTCAAGAGTTTGAAGACACTTGTTTGAGTCTTCTTCACAGTTTGCTCTCCCTGAGTGGGGCGAGTTATAGTTATTTACTAATAATGCTTTGTATGCCCCTTCAAATGCTTTTGTGTTGGGAGAATTGTTTCTTGCTCCATAACTTCTGATGTTCCCAAAAAAGTTTTCTACTGGGTCCTGATTAAAATTTCTTGTTAAAAGGCAATCAAAACCATATCTTTGGGAAACAATATGCCAAATAGCTTCCATACCTTCAATAGTTTTAATTAAATTAGTAACAGATGGAATGTTTGTTTCGATTAATCGAGTTTTGTTTCCAACAATTTTACTGTATCTAAATTTAACAGTTTTTAATATTAATTTAGCTTGCCTCCATAACTCATGATGAGGCGAGTGCCTTTTAATAGGACCTTTATATTTTTTTCCATTGGGAATACATAAACTATTTACATTTAATGAATCAAATAAGTTGTCCAACAACAAAGTAATTTCAATTAATTGTTTACATTCGTTTGGTAGATCGCCTCTGGCTGTCAAATGTTCGGTAGCCACAGCGACGCTGTGGCTAAATAATTGTGTTGCAGATTTGACTCTCATTTTTTTTATTTTTTCTGGGTTTACATGTTCTTCAGTCAATTTATCTAATAATCTCAGTTCACCATATGATTTATCAGCGGCATACACTTTTTGGAAGTACTCCCATTTTACAATTTTTACTGTGTTGTTGGACTTATACACCAAGTCTTTAGTAATCAAATTATTTCTTATTCCTTTCATCAAATGAGGCACATCAAATAACGGAATAATAATTTTTCCATTTATTACAAAGTGGTCATACCGCCATTCTTTTTGCTGTCTCAAGTATTTTGCTTTCGTGTCATTAATCAATTGCGTTACGGCACCGACATTTACAGCGCTTTGGTCACAGACCGTATTAATTATTGTTAGACCCGATCTTTGAGCATGCTTTATGACATCAGTAATCATATTTTTTAACTCTCCTTTGTTTAGGCCGTTTGTATAATAATAAGCTATAGGCTGTTTAAAGTTTTGCTTAATTCCTTTGACCATAAAAACCAAAACATGGTCAGCAATTTGTTTATGTTTATTGATGGCAAGGCCTTCCAAAACATCTTGCTGAGCATTATAATTGACCTGAGGTGTCAAGGACATTTCGTCAAATATTAGAGAACACAACCGGTCGTTGTCGTTTTTTTCCGACATAGTTTTTTTTATTCTCTCGAACACTATAGGGACAATACCTTGGTGTATTTTTACAGTGCTCAATAGACGCTTCATACACTTAATAGATGGCAAAGTAAATAGTCTATTTAATAGCCTATACGCCTTGGGACTTTTTTTATATAATGACAAAGAAAGCACCTTTTCTTCAGTCGTGAAGCGACGCCCTTTTGGTTTCTTTGATCCTTGCAGTTGCATTTGGAGAAACAATTGGGCCGGTTTATTTAAAATCTTTGCAAAATGATCCATAGCCGTTTTGCTGGATAACACTTCCGCACCTGATAATCTCGCTTTGAAAGATTGGTTCTTCTTACGCAGGCGTGATACTTCCGCCTGAAGATGCTTGATCTTCTTGCGCAGTGGACCCATTAAATCTGTGGAAGGGTAATATTTATATGATAATACAAATTATATTATAAAAATGCAAACTATTAAATCAAGGGATATTGTTTGTGCAACACACCATGAAGATATTAAGTCTATCTACCATACTCCAGACCTACACTACACAGTGAGAATGTAGATAAAACTCTTCCACACTGAAATGGGTAACTACATTTGGTAGTCGTTCGTTGTCAGTTTCCCGTATTTGGGAATATCTATGTTGAAATTTAGGTGCTAACCTCACAAGTAATGGCCAGTTTTTAAATACTTGAACAAGCCTGAGGGACAAGAAGAAATTCTTTTAATTATATCTGCATAATACCTTTTCCAGCTGTTCTTCGAGGCTTGCTAAAAACACTGTAATTATGTTCTAACAGCCAGTTCAATGCAGCATTCCTTTGAGATTTGCCTGAAATTGTAAATATTTATTAGAATTCATTGTGATAAGGTAACAAACACACATATCAAGTTACTTGCACATTTATCAAAATATTAATGATTACAATATGATCAATGGAGGGAAATCTAAAGTATCAATTTCAACAGAAATTTGCCTACTTCCAAGGTTTACAAACATTCTGCAGTTAAATTATGTTTCCTGTGTATGTTTGTGTATAAATTATACAAGAATTTTACCTGTAGTGACAAGTTGGGACGCTGATTGCTGCTGATATTGCCTAGAAGTTAATTCTTCATCCACAACACTTTGGCTTGTTGATGGCTCTGAAAATAAGTTAACCTGCCTATTTATGATACAGACAAACCAAATTATAAAACAGCTAGTAGAACTACTGATAATACTGCAGCAGTGCTTGTGAATTATAAGACTGCTAGAAGTGTCAGGTTCTTCTAGCAGTCTCATAATGCTCGAGGATGTCATTCTAACTATAAGAAAAAAAGTTTCCTGTGTATGTTTGTGCACAAATTATACAAGAATTTTACCTGTAGTGGCAGGTTGGGATGTTGATTGCTGCTGATACTGGCTAGAAGTTAATTCTTTATTCACAACACTTTGGCTTGTTGATGGCTCTGAAAATAAGTTAACACGCCTATTTATATTTATGATACAGACAAAAAAAAACATCTAGTAGAACAATTGATAATACTGCAGCAGTGCTTGTGAATTATAAGACTGCTAGAAGTGTCAGATTCTTCTAGCAGTCTCTTAATGCCCGAGGACGTCATTCTTACTATAAGAAACCAGGTCTGCAATCATTAATGAAAATGTCTATTTAAGTCTAAAATTGATTTTTAAATTGCTGCTATATTATACACTTGTTCTACATATAAACTTTAATCCTATGTCACTCTCCAGCCTCCTAATTACCTTCACACACAAAAATTGTAACATTATAATCTCTCCATTATGATGTCAATGACTCTAAGAAAGACAAACAAACAGGCACACATATGCCTTGATTCAAAAATTAAAATAATTAATAAGTTATTAGTTATTATATTAGATCACCAAAGGTAAAAAAAAGTTAAATTGTGTGGTTAACTGGTCACAAGCAAATCACACGCAAATTAAAATATTTATTTGATTTAAATAAAAAAAATACCTGAAATGTCTTGTTCTTTTGTAGGCTGGTTTGTAATGGTTGAAGCTTGTTCCAAAGTGACTCGACTCTGAGATTGTCCTGCAAAATAAGATTGATATTTTTTTATTATGATGCTAGCTTTTTCAATTGTTTTTGCCCGTGATCCAGAAGGAATCTTTTCTATAGCCTTTTTCAGATCACGGTCTATATCTGTACCAAGTGATATCAAATTCTGTTAAGTCATGAATGCATAAACTCACATTCACATATTCGTTAAACAGAGATACACATTCTATAAAGATTCAATTTAAGAGTTAAAAAAAAATACATTCCTGTAACAGACCAAGAGACAGCAATGTCTTAATAGGATCGTGTTTGCACCAGGGTGGTTAAAACTGCCCTAACATAAGAAAACAAATGTAAGGTACTCACCAGGCAGATGAAGTGTTGGAATTGCCAATGAACTCAACCGTTTATTACGATTTCTGTGCCTGTCACAAAAGTGTACATCACAAATTCGTTTTTTCTTATAATATTCAAAATCAGAGGATGTTTCGAGTTTGCCACCAACAAGATTGACCCAAGCTTTAAGTTGCTCAGGAAATTTCAAAGCATCTGGGAACCGATGCATTGGAACATCTGAAAGTAAGAAAGGTTTGAGACATTTAATTTAATATAATAATAAAGATTGATTTTTTTTTATGATATGATTATGTACCAATTAATTAATTCCAATCATAACACTTTTAGTTTCACACACCCATACTGGAATGCTGTTCTAGTTTCACTGAATCATGCATGTTTGTAATGGGGTCCTTTTTCCTAAGGATGGTTTTATAGTAGTATAGTAAAATAGTCTAGTTGTGCCTGATAGATGGCCAGCAGGACCCTATATCAAGCTAAATGTGGGTATACTGCAAAACTTCACACTGTCTCAGCCTTCGGGTGTTAGAGGAGTGATGATAATTGCACTAAGTTTCCTTAGATCATTATCCTTGGATTATTATAAAGGCATTATATACTTACCACTGGGCGCACAACCTAAAGCACAACGTCTCGGCATTTTACAATAGTTCATAAAACACACAAATCTCACAATGTTCACACGAAGTGTCTCTATCACCAAAATATGAAGAATTTCAGAAGTAAATTCACCAAAGAAAGGCGGAGGAATACAAGATTCGACTCAACGCACTAACTGCTGGACATTTAACAACCGAAAATATACAAAATAGACGGAGAACTAAAAACATGCGCACTCGCAAGAAGTAACCGCCATTTTGACATTTTTGAAAAAAACAATGTTTGCCAACTGATTTTGACATTAACGAAAGAGTGTTCCCAGATGAAATACTTAAATTGGAATTGAAACGAAATTAATTAATCATACAATATTTTTTAACGGTTTACTAATAATCTTAGTATCGAATTTATATAAAAAAGAAAAAATTATTGTCAAAACTATTACTTATTACTAACGTAGCCGTTATTCGATGCCCATTTGTAATTTCAATTTGAGTTTAATTTTACCTGGCTTGCGATATTTTTTTTATTACATACCACACTGAAAGGGAGTTCTGAGTGTTGTTATCCCATTGCTTGTAATACCATTAACATATTTTGAATGTAATTAATATTTACTTCAATTTTGTGTTAATTATTAGTCCTAAATATTTAACTAAACAAACTAATACCAATTTATTTCATTTTTTTTTTTATAATTACTAGCAAAAGACAACGTAGCGACATCTAGAAAGGAATTGAGAACTAATGTGGGAATTAATGTGGGGCCGTGTAACAGATGGCATTACCATCTTTGCGAAATGTCACTTCTAGGCATCTGTCCCCCCCCTGTATTGTTCGTCGTTTCGTTGAGCTCCTTGAGTTATAAGTCGAGCTACACGATAACTGACAAATGCTTGCACTGACTGGACAGGTCCACTCAAATCTGTGTGGTTCTTTCTTCAAAAGACCATCTCAGACACTAATCTGCATAGTCCTCATGTGAATTAAGCAAGATTGTCTGGACTTCAAAAGAGACTATGACCTCTGAGTTTGTTTCGGCTGTTTCTTCTCAGAGTAGTCAGGTACGAAACACCGGCCCCATCTAGTTTAAAAAAAAATGACGTGTAAAAGTGTTTGAGAAAACCTACTTGCTGAATAAATATCATTTATCATTTATCATTTATCATTTATAGGTACAGGACTCCACCATCTTTTTCCACTTGTCCCGATCCTTGGCAACATTTAGTCAGTTTGAGCGAGCGATCTGCGCTATATCAAAGAATAGAATAGAATAATCATTTATTTACTAATGGACAGCACAACACAAAAGAGCAGCACATACATATAGATTATAACAACAAACAGCTTAACAATTAATTAAAACTGCTCAACTGCGCTGAGCATGCCCTTAAGGAAAGGGTAGCCAACTCAGCATATGCTGGGCGTAAAACACTCAGCGCTGGTTTTCAGTAGGCCCCCCGCAATGACACACGGATGAGGGTAGTAGGTGGTAAATAAATAATCTTATTATATTAAATGGGCATTTATAAGTGTACGTAATCAATAAATAATATACAATAAATATTTTTGTCACAGAGAAATCCTAATTATATGTTAGTAATAATAAAACACGAAGATACCTGCTAAATAAATAAGTACTTATCCTAAACGAAACAGTTTCATCAGCCCATCTTTTAAAGGGTCTCCCTATCTTTCTTTTGCTTGGTGGCCCAGGCCATTTGGTGGTTTGGATAGTCTATCTGTCATCACCGAGGCGTGCGACATGTCCTGCCCAACAAAATTTTAATGCTAGCACTTTTGTTATTATCTGTAAGCTGTCTTTTTACTGAAGATTACACTTTTTATAGTGTGTGTTACATGTTATTTAATATTTTAAGTAGCAAATCAAATCATTTATTTGCAATGAATGTAGGTTACATTAAAATACATGTGGAATAGAAAGGAGTGAGCCATGTACATTCTGTCTGAAAATAGGCACCCGCTCGGGCTTCGCATGGGTACAATGTAGATTCTAATGTGGGTAATTTACACATATAAACCTTCCTCTTGAATCACAGTATCTATCGCTGAAATCTTCATTAAAATCTGTTGTGTTTTTTAAAAGATCTAAGTGTAAAAACAGTGGGTGAGCAACTTTTTTATACTATGTAAAGATGATCCTATACAAAACCAAAAATTGCGACATTTCAGGAGCATATGGCACAGTATACAAAGCTCGGGATCTCCACAACGGAGGCAATATCGTAGCTATGAAGAAAGTAAAGGTGGCCCTCACAGAGGACGGGATCCCTCTGTCTACGTTGAGGGAGATAGCGTTGCTGAGGCAGC
Source organism: Xestia c-nigrum (assembly GCA_916618015.1). Classification (NCBI taxonomy): domain Eukaryota; kingdom Metazoa; phylum Arthropoda; class Insecta; order Lepidoptera; family Noctuidae; genus Xestia; species Xestia c-nigrum. Next base: position 12,994,312 of record OU745273.1, read on the forward strand.
TCGAGGCCTACAGACATCCCAATATTGTCAGGTAATGGTTTTTCTTGTATTCATTTATTGTGGTCTCCTTTTTTTTCCGATGGGAAATCATCAAATGACTTCTCCCACTCTGGGCGGAGCGGGAGGGAGTGTCAGACTTTTACTGACTAAAACCCATCCATGACCATCCTTCCTCGCCCTTTACCTTCCGGGGCCGCGGTATCTCTTTCGAACAGACCCGCAGCCCCGGCAGGCTTCCTTTATGCTGACATCTCTTTAAACCGCGCGTGGAACACGAACGCGCCGTCGACACGGCCTATCGTCATTAGACGGACGGACGGCGAGCTAGCCCATAGCTAACCGTCCACAGGCCCGCGTCTGCAGTGGCCGGTAGCCACCACGTGGCCACCAACGACGCCCGGTGCGTCTTCCGCGGCGGCTGGGGCGAGAGTCTCTCTCGCGTTCCGCCACCTCCTTCGCTAGCATGACTGCTTCGCAGAATGTAGTGACGGCTTCCCATTCCGTCTCGCACCGGACCATGGAATAAACCAGGGCCGGACGCGAGAGGTGGCCGCCGCCAATCTCCGCTACGAGGACACGGCGGTGCTCCGCCCACGCGGGGCATACCGAGATCGTGTGCTCCACCGTGTCCTCCGGTCGATCCGCGCAGTGGAAACACCCGGGCATTTCCTCCCGCCTTCCGAAACATCCGTGTCCGGTGAGGACTCAAGCCACTCCTCAAAGAGGGGACTTACCGCCACTGTTGTGGCGTGCCCTTGAATTTGTGAGCCTTACATCATAATTTTTCCTTCCAGACTCCTAGATGTGTGCCACGGCGGGCAATCCATGGAGAGAGATCAGCAGCTGGTGCTGTTCCTGGTGTTCGAGCATGTGGACCAGGATCTGGAGTCTTTCCTCAAGAGATCTCTGTCGCCTTTGTCTCAGAACACTATAAGGGTAAGTTTTCATTGAATTTGTCGTCTGTTTATTTTTATATTAATGTAGGTTCAGTGGTTCACCAACAGCATCTGTGTACAACATATCTAAAGGGGCCGGCGCGGCGGAGCATGCGTAATTTATACAAACGTAATACCAAAATAATTTATAAATCAAACATATTCTTAAGGTAGTGTGTGTTTTTGGATTAGATTACAAAATATCTATGTTCCCAAATATATATTTTGAAAAGACAATGACATAAAGCGAGATATGAGGAATTTAAAATTCCTATAGAAAACTTATTTTCATAACTTTTTCTCATAACTCTTGTTTAAATCAGTGTCCATTTAAAATATTTATTTGGGAACCTAGATATTCTGTAGTCCAGGGATGTTACGGAGCTCCGATTCCGATTCCGATAAGTCGGAACTTCCGATTGATTTTGAACCTCCGATTCCGATACCTGTTCCGAAACTTTTCAATCGGAGGTAATCAGAGGTCGATGCCTTGCGTCGGGCTTCGGCATACGGCCACGGTCAACGCGTATAAACCTGTTTATACGTGTCCCACGAGGTTAGCCCCTCGTAACGTGCTTTCTGTCCATTTAAATTACCAGCATAGGTACTTACAAGTACATACAATGCATAATTATTTTATAAATAATGATTGATTTTTTTGAATGCCTCGTCAGGCGTTCTGTTGCTTGTATTTGAAATTAAAAAGACTGATTATCAATGTATGTATTACTAGCGGACGTCACGCGGTTTCACCCGCGTAATTCCCGTTCCCGTGGGAGTACGGGGATAAAATATATCCTATGTTACTCGTGGATAATGTAGCTTTCGAATGGTGAAAGAATTTTTAAAAACGGTCCAGTAGTTTTTAAGCCTATTCATTACAAACAAACAAACAAAGTTTTCCTCTTTATAATATTAGTGTAGACTAGCTGACTCACGCAACTTCATCTGCGTCACATAAGAAAATAAATATAGGATAAAAACGCTCCTAATAATCGTAGCGTGATGTTATAAAGCCTTCCTCGATAAATGGACTATCCAACACAAAAATATTTTTTCAATTCGAGCCGATCGTCGTTCGTTATTTCATTAATGAATCCTACTTTCTCACACATTCTCTTCTTCAGCATCCGCCTCCGATTCCGGTTCCGATTCCTGTTCCGATTCCGATATATAAAATCCAAAACCTCCGATTCCGATTCCGGTTCCGATATCATCACATCCGTTACATCCCTGCTGTAGTCCAATCGAAATAAATACCCACTTACTTAAGAATATGTTTTGATTTACAAATTATTTTGGTATTACGTTTGTATGAAATACGCTATGCCGAAAGACGTCCACTGCTGGACATAGGCCTCCCCCAAGTGTCGCCACATTGACCGATCCCGGCGACTCGCATCCAGCGGATGCCCGCAACCTTCACCAGGTCATCGGTCCACCTAGTGGAAGGTCTTCCAATGCATTGTCTTCCGGTTCGCGGTCGCCACTCCAGAACTTTTCGGCCCCATCGACCATCCGTTCTGCGAGCAATGTGCCCTGCCCACTGCTTCTTAAGTTTGACAATTCTTCGGGCTACGTCGGTGACCTTGGACTGAACATACTGCTTACATTCAAACTCATTATTTTTCGGTAGATTGTAATCCATCGAAATGAAACCGTAATATTCTGAGTTCCTTTAAACCCTGCAGTCAGAAATAGGGGCACCGCGTAGCCTACTTTCTTCCACTGAATAATGTAGCTTTTAGCGAGTGAAAGAATTTTTACAATTGGATCATTTGTCCTTTGATCTGTTGATTACCCCCCCCCCCCCCCCCTCAAAATCAAAATCATTATATTCTATTTCACATAGGCCTGGATGGGCATTTATAAAACGTCGAAAAAGGTGCACGGTTCGCGTTGGTCGATTCCATGGAGAAGAACCGGCAAGAAACTCCATGGTTACTCTTTTCAAATCATTTGGTATTACAATATTATTATGTTTCATTACAGCATTAGTACTAAAGTATGGGGGGACAGCGTAGGCCCGACAATAGGTCGTTGCTTGCTATACAAAAAATGTAAAACAAAAGGAATATTTAACAAAAGTTAAACAGCATCCGGGAATCTAAAAGGCCTTGAGTGTTCACTCATTCACAAATAATAGGTAAAAAAGCATATACAAAGGTAAGTAAATTTACAAGAAAACAAGAAAAAACCCTACCTACGTACGAATTTACAAACATATTTTGCCTCTTTATAATATTATATAGGGTGTAAACAACCTCATCACGAAGCCGTCAACCAAGCATTCTGTACATCAAACTATGTAACTGTAGCTTTCTGCGAGTTAAATATTTTTTTAGAATTGAAACATTAGTTTCAGATATTACCCCTACATACAAACTCACCTCTTGTTATAGTTTAAAATAAATATCGCTGGACATTAACACACAGCGCCACCTAGTGCCACACTAAGCAAAGCTTGTGTCGTGGACACTAGATAGTTGATATACTACATAATATACAGGGTTATTTTTTGTTTACACTTAACCCGAAAAGGGGTCATTGTACTCAAACAAAAAATAATGTTGTATAATTCTTTTTTGTTTGTAAATACATACTTATTATACATATAAACATCCATGACTCGGAAACAAATGTCCGTGCTCATCACACAAACATTTGCTCCTACCGAGATTCGAACCCAGGACCCTAAGGGTCAACTCACACCGAAAGAGCGGCGAAGGGCAGCGCAGTTTCAGTGTCATACGAAGTTTAACTTAAATTCATTACTATAATACTCATTATCCCATGAGAAACTCCGGCGCCGTGCGACTGACTCGCTTCGATGCCCTTCGCCGCTCTTTCGGCGTGAGTTGACCCTAAGAACGTAAGGCAGCGTCACTACCACTACGCCATTCGAGTCGTCAAATAATCTTGTAATTCCCTCCATTCCAGAGCATGTCCTTCGACATTCTATCCGGCATAGACTTCCTACACTCTCACCGCATAGTGCACCGGGACCTCAAACCTCACAACCTGCTAGTGACGTGTAGCGGCCGCGTGAAGCTCGCAGACTTCGGCCTCGCTAAGACCTACGATACGGATATGAAGCTGACCAGTGTGGTAAGACTGCTTTTTTGACGTGACAACGTCTTAAATTAGGTTGCGGCTGGGAGTCACTTATGAAAAAGTGTAACGCCCGGTAACGTTACGATGAGTCACCGAACGAGAGAGAGGCCCGCCGAATGCCTTGCGTCTCTCTCCCACTCAACTATGACGTTGTCACGTAAAATCTTCGCCCGTAAAACCGACTTTACAGGCAACCACTTTTTACTAAATCAAGCCTCTGGTAGGGGCGCGTTACGTCACGCACTAAGAATAGGCTTGTTAACTGAAAAATTCTAATTAGTCCGTCACTTAGATTATCTATACTAATATTATAAAGCTGAAGAGTTTGTTTGTTTATTTGAACGCGCTAATCTCAGGAACTACTGGTTGGAATTGAAAAAATCTGTTTGTGTTGGATAGTCCATTTATCGAGGAAGGTTATAGGCTATATATCATCACGCTATGACCAATAGGAGCGGAAAATAAATGATAAATGTTGCAAAAACGGGGAAAATGTATTCCTTTGTGAGCTTTTTCTCTCATATATGTGACGCAGACGAAGTTGCGTGGGTCAGCTAGTCAAAAAATATTTGACCCGTTTTTTTTCTTTTGTCAAATAAACCAAAATTGACGAAGATACGACGCTTTTAAAATTCTCAATACGTCACGCCGTGCTATAATTTTTAGTGCGTTGTGACGTCACGAGCGAGACGTTCTAACTTCGTCAATATTCATTGATTTACAAAAACAAAAATTACGTGTCCATTATTTTCCAATACTCTAACTGACGGACTAAATAGATTTGTAATTTATTGATGGTGGAAACTAGTCTATTACACCAAGGCGTGACGTATTGAGAATTTGAAAAGCGTCATATCATCGTCAATTTTGATTTAAGTACGTAACAAAAGAAAAAGTACGGGTCAAATATTTTTTTAAAATTTGACGTACTAATTAGGTTTTTTTTTTGTCATGTACCCTATTGATGGAGACGAAATGAGCTGTGTGCGACGTACGGTGGTGGTATGTACAGGGTTAACAAAAAACAGGGCTAATAAAAAGCATTACTTCCATACATTGGCTTCAAACAAAATATTCATAGATAGTGCTGCCATCTGTGTGTTAAAGGACATAAATTTTTCAACTGTTTGACAGCTTTCAACTGTCAAAACGAGAACAGCTATTTTACCGTGCGTTCCGACATACGATATAATCACTCACAGCGCTCACAGCAATATTTTGCGTACTGTTTTAGTTTTCACGATTATGACAGCTAAGATCTGTCATTAGGTCATTTGACAGCGCTCACGGTGATATTTCTTTGGGGCATCAGGGCATGATCGGTGTAATCGCAAGGTGGCGCGTGTCATGACGTCATCTATGACGACTCAAGGAACATCGATATCGCGCTTATGATCGCGCTCACGGTTACTCGGAACGGGTTTATGGACGCTCATAGCGTTTACAGTCTATCTCGGAACGTGGCTTTAGCCAACGGCCACACAGAAAAGACGCAAGACCAGGGCGGGGCGCGGACCCGTCGCGAACAGGGCGCCGTCGCGACTTTTTAACGCATATAGAAAAGACACGGACCCGTCGCAGACAGGGCGCCGTCACGACTTTTTATGGCGCGCACTAGAAGCTTTACCCGGCATTCAACCGTCCGCTTTTGATACGACAACATGTCTTCTTCTGAAGATGAAGATGTATTGGCACTGGTATATCTCGTTAATCTGCAGAGGGTTAGACGTTACTGGGTACATCCGGTATGGCTAAGCAATGGACAGAATAGATTTTTTTAAATAATGGAGGATCTACATTATTATCCTGATCGTTTTCAAGAAGTATACAAGATGACTCCACAATGTTTTTACATTATTATGTCCAAACCTGCCCTCCGCGCCCTTTCCGCTCCCCCGCTTGCGCCCGTGCAGGCCCGCGCCCTGCCCGCGCCTTGTCCTTTCTATATGTTTTCCAATAGGACGCCGTCGTGACGGGCGTCCCGTCTTTTCTGTATGTTTCACGTCGCGACGGCTGTATACATTTTATATGCAAGTAGATTAAACGGGCGCCGCGACTGCGACGGGTCCGTGCCTTGCGTCCGTTCTGTGTGGCCGGTGCCTTAGACAACTTGTCAGTGAAGTACCTAGATAGCCGAGCGGTGACAGCGGTTGCCTTGTGTCTAATAGTTCCCAAGTTCGTATCCGTAGTCAAGAATTACTTTTTGCATTTATTTGGTTGAACAGAAACTAACAGCGCCATCTAACAGTTGAGGTACACAGTTTTAAAAACGAAAAACTGTATCTTATACACCTATCTTGTATTATTTAGTGTATTATCTATGGTATGCTGTATGTATTACATATATTTTATTGTATGAATGTAATTTTTTTTTTTCAAGTTAATTTTTTATTTTTTTATTTTGTATGTAAAGTAAATGGACATTCGTATAAGTATATCCTCTTTTGCAAATCTCGCTTTCAAAATTAGGTTTGCTGTAAGAAAACCCAACTCTGGGTTAAGCTCGTCTTTGTACATAAGCTATATTATTGCAAGTTATATGTATATTTGTTGCTTTTTTGTGTGCAATAAATAATAAGAATAAGAGTATGCTTAGGTTGGTCTGTGGATGGTTGACCACCATTACACATCGAGTTTCCTCCATGTCTCAGAAGGCACGTTAAGCCGGGACAACCAGCCAGGACTAACCCGGCTGGTTATCCATCTTTGACAGTCGTTACAGGTAGTCAGAGGCCCCAAAAGTCTGACACCAGTATTACCAAGTGGTATCGTATTTCCCAGTATTAACTGGGTTGTGAAGGTCAGATAGGCAGTCGCTCCATGTAAAATACTGGAATTCAGCTGCATCCGGTTAGACTGGAAGCCGACCTCAACATAGTTGGGAAAAGGCTAGGCAGATGATGATCTGTGGTGTGTTACGTCAACAATTATAATGACAATATCATTTACGAGCTGGGTATGAGATAAATTAATTACTACCGATTAAACAACACAATAACTTTATTAACCACAAAACAATTTAAACTTAATCACAAGTACACTACAATACACTACTGTTGACTATTCGCTTAGATATCGCTCTTCAAGTTCACTTCGATTCGCTTCGTTGTGTAGCCAAAACAAGACTGACGGTCGCGGGTCTAAGCGATGTATTTATACTCGCCAACAGACACACCAGAATAATCACGAATATTCTAGAGGGTCATAAAAAACACAATAGAACAGTAGGTACGTAGGTAATAAAAATAGTAGGTATGACCTACTTGTACAAAACAAACAAATATGAACCTTATGCCCTAGGCGTAGGGGCGAAATTCTAAAGTCTTTTTACAAATAGGTCGCGAGTTTCTACCTACCTAACTTTAAGATTAATAATAAAAGAATGCTCTCGAACTTCTAACGTACACACACTGTAATCACTTGGTTTCTCGAATGTTCTAGTAGGTCAGATGTAACAATATTGTTGTTTCCATTTCCCAGGTAGTGACCCTGTGGTACCGCCCCCCGGAAGTGTTGCTGGGCACGTCGTACAACACGGCGGTGGACGTGTGGTCCGCGGGCTGCGTGCTGGCACAACTACACACTAGGTTACCTACATCTAACTCATTTGTGTTGCTGTCACCGTTAAATTGACAAACATGTTAGATTGTTATCTCTCTAGCGAGATTGTAAACCCTCGAAATACTGTCAACTGAACACATTGCTTACAATATAACGCATTAGATTGAAATCTATCGAAGTGAAACCGTAATATTGTCACAATTGTATTAACACGGTGCAAAATTGTGCCTTTTACACTTATATCTATCTAGTCAATATCATATTGTTTACTAGATACCTATAAGTGTTAAAGGCACAAATAAAGATAAATGTTAAAAGACGTAAACAATGACCGACTATCGCCCGTATTAACTTCAGACATTTTATCGGAGATCTTTTTCTGTTTTTGTTACCCTTTATTGGCTCACTCCAGGGCAAAGCCCCAGGGCCGTCTTTAACTAGTTGGGGGCCCCGGGCACTTAAGAAAAAGAAAGGGCCCTGCCTCCCCCATTCCTTCCACTTTTCTCAATGTTGCGCCTTTTCTCGCTAATTGTCGTAGAACTATTAAGGGCATTTAAAAAATAATACTGTTTTAGGAAACCTCTGCTGCCGGGAGCCTCCGATTCAGACCAGCTGCACGAAATATTCAGGTAAGAAGGTATTGCCAGATCTCAATATTACTAACAAGACCCTTTGAAAGAAAAAACTGCTTTAATATTTTGTTTAAATTGCCAAAAAAAAAAAATAAGTAAGCACTAGAGCTCATGTCTAAATTATAAGAGCCACTGTTATCGTGCCTTACCTAGGTTGTGATGGGTGACCACCCTTACACACCGAGTTTCCTCCGTGCCTCTGAAAGCAAGTTAAGTCGTTGGTCCCGGCTGTCATTTGTCCATCTTAGACAGTCGTTACAGGTAGTCAGTGGCCCAAAAAGTCTGACAACCAGTCTTACCAAGGGGTATCGTATTACCAAGTACTGACTGGGTTGTGGAGGTCAGATAGGCAGTCGCTCCATGTAAAATACTGGTATTCAGCTGCATCTGTTTAGACCAGTGATTCCCAAACTTATTTTGAATACTGCCCATTTTGAGAATACATTATTTTTTAGCGCCCCCATTTTTTCACCTAGTATTAAAATTGAAATTCCTTAAAAATTCTTTAAATTTAATTTAAAAAAAAACTATAATAAGTAACAACTAACAAGTTGCTAAAGCCAAACAACTGTTATGTTAGCTTAGCTAGCTATTTTAGCTTTAATTAAAATTATTTAATTTAATCATTTTATTTCTAATTTAATTAATATCATAATATTATCTGAACTACACGAAGAGAAATAGTTAGTTAATCTCTTAATTTATATTAGTTGATGTTCACAAGTTGTAGTCGAAAGTCGAGGGCTCAGTCAGTGTCTAAAGAGTCCTCCTAGATGTAATTACAAATTATAAGTCTCTACACAACGCCCTCATTTTTTTATGGGTCTCCTACCCCCTTGCCCCTTTAGGCCTGCAGCGCCCACAAGGGGGCGTTATCGCCCACTTTGGGAAAGGCTGGTTTAGACTGAAAGTCGACCCCAACATAGTTGGGAAAAGGCAGGCAGAAGAAGATGAAAGTACTAAAGAAATGACTAACTTTTTCAGACTGATAGGCAGACCATCCCGAGAAGAATGGCCTGAGAATGTCTCCATAATGCTGGACAGCTTCCCTGCGTACCTGGCCCAGGACTTAGCAGAAGTCATACCTAGGATACACCCGCATGCACTCGAACTTATAAAGGTATACTTTAAAACTCTTATTATATGTCACCGTAAATTTGTCAAATACGTTATATTGTAATATCTCTAGCGATATTGTAAAGTCTCGAATTATTGTCAAATGAACATACTGCTTACAACAAAACGCATTATTTTTCTTGAAATGCATGCGATGGTAGTCAACTTACGCGGTGTGGAGGGAAGGAGGGGTCCCCCTTGCCCAGTGGCACAACTCTCATGAAAAGATAATGCACCATTCCTGAGAAATATCTTAATATATATAAATCTCGTGTCACAATGTTTGTCCTCAATGGACTCCTAAACCACTTAACCGATTATAATAAAATTCGCACACCATGTGCAGTTCGATCCAACTTGAGAGATAGGATAGCTTACATTTCAATTTATGAGACGCAGACGAAGTTGCGCCGGTCAGCTAGTAGATTAATATAACATAACCTTAAAACACTTTATATTCCCCCTAAAAAGCGTACTCGACGGAGCCCCGCTTCGCGGGGCCCCTATTTCCGAGTGCAGGGTTTAAAGGAACCTAACTAACCTAACGGGGGCGTGCCCCAAGTCCCGATTATGGGGGCAGAGATACTTCCGTATGTTCAGTTGACAATAATTCGAGACATTACAATATCGCGAGAAAAAACACGTTATATTGTAATATAACGTGTTTGACAATTTTACGGTGACATATACATCGCACATCCGTCCATTGACGACCCGTATGGCGCAGCGGTAGTGAGGCTGCCTTACGTTCTTAGGGTCCCGGGTTCGAATCCCGGTAGCAGCAAATGTTTTTTGTGTGATGGGCATGGACATTTGTTTCCCAGTCATGGATGTTTATATGTATAATAAGTATGTATTTACAAACAAAGAGTATATATGTAGTATATCAACTATCTGGTGTCCACGACACAAGCCTTGCTTAGTGTGGCACTAGATGGTGCTGTGTGTAATGTCCATCGATATTTATTTATTTATTTACATCCTCTAAAATCTGTAGCAATGCAGAAATAGCAGTTTTATATACGCAATAAGCTAGTTTCCACCATTAATAAATTGCAAATCTATTTAGTCCGTCAGTTAGAGTATTGGAAAATAATTGACACGTATTTTTTGTTTTTGTAAATCAATGAATATTGACAAAGATAAAACGCATCAAAACTCGGGAGTTCTGGGGGCTCGTGACGTCAGAACTCACTAAAAATTAAACCAAGGCGTGACGTATTGAGAATTTAAAAAACGTCGTATCTTCGTCAATTTTGGCTTGCGTAACAAAAGAAAAAATACGTGTCAAATATTTTTTGGTAATCTAACTGACGGACCGGTTAGTTTTTTTTTGTCATCTACCTTCACCCAGGTTCTCCAGCTCAAGAGAAGAGCAGGATTAAGGGTCTCTTGATCCACCTGATAACGTTATTGTACATACATTGATACACTATGTCGTTTTCCCTTTATGTTTTAAAAGATCTGAAGAATTTGACGACCCGAATAGGGTAGTGGTAGTGAGGCTGCCTAACGTTGTGATGGTCCCGGGTTCGAATCCCGGTAGGAGCAAACGTTTCTGTGATGAGCATGGACAGTCACGTCTAATAATATGTAAACACTTAAGAATTTTTTAAATTGTGTTTCTCCTAATGTACTGATCAAAATGTAATGTTATTACGTACATAGTATTCTGGAACTCATATTTTTATGAAAAAGATCCAATCTTCTAGTTACAATCGTTATTTCTCGCGAAAATAGCTATCATATTAAGGAAAGTGTATACATATTATTAGACGTGACTGGACATATTTTGGTTCCTAAGGAAGAGTCATACTTTTTGTTTGACTCATCATCTCGGTGTCCACGACACAAGCCTCGTTGCTTAGTGTGGCACTAGATGGCGCTGTGTGTAATGTCCAGCGATATTTATTTATTTATAGGGGTGAATTTATCACATCCGAATGGCGTAGTGGTAGTGAGGCTGCCTTCCGTTCTTAGGGTCCCGGGTTCGAATCCCGGTAGGAGCAAATGTTTGTGTGATTTGCACGGACATTTGTTTCCGAGTCATGGATGTTTATATGTATAATTAGCATGTATTTACAAACAAAAAAGGTATATATGTAGTATATCAACTGTCTGGTGTCCACGACACAAGCCTTGCTTAGTGTGGCACTAGATGGTGCTGTGTGTAATGTCCAGCGATATTTATTTATTTATTTATATTCCCAGTCTCAGTACGGACGACGAACGGGGAAAAATGAATAAATCCCCTTTGCTGACATTGCAAATAAAAAAAATCGCCTTTTCTCCATTCCAGGGAATGCTGATATTCGATCCAGCAAAACGCCTGACTGCCTTAGACTGCCTAGAACACCCATACTTCACTGATGAGCCCCTAACATAAGCCCAAAGCCCACTGCTGGGCTAAACTAGGCTAAACCCACCAATTTTACTATACTAACAGAACTGGTCATGAATATTGCACATCGAGTTTTAGAAGCAGGGTATTTAGATACAGGGTGTCATAAATAATACACTATATAGGGTGTAAAATACCTCTTCACGAAACCGAAAAGCACTTGTTCTCCCCATCATTGCGATATTTTTTTGTTCTACATCATACCCGGGAACCTTCTAGTTACGGAGTTATTGGGGGTCAAAGTTCAACTTTTTGACAAGTTTTTTTTTTAAATACAAGTTTTTTTTGCAAGATTTTGACTTTTAACACCTCCACGACCCCCGTACTATTCAATCCATCCATCAGCACAATGTCTTAAGTGCGTTACATTGAGTTATACCACAAAACATGATTTATAACCTCAAAAAAAAAAGTTGTTTCCCAGCAATATTTTTTGCGTAAAATTACTTAGTTTGATGTACAGAATGCTTGGTTAACGGCTTTGTGTTGAGGTGAAATACACCCTGTATAATACAAGATAGATGCGCAACGTTTATAAAACTGTGTACCTCAACTGTTAGATGGCGCTGTTAGTTTCTGTTCAACCAAATAAATACTAAAAGGAATTCTTGACTACGAAGGATTCCAACTTGAGAATTATTATACACAAGGCAACCGCTGTCACCGCTAGGCTATCTACTTCACTGACAAGTTGTCAAAAATAGCTATTCTCTTTATGACGGTTATAAAACAGTCAAACAGTTGAAAAGTTTGTGTCCTCAAACATACAGATGGCTGCACTATCTATGAAAATTTTGTTTGACGACAATGAATGGAAGTTGCACCCCCCTGCAGGGAGTAAACAACCTCATCACGAAGCCGTCAACCACGCATTCTGGGCCTCGATTCTGCTATTACAATAGTGTCAGACAGAGTATCATTGATTTCATAATGGTCAAGTTATGACAAATTTTGACAAGTTTGTTAATTCTACTATCATAATGGCGCCATTATGACTCTTCAATGGTCAAACACTGACACTTCATTGAAAGAAATGTCCTAGAATAATAATCTCGTACATGAAATCTGGTATGATTAAATGTTCGCATTTAGTAGTAAATTTCGAAAACCATTTGTACTAAGGGTTTTATATTAATGACAATACGACAATGCCATTAAAACACAGTTTTATTACGAGACCATTGACCGACCATTGTGAATTTAGCAGATTACGAACTTTAAGCAAAATGACAATGGGATGAGAATGGAATCGTGTTGGAGTGACGAATTTATTAAAATAGTAGAATTAGGCCCCTGTACATCAAACTAAGTAACTTTACGAAGAAATTATTGCTACGACACAATTTTTTTTTGGGGTCGAATGTTTTACGATAGAACTAATAAAGAATAGTGATCGATGGGTAGGACTCAATGTAACACACTCAAAACATTGTGCTGACAGATGGATGATGAATAGTACGAGGGTCGTGGAGGTGTTAAAAGTAAAAATCTATACTAATATTATAAAGCAGAAGAGTTTGTTTGTTTGGTTGAACGCGCTAATCTTAGGAAGTACTAGTTCAAATTGAAAAATTATTTTTGTGTTGGATAGTCCATTTATCGAGGAAGGCTTTAGGCTATATAACATCACACTACGGCCATTAGGAGCGGAGCAGGAATGAAAAATGTTGCTAAAACGGGGTTTTTTTTTCCTTTCGTTTTTTTTCTCTTATGTGACGCAGAAGAAGTTGCGTGGGTCAGCTAGTCGTACATAAAAGACATGTATTTGAAAAAAAAAGGTGTAACTTTGACCCCCCAATATCTCCATAACTAGAAGGTTCCCAGGTATGGTATAGAACAAAAACAATATCGCTAAGACGGGGAGAATAAGTGCCTTTCGGCTTCGTGAAAAGATGTTTTTACACCGTTTGGTGATCTTAGGCCCATAGTTTTCTAAGGATTTGTAGAGCGTTGTCTCTGTCACTCCTACCGCTGTGTCTCTTTCTAAAACCCGATGTGATATTTAAACCCAGTTACTGTACTTTTGGTCGCTATTCCTATAGGATGTATTTGAATTTGAATAAAATAGGAGATACAATAAGAAAATCTTGTTTGGTCGGGAATTTTGTCCGTAAAGTACAATCTATCGAGTGTAAGGCCTGAATTCTAGTCGGGCTGACGGTCGGTCGCGTAGATATATCTGTCACCGTAAAATTGACAAACATGTTATATTGTAATCTCTCTACCGATATTGTAAACTCTCGAATTATTGTCAAACGAACATACTGCTTACAATAAAACGCATTATTTTGCGTGACATGCATGCGATGGTAGTCAACTTACGCGGTGTGGAGGGAAGGAGGGGTCCCCCTTGCCCAGTGGTACAACTCTCATGAAAAGATATTGTACCATTCCTGAGAAATACCGATTAATATAACCTAACCTTAAGACACTTTATATTCCTCTAAAAAGCGTAGTCGACGGAGCCCCGCGAAGGAATCTAATTAACCTAAAGGGGGGTACCCCAAGTCCCGATGATGGGGGCAGAGATACTTCCGTATGTTCGGTTGACAATCTTTCGAGAATTTACAATATCGCTAGAGAGAAACACGTTATATTGTAATATAACGTGTTTGACAATTTTACGGTGACATATACATTGTATTCTTTATAGCACATTACTGCGACGCTGTCGTAACCGGCGACCGACAGCCGTATTTTGTTCTCACTGACGTCACGTTGCGACCGACCGTACGCGCGACAAGAATTCAGGTTTGAAACAGCTTCGGGGCGTGTGAACCTCCCAGTTCCTTTTTCTACGGTACAGTAATTACATATTTAGCCCAAGTCATCAATAGTTATTAATATTAGATGGTTTTCAATACAAAATGTTTCAAAAAGGCTTTGAATTTCAAATGTTCCCAGTGCAGATACTATAGCAGGTCGTGTTCTACAGTTCCTACTTATCCCTGTTAAGAAAAAAACGCGTGAATGTACGTTTGTATATGTATTATATGCAGCTGAATATCATAATAATTATGTAGCTCGAATATGATGTTTATATATGTCATCGTAAAATTATCAAACACGTTATATTGTAAACTCTCAAAATATTGTCAACGAGATACTGCAAAGCGTAGTCGACGGAGCCCCGATTCGCGGGGCCCCTATTTCGGAGTGCAGGGTTTAAAGGAACCTAACTAACCTAACGGGGGGGTGCCCCAAGTCCCGATTATGGGGGCAGAGATACTTCCGTATGTTCAGTTGACAATAATTCGAGAGTTTACAATATCGCTAGAGAGAAACACGTTATATTGTAATATAACGTGTTTGACAATTTTACGGTGACATACAGGGTGTAAACCACCTCATCACAAAGCCGTTAACCAAGCAATCTGTACATCAAACTAAGTAACTTTAAGCAAAAATGTTTGCTGGGAAACACCTTTTTTTTTTGAGGTTATAAATCGTTGTGGTATAACTCAATGTAACGCACTTAAAACATTGTGCCTTATAGAAACCTGCTATTAATTTAGGAAACGTAGGATACGTCCGTTCCACGTTGGATACGTGTGATAGACGTGAATACGACTGACAGACGTATTATACATGTGATAGACGCTGGAGAATACGTCCGTTAGGCGTAGGATACGTCAGATAGACGCAGAATACGTCCGTCCGTTAGACGTAGGATACGTTCCGAAGACGTAGGATACGTCCTTTAGGCGTGGGATACGTTCAGAAGACGTAAGATACGCCTGATAGACGCAGGATACGTCCAGTAGATGTCCCCTAGACTTAATTATGTCGTATAGACGTTCAACCATTTTGAATCATTTTGTACAAAACCAATAATCAAGGTGCATTTGACAATAAAATAGTATTCAATAAGTAATTATAAATGGTTCTCAATATCTCATAATAATAACAATTTATATTTTTAGATGATTTTTTACTATTAAGTATTAATACAATTGTAATGTAAGGAGTACATTTTTTACAACTATTTTTGTCGCCAAATAAAATTGTTTTTTGAAGTTTTGGCCTTATTTATTTTTACTCCTGGTGTTTTTTTTATACTATCCTTCCAACAGCGTGGCTCGCACGACCTTGGTGCGAGGAACCGAAAACGGTGGAACAACATTACATCAAGTATCGACCTGATTTCGGCCCGTACTGATTTTTTTATTGGTTATTGAAAAACAAATAGTTATTCCTTGAAAATGTGCAATTCCTCATCCAGAAAAGTCGAACCTTTTCCCAACTATGTTGTGGTCGGCTTCCAGTCTAAACGGATGCAGCTGAATACCAGTATTTTACATGGAGCGACTGGCTATCTGACTTCCACGACGCAGTAACTGGGTAATACGATACCACTCGGTAAGACTGGTTGTCAGACTTTTTGGGTCACTGACTACCTGTAACGACTGTCAAAGATCTAGAAATGACAGCCGGGACTAACAGCTTAACGTGCTTTCCGAGGTACGGAGGAAACTCGGTATGTAAGGGTGGTCACCCATCCACCGACCAACCTAAGCAAGCGCAACTTAACCTAAAGATCGACTAAAAGCATAAGAAATGTATTTCTTATGACCGTGTGGTTTCTAGCCCATTCATTTACATACCTGTATGTAGATGAATGGGCTAGAAACTAAGCTTAAGAATGGGCAATCACACAATAATAATAATAATATACAGAACCAATAATCAAGGTGCATTTGACAATAAAATAGTATTCAATAAGTAATTATAAATGGTTCTCAATATCTCATAATAATAACAATTTATATTTTTAGATGATTTTTTTACTATTCAATTGTAATGTAAGGAGCCCTGACCGCCGGTAGCTTGGACCCTGTTCCCGATACCGGTGGGCTACAATTTTTTATATTTTTAAATGTTTTTTTATATATTTTGTTTTGTTGAAAAAATGAATAAAGGGAATAATAATATCGCTGGACATTACACACAGCGCCATACTAAGCAAGGCTAGACGATTGGCGTTCGTGGTCGTGTGGTAGTTACGGACATCTACGCCTGCCTCCCCTTTACAAAATCCTATTTTTATTTTATTTTTTTGGGACAAGCCCGCCACACACGCTCAAACCACTGTAACTCCTGAAAGCCAGAATCAACAGTGGCGACCACCAGAAAAGCGCCGAGACAATGAAGCTCGGCGAAGTCCCAGAGAATGAATTTAACTGTCTTGGATCCCGCAACGAAATTAATCAGAAAGTATAGCGGAGGAGTAGGAAAGAACTGTAATTTCCACTTCCCTCCATATCAACAGGAGACAGAACGAAACAAGGCCAATAGGCACAAAGGGACGTTTACAACTGGGATAGGCCCAGTTGCCTAGCACCACGGATAAATATTAACGTTAATGGATCCTAAGTACAAAATCCTATGCTATACCCTAGCATCATCATTATAATTATCAGCTCGGAATCCGCATTGCTGGGTATAGGCCTCCCCGTTCTTCCGTCAGACTTCCCGGTACTGTGCCTCCCTGATCCAGGTGTTCCCCGCGACCCTGACAATGTCGTCAACCCAACGAGCTTTAAGACGGTCCTGAGGCCCTACTCCCAAACGCTTCGCCCGTATATTCCGATCTATCCGTCTCTATCGCGCACGTCTGCACATGAGTGCGAGTGAGAGAGGTGGATAGATCCGAATATACTTACAAACGAAACGTTAGGGAGTAGGGTCTCTGGTTTATTTGGCTAAACTGGCCAAAACTCGGTCTAAGGAGCCGTCTCCACGAGCGAGAGAATCGCAGCGATAGTATCGTCCTTGCCACGTTTTTCTATACACTCTTTTGGGGCATCTCCACGAGCGAGAGAATCGCAGCGATATTTTCCTATAGAAATACGTCAAATCGCCGCGATTCTCTCGCTCGTGGAGACGGCCCCTAAGACTTGCTCCATCGCCCGCCCATCTCCGCGTCTAGCCAGATGTCCTGCCCAGGCCCCTTATTCACAACCATTCGACTCGCTTCCGTTTCGGAAAGTCGTATATCTGTCTTCTTCTGGCATTACGAAAACGACCGAGATAGACATACGACTTTCCGAATCGGAAGCGAGTCGAATGGTTGTGAATAAGGGGCCAGGTGCGTAGTGTATAAAATAAAACAAAATAATATAATACTTTTTTTTTTATTATACAAGTTTATAAAAATCAGTCTCTTAACTCTAAAGAGAATATTTAAATTCGTTTATAATATTAATTCATATTACATACTAGTAATTATCACGCTTACAAAATATTCAGAGAGTAGACAGACTTCTCACTGCCAGTTTCAGCGTAGTTTTATATGAACACATTTAAATACATTCGATATTATTTAAAGTCTGCAGAGAACCACATAACAAAACTTAGGATAATTTCTTGTGGAGAAATACAGAAATAGAATCAGTTGTTAAAACAGATTACGGTTTCGCATCGATTGATTTTAATCAACCGAAAAGTAATGCGTTATATTTTAAGCAGTATGTTCGGTTGACAATCTCTCGAGACACAATCTCGCTAGTTAAATAGATTACGTACAATTCAACAGGTTTTACAATTTAACGGTAGTATATCCACATCCAGTATTAAAATCGGTACTAATGTAATAAATGCGAAAGTACCTAACTCTGTTTGCTACCTTTTTACGACTAAGCGGCTGATTGGATCGTTATGAAAGGCAGAGACTTTTTCAACCTGGGGAAAAACATCACTATTTCACTACATATTATAAAACAAAGTCTCCCGCCGCGTCTGTCTGTCCCTATCTAAGCTTAGATCTTTAAAACTACGCAACGGATTTTGAGGCGGGTTTTTCTAATAGATGGAGTGATTTAAGAGAGGAAGGTTTTCGTATATAATATTACGCGGGCGAAGCCACGGGGATCGGATAGTAGGCTATATATTATCACGCTAATAAGTTATGGGAGTGAAGAGTATTGCATTATGTCTATAAATGTGACGCAGACGAAGTTGCTTGGGTCAGCTAGTAGGTTCATAATTTTTCCAAAACATGAACAAATCGGACAGCATAGGTACCAATTTAAATGCGAAGACAATTAGGTCATATTGACCTAGCCTAGTGATGGATAACCATCTCCTAAAACAAAATATAGGTTCACAGTTTCAACAAATAACGGCCAGGTAACAGAAACCAGTGTTCATACTACCTATTCATGTTACATGTGGTCAATCGTAATCTAAGTAGCCAACAGTGTTACAAGTACCTAGGTATTATCTAAACTTGAAACCGGTCTAGCTACAGGAAATCGTAATTATTTCATTATTAGATTATACTTTGATAGGGTGGGATTGCGATTGAATTTTAAAATGCATGAAATAACACCTAGACTGATAAAATTCTCATTCATCATCATTAACATCTGTCTAACCTTTTCCCAACAATGTTAGGGCCGGCTTTCAGTCTAACCGCATACTGCTGAATACCAGTATTTTACATGGAGCGACTGCCTATCTGACTTCCACAACCTAGTTGGTAGTGAGTAATGCGATACCACTTGGTAAGACTGGTTTTTAGACTTTTCAGTCCACTGACTACCTGTAACGACTGTCACAGATCTACAAATGACAGCCGGGACCAACAGCTTAACGTGCTTTCCGACGCACGGAGGAAACTCAGTATGTATTGGGAGGTCACCCATCCACAGACCAACCTAGGCAAGCACGGCTTAACCTAAAGGTCGACCCGAGCGGCTGTTTTCATTCTGTTCTCTTTATTGTACACCAAAATTGAAACACAACTGTTTTACAATATGGTTACAATGGCGGGATTGTCGCTGAAAAAGAGAAGCTTCCAGACACTTTAGATGAACTAAACGAACCATGCTCGGTTAAAATAGACTACTAGCTATTTATTGCAGGCATATTGCTGGCCCTGCCGGGGTTGCAGGACTGTTCGAAAGAGATACCGCGGCCCCGGAACATAAAGGGCGAGGAAGGACACATGGATGGGTTTTACTCAGTAAAAGTCTGACACTCTCTCCCGCGCCGCCCAGAGTGGGAGAAGTTATTTGATGATTTACCATCCTAAAAAAAAGGCACATTGCTGGCCAGTTTGAACCACAATTTCTCCTCACCCAAAACGCTAGGAATGAGTGAAAAGCACTCTTGTCTTGTGTAATTTTTGACGTTCAAAAGGTACTGATTTTAAGTTAAGGGGGAAGCGCCAGGGTATACAAGTTCAATTTAGGGCCGAAAACTTCTGGACCACGAACCGAAAGACGTTGCGTTGCACGGCGTCCCACTAGGTGGAACGAAGACCTGGTGAAGGTTGCTGGAATCCGTTGAATGCGAGTCGCACGGGACCGGTCAATGTGGCGACACTTGGGGGAGGCCTATGTGCAGCAGTGGACGTCTGCTGGCTGAAATGATGATGATGTTGAAAGCCTGACACTGCAAATACACGCAGAAAATTGAATTCTGCGCACTACATTTTTGCGTCTACCTTGAAGACCCCAAATAAATTGGGATAAGGGCAGAAAAATTAATTAATTTAAAAAAAATTAAATGCAGCGCACATTGACAACCAATTTTGAAATAATAATTTGAAATAGACACACAGTACCTACCTATTTACATAAGCATTAATATAATGTTTATAATTATTGAAATCAATCGATTTCCTTCAGCTCTACTTCATTAGTTACGGAATTTTATTATAATTTCCCGCGTTATTGGAATTGAAATACGATTGCGTTTGTATAATAAACTAGCCAACTGCGAGTCGGACTTGCGCGTTACGGATACGTACTATCTTATGAGTCCCCTTGATTTTTTTCTTGATTTTTATTATTTGTTGTTTTAGTGGCAACATAATACGTCATCTGTGAACATTTCAACTGTCTAGCTATCACGGTTCATGAAATACAGCATGGTGACAGACAGACAGACAGTCAAGAGTCTGAAAATCTATGCAAATACTTAAAATAAAAGTGTCTGATTTTAATTTCAAAATTACAAATTAACTTTCAAATTATCTTTTTACTGAATGCGTTAAAGTACATAATGTTAATATTATAATATTGTGTAATTAAGGGTGATGTTCCAAGGAAGCCCGAGAAATTCAAAGTTCATAAAAGTCGAAGAAGGACTTTGACCGTGAAAAAATCGTTCAACCACTCTTATGAACTTGGAGGGTTGTATTGATGATTTTATTGTTTATAATTCTGTAACTTAATACGTCTTACAGTCGCGACCGATATGTTTATCAACATACAACTTAGCACTGCCCTGCAAATTGCAAAAAACGTAAGAAAATTTGAATTTCGCGGGCCGCTTTCACCTTAAACGGTATCTACTTAAAACACTGGTTGTACCGCCTTATTTCCGAAACAACAGGACCGATTTTGACAGGAACTTTACTAGGTGACAAAATTGTTTTGTCTCTGGTCAGCACTCGAGCTTCATCGTGCTCCAGCCCTTAACCTTTGAGGGATGTTCTTTTTCAACTCTTTCCAAGTCGCTGGATAGATGGCGCTGAGCTGTGTACGTTACTGCAAGGAACAGAACGTCACATGATTTCACTTGGACCTAATTTTTATATTCGGAAGCTTAAATGCAAACGAGAGTGTCAGTCAACAAGCGTATGTGACGTGTGTTTTTTCAAGCGTTTTGGCTTTGGCACCTATTATCGTACTCAGATCAACGCCATCTATCGAGTTCACGGAAACTATTTTTTTTTTAATTCTCGAAATGAAAACCTCTCATTTATTATCTTCACCCATATTTCTCTATTTATTACTCGTCTTCTTGGCAGTTTGCGCACGGCCTTCCCATTGTAAATTGTTTTGATTGGCAACGTACCATAAAAATTTGCTCATTGTCTTTGTTTACACTGGCCTTATTCGGCGATAGGTAGTCTAAGAATTCTATGTTACTAACAGATTGGCGATTGGTTCTCTGGGTCTTAAGACAATAATATGTGCAACGGCCATGTTTAGCTGCTAAGTCAGAGTGACCTAAATAGCGAGTAGTAACTAGTTTGAGGTTTCATTATGTGTTTTTTTAATGCTAGTTTGTATGTTGATTACTCGACTCGATTGAAAGACTTTTTTTTAATGAAAAAGTCATCAATCAAGTAAATTGAGAACTAGGAAGATTGTGTTGATGATTTTGATGATTATAATTCTGTAACAACATACATCTTACAGCCGCGAACCATATATTAATCAACATAACACACGGGCATGCAAAAGCTTATCGACGCGATTTTGTCGTATCTCGAAAAACGGCATTTTTTTTTATTGCATCATTGAAATAAGAAAAAAATACTGCGTCAGACGGTTTGATCAACGTTTTCCTACGATGTGTATTTTTTTGATACGCAGTTGACTTTTTCTAAACTTTTTTAACAAAACATACTTCAAAATGCTGTAAATACCATAAAATCAACTATTTTTAAGTTATACATAGATACATCAAAATCGCTATATAAGTATTTTTTTCCGCAGTCATTTCATTGTGCCTTAAGTTCCAACTACCAAGATACAGCAAAATTGCTGCTTCAAATTGAAATACCAATTGCTGTAACTAGTATAAAACGCAATTAGACTAACTTTAGAATGCTATCATTATTGCCATCTGATAAATTTCATTACCTATAAGAAATAAGTGTTCCCAAAAATGACCACTCTGATTCAGCTAGTTTACGAGTTACGAATTTTTGAAATAGTTTTTTGGCTCTGGTGTAAAGTTCAACCTTTCGAGATACTACAAGATTGCATTCTTGCGTCGTTATGTAAATTTGGATTTCGTGGGCTACCTTGAAGCAGGAGCATCCACTTAAAGCAAAAAATATTAGTTTCTGGACATAAGTTCACATTAGTTCATCAGTTACCAGGAGACCTACATACACTGAGGCTCAGTACGAACTGAGCATGGCTAAAACACTGGTTAGAAGTCACTTTTAGACTGAGGCCAAATGAGCGTAATTCTTTGAGCTGTGAGTCGCGGAATTTACGCTGCATTCGGTTTCTAATTACTACACACAGCTCAAATAAATACGCTAGTTCGGCCTCAGCCTTACGATTCGTGTACGCATTTGGATTCGAAGAGACATTTTGAACCCTATAGTCACTCTCACAAAAGTAGAGGAAGACCAAAGAAACGATGGATGGACTGTGTTAAGACGGATATGGTAAGAAAAGAAGTGTCTGATGAGATGACGAAAAATAGAGGAGTATGGAAGAAGAAGACATGCTGCGCCGACCTCAAATAAATTGGGATAAGGGCAAGAGAATGATGATGATGATGAGTCACTCTCACAAAAATCCAACATCTAGTCTAGGAGTTGTAAGTAGGTAGCAATATATCGAATGATAACAGGAATTGTGGTTTGCTGGATCGTTGCGCAGTTCGTACAGTTACAGACCTCTGCATATGTGAGTGTGAGTGACCGGTGTAAGGGCAAAGCCCGCATTCCCGAGCGATACTAGATACTACAGACAACACCCAATCATGTGTATGACCGGTTAAAACCACGTTTGCAAGAGTCAAAACTAGCGTGAAATCTGTCCGACAACTCAAAAACTATGTTTGTCCATTGTCTTAGAAAACACGTACATAATAGTGACATAGAATCTGAAGGGCAATTGCCGTATTTCAAGTTAAGGATATTCTCATTCAAGTCTCAATCTGTTAAAGAAATGTCCAATTTACTACCATTTCGACAAGCTTATGACACTGGTTGTCGCCAAGATGTAATTGCGAATTGAATTTGAACGTTTTATAAATACGAGAATTGGTCTGTTAACAAGTGTAGTCATAACAAGCAAACTTTCAATGCTTTCGTATAATAAAAACGAATATAGTACAAGATTATAAAATAATAATAGTTTAACACGAGTTGGCATCAAAAACACAAGTAGTTCGCGTGTTCAATCACTAATTTCATTGTCAATTTCACTCACACGCACTATTCACCGTTCACAGTCTCACTTTTGTTCTGTTTTGGCTTAAATTTAAATATTTTATCGAGATTCAACGTATTTTGATTGTAGACTGTGTGATCGGGAGTATCTCCCCAGCTTATTGGTGTCATTCGGTCTTTTACTTCGATTATAGGCTCTTGAACACTAACCTCCACGGTCACACCTTCAGGAATTGAGTTTAATGCTTCAGAATGTACACTAGATGTGTTCTCGGGGTTTGAATGCCCTTCCAACGAAGCGCAGCGGTTCAAAAAGTTCATCATTCGTTCTTTATAGAACTCTGAGCTCGTCTCTGTATTTTGTTTCGTTTTATTCGCTTGATTTTTCAAATAAAATCCGTTGTCAGATTGCGCTAGAAATATCCTCTTGATTTTCTTGCTCGGATAGTGATCTATTAGGTCAGGTTTTGGCGGTAAAAGCTTGCCGTTTCGTGGCAATTTTCTCGTGTCATTCCCTTTGATTTTTGTGACAACTGATATGCAGTTGCCTCGTCTTTCATTATCTTCTTTGTAAGTATTCTTCATGCCTTTGTAAGAGATTTTTACGCTTAAAATCGACCACAAAAGTTCTAGAAACGCTGCGATTAGTATGTTTATAGATAACACCCGTTTTGTAAACAAATTCGGTGTTTCATCTTTATCAACGGTCGTGTTTAAAGCAACAATCATATGAGATTCGTTTCTTATAATAACATCAGTGTGTTTTATGACAAAATAGTCTTTGAAAGGTACTTTGTCTTTGTAGAACTCAGTAATATCGCCGTCTGACGTGGTTATAAACCAGACTGCTATCATGATGAAGGATGTTAGAGAAACCAGCGTCGAGAGACAAGACATGACGAACAGCCATGTAATGTTATGGTCTATGTACCATCGCACCGAAGCAAGAATACTTGCTATACCAGCAGCTAACCCAAATATCGTGATCAAAGCCGGCGCTAAAACCAATATATAATTACTGTCATTTTTATTATTTCCGTTAAAATCCGTTGTTTCATTCGAACTCAACGGATTTCCGTTCCCACTCAATTTGAAATTCGATTCATTGTTCGAATTTATAAGAGTTCCATTCTCATTTTCGAAATCATTCAAATATACGTTTGTATTCTCATTTTGTTGGCTATTTTCGCTTCGGTTTCCGCCATTTGGTAGTGTGGTATTGTTGACAGGGTGTAGTTCGGAATTCGGGTTGACTAACGCCAAACAGGCGAGAAGAAAGGACGTAGCAGCCAATGCAATATGTACCCATGCTAAACCCGAAACGGTCGACGCCGAATACCGCCTCTCCGACGGATATAAATTCCTCGTATCGGGTTTTGTTTTAACTTTAATTGTGTATACGTCTTCCATTATGGCCAACTAATCATTGTTTACAAGAATTTCGAAGTTTTCTAAAGAACAATGGCCTTTTAACTGTTCTTGTTACCACAAAACACACTTTAAACCACTGTTTAACATAAAAACTTGTATTGTCACACCACAAACTCACTGTGAATTATTGTTTTTGTAATTTTAACGTTGTATTTTTTGTTTTATTACTTTTGATTCACGGGACGTGACTGTCTCGGTTCACGGTTGGTAACGCACTGAAGTTGGCAACAGACAAAATGGCGGATGGATACCAACTTGACGAACGCTGCCATCTTTAAAAGTCATTATAATAAAATTAAAGACTTATCCCCTTGGTATACGGGTTACAATCGAAGGTTTTGAAGTTTACAAACCTGCAAAAAACTAGTTTTAAAGTTTGTTTTGACTTGAATGGAGTAGCTAAGCGCATGCGATGTGTTTTTGCGATAAATCTTAGACCGTCGAAAGTGCATTCTGATTGTTCTAACAAAATAATTAGCTTGTATGGGAACGCAAATGATATGCAAGCGATAATTCAGATGATTAGGCTAAGATTTTTTAATAAAGCGAGTAATTTAAAATTAAGTAAGCAACTATCTATTGTTATTTGTTTTATACAAATTTACGACCAATTATGTTTAAATAATTAGTATTGTACTGGTTTTTCCCGCTAATAAATGCTTATTATAATAACAATAATAAATTGTTGGCTACTAAGGTTGCACAATTTATATTGATTACCTAAGTATGTTGACCTAGGTATTATTTTAGCAAAATCAATCTGAATCTAAAGTTCCAATTACCTACCTACTTGAAACAAGCCTCCTATTCTGTGAGAGGGGCAGGGCTTTTTTTTTTTTGAAATCATCAAATGACTTCTCCCACTCTGGGCGGAGCGGGAGGGAGTGTCAGACTTTTACTGACTAAAACCCACCATAAGGCCCGCAACCCCGGCAGAGAGGAGCAGGGCTGTAAGGTAACCTTACCTCTCGGACATATTAGGTACCGCGGGCATTTTAATATAAGTAGTAGGTAGTAGGTCCCGTAGCAGAAAGAAGGTAGGGTAGTGAGATTCGCCGAAAAAGGCATAGCCTCGTGAGATGTCAGCAAAAGGAAGGGCCGATGCCTGCGGGGACTGCGGGACTGTTCGAAAGAGATACCGTGGCCTGGGCACACAAAGGGCTGAGAAGGAACATGGATGGGTTTTAGTCAGTAAAAGTCTGACACTTCCGTCCGTCCGGAGCGGGAGGGTTCATTTGATGATTTCCCATCCAAAAAAAAGGTATAACCTCGTCACTTCCAATGACGCTATTTTTCAGAAGATGAGTTGTACAACCAGCACTCTCAAAAAACACAGACGCAAACAGCAGTCATTCTACCCTCGTCGTATGTCCCCGCCATCTTGAAATTTTACCCTTTATCTTTTTTTTTTATTTATAGCGTGCATTCGCTTAGTTTGTAAGTTTTTCGCCCTGGCTGGAGGCGTTACACTCAAGGCACAGAATAGTCTGATTAAGAAGACGCTAAGTGAAAAAGCACAAAAAAAAAGATATTTCATAAATCGAATCGGGGGCGTCGGGCACGGGTGCCTCGACCACTGTGGGCCTAAGCCACGGACCCTCTTGGTTGACCTGCGAGATGACATTCATAAAAACAAAATAAAAAATAGAGAATCTGAAATAACGAATAGAGAATCAAGGATGCAGAGCCAGAGGGAAGCAGTAGAAGTGTAGCCCCAGGGGCGCCAGCATTAAAGAAAGGATACGATTATAATAATTTGTATCGATTATGATTATGAAAGTGATTTCAAGGAGAGTTTGATTATTATTAATATGCAATTCAACCCACACAGCAAGTTATTAACTAAGTACCGATACTAATATTATCTATATCTATACTTTACTAAAAAGCAGAAGAGTTTGTTTGTTTGAAAGCGCTAATGTCAGGAACTACTGGTTCGAATAGAAAAATTCTTTTTGCGTTGGATAGTCCATTTATCGAGGAAGCCTATAGGCTATATAACATCACGCTATGACCAAAAGGAGCGGAGCAGCAATAAGAAATGCTGCAAGCGGGGAAAAAAACTTCCGTTGAGCAGGCGATGCGTTGCGATATCAAAACTTCATGCGAACGAAGTCGCGGGCAGAAGCTAGTATGAATATAAATGTTGATGGATGGAGAGGGAGAAGAAGACCAAAGAAACGATGGATGGATTGTGTAAGGAGTGATATGAAAGATAAAGGTGTAAATGATAGGGAGACAGTTGACAAAGGAGAATAGAAGAAAAAACGTGTTGTGCACCTACTGAAAGTAACTTGAGATAAGGGCAGGGAGATGATAATTACTAGTAATATGCAATCCAACCAATAAAGCAAGTTATTCAAGAAAAAAAAACCCTTTCTTTTATCAAGACCTTGATTTTAAACTAAAGTTAAGATTTTTTTTCTTAAAT
The DNA here is from genome assembly GCA_916618015.1 of Xestia c-nigrum. Taxonomy (NCBI): domain Eukaryota; kingdom Metazoa; phylum Arthropoda; class Insecta; order Lepidoptera; family Noctuidae; genus Xestia; species Xestia c-nigrum. The sequence goes on from OU745273.1 coordinate 13,021,805, forward strand.
GTAGGCTGAGGGCGTTGGATTGAGATCTTCACCTTGAGAACGAGGTGAGATTAATATTATATGCATTTAAGACATTTGTACAATTTGCAATGAAAGTTGTTCGTACATAATTAACTATGTTCCATTCAGGACCTTTAGCCATGTGCGTGAAAATTTATAACAAGCTTCCAAATTCAATTAAGGACATAGAATACGAAAATAAATTTAAAAACAGTCTCCAAAAATACCTTATATTAAAATCGTATTACACTCTAAAGGAATTCTTTGACGATAAGTAAATTTTGACATTGAAATTCGTACCTACCTATACACAATACTCACATTACCTACAAATTTTACCTGCTTATGTTATGTTATTTAATGATTATTATTATTATTATCGCTATTTTGCTTTGTTTGAATTTTTTATTTTGTTTTTATTTTAATTTATAATTTGTGAATGTAAATGATGACATTGTTCTTCTACTATTTATTATATTATGACAGCTACTTATTTAAATTACAAATGTTGGACACCTGTTAGACATGTTAAAATTAGTATTTTGTTTGGTCGTTTGTTTGTTTTATTGTTGTGACACTTTAAACTGTGTATATTGCTGTGCCCTAGCAGGGTTCATGTATGAAACCTATATACTTTGTAACAACTTGTAAACTACATGGATGCAATAAATGATGATTATGATTATGATTATGATTATGATTATGATTATAATTATTGTCCTACTAGCTGACCCACGCAACTTCGTATGCGTCATAAGTACTACCTACCTACTACTACCTACCTACTACTACCTACCTACTACTACCTACCTACTACTACCTACCTACTACTACCTACCTAATACTACCTACCTACTACTACCTACCTACTACTTTTCACCGTTTAAACCTTCCCAGGACTTCCACAAATAATTCAAAACTAAAATGAGCCAAATCGGTCCAGCCGTTCTCGAGTTTTAGTGAGACTAACGAACAGCAATTGATTTTTATAGATATATATCGATTTAATAAAGCTAATTAACTGGAATAAGCTAAACGACAAAAATCGAATTAGTCCGTCAGGTAGATAATTAAAAAACATTTGACAAGTATTTTTTCTTTTGTTACGTAAATCAAAATTGACGAAGATACGACGCTTTTAAAATTCCCAATACGTCACGCCTAGGTATAATTTTTAGCTAGTTCTGACGTCACGACCCCCACTCCCGAGTTTTGATGCGTTTTATCTTTGTCAATAAGACGCAGCAGAGAGAGAGAGCAGCGGTGGCCCAGTGGTGGCGGCCCCAACTTACGAACAGTAAGTCGTGGGTTCGAACCCAGACAGGTGCATTACTTCGTGTAATTTATTTCATCACCGCTGCTCTCTAAACAGTGAAGGAAAACATCGTGAGGAAACCGGCATGTCCTAGAACCAAAAACTCGAAGACATGTGACATCTACTAACCCGCACTGGGCCCGCGTGGTAGATTATAGCCCATTCCCTCTCATAGAGAGGAGGGGTGTGTCCCAGCAGTTTGAACATTATAGGCTGATGTATATTTATATTTTTCACTAACCAAACTGACTGCCCCGTTCGCCTTGTGGTCGCAATCGTGAATGTTAAGCAAGCATGAGATTCTATAATAGGTTAAATTCCGGGGTCAGGCAAATTTTTATTGAGTTTTTCATTCAGGAATTTCTCTCTATCTACTTGTAGATAACATGCATAGTGCATACTAATTATCAAAACTTAATGCTTCAGAGGTCAGATCGGCAGTCGCTCCATGTAAAATACTGGATACAGCTGCATCCAGTTAGACTGGAAGCCGACCCCAACATAGTTGGGAAAAGGCTAGGCAGATGATGATGTTTGTCCGAAACGCGTCGGTGTTTTTCTGCTGGTCACCATGATTCTGACTTTCAAAGTTTCAATGGTCAGGTCTAAATTGGCGGGCTTGTCCCAAAATAAATGAGGCATACGAATAAATTAGTGCTCCAAGACCGAATGAAACCTGATAGGAGTCTGCAAATAACCGGACATCATGAAATAAATTAAGAGCTTTAATCAGAAGACACCGCCATGATGCGCATTTTAATCAAGATCATTTAGTAAATTAGTGTGATGACAACGCTGACATCAAGATATTAATGATATTTACTGATATTTATAGTTTAAGGGGGATGCTCCATAGTAGCCCGCAAAATTCAAAAATTCTTACGTTTTTTTGCAATTTTCAGGGCAGTGCTAAGTTGTATGTTGATAAACATATCGGTCGCGACTGTAAGACGTATTAAGTTACGGAAATAATAAATTTCCCTTTAATAAATTTTGTGTAGCGTTACGGAAGTGGTTGTTGGAAGACTTGAGTGTTTTTATTCTTTAGATGAATTCTTTCAAAAGTGTCCTTGTAAATTTTATACCATAAAGCACAGACATATTTAACTGTTAAGTCGACTTTAACTAACAAAAATATAGTTACATAGTAATAAATATGTTAAATGTTAAACCTGTACTATTGCATGCTATATATTGGCCAAATGTGTGTTACTAAATATTTTATATAAGAACTTCATGTACCTACCATATTTGTAGCAATAAATAAATGAATTGAATTGAATTGAATTGAATTATAATCATCAAAATCATCAATACAACCCTCCAAGTTCATAAGAGTCGATGAACGATTTTTTCATGGTCAAAGTCCTTCTTCGAGCGAATGTTAGAAATGTTTATCGATATAAAACTTAGCACTGCCCTGGAAATTGCAAAAAAACGTAAGAAAATTTGAATTGCGCGGGTCAAACTGACGCTTTCACCTTAAGGCCGTATTTAAGTTGACTTTGATTTGAGTTGCAAGTTTTGACTGTCTCGTTGGTCGTGTGGTTGGGTCCTGAGTTCGATTTCAGTATGGGGCAAAAAGTGTTATTGAGTTTTCTCATCGGTTTTGTATAAGCATATAACCTTCATCATGTAGAAAATGCTGAAGTTCTGTTACTGAATATATCCAAATCAATTTTTGCATGAAGACCGGGAACGTCATAACGTAGCTATATGCAATTTCATTTAGTCGTTTTGGTGCCGCCAACTTATTTTTTTTTTTCTTTTTTTTTTTGGGATGGGAAATCATTATATTACTTCTCCCACTCTGGGCAGAGCGGGAGGGAGTGTCAGACTTTTACTGACTAAAACCCATCCATGTTTCTTCCTCGCCCTTTACGTTCCGGGGCCGCGGTATCTCTTTCGAACAGGCCCGTAACCCCGGCAGATGGTGCCGGCACCTTGTAAAGTATCTAATTTCGGATTGATTGCAATAATTTATCTTTGCCTAATATCTCAAATAACGTCAAATCAAATCAAATCATTTATTACTTTGCAAACATGGGTAATAAGTACATAGATGTTATAGTATAAAAAGGATCTCCACATTTTGCCGTCACATGGGCATGCAAATAGTTTCACATCGTAGTAGCATCATCATCATCATTTCAGCCGAAAGACGTCCACAGTTGGACATAGGCCTCCCCCAAGTGTCGCCACATTGACCGGTCCCGTGCGACTCGCATCCAACGGATTCCCGCAACCTTTAACAGGTCATCGGTCCACCTGGTGGGAGGTCTTTCAACGCATCGTCGTCCAGTTCACGGTCGCCACTCCAGAACTTTTCAGCCCCATCGGTCATCTGTTCTGCGAGCAATGTGCCCTGCCCACTGCCACTTAAGTTTCTCAATTTTTCGGGCTACTTCAGTGACCTTTCTCTTGCAGATGTCTTCATTTCTGATCACAGATTAACAGCTGGGTTTAAGAATCATGAAATTTCCCGCAATTAGTTTCTTACGAAAGGGAATCTTGTTTGGACACACACCTTGTTCAATTATCAAAAGAAACAAGACCAGTCAGTTTTTATTTAAAACCTTATGTAAACTGTATCTAATTTAAAGGAAGGTCAGTCCCATATAAAACCAGGTTTTAAAAGGCAAATATTTACTGCCTCAAAACGAGTATCATTCTGAATAAGGGGATATTCTTTACGGAGAAACCAGTATTATGCCTTTTGCGTAGTCAGCTCAGACTCGTTAGTTTGTGCTATGAGCGTAATTATTATACTAGATAGATTCAGAAGGTTATTACCGTTTTACAAGTAATGTACATGTCATCGTACGACGACATGTCGACCCGATTGGCGTAGTGGTAGTGACGCTGCCTTACGTTCTTAGGGTTCTGGGTTCGAATCCCGGTAGGAGCAAATGTTTGTGTGATGAGCACGGACATTTGTTTCCGAATCATGGATGTTTATATGTATAATAAGTATGTATTTACAAACAAAAAAGTATATATGTAGTATATCAACAATCTAGTGTCCACGACACAAGCTTTGCTTAGTTTGGCACTAGGTGGCGCTGTTATTATTATCGTAAAATTGTGAAACACGTTATTCGAAATATTTTCAAATGAACATACTGCTTACAATAAAACGCATTATTTTTTGTGAAATGCATGCGATGGTAGTCAACTCACGCGGTGTGGAGGGAAGGAGGGGTCCCCCTTGCCCGATGGTACCACTCTCATGAAAAGATAATGTATCATTCCTGAGAAATACCGATTAATATACCCTAACCTCAAAACAATTAATATTCCCCTAAAAAGCGAAGTCGACGCAGCCCCGCTTCGCAGGGCCCCTATTTCCGAGTGCAGGGTTTAAAGGAACCTAACTAACCTAACGGGGGGGGTGCCCCAAGTCCTGATTATGGGGGCAGAGATACTTCCGTATGTTCAGTTGACAATATTTCGAGAGTTTACAATATCGCTAGAGAGATTACAATCTAACGTGTTTGACAATTTTACGGTGACATACACATTAACATCCTATCACGGTTGTAATCACAGATGAGCTATGCAGAAGTGTATACTTTCTGCGGGATTGTTCGAAAGAGATACCGTGGCCCCGGAACATAAAGGGCGAGGAAGAAAAAGTCTGACACTCCCTCCCGCTCCGCCCAGAGGTGAATGAGGTATTACAGAACTACACCCCAGGTGTGTTATAGAGTAGGCCAGAAAAAAAAGGTTCCGATAGCTCACCTACAAACTTACAGAGAAACAAGTACATAATAATTGTTTTAAATTGTATAATTACTGATTTCATACATAATTTGATCACGAACACGATCACGCTAAAGGTATTAGGTTTGACTTGACATGTGCGTGAGTGAGTAACATTATTATAGCTTATGCCTAACATACATAACTTACATATTCTTATCCAAAATAGTGTAAAGTAACACTAACCTACAGCCATTAGGTAGGCCGCGAAATTCAAATTTAATTAATAATAAATATCGCTGGACATTAACACACAGCACCACCTAGTGCCACACTAAGCAAAGCTTGTGTCGTGGACACTAGATATATAATACATTTATACTTTTTTGTTTGTAAATACATACTTATTATACATATAAACATCCATGACTCGGAAACAAATTTGCTTACGTTTTGTGCAATTTGCAGGGCAGTGCTAAGTTGTATGTCGTTGAAAATATCGGTCGCAGTTAAAGACGTATCAACGAGGTACAGAATAATAATCATCAGAATCATTAATACATGAAATTAATAAATGCAAGTACATGAAAGTCGAGGAACGAATTTTATGAACTTTCATCAACGGAGCACAAATTTATACTAATATTCGAACCGAATATTAGTATAAATTTGTATTGAAGTTTTTCTACAGTGGAAGTGACAGAAAGAGGAATGGCGTGGGAGTAGTATTAGATAATAATTTGAAAGAAAGTGTGATGGATGTAAAAAGGATTAATGATAGATTAATAGTTGTGAAAGTAATGTTAGAAAACGTTGTACTGAACGTGATTAGTGTGTATGCCCCACAGGTAGGATGCGAAGAAAGGGTGAAAGAGAAGTTTTGGGAGGATTTTGATACAGTTTTGATGACCATCCCTGTGCATGAAGAATTGATAGTTGGAGGTGATTTTAATGGACATGTGGGAAGAATGAGAAGAAGTTATGAAAGAGTACACGGGGGATGGGGATATGGTAATCTCAACAATGAGGGGGAAACTCTACTGCAATCGGCTACGGCATTTGGTCTGGCAGTGGCCAACACTTGGTTCCAAAAAGCCGATGGACATCATTCTTGTAACTTATAAAAGTGGTTTGCATAAGACACAAATCGACTACTTCCTCGTCAGACGCAACAACCTTAAGCACATCAAAGACTGCAAAGTGCTACCGGGAGAAGACTTGGTCTCACAACATAGACTCCTGGTTATGGAAGTAGTCGTTCAAATAAGGCTTATTAAACAAAAAGAGCGACCTCCCTCTAAAATAAAATGGCATATGCTAGAGAAGTATGATTGTGCGAAGAAATTAATAGAACGAGTGGTGGATAAAATGATAGAGATGGGTGATATGAATGATCAAAGTGTAAATGAATGTTGGAATGAGATGGCTCGGTGTATAAGGAGCGCAGCAAAAGGTATTTTGGGAGAGACGAAAGGAAAGGGCACGATAGACCGGGATACATGGTGGTGGTCACCAGAGATACAGAATGTGCTGAAGGATAAAAAGAAGAAGTTCAAAGAATGGCAGAGTGTTGGAAATGAGAGTGCTAGTTTGAAAGCTGAAAAGAAGCGTGAGTATGATGCTCTCAAGAAAATGGCTAAGAGGTCTGTGGCTATAGCGAGAGCAAACGCTCAGAATAAACTCTATGACACACTGGATAGTCCAGCAGGCCAAAAACACCTATACCGGCTAGCTAGAGAGAGAAAGGCGAAGGATGTTTGTCAGGTCAAATGCGTAAAAGACGAAGCTGGAATGGTTATTTCGGATGATGAGAAAATTAAGTATAGATGGAAGGGTTACTTTGAAAGACTAATGAATGAGGAGAATTACTGGAGTGGGGTACTCGAAAATAAACCAGTGAATCAGGGATTAGTGAGAAAGGTTAGCGTGGATGAAGTAAGGATTGCAGTAAATGGAATGAAGAATGGTAAAGCATTAGGACCGGACGGAATACCGGTTGAAGTATGGAAGTTATTGCGGATAGACGGATGGACGTGGTTAGCTTTATTCTTCAATGAATTGTTGCTGGAAGAAGCCATACCTGACGAATGGTGTAACAGTTTGCTGGTGCCCATTTTCAAAAACAAAGGTGATGTGCTGGAGTGTAACAATTATAGAGGAATAAAGCTAATGTCACATAGTATGAAAGTTTGGGAAAAAGTTATTGAAAGGCGACTGAGAGAAGAGAGTGAAATTTCACAGAACCAATTCGGTTTTATGCCTGCTCGGGGAACGACGGATGCCATATTCGCTATCCGCCAGCTGTGCGAAAAATATAGAGGTGCACATAAAAACTTGCACATAGTGTTTATCGACCTCGAAAAGGCATACGACCAGGTACCACGTGAGGTTATGTGGTGGGCCCTTAAGGAGAAAAGTGTGCCTGGGAAGTATGTGCAGTTGATCCGTGCTATGTATAGTCGATGTAGAACTCAAATACGGTCTACAGCAGGCACTACCGGCAGCTTCAATGTTTCAGTCGGCTTGCACCAAGGGTCGGCTCTAAGCCCTTACCTCTTCCTTATGATAATGGACGCTCTTACGTTCGACATCCAGGAAGAGGCTCCCTGGTGCATGCTGTTTGCCGACGACATTGTGCTAGTTGCCGAGAGTGGCCTAGAGGTCCAGAGCAGATTGGAGGTGTGGTGGCAAAGACTGGAGAATGTTGGCCTGAAATTAAGTAGAACCAAAACGGAATACATGTTTTGTGATTTCGGCGGTCTCTCCAGTCCTGTGCCCATAACCCTTGCCGGAACGCCCATACCGGTCTGCTCCGATTTTCGGTACCTTGGGTCGCTTATTCAGGGAAATGGCGAAGTAGACCGGGACGTAACGCACCGGATCAACTCAGGATGGATGAAATGGCGACAGGTCACTGGAACAACTTGCGACCCACGGATGCCCCTCAAGTTAAAGGGGAAAATCTACAAGTCCGTGATTAGACCTGTCGTATTGTATGGATCAGAATGCTGGGCTGTGAAGAAGATGGATGAAAAACGATTGCATGTAGCGGAGATGAGAATGTTGAGGTGGATGTGTGGAGTGACAAGAATGGATAAAGTAAGAAATGAATATATTAGAGGAAGTTTGAAAGTGGCATCTGTCACTGAAAAATTGAAAGGAACTCGTTTGGCTTGATATGGACATGTAATGAGGAGGCATGAAACGCATGTGACTAAAAGAGTGATGGATATAAGTATTGATGGATGGAGGGGGAGAGGAAGGCCAAAGAAAAGATGGATGGATTGTGTAAAGACTGATATGAAAGAGAAAGGAGTAAATGATGCCGTGACGTCTAACAGGGGAGAATGGAAGAAGAAAACGTGTTGCGCCGACCCCAAATAAAATGGGACAAGGGCAGGAAGATGATGAACCTCCCTCGATAAATGGACTAAACAACACAAAAATAAATTTTCAATTCCAACCAGTAGTTCCTGAGGTTAGTTCGTTGAAACAAACAAACTCTTCAGCTTTATATTAGTACTAGCTGACCCACGCAACTTCGTTTTGCGTCACATAAGAGAGAAAAACGAAAGAAAAAAAAATCCTTGTTTTTGCAACATTTTCCATTCCTGCTCCGCTCCTAATAATCGTAGCGTGATGTTATATAGCCTAAAGCCTTCCTCGATAAATGGACTATCCAACACAAAAATATTTTTTTCAATTCAAGCCGGTAGTTCCTGAGATTAGTGCGTTCAACCAAACAAACCAACAAATTCTTCTGCTTTATAATATTATAGTATAGAAGTATAGATTATAATAATAATAATAATTTCCAGTTCTCGTTAATGGCAGTATCACACTGTACTGGGATCAATCCATCATCACTGACAGGACTGTTATAGCTAATAGACCTGATATAGTGGTGATGGATCGATCAGAGCGGCGCGCAATGATTGTTGACATAACGGTCCCGCATGATGAGAACCTCGTGAAAGCCGAGAAAGATAAACAAATAAAGTATCTTGACTTGGCTCGCGAGGTTGTCGACATGTGGGAAGTGGACTCAGCAATCATTGTGCCGATAGTAGTGTCAGCGCATGGCTTAATTGCCAAGAGCCTCGACCAACACCTGAGGAGGCTCTCGTTAGGCAGCTGGATCAAGGGCTTGATTCAGAAAGCGGTACTCCTGGACACGGCCCGTATCGTTAGGAGGTTCCTCTCTCTGGAGCCCTGACCGCCGGTAGCTTGGACCCTGTTCCCGATACCGGTGGGCTACAATTTTTTATATTTTTAAATGTTTTTTATATATGTTTTATATCAATATTTAAAAATGTAAAAAATTTGTTGCATAATTGAATAAAGGGAATAATAATTTTATTTTTCAGAAAAGACACATTGAAGTTTTACAAAAAACAATTTTCAAATAAAAGAGAACATTTCAGACCAGTGAATCGTTGGTGCCTGTACTAATGATTAAAATCATTGTACCTATCACAGGCACCCGATTGTATCACAGACACCAGTTATACTATTTCCTTTAGCGGGTCGCTAGTAATGTACATTAGCAAACTACTGACATTGGTGTCGATTCTGTTGTGCACAAACTAAACTTAATTTAGGCTATTACTATCCTTTTCTCACTATGAAAACGAGAAAGAGACGGACATAATTTAGAGCTGTCAAATTTAATTCGAACTAATATTTCCAAACAAATGAAGGGTGCACGTAAAAACATGTCGACTAAAAACACGGTGAAGGGCAAGGCTTTAACTAGTTTGACATCTCTAACTTAGTTCATAGCTATAACCGTCCCTTTCTCGCACTTAATTTTAGTAAAAGATAGCGATAGCCTAAATTAAGTTTAGTTTGTGCACAACAGAATTGACACCATTGTAACTCATGCAAGACTGACTCAAATACTCAGTAGTGTCAGTATTTGCTACTTTAGGTACCGCATAAATTAATATTGTAGTGGTCAACCGCCAGGAACCGCCGCCGAAAAACACTGTTTTAGGCTTTCACGGTTTAAAACTAAACTTATATTGTCACTTACGGGATATCTTCCGAGTGGGTAGACAGATTTGTCTGCTCGTAACAATTTAATTTCCATCCACCCGCATACTCCAGTCAACCCGCGATCATGGCGCTTGCAACAGCGTCGAAATATCGGGAGCTCAACTCAATAAATAATCACGGAATATATCCCGTAAGTGACAATATAAGTTTTGAATCCGAAAAATAAGAGAGATATTTCTTGACGTGAAGCCAAGTCAGGGGTCCATGGACGGCATAGAAATATGACACACTAACCGAGGATTTTCTTGCCACAGGTGTCTAGGATAGCACGTGTGTCTAGAGATTTTAAGCGGTTTTTGTGTGATTGTTGTTATATTTGTGACTTGTTTCTGTTTATTTGTATTGTCATTGTGTTCGTAAACAGGTGAGTACTGTGTGTTGTATTGTTTTTTATACATAAACACCCAAAATGGAGAGAAATAAACCGCCAGACCCTGACCCTCCTGATATCTCAATTTCCCCAACATCATTGACTCCGAACCCTTTGTCGCAATTTGCGGATGTTGTTTGTAGTGTTGCTGAGATGGATGAATCTCAACCTCAAAACTCTCGTAAACGTCCCGGTAATGAGGAAATATTGTCACCATCCCCTCCTAGCAAACAATCCAAAACCCAAATCGGTCGTACCAAGTACTCGGTCATGGATAAATCCCCATATATCGTTCATGTTACTCGTGTTGAAACCCAGCCAAACTCAGGGACCACTTTGCACCCAGTGAATTTTGGAAAATTTTTGATTATTAACAACATTGCGAACATTGTTCGTGGTGGTGTTAAGAGAGTCGGCCGAAACCGCGTGTCTGTGGAATTTACATCCCCTCAGGATGCTAACTCATTCCTAATAAACGGCTTACTGGCAAAATATGGTTACTCTGCTACAATCCCGACATTTAACATCACAAGGATGGGTGTAGTTACTGGCGTGCCCTCTGACCTGAGTGAAGAAGAAGCTACAAGATATATATATAGGTTCCTTCAGGATGCGGACCAATTCTTAAGATCCGCCGCATTAATAGGAAAGTATTTAAAGACGGTGTGACTGAATGGAAACCTACCGAAACTTGCGTCATCACTTTTGATGGCCAAGTCTTACCACCACGAGTCTACTGCTGCTACACATCCCTTCTTGTCGAGCAATACATCTTCCCCACCATACAATGTCGCAAATGCTGTAGATTTGGTCATGTGGCTAATTTGTGCAGATCTAATCCACGCTGCGGTAAGTGTGGCCATGATCACCCCGGTGATGGCTGCAACATTACTGAACATGAGGCTTTTTGTATATTATGCTCGGGGAATCACTTCGCCAATAGCAAGTCATGCCCCGAGTATGGTAGGCAGAAGGCTATCAAGACAATGATGGCTGAGAAATCGATGCCTTATTCTGAAGTTAGCAAAATTATCCCAACAGTGTCCCGCAATTATGCTAACGCTGCTAAGACTCCGATTACTCAGTCATACCGCAAGACTGTTGTGTTGAAGCCCAAGTCCCATGCCCCTCTATCCCCGTCTTATGACAAATTCGCGCATCAACAGCTAGTTAATGATCCCCAACCCTCACAGCCTAATGGCTGTGCTCTTAACCACAATAATGTACCCGCTAATAATACTATCTCTATAATAGAACTCCTAGTAAAACTCTTACCCACTCTTATTAACTCTTCTTCTTCAAATTCACAATTACCGTCCAACGTTGCCAATGAACTTATTACTATACTTTTAAACATTAGAAATGGCGGCTCGCCAAGTATTCCTGCAGTGGAATGTGAGGAGCGTGTTTCATAAAAAACACGACCTCATATTTCTTTTAAATAAGTACAAGCCATTGGCTTGTTCTATAGCTGAGACTTGGCTTATTCCAAGTCTTAGCTTCCGTATGCCACACTACAACATAATCAGATGTGACAGATCTGATGGCTATGGAGGATCTGCCCTATTTGTAAACAATAGGGTTCCTTTTTCACCCCTATCCCTACCATCCTTCTCAGGTGATATGAGTATTGCGGCAGGAAGGGTTGAAGGCATCACAGTATTTTCAATTTATATTGCTCATCCTCATCGTGACTTTTTAGTTATTTTAAAAAACACTTTTACCAATACCCAGGGACCAATATTGGTCATGGGCGACTTCAATGTCACCATTTCAGATGGGGATCAGAACGCTGTGATGCCTTTGGTGTAGCTTTGGTGGACATTCTGGACGACCTAGATCTCTGCATTATAAATAATGGCTCTCCAACACGCAGATCTCCTCCTGGACAACAAAAGAGCTGTGTGGATTTGACATTTTGTTCAGTTGAGTTGGCTGCTTCAACCCATTGGGAGTGTACAACCCTATCGCATGGTAGTGACCATTACCCTATAGTTATTTCGTTACTTAATAAGACCTATTTAGAAAAAACTTCTCCTCCACTCCTGAAATACAACTTATCCAAACCAGATTGGTCTAAGTTTGCCTCAGTAATGGATGAGAAAATCAGTATTCTTCCAAATTTAAATTCAAGTTTGCCAGATTCTTCTGGTCACTACCATGCTGAGAGTTGCTATGAAGGCTTTATTGCGGCCATTACCTCTAGTGCGGATTCTTGCTTCCCACTAAAAAACAGTGCGCGAAAAAAAATCCCCTCGCCTCCGTGGTGGGATCAAGAGTGCACTTTGGCAGTTAGGTCAAGAAACAATGCGGAAGAGCACTACAATGGTGAGATGACAACGGAAAACCTGTTGGAATATCTACAAGTAAATGCTAGATCCAAACGCCTTCTCCGTAGAAAGAAACGTTCAGGTTGGGTTAAATTTTGCACGTCTTTATCTCCCTCCACCCCAATTTCAGTAGTGTGGAAGAACGTTAACAGGTTTAGACGTGGTTGTTCTCCATCAATCTCCTCACCAATCACTAGGGAAACAGCTGAAAGTTTTTTCGACAAAATAGCGCCACCTTATGTTCCCCTTCCTTCTGAATGTCTTGTTGTACCCCCAGATAATATATCTGTGGACCCTTTTGATGCGCCATTTACTTTAGAAGAGCTGAATGTGGTACTCAGTCATGTCCGGGACTCAGCTCCGGGCATTGATGGTGTGCCATATTCTTTTATCAGCCACTCTGGAAATAAGGCTAAACTTTACTTTCTAAACATTTTAAACTTTTGCTATAACTTTGGTTGGGTCCCAGACCAATGGAAGGTACAAATTGTCATCCCTCTGTTGAAACCAGGCAAGCATGTAGACGATCCGAATGGATACAGACCAATTGCTCTGGCCTCAGTCTTGGCCAAACTACTGGAACATTTGATCAAAAATAGACTAGAATGGATAGTTGAATCAAGAGATATACTGCCGAACTACCAATTTGGTTTTAGGAAAGGTCTCAGTACAATGGACAGTATCGGCGTTCTAGTTACGGATATCCGTTTAGCGTTTTCTAAAAACGAATCCGTTGTTGCCGCTTTCCTAGATATATCCTCCGCATACGACAACGTTCTTCTTCCCGTTCTCAGGCAGAAACTGCACCAGCTGAGTCTTCCGGCTAAGATGGTCGAATGTATATGTGGACTTACCATGTCTCGCTCATTGGTTCTGAGAGTTCAGGGTGAGGATTTCGACAAAAGGCAGACTTGGAAAGGCCTTCCACAAGGATTCGTCCTCAGTCCTCTCCTCTACAATCTTTACACAGCCGATATGGGAACCTGCTTAAATAGTAACTGTCACATCCTACAATACGCAGACGACTTAGTTTTGTATGTGACAGATTCTTCCATCATAGACGCAGCGTCATCCCTATGCCTCTCTCTGGACTCTTTGAACCAGTGGCTTTTGAGCCATGGTCTGGCTCTATCCGCACCGAAGAGTTCGGCGATGGTATTCTCTCGTAAAAGATTGGTTCCATCCATCTCAGTGGACATTTCAGGCAATGATATTCCAGTAGTGAATAAAGTGAAATTTTTAGGCGTTACTCTAGATGCAAAATTAACCGGTAAACACCATATAAATTCATTGTTAAGTAAATGTGAGAAGGTTATCTCGATTTTAAAAGTTCTTGCGGGTGTATGGTGGGGAGCCCACCCCTACACCATGAAGCTAGTATATAATGCTCTGATTCGTAGCGTTTTGGACTACGGTACGTTCCACTTAGTTCCATGTAACAAAGGGGCTCTGTCTGGACTTGACAGACTTCAGTCCAAGTGCCTTCGGATCGTCTCTGGTTGCATGAAGTCGACACCCGTTAATGCATTGCAGGTTGAGTGTGCTGAACCTCCCTTGGCCCTAAGACGGCAATATCTGGCCTCCCGTTTTTTGTCTAGAGTACTACCTAGATCTTCCCATCCTCTGATAGCCAAATTTAACGAGTTAGACGCCCTATGCAGAAACTCAAAATTCTGGAAACATAAAGAATTCCCCTTAATTTTAAAAACGTTTCGCCAACTCCAAAATTTAGAATGTCCAATCGTTAAGTATCCTAGTCTACCCCTTTTCCACTTTGCCTATGAAGTCCTTTGCTTCAATCCTAAAATATGTTTTGATATTGGCATTTCTAAAAAGTCCCCCTCGGCAAACTCGGCCTTCAATGCAGTGGTGGGAGAGCGATGGTATGAATTTCAACGGTTTTTTACAGATGCCTCTAAATTTACTGACCTCAGTTACACTGGAGCTGCGGTTTACTACCAAAACTCCAGAATTATTTTACAATATAAATGCACTAAAGAATCTTCTGTGTTTACGGGCGAGTGTGTGGCTTTATTAGAAGCATGCCTTTTCATAGAGTCACACCACAACATTGACAAAGCCGTAATTTTCACTGACTCTCTTAGTAGCTTGCAAGCCTTAGTCCAAAACCCTTTCAAAAGTAAATTGCACAGCTCCCTTATTCTAAAAATTAAAAAGTCGTTATTTACTTGCGCTGGTAATCAAAAAGACGTTCAGGGTTGGGGTGAGATTGAGATAAACTAAGATTAAAGATTAAAAAGATGATATATTTCAGTAATAAAGGTTAACTAATCAAACTAATGAGGTGAATAGGATGAGATTGAGTCGCGCCCGATATGCTGTCCGAAAGCGTACTGACTATATTTTACTTAGGTAATACATAAAATATTCAAGGCATATTGCGCGGTGTCGCGATTACGCTGACATGTTCATTTGTTCGGTGATTGACCCGAACATGCTCCCGAGGGAGAAATAGATGAGGTTAGTAAGTATGTAAGGTTAAATGGGTGGCGAAATTAATATTAACAAGGTGAAAACAATGTTCCTATAATATACAATTATGTAGTAATGTAGGGTCAATTATGTTAAAAGATGAGATGAAGGTAACATTACAAATTAAACAGAATCGTTACAGTGTAAATCAGGAAGAGAAAATACACGAAAGATTGGTGAAGAACCTCTATCTTCCTTTTTTTGTAAGCACTCACTAGATAGACCTAGTCTCTTAGGATCACTTCTCACTGATTTACGACTAGATTGCCCATTTTCCCTAATTTCACTACACTCAATCACGACACTTTCTGGAACGGTGTGTGGCGACGCCGTCGGCGCCGAGGCTGTCGACCGCTCTGCTGTAGAAGTGGAACGATTTCCTTTACGTTGCCTTTGCCACCAACGTTTAAAACAGTAAGCTGCCACCAATAGCAAGATTCCCAATATAGTGAGATATATAGCAGCATACTGATGGACGTCGTGGTAGGAGATATTGGTGCTCAAAGGTTCACTCTGCTTCATGATCTCAAGACTTCTTTTAATAGCTTCAAATTGCATGAGATTATCTGAGTTATTGGGATTTAGCTCATATGAGATTTCTGGCATGGTGATATTTATCATGTGATTGATTGGTGATATTTCTGGTGAGATAATCTTTGTTGTCGTGCTAATTTTACTAGACAATCTTTTGTTTGAATACACCATAAAGTCTTCTGTTTTTACTAAACAGCCTTCCCCAACACGCAACAGACCAGCACCTGATAACCTAACTGCCTGAACTTGATTTTCACACAGCAGTTTGACGTTACATTCATTGCAGCATACAAAATAATATTTGTTTTCAGATGTTAACTCCCTCCAGTCATTCTTGCACGAAGTAGTTTTAGTTTTACAAGTTCTTGTGCCTAGGATCGTCTCACAAAGGCTATGATCATCTTTCATGTGGTGAATAGGCCTTCTGATATGACACAGAATAGTCACAGGATTTTGTAATACACATGACTGCAGATCCGTGTCCGTGACCGTCAAATACGAATCTTTTCTCATGCTGATGGCTGCCAATTCGGAGATAGTTTTGACCTTCATCATTATGTTATTCTTTGCAATACGTGGAACCGGGATAAGATTGAATACCTCGTAAAGATCTCTTTCAATCAGGGGTATTTTGATTTCTATAATTAGATATTTGCCAGAGTACTTGGCTCTTGCATTTAGCAAGCTGTAAAGATCTTTAAGGTTAAAGTTGTCGACAGGAACTACCAAGTCTCCTGATATTTGTGCTGAAATTATGCTTAGCTCTGATCTGAGCTGCTTCGGAGATATCAAATGAAAATCTAATTTTCCACTATAAATGTCAGTTACTGTATCTAAAATTGAGTCCTGGATTCGTCGAAGGGTATACAGCAAGTTGTTGGCAGTGAAAGCCGAGGTTATGAAGTCTGTGATCATAGTTACATTTTGCACTTGCTGCGCGAGGTTTTTATACGAATCTTGGAGATAATTAAGCTTTTGATTTATTATTTTGTGATGTTTATTTATAGTGTTCTCCATCCTTTTCATGATATTAAATTCAGCTTCTACGACCGACGTTTGGTTTTTCCAGAGGTTGTATAGATGGTTTTCATTATGCTTTAAAAGGTCAATATCCTTCACATATTTTTCTGCAAATCGTTGGTCCAACACTCCGAATAAACTATTTGCAACGTAGCCTACTCCGTCTAGCAAGCCGCGTCTTCGACGTTTCTTATTAGTCATAAATGAATCATTCGTCATGAGAATATTGTCGTAATGTTTTATTTCTTCGAACTCGTGCTCGAGCTGTAACATGACGCCGTCGCAAGGTGTTTGTGTTCTAATCGTAGAGCATAAGGTTTCAAGATACCTGATATATTTTAATAAAGCCGCCGTTCCCTCTTGATAAGGTTTTGTGTCATAATAGACTATTAAATGCCAATCATCTCTAATTAGATGCATATTAGATATTTTGTCAAAGTAGACACTATTGTTTGTCAGCATGGTGAAGTTGTAGGATGCTTGAGCAGTGTTTAATAGTGACAGTAAAAATAACGTCAAAGATAAAACCATAGCTGAGAATGACATAGGACGTTTTTTCCTCGTAGTTGGTGATTTATTATCAACTTTTGGGATATTTGGATCCTGTTCATTTTTATTTGTTGGCAGTAAGGACAGTTTTACAATTGGGCGTTTCAAGAGCCCGTTTTTTGTTTTAAGTGTGACGACCCTTACGTGTCCGTCGCTTCCAGGATGCAGCGTTACTACGCGACCTAGACTCCATTTTCCTGGTGGTAGGTTGTCGTCCTTTATAACAACGATGTCGTTAAGATTGAGATCTTTTTGACGCTGCCGCCATTTGGCTCTCATAGAAAGCTGCGTGAGATAGTCAGTCTTCCACTTAGCCCATATATCTTGGTAGATTTTTTGCGTCAGGTGCCATCGTGTTCTAAGATCGTGCTCTGTTTCGAAAATCGTTAAGATGGGGCCGCTTGCTAAAAAGTGAGCCGGGGTCAAAAATTCCAGATCTTCAGGATCTTCAGTCAGAGGGCACAGAGGTCTGGAGTTCAAACATGCCTCGAGTTGGGATAATAGGGAAGTATATTCCTCGTAGGTTAATTTTTGCTCTCCCACAACACGCTTGAGATGATGTTTGAGGCTCTTCACTGCAGCTTCCCAGAGTCCGCCAGCAGATGGCCATGATGGGGCGTTGAAGTGCCACTCAATATTCATTTCTGAGATTGTCGAGGTTACTTCTTGTTCAGACAAGATGTTGGAGATTTCGGCAAACTCTTGTTTTAAGATATTATTGGCTCCTATGAAGTTAGTTCCCTGGTCACTATAGATGTGCCCAGGAACTCCTCTTCTAGCCGACATTCGTCTTAGCGCGGCAAGAAATGCTGACGCTGTGAGATCTGAGACGATTTCTAAGTGTAAGGCTTTAGTTACCATACACACAAAAACTGCGACATATCCTTTACAGGTTTTAATGCCACGACCTTTGTTCGCCTTAATAAAGATGTGCCCTGTATAATCTATTCCAGTGTGATAAAAAGGTCGGTTAGGAATCAATCGTGCAGGAGGTAAGTCACCCATGATTTGATGTTGTGGTATGGGATTATTTCTTTTACATTTGACACACATTCTTAATCGTTTCTTTGTGACTCTGTTTCCTCCAAGAATCCAGTATTTCCGTCTTATAAATCCAGTAGTCATTTTTACTCCACCGTGAAATACAAGATAGTGGGATTCATCTATGATAAGATCTGCTAGTTTCGACTGATTCGGTATTATGATGGGATGCTTCATTTCAGGATCAAGATTCGAATGTTTAAGTCTGCCCCCGACACGGAGTACTTGATTGGAGTCTAGTACGGGATTGAGATTAAGAATCTGACTTTTCTTATTTAGTGGGTCATTGTTTTTCAGCTGCGATATTTCTTCGTGGAAATATTCGTTTTGGACGTGCTTAATTAACATTTCTCTTGCTGTCTTTATATTTTGCAGAGTAAGGAAACCTGTGCGTTGTTTCTTGTAAACAACGATGTCGATAAATTTGTTGACGTAAGCTAATACTCGAGTAACTTTCCTTAAGGTGCTATATTTTGTTAATAGCTGATAAATTATCGAGTTTTCGGGATTAACAATAACCGTGTTTACTTTCTCCTTTTTTCTGAGTTCTTGACTAGTAATACATGTATCAATCGGCATCTTATGAGATTCTTTAGGGTTATATTGTGATAACCAGTCGGGCCCTTGCCACCACAGCGAGTGATTGGCCAATTGAGCAGCAGGTAAACTGCGGCTTGCGCAATCTGCGGGGTTTTCCTTGGATTTTATGTATCTCCAGTTTTCTTTAGGTATTATCTCTGTAATACTCCTCACTCGATTTGCAACAAAGGGTTTCCATTTCTCCGGTTCGCCACTTAACCAACCTAGTGCTGCCGTTGAGTCAATCCAACCATAAACATGCACCTTGTAGCTCATGAGTGCTAAGATGATTTTTCGCATAAGCTTTGACAACAGGAGAGCGCCGCAAAGTTCCAAGCGCGGGATGGATTGTGGTTTTTTCAGCGGTATTACTTTTGACTTCCCTGCAATAAGGGTTACGTGGGTTTCATTTTCTCTTTTTATTTTGCAATACACGACGCAAGCGTATGCTTTTGTGCTTGCGTCGCAAAAGCCGTGGAGTTCAATGGTATCTTCTTTCTGGGTTTGAATCCAACGTGGAATTTTAAATCGAGATATATGCGATAGATCGGCTTTAATAGTATTCCATTCTAACGCAATTTCTCTAGGGACAGGGTGGTCCCAACCCTGGTCTGATTTCCATAATTCTTGGAACATGATCTTAAGCTTTATTGTGACTGGTGCTAGCCAGCCCAAAGGGTCGAATATTTTTGATATTTGAGATAGGAATTGTCTTTTGGTAAGGATGTCTTGCGAGGTAAATTCTATGGGGCGAAAGATAAATTGATCATTTTTTGGTTCCCACCGAAGACCTAAAGTTTTGGTTGACTCCGGTTGCTTAAAGTCAAAGTCTTCCTTTGGTAGTGCATCAGAACTATCTGATATTTCCGGTAAGTTTGATCGCCATTTTCTGAGATTAAACCCTCCCGATTTGAGAAGGCTGATCATTTCTGCTTTGAGCTGTTTAGCTGCACTCGCTGAATGCTCTCCATGCATGAGATCATCCATGTAAAACGAGTGTTCTAAGACGTCACAAGCGCAACTATGTGGATAGTTTGTCCTTTCATCGTTGGCCAGTTGCTTCAGGGTCATCATTGCCAAAAAAGGTGCGGCTTTTGTGCCATAGGTAACCGTCGCTAACTGGTATTCTTTTAAAGGTTGAGATTGGTGGCTACGCCAGATAATTTTCTGATATTTTTGATCATCGGGATGCAGCCAGATTTTGCGAAACATCTTTTCTATATCTGCTGTAAAAGCGTATCTAAATTGTCTCCATTTTAAGATAAGGCTTTGAAGTTCTTGTTGTAAATTGGGTCCTCGGCACATAAGATCATTGAGGCTGTATCCGCTCGAGGTTTTTGCCGAGGCATTAAAGACAACTCGCAATTTGGTAGTTGCTGACTCAGATCGTTGGACGCAATGGTGCGATAAGTAGCAGTCCGGATGTATGTGTGGCGCAACTGGTGTCATATGACCGAGCTCTAGGTATTCAGAAATAAACATTTTATAGTCACGTGCCACAGCTGGTTGTTTACTTAATTTCCGCTCTATTTGGAAAAATTGGGCAATCGATTTTGTTTTCGACTCACCAATATTTTCCTCACAGTTTTCTTTGAATGGCATTTTAACCACGTAGCTTCCATCTTCCCGTCTAGAGGTCGAAGATTGGTAAAAATCGATGCATTTTTGATCTTCTTCTGAAATCGCTGGAGGTTCATGTATGTCCTCTACTTCCCAAAATTGCTGAATCTCTTCGATATTATTTAGGATCACATTGCAATGGTACGTTTTGTAGTTGCCGCTTAAGATCCATCCCAACTGAGTTTGTTGGGCAATGGGCAACATACCTTCTGATCGACATATACCGTCCATAAGGATAGTGGAATAGATATCTGCTCCAAATAAGATATCGATTGGCCTACTTTTGTAAAATTCGGGATCTGCTAGAGTTATTTGGTTAAGAGTAGGCCAGTCTGGCTTGGGTAAAGTACAGCTGGGTAAGTTATTTATCAGTTTGTTCATTATATATACGTCCGTTTTAAAAGTAAAACCGCTAACTAACGACGAACATTTGATGGTAATCCTGCCCTTACAGTTGTTTTCCTTATTTCCTATTCCAGAGATATAACCGTTGCATTTTTGTCGCGGTAGTCTTAACAACTGAGCTGCGCTTTCCCTAATAATGGATGTCTGTGACCCTTGATCTAAAAGAACTCTCATTTTTTGGTAAGAACCGTCCGTTGCTTGCACATTAATGATTGCTGTGGCAAGCAATATTTCTGCGGGTTCTTTAAGAAGCGATGCCACTGTGTTACTTTCTTGCTGTTGAGATGGCGATTTCGTAACCGTGGCTGCATTTGACCCAGACCGATGTGACGTAAATGCTTCATGCAAAATGGTATTGTGTTCTTTGTTGCATTCCTTGCATCTTATTTCGGAAAAGCATTTTTTGCCTTCGTGATAATGTAAGCAATTAATACAAAGGTGTAAGTTAGCAATAGCATTTTTACGTTCATTAGGTTGTAATTCCAACAATTTTTGACATGCATGAATACGATGATCATTGCAGTTGCAAATAGGGCATTGCTTGCGATTGTTAGTTTTGCCTTTGGACTTTGACGATTGTGAAACTTGGTTTGTTGAGTAATTTGGTTTGAGATTGTTATAGTTTCGGTTATAACCGGAACCTTTTGAAATTGATGGTTTGTTATTGTTGTAGGATTGAGATGAGGATGCTTTCTGTGTGGAATTTTCCAGCTTTTTACGTGAAGTTTCCAGCATCATAAATTTAGTTTCCAAAAAATTAAGGAAATCCTCTAAGACCGGCAACTCTCGCGGGGATTTTAAAGATTGTAGATAATCCTCATATGTATCCGAGTCCAGTTTTTGGGACAATATACATACGAGGAAAGGGTCCCAGGAAGTCACATTGACTCCCAGATTCTTGATAGCATTCACGCTCTCGTACGTAGTGTCGTGAATGCGTTTTATATGATTTGCTGACTGTTGCTGGTTTATGGGGATATTCATTATATTGTTAAGATGAGAGGTGAAGATCAGTCGTTTATTATTATAACGATGATTAAGGATATTCCAGCACACAAGATAATTATCAGAGCTTATTTGGAGATGTTGAATTAATTTTTCAGGCTCACCTTTGACCTTACTCTTTAAAAACTGCATCTTTTGCGCATTCGACAAAGAGGGGTTATTATGCACTGCTTCGGTAAAAAGATCTTTGAACGAAATCCACTTATTGTAGTTTCCCTCAAAGGTAGTAATTTCCATTTTAGGAGTAGATTTTTCAATATGCGCGACGGACCACATTTTCTTGTTGATGTCTTTCTTGATTTTGTTATAATGTTTCTCGTAATGGGTAAATTGTTCTTCGTACTCGGGGTTTGATCCGCCACACTCGTTGTCCAGCTCCCAATGAAGCGAGTCAATAGCTGCCGAACGAGATTGTAGCGTCTTCAGGAGGTCTTCGAACTCCCATTTTTCCGTGACGAGATCAAGGTCGATATTTAATGAGGTTCTCATGAAAGCCTTAAAGTTGGTAGCTTGCTTTTTGAATAGTACTGCGGCTTTACTCTCTTCAAGAGCAGGATCAGGGTTTTTAGAAGCAGCGGGGGCTGCGAGGTCTGAGGTTTGAGATGCCGCAGTAGGTTTGAACGTAGGAGGTTTTAATTCAGGGGTTTGCGGTCTGTTTGCGAGAGGGTTATAGTTCTGAATAGTAGTTTTGATGTTCTTATATTTTTCAGTCATTTGATCGTATTGATTAGTACTGAAATATGTATGAGATTTATCACCAAAAGATAGCAAAGTCATGTGGTTATTATGGAACTCCGTAAAATATTGTTCCAAGGTAGACAATCGACGACGTAGGTAGTCCGGGGTCTTGCGCTCTGCACCATCCTTCTTGAAATTGGTGAAGAGCCCGTTTATGGCTTCGATCAGTTGATGTTGGGTTGATAAAATGTCTTCCATGTTCGACATTATAAGGATAAAAAGGAGACCTTACTTGTTCTGAAGGCTTCTTTGAAGATCAATGTTCTTGCGATGGCTGCAAGAACAAACCTGGAGTAGCAGCGAGATGAGGTGACACGATGCTTTCGTAAAACCAGGTTCAATCAGGATCAGTAGGATGATGTTGGAAGGAAAATCCACTTAGTTCTGTTTCCAAGCGAGACACTCACACAGTACAGTTAGTAGGCACACGCGTAATGGTCCCGCTATCCGGCTCGAAGGACCAATGTTCGGGGTTGGGGTGAGATTGAGATAAACTAAGATTAAAGATTAAAAAGATGATATATTTCAGTAATAAAGGTTAACTAATCAAACTAATGAGGTGAATAGGATGAGATTGAGTCGCGCCCGATATGCTGTCCGAAAGCGTACTGACTATATTTTACTTAGGTAATACATAAAATATTCAAGGCATATTGCGCGGTGTCGCGATTACGCTGACATGTTCATTTGTTCGGTGATTGACCCGAACAGTTAGTTTGGATTCCCAGTCATTGTGGTATTACGGGCAATGAATGTGCTGATACATTGGCTAAAGACGCTTGTTCTTCAGCAACAGCTGATCTCTCCTACAACACTCACCAGGGATATGACTTGCTGAACTTGCCAAAAATTAAACTCCAATCTTCATGGCAGGAACAGTGGAACGTTACTGGTAGGAAAAAGGGCAGGTTTTATTACGCAGTGCAACCAACCATTAGACCAAAACCTTGGTTCTATGGGTACAAAAAGGTCTCTAAAACCGTTACATCCGTCCTATGCAGAATCAGATTAGGTTTCTGTTGCACTCCTGTTTTTTTGCATAAAATCCACGCACGTGACTCCTCTCTCTGCGAGTGTGGGTTAGGAGAGGGTACTCTAGACCACATTTTCTTTGAATGCTCAAACAACATCCCACCTCTTGATTTATATAGCCGCCTCCCTAAACTCAAAATCCCCCTCCCGATTAATTTTCCGTCCCTCCTAACATTCTCTTCCTCCGAACTGCTTGTGGCGTTGATGATTTTCATCCGCCACAACAGTATAAAACTATAAGCCGTTTCACCAAATACTCTGTCTGTGTTGTTGTGGTATATGTATGTTTTAACAATTATAATATTTATTTATTATTTATTTTTTGTTTGTTTCAGTCTGCTACTAACCAACAAGTCCAACTGTATCAACTGTAGTTTTTACCTTTTTATTTTACTTTTTTCTTAAAACACCCACTTGCCGTTCCAGTTCACTTTCGACATTGGCAGAATAGTCGACATCGGCTTCAATTGCCATTCATAAAAAATAGAATAGAATAGACACACTAACCACATGGTAAAGAAGAAAGGAAGACTTGATGACTTGATTAGGTCAGATCGGCAGATGCTCTATGAAAAATACTGATATTTAGCTGCATCCGGTTAGACTGGAAGCCGATAACATAGTTGGGAACAGGCAGATAAATAACTAAATAAATATATATCGCAGGACATTACACACAGCGCCATCTAGTGCCACACTAAGCTAGCTTAGGCTTCTTGTGTTGTGGACACCACATAGTTGATATACTACATAATATACTTTTTGTTTGTAAATACATACTTATTATACGTAATATGAACATCCATGACTCGGAAACAAATGTCCATGCTCATCACACAAACATTTGCTCCTACCGGGATTCGAACCCAGGACCCTAAGTATGTAAGGCAGTCTCACTTAGGGTTGCCAACTTTTTTTTACAAGAAATAAAGTTTATTCAGGTCTATGAAAAATATTAAACAGTATTTTAGAAATAAGAACAGTTTTCATTTATTTATTGTTTTAAATACATATTTTTTAGAGCTTCTCGCACAACTTATTAATTTACAATCTTTTTTAAAAACTTAATACGCCTCACCACAATTATAACAGAAATTAAAATAAATGAGGAGCTCATTTTTTATTAAATTTATAGATGCTCTATTTCTATCCTCCCACCACTTAGCATTCATTACTGAAAACCTCTTTCAGTAAATGCTGAGGTGGCGAAATGTGTGAGCTTCTAAGTATAACACATTTCTAATAATGTGTGTGTGTTGTGTTTACCTTTTTTTTGCATTTTTATGCTGAGAACAGTATTTTGTATACTTTATTTTTGTTCAACAGTAAGTATAATTTAATTAAAAACCGTATCCTCCTCCTCAAGTCGTGCTCCTCATTACTGGGGGTCGTGATCCACCCTTGAAAAATTTTTTTCCATGACGATGTTTCACCATCTCCGTGAAATATTTTATTTTTTTATTTTTCCATATATTTGGCCAAGTGAAGAGCATCATGAAACTTCGTTTCGAGAGAAGAGCTTATCTGGTCGGACCACCGCATAGGGCTGCGGCCTCTTGGCCGTTTACCATTCACCTTGCCGGTAACCAGCAGTTGTTCGAGGTTATCACCATCTTTTCTCGCTATATGGCCGAAAAATTCCAAAACTCTGCGGAGGCAGGTCGTAGAGAGTCTGGTGATTTTGAGCTCGCGTAGGATGGACTATGGACATGGGTATTTGAAGCATCTTTACTGTAAGCAGCAAAAACGGTATAATACGACGACCGGAATGGCGTAGTGGTAGTGAGGCTGCCTTACGTTCTTAGGGTCCTGGGTTCAAATCCCAGTAGGAGCAAATGTTTGTGTGATGAGCATGGACATTTTGTTTCCGAGTCATGGATGTTTATATGTATAATAATTATGTATTTACAAACAAAAAGGTATATATGTAGTATATCAACTATCTAGTGTCCACGACACAAGCTTTGCTTAGTGTGGCACTAGGTGGTGCTGTGTGTTAATGTCCAGCGATATATATATATAATACTGTTTAAAACAGTATAGTTGGCAACCCTAGTCTCACTACCGCTGCGCCATTCGTGTCGTCAGATGCTGATGCTTCAGTTCCAAAACAACGTGAAACAATACCACAAAACTAGGTATTTGTGTTGAGTAAACAATTGACCAATAGTTAACAAATATTTACAATACTGTTCTAACAATAAAATATACTACGGTTACTATCCATTGTCTGTTTATTAAAATGTGAGTCGTGAGGCCAGGTACTAACTGAGGCGAATAATCGCGCGAACATCGCGTTCATAATTATGTCCCTGTCAACGTTATAAAAATGGTTAGATTGAAATCTATCTAACGAGATTGTAAACTGTCGAAATATTGCCAAAGGGACATGCTCACAATATGGCGGAATATTTTTCGTTAGATTATAATCTGACGAAGTCATCATCATCATCATTTCAGCCGAAAGATGTCCACTGCTGGACATAGGCCTCCCCCAAGTTCGCCACATTGACCGGTCCCGTGCGACTCGCATCCAACAGATTCCTGCAACCTTCACCAGGTCATAGGTCCACCTAGTAGAAGGTCTTCCAACGCATCGTATCTGTCGAAGTGAAACCATAAAATTATGAAACACATGCGACGGAAGTATCCATATATGGCCTCATAATCGGGTCTTTTGTTAGTGAGGTCCATTTAAACACTGCAGATGGAAATAGGAGCCCCGCGCAGCCGAGCGGGGCTCCGTCGACTACGCTTTTTAGGCGAATATAAAGTGTTTTGAGGTTACGTTATACTAATCGGTTTTTCTTAGTAATGGTGCATTTTCTTTTAATGAAAGTGGTACCAGGGGCAAGGGGGACTCCCCTTCCAAACCCCTTCCACAGACGGCAAGGTGAGTTGATACATTTCACAACATATATGTCACCGTAAAATCGTCAATAACGTTATATTGTAATATATCTAGCGATATTGTAAAATCTCGAAATATTGTCAAATGAACGTACTTACTGCTTACAACAAAACGCATTATTTTTCGTGAAATGCATGCGATGGTAGTCAACTCACGCGGTGTGGAGAGAAGGAGGGGTCGCCCTTGGCCAGTGGTACCACTCTTATGAAAAGATAATGTGTCATTCCTGAGAAATACCGATTAATATAACCTAGCCTTAAAACACTATAAATTCCCCTAAAAAGCGTAGTCGACCTATTTCCGAGTGTGGGGTTTAATTTAAAGGAACCTAACTAACCTAACGGGGGGTGCCTCAAGTCCCGATTATGGGGGCAGAGATACTTCCGTATGTTTAGTTGACAATAAATCGAGATACTACAATATCGCTAGAGAGAAACACGTCATATTGTAATATAACGTGTTTGACAATTTTACGGTGACATATTATATAAATTACAAATTAATTTATAATATGAATATAAAATCTAATTTTTAATTAATAATTGTTAAGTACTACTTATATTATTATTTTCTTGTTTAAGCATTTTCCCTCCGCATATTAATTTAATTACTTTCACTTTGACTTTCAAGATTATAGTAAAAAATAATGCGTTGAATTGTAAGCAGTATGTTCAGTTGACTATATTTCTACAGTTTAATCTAACGGCTTTTACAATTTTACGATGACATCTTCATTAGCTTTTGCCCGGGGCTTCGCCCGCGTGAAGTTCGATAACCATGAGATCTTACTACCGGGATAAAAAGTATCCTATGTGTTAATCCAGGTTATAAACTATCTGTGTGCTAAATTTCATCCAAATACGTTTAGTAGTTTTAGCTTGAAAGAGTCACAAACATACACACGTAACTCACACACATGCTTTTGCCTTTAGAATATTAGTTTGAAGTGTGATTGGGGCTAGCAGAAACTAGAAACCCCTGCGACGATACTTACATAGATAGATGTATGAACACGGATGCAGCTAAAGGGGTACTTCTTTCGCTTCTTCCTCGTCCACGTTCATACACCTTTTTTTTTTTTTTTTTTTTTAAGGATGGGAAATCATCAAATGACCCCCCCCACTCTGGGCGGAGCGGAGTGTCAGACTTTTACTGACTAAAAACCATCCATGTTCCTTCCTCGCCTTTTACGTTCCGGGGCCGCGGTATCTCTTTCGAACAGGCCCGCAACCCCGGCAGGCTTCGGCCCTTGCGGGCCCCTCTCTTTTGCTGACACTCTTTGAGGCGCGCGTGGAACACGAACGCGCCGTCGACACGGCCTGTCGTCGTCGTTAGACGGCCGGACGGCTAGCTAGCCCATAGCCAGCCGTCCACAGGCCCGCATCTACGGTGGCCGGTAGCCACCACGTGGCCCCCGACGCCCGTTGCGTCTCCCGCGGCGGCCGGGAAGAGAGGATCTCTCCCTCTCTCGTTCCGCCACCTCCTTCGCTAGCATGACTGCTTCGCAGAAGGAGGCGACGGCTTCCCATTCCGTCTCGCTCCGGACCATGGATTGAACCAGGGCCGGACGACGTTCATACACCTTGGCCTCGATTCTGCTATTACGATAGTGTCAAAATAGGCGATCATTGAAGTCCTAATGATCAAGTTCTGTAAAGTTTTTTCATGTTTGGTAATCTACAATTATAATGGCGTCATCATGACATCTCAATGAACAACCACTGACACTCCATTGAAAGAAATGTCATAGAATATTAATCTCGTACATGAAATCTGGCATGAATAAAAGTTCGCATTTAGTAGTAGATTTCGAAAACCATTTGTACGAATGGTTTTATAATAATGGCAATACGAAAATGCCATTAAAACACATTTTTTTTTACGAGACCATCGACCGACCATTGTGAATTTAGCAGAATAATGACAATGGGATGAGAATGGAATCGTGTTGGAGTGACGACTTTATTAAATAGTAGAATTACGCCCCTGGTCATACACGCACGCCGGTTGTGACTAGTCAGTCCTCGGACCTGACCTTCCTGAAGACCTTCACCAATAAGATCAGTGCTTGGTATTCATTTGTTTGACAAGGGAGGCGTCCTCAGTGACCTTGCCCAAGCGTTTTGGTTAGCCGAACAAAATGAACGTAACGATCTCCCTCCCCGTCCCTCGCTCGTGCCAACCCGCGTGGCAGCGCCTGTAGTCCAAAACCAGTCTCTAAATCACTGGTTCCCTATGGTCCGCGGACCACTGGTGATCCGCAGGAGCCTCGAATACGGTCCGCGAAAGATTAAAATGTTATTCGTGCTTTTTAACACAGAAGATGCAAGCTCAACCCAACCTAATTGAACCTATCAGAGGCAAAATCACTAAATGATTGCTAAATTTTTCGAGCTCAATTCGATCGCTTTTGTCCAATTTATGTATAGTGTGAGTTAAAGATTCACTCCCCTAGTTATAATCCTGTCGGTGTCCATGTTTATCTAGAACCATAAGGTCCCTGTTAACAATGAACATACCAAAGTGGTCACTGGCCTAAGAAAGGTTGGGAACCACTGCTCTAAATAATGGCACCACTCAAATACAGCCTGCCCCTTGCTGTCCTTACTCAGCGACGCCCTAAACCGTGGCCCGTACCCCGGAGTGCCCTTAGCGTGTACTTAGTTTGTTGTTTTTCAACCTGACTTACACTCAAAGGCACCCACAGGATAATCCGGTTAAGCAGACGACCACCTCTCTAGTTTGAAATGCGAGATGCCGTATCGATGCAACGATCTAGGGTTCGCGCGATGGTTAGGAGACGGCCAAAGAGTCTCTCTTAAAATACGCGCACGCGTTCTAGTTCGCTAAACACCGTGAGATGATCGCTGTGGTTAGGTTGCGCGGCAATGTTTCATATTAAAACTGCATCGAATCGTCATTTACTGGCAATTCTGTTTCATTGCTAAAATTGTTTGAAGACAATTAAAATATAGTTATTTACCTACATGTTTAAAACTGACTTTGAGCGACCAGACAGATCTATTCGTCATGCATAATGCTCAAAAAACGGTAATGGAAAATCACGTGAAGAAACTGTAATGTCTTTAGAACCAATCTTTCGAAGATGTGGTGACGTCAGCCATCCAGAATTTGGCTGGTGTGGTGGATTACGGCTCACTCCTCCCTCATAGTGAGGAGGCTGTGTCCCAACAGTGGGAACATATTGATGATTGTGATATGAAAGAGCTCGTGATTAAATAATTGCCGCTCGGATAAGCAAAATCAAAATCAAAGCATTTATTTCAAGTAGGCCAGTCTTTTGAATTGACGAAACAAAAATGAACATTTAAAGTAGCTACAGTACCAGTCACAAGACATAAAAACTGTGAAAGTACTGTAGTTGCCCATTCCCTAGCGTAGATCTCTATGGAGAAGAACGGGCAAGAAACTCTATGGACACTCTTTTAAATCAAAATATTGTTACAAAATCTTGGTTACATCATTCAAGCTTCAGGTTAAGCCGTGCTTGCCTAGGTTGGTCTGTAGATTGGTGACCACCCATTAAATAGGCAGAGAGTTTCCTCCGTGCCTCGTGGATTTTAAGCATCTTTGACAGTCGTTACAGGTAGTCAGTGGACCAAAAGTCTTATCAAGGAGTTTCTTATTACTCAGTACTAACTGGGTTGTGGAGGTCAGATAGGCAGTCGCTCCATGTAAACTAAGTACTAATATTCAGCTGCATCTGGTTTAAACTAGAAGTCGACCCCAACATAGTTGGGATAACGCTACGCAGATGATGATATTGAAAGAATATGCGCATGCATGCTACGTCATGCCTGCCGGGGTTGCGGGTCTGTTCGAAACAGATACGGCGGCCCCGGAACATAAAGGGCGAGGAAGAAACATGGTTGGGTTTTAGTCAGTAAGAGTCTGACACTCCCTCCCGCTCCGAGTGGGAGAAGTCATTTGATGATTTCCCATCCCAAAAAAAAAAAATGCTACTACGTCATTATTCAAGTTATTCAAGTTCTTAATATTAGATCATAAGTTCTACATATCACAATGTTTAATACAAGGTTATTCAAACATACTGACAAGGTCGAATGGTTCTCACGATTTTCCTAATTGCAGTATCTAAGACATCTGAGTAATTGTAGCAAAACATACCGGCTTTGTCGATGTAGCATACTCATATTATGTCAGAAGTAGCTAACGACCTCGTATGAATAAAAACAGTATTAACGCGAACTGTAGAAAAATACTGCATCAGATTGTGAGCGATGGCAATTAGATCGAGTAACTTTTTACTCGATAAAAATAGAACTAACCCTAGAAGTTCTAGAATGCAAAAAACCGCAAGCAAAAGGTGTTCTTATCCTTTGGTGCACACAAAATCAAAAGATATAGACAAAGGATACAATTTTTTTTGGGCCCACTCGATTGTTGCATTTATTATTCATATTACACCAGAAAATAGTAACCATTTTATTATAGTAAATAAAAGACATATTATATTGAAGTCTAACCGGAAGACCACGAATCGGTAAACGTAAGGTTGGTCACCCTCAGGATCGTTAAAGTGTCGCGAGGTGGCTGGTAGCAACTGGATGAGAGTTGCTGAGAATCGAGTTGAGTGGCGTGTGATTGAAGGGGCCTATGTCCAGCAGTAGAATGCTGTAGGCTGATGATGATGATGATGAAAAAAATTGACTCACGAGAAACGTTTCACTAATTATAAATCATTTCTCGTATTCAGTCCATCAAATCATGAAAATCGTATCAAAAACTTTAAAGTAGTACAACCAAGGACGAATGACTTTGTTTTATACTATTTTTTATTTTTATGAAAATATCGGAAAATATATTTAATTGGGCAATATCGCTCGTTTGAGGTTATTGTAAGATTCACATTTTCATTATCGAATTTCTCAGCATTCCGGTTAGACAAGGCTTAGAGAATATTACCACTGTAATCTAGAGACTATAGGGAAGAAATCAAAATATGTTTCATTAACATATGCTTCATATAATTATGTGGTTGGCCTGTTCTCTGAACAAAAAAAATGGTCTCCTTATAGCTTATGTACAACGGCGAGCATCGGGATTTCTTACAGCAAACCTTACTTCTATTGAGAGATTTGTAAAAGAGGATGTAGGTACAAACAACACATTTAAAAACCTAAATTGACTTATTTTATACACTCGCTAAAGTACTAAACTAATAAATACAATATTATATACGTAATATCGTACACTATGACGGAATCATCGGGTAATCGGTAATCGGGTAGTCATCGGAATGTCGCTATAGCTTCCAATAAGTGTAAGGATTTTAGTAATTATCCGCGTCAATCTCGTGGTAATAAGAAACTGCGGGCAAAAGACAAATATCAAAGATTACGTCAGTTACATAACTAGCAATATTCAAACAAATATGAATCAATTAAAATATAATGAGACGCCTCCGAACAAGATGTCCTCTAACACTCAGACGGGCTTCTCTGAATATTTATAAGTGTTTTATTAATTTCAAGGCACACGACATTACTTGAATACACTGTTGGGTGAATTATTATTATTTTTTTTTTATTTTTTTTTATTAAAACTTTATGCACAATTAAAACTGTACAAAGGCGGACTTAATGCCTAAGGCATTTTTTACCAGTCTACCTTAGGGTGATGCAGAGATAATACACAGTAGGTGCAATTATGGAAAAAAAGACTAGAAATTATTTATAACTCAAATATATAAGAATAAAATAAATACATACATACATACATATAGCAAAATATATAAAGTTAAGACAGATAAGAAAAATGACAATAACCTAGTTTTGAGACGAATCTGCCAACTCCTTGCGAATAAGCTCTCGAGCCTTCACTTTGAAAGCGAAACGACTAGTCAACGTCCTGATACTTTGAGGGAGCGCATTCCAAAGGAAGACAGCTTGGACAAAAAAGGAAGATTTTATAAAGCCAGATCGGTGAGAAGGACAGCGTAGAAGACAATTATTGGAGGAACGAAGATTTTTGCTGTGCGCAGAGCATAAATATTGAAAATGAAAAGTGAGATAAGAAGGAGCAGTGGGTTTGTGAAGAAGGGAAAACAGTGTTGTCAAAGCCCTCAATGCTCTGCGCTGCCGGATGGGAAGCCACTTCAACAGCGAACGATGTGCAGAAACATGATCATACTTGCGGACATTGAAGACCAATCGAATTTTAGTAATAGAAGGGTACTTAGACTACTACTGTAAGCTCGTAGCTAGATAATAACAGTAGCTCAAGTTGGGGTTACACCGTGCTTGCCTAGGTTGGTCTGTGGATGGGTGAAAAGTAGTGAAAAGTATAACGGTACACCGTACTTTTCACTACGAACAACTCGGTTCCTATTTACTACCTCGCTGAAGTTCGGTAGTAAAACTACCTCGTCTAATGGGTCATTTTAGCCCCTTGTATTACAATGTGCTATTATATGTGTCTAATCGTTTTTGGTGATTCCACCCCCCCAGGGTTAAAAAAGGGGATGAAGTAAATGGAAAGAACTTAATTTTCAAAGTAAAAATCATAAAATTTGTTATCTAGGCGTATGGTTGGAAACTAACGCAACGGTGTTGTTAGAATTGGGGATGATAAGGGGGATGATTTGTTTTTTTTTTTAAGTTAAATTCACTAATATACGTTAAATTATCGTCCGTAAACGGACTTTTCAGACATCCATTTAAAAAAAAAAACATTTTCAAAAACAAATTTTGAAGTCGGTGACTTTGGTTTCTTTGATTTTGTTTACCAACGACTTTTGAAGCCGTAATATTCTTCGAAACAAAAAAATAATCATCAGAATTGATTCACAATTGGTGAAAATATCGCTTAACATACACGGTTAAAAATAAATCCAACCGGTAAGTCACTATCGCGAATTCTCAACGGTCGTATATTCAAAATAACGTTTTTTTTAACAAAATATAGGAAAATTAATCGGGAGGGGGATTTTGAGTTTAGGGAGGCGGCTATATAAATCAAGAGGTGGGATGTTGTTTGAGCATTCAAAGAAAATGTGGTCTAGAGTACCCTCTCCTAACCCACACTCGCAGAGAGAGGAGTCACGTGCGTGGATTTTATGCAAAAAAACAGGAGTGCAACAGAAACCTAATCTGATTCTGCATAGGACGGATGTAACGGTTTTAGAGACCTTTTTGTACCCATAGAACCAAGGTTTTGGTCTAATGGTTGGTTGCACTGCGTAATAAAACCTGCCCTTTTTCCTACCAGTAACGTTCCACTGTTCCTGCCATGAAGATTGGAGTTTAATTTTTGGCAAGTTCAGCAAGTCATATCCCTGGTGAGTGTTGTAGGAGAGATCAGCTGTTGCTGAAGAACAAGCGTCTTTAGCCAATGTATCAGCACATTCATTGCCCGTAATACCACAATGACTGGGAATCCAAACTAACTGAACGTCTTTTTGATTACCAGCGCAAGTAAATAACGACTTTTTAATTTTTAGAATAAGGGAGCTGTGCAATTTACTTTTGAAAGGGTTTTGGACTAAGGCTTGCAAGCTACTAAGAGAGTCAGTGAAAATTACGGCTTTGTCAATGTTGTGGTGTGACTCTATGAAAAGGCATGCTTCTAATAAAGCCACACACTCGCCCGTAAACACAGAAGATTCTTTAGTGCATTTATATTGTAAAATAATTCTGGAGTTTTGGTAGTAAACCGCAGCTCCAGTGTAACTGAGGTCAGTAAATTTAGAGGCATCTGTAAAAAACCGTTGAAATTCATACCATCGCTCTCCCACCACTGCATTGAAGGCCGAGTTTGCCGAGGGGGACTTTTTAGAAATGCCAATATCAAAACATATTTTAGGATTGAAGCAAAGGACTTCATAGGCAAAGTGGAAAAGGGGTAGACTAGGATACTTAACGATTGGACATTCTAAATTTTGGAGTTGGCGAAACGTTTTTAAAATTAAGGGGAATTCTTTATGTTTCCAGAATTTTGAGTTTCTGCATAGGGCGTCTAACTCGTTCAATTTGGCTATCAGAGGATGGGAAGATCTAGGTAGTACTCTAGACAAAAAACGGGAGGCCAGATATTGCCGTCTTAGGGCCAAGGGAGGTTCAGCACACTCAACCTGCAATGCATTAACGGGTGTCGACTTCATGCAACCAGAGACGATCCGAAGGCACTTGGACTGAAGTCTGTCAAGTCCAGACAGAGCCCCTTTGTTACATGGAACTAAGTGGAACGTACCGTAGTCCAAAACGCTACGAATCAGAGCATTATATACTAGCTTCATGGTGTAGGGGTGGGCTCCCCACCATACACCCGCAAGAACTTTTAAAATCGAGATAACCTTCTCACATTTACTTAACAATGAATTTATATGGTGTTTACCGGTTAATTTTGCATCTAGAGTAACGCCTAAAAATTTTACTTTATTCACTACTGGAATATCATTGCCTGAAATGTCCACTGAGATGGATGGAACCAATCTTTTACGAGAGAATACCATCGCCGAACTCTTCGGTGCGGATAGAGCCAGACCATGGCTCAAAAGCCACTGGTTCAAAGAGTCCAGAGAGAGGCGTAGGGATGACGCTGCGTCTATGATGGAAGAATCTGTCACATACAAAACTAAGTCGTCTGCGTATTGTAGGATGTGACAGTTACTATTTAAGCAGGTTCCCATATCGGCTGTGTAAAGATTGTAGAGGAGAGGACTGAGGACGAATCCTTGTGGAAGGCCTTTCCAAGTCTGCCTTTTGTCGAAATCCTCACCCTGAACTCTCAGAACCAATGAGCGAGACATGGTAAGTCCACATATACATTCGACCATCTTAGCCGGAAGACTCAGCTGGTGCAGTTTCTGCCTGAGAACGGGAAGAAGAACGTTGTCGTATGCGGAGGATATATCTAGGAAAGCGGCAACAACGGATTCGTTTTTAGAAAACGCTAAACGGATATCCGTAACTAGAACGCCGATACTGTCCATTGTACTGAGACCTTTCCTAAAACCAAATTGGTAGTTCGGCAGTATATCTCTTGATTCAACTATCCATTCTAGTCTATTTTTGATCAAATGTTCCAGTAGTTTGGCCAAGACTGAGGCCAGAGTAATTGGTCTGTATCCATTCGGATCGTCTACATGCTTGCCTGGTTTCAACAGAGGGATGACAATTTGTACCTTCCATTGGTCTGGGACCCAACCAAAGTTATAGCAAAAGTTTAAAATGTTTAGAAAGTAAAGTTTAGCCTTATTTCCAGAGTGGCTGATAAAAGAATATGGCACACCATCAATGCCCGGAGCTGAGTCCCGGACATGACTGAGTACCACATTCAGCTCTTCTAAAGTAAATGGCGCATCAAAAGGGTCCGCAGATATATTATCTGGGGGTACAACAAGACATTCAGAAGGAAGGGGAACATAGGGTGGCGCTATTTTGTCGAAAAAACTTTCAGCTGTTTCCCTAGTGATTGGTGAGGAGATTGATGGAGAACAACCACGTCTAAACCTGTTAACGTTCTTCCACACTACTGAAATTGGGGTGGAGGGAGATAAAGACGTGCAAAATTTAACCCAACCTGAACGTTTCTTTCTACGGAGAAGGCGTTTGGATCTAGCATTTACTTGTAGATATTCCAACAGGTTTTCCGTTGTCATCTCACCATTGTAGTGCTCTTCCGCATTGTTTCTTGACCTAACTGCCAAAGTGCACTCTTGATCCCACCACGGAGGCGAGGGGATTTTATTTCGCGCACTGTTTTTTAGTGGGAAGCAAGAATCCGCACTAGAGGTAATGGCCGCAATAAAGCCTTCATAGCAACTCTCAGCATGGTAGTGACCAGAAGAATCTGGCAAACTTGAATTTAAATTTGGAAGAATACTGATTTTCTCATCCATTACTGAGGCAAACTTAGACCAATCTGGTTTGGATAAGTTGTATTTCAGGAGTGGAGGAGAAGTTTTTTCTAAATAGGTCTTATTAAGTAACGAAATAACTATAGGGTAATGGTCACTACCATGCGATAGGGTTGTACACTCCCAATGGGTTGAAGCAGCCAACTCAACTGAACAAAATGTCAAATCCACACAGCTCTTTTGTTGTCCAGGAGGAGATCTGCGTGTTGGAGAGCCATTATTTATAATGCAGAGATCTAGGTCGTCCAGAATGTCCACCAAAGCTACACCAAAGGCATCACAGCGTTCTGATCCCCATCTGAAATGGTGACAATTGAAGTCGCCCATGACCAATATTGGTCCCTGGGTATTGGTAAAAGTGTTTTTTAAAATAACTAAAAAGTCACGATGAGGATGAGCAATATAAATTGAAAATACTGTGATGCCTTCAACCCTTCCTGCCGCAATACTCATATCACCTGAGAAGGATGGTAGGGATAGGGGTGAAAATGGAACCCTATTGTTTACAAATAGGGCAGATCCTCCATAGCCATCAGATCTGTCACATCTGATTATGTTGTAGTGTGGCATACGGAAGCTAAGACTTGGAATAAGCCACGTCTCAGCTATAGAACAAGCCAATGGCTTGTACTTATTTAAAAGAAATATGAGGTCGTGTTTTTTATGAAACACGCTCCTCACATTCCACTGCAGGAATACTTGGCGAGCCGCCATTTCTAATGTTTAAAAGTATAGTAATAAGTTCATTGGCAACGTTGGACGGTAATTGTGAATTTGAAGAAGAAGAGTTAATAAGAGTGGGTAAGAGTTTTACTAGGAGTTCTATTATAGAGATAGTATTATTAGCGGGTACATTATTGTGGTTAAGAGCACAGCCATTAGGCTGTGAGGGTTGGGGATCATTAACTAGCTGTTGATGCGCGAATTTGTCATAAGACGGGGATAGAGGGGCATGGGACTTGGGCTTCAACACAACAGTCTTGCGGTATGACTGAGTAATCGGAGTCTTAGCAGCGTTAGCATAATTGCGGGACACTGTTGGGATAATTTTCTCAGCCATCATTGTCTTGATAGCCTTCTGCCTACCATACTCGGGGCATGACTTGCTATTGGCGAAGTGATTCCCCGAGCATAATATACAAAAAGCCTCATGTTCAGTAATGTTGCAGCCATCACCGGGGTGATCATGGCCACATTTACCGCAGCGTGGATTAGATCTGCACAAATTAGCCACATGACCAAATCTACAGCATTTGCGACATTGTATGGTGGGGAAGATGTATTGCTCGACAAGAAGGGATGTGTAGCAGCAGTAGACTCGTGGTGGTAAGACTTGGCCATCAAAAGTGATGACGCAAGTTTCGGTAGGTTTCCATTCAGTCACACCGTCTTTAAATACTTTCCTATTAATGCGGCGGATCTTAAGAATTGGTCCGCATCCTGAAGGAACCGATAAATATTTTGTAGCTTCTTCTTCACTCAGGTCAGAGGGCACGCCAGTAACTACACCCATCCTTGTGATGTTAAATGTCGGGATTGTAGCAGAGTAACCATATTTTGCCAGTAAGCCGTTTATTAGGAATGAGTTAGCATCCTGAGGGGATGTAAATTCCACAGACACGCGGTTTCGGCCGACTCTCTTAACACCACCACGAACAATGTTCGCAATGTTGTTAATAATCAAAAATTTTCCAAAATTCACTGGGTGCAAAGTGGTCCCTGAGTTTGGCTGGGTTTCAACACGAGTAACATGAACGACATATGGGGATTTATCCATGACCGAGTACTTGGTACGACCGATTTGGGTTTTGGATTGTTTGCTAGGAGGGGATGGTGACAATATTTCCTCATTACCGGGACGTTTACGAGAGTTTTGAGGTTGAGATTCATCCATCTCAGCAACACTACAAACAACATCCGCAAATTGCGACAAAGGGTTCGGAGTCAATGATGTTGGGGAAATTGAGATATCAGGAGGGTCAGGGTCTGGCGGTTTATTTCTCTCCATTTTGGGTGTTTATGTATAAAAACAATACAACACACAGTACTCACCTGTTTACGAACACAATGACAATACAAATAAACAGAAACAAGTCACAAATATAACAACAATCACACAAAAACCGCTTAAAATCTCTAGA
The DNA here is from genome assembly GCA_916618015.1 of Xestia c-nigrum. Lineage (NCBI taxonomy): Eukaryota > Metazoa > Arthropoda > Insecta > Lepidoptera > Noctuidae > Xestia > Xestia c-nigrum. Next base: position 13,060,549 of record OU745273.1, read on the forward strand.
CACACGTGCTATCCTAGACACCTGTGGCAAGAAGCCTATATGCAATTTCAATTTACTATCATAAGAGATGTCAGTGTCAAAGTAATCCATATAACTATAAAATTGATAAAAAAAGAAAAAATATAAAATGATTATATGTCAAAATTAATTTATTGTGTGTAAAATGTTTATTGTGTGTAACTTTTGTTATTTGAAATAATTTAAATTCAATACGTTGGTCGGTTTCGTTTTATAGCCATTATATTCTTTGTAAATATATACATATATTTTTTAATATTTCTATAAAAAAATATTTAAAAATATTTTTTATAAAAAAAAGACAAAATTGTTGTCCGCCGGTGTCGGGAGCAGGGTTCAAGCTAGCAGTGGTTACCGGGGATCCAGAGACAGGAACCTCCTCACCATACGGGCCATATCGAGGAGTACTGCCTCCTGAAAAATGCCCTTGATCCAACCACCTAAAGAAAGCCTCGACAGACATTCGTCGTCTGGGCCTATCCCATTCGTAAAGGTACCATTGTGCCTATAGGCCTTGCTTCGTTCTGTTTCCTGCTGATATGGAGGGAAGTGGAAATTACGATTTTTTCCTACTCCTCCGCTATACTTGCTGATTAATTTCGTTGCAGGATCTAAGACAGTTACGAGTAAATTCATTCTCTGGGACTTCGTCGAGCTTCATTGTCTCGGTGCTTTTCTGGTGGTCGCCACTGTTGATTCTGCTTTCAGGAGTTACAATGGTTTTGGACTTGTGTGGCGCGGAAATATTATTTATTATTTTATTAGGCCATGTTGATCGGTATATCCGCTATTTCAGGCTTATTGGCGGCAATAGTCCTGTCAATAATTAATAATAGGTGATCCTAGTATAACGTGACATGGTTTTTCTCGAGAACTGGGTCGGGCACATACTTGTAGTACGGTACCTTAGATTCCACATGTTAATATTTCCAGGCAAGTTGCTGTTGAAAAATACAATAAGGCATCTAAAGTGCTATCGTTTAACGTGCTACCAATTTGGATACACTCAATACCTGCTGCAGAAAAAGCTCGCTCTGAATATGCTTGTAAGCGGCCTCTAAGCGAAATATCAGTTTCAGGCTTTCAGCTGATGAGCAAGTTTTCGAATATTCGCGCGAAAATGTAGCCCACAAACAAAAATTTCTTATTATTCTTGTCTGACTGTGAAGTGTACATTGGTAAAGTTCTATGGTATACATAACATAGAACTTTACCAATGTGTGTGTGTGTGTATGTGTATGTGTGTGTGTGTGTGTATGTGTGTGTGTGTGTGTGTGTGATGTGTGTCACTCCTATGTTACACATAACATAGAACTTTACCAATGTGTGTGTGTGTTGTGTGTGTGTATGTGTAAATGTGTGTGTGTATGTGTGTGTGTATGTGTGATGTGTGTCAGTCCTATGTTATACATAACATAGAACTTTACCAATGTGTGTGTGTGTGTTGTGTGTGTGTGTGTGTTGTGTGTGTGTGTGTGTGTGTGATGTGTGTACTTTACCAATGTACACTTCACAGTCCACGCTAAAATTACTTGGAAATTAATCAGGCCCAGAACCTATTATCCTGTTTTCTTCACGTCTAAATAAGCATGAAGCAACAAAAAGAGCTTCTTACGGAAGCAGAAAAACTTGAGGTAAACGACATTTGGATCTCATTATCGAGTTTCCGAAACAAATGCCGCATCATTGGCCACTTGTGCCCTTGAACTAAGATAAGTGAACTTTAGAGAACGGTCACGGTTAAAATTAATTAACATTTGTCTACTGATTAAGTTGATAAAAGTACGTATCGAGGGTGGTACCTTACAATCTCACAATTTTCCCATTTTATTATTATATACCATACCGAGTTTCCTCGGTGCCTCGGAAAGCACGTTAAGCTGCTGGTCCCGGCTGCCGTTTGTCTATCTATGCCATTCGTAACAAGTAGTCAGCGACAGTGACCTGAAAAGTCGGAGAACCAGTCTTACCAAGTGGTATAAGTATTACCAAGGAGGCAGTCGCTCCATGTAAAATTCTGGTATTCAGCTGCATGTGGTTAGACTGGAAGCCGACCCCAACATAGTTGGGAAAAGGCTAGACGGATGATGACTATAGGCATTCAATTGACGACTCGAATGGCGTAGTGGTAGTGAAGCTGCCTTGCGTTTATAGGGTCCTGGGTTCGAATCCCGGTAGGAGCAAATGTTTGTGTGATGAGCATGGACATATTTTGTTTCCGAGTCATGGATGTTTGTATGTATAAAAGTTTATATTATGTAGTATATCAACTATCTGGTGTCCACGACACAAGCCTTGCTTAGTGTGGCACTAGATGGCGCTGTGAGTAAATGTCCAGCGAGATATTTATTTAATTAGGTTAGAAAAAGCCATCCACAAGATGTTTAAGAGAGTGTAAAGATAGTACTACTTACTCCAACGTATAAAACCGTTATCAATTGTCTAACCGGCACAAACTCAACGGTCGGTGTATCAACATGTCGGTCCGAATCAAGCCGATGACATCATTTACTTGTATCATATATTAGACGGACTAGTTCGTACTACTGATTGGTAACGAACGACTGTTTGTAAATAAAAGTGGTGTGTTTATTCGTTGGCGTTTGGCAGTTGGTGTACTGGTTTCTGTTAACGTTTCTTGCTAGTTTATTTGTTATTGTTCAGATGCCCCATCTTCATCATTATTAGACACACTAAATGGCAAGGCAATTTGGAAATATCTAAGTATAAACTCTACACTTCAAGAAATCAGAGAAATAGCGAAATAAAAACATGGCAAACATGGCTTTGGCTTGCGTTTAAGAAACTCATCGATAAAACTTGCCAACGTCATAATGTTTATAATTAATCACACGGATACTCGTATCTCTTCAACGCGGTTCAGAATTACTGATCGCGTTCAGTTTCAATGGCGATGTCACCGTAAAATTGTCAAATACGTTATATTGGAATATCTCTAGCGATATTGTAAAGTCTCGAATTATTGTCAAATGAACATACTGCTTACAACAAAACGCATTATTTTTCGTGAAATGCATGCGATGGTAGTCAACTTATGCGGTGTGGAGGGAAGGAGGGGTGCCCCTTGCCCAGTGGCACAACTCTCATGAAAAGATAATGCACCATACCTGAGAAATACCGATTAATATATTATAACCTTTAAACACTTTATATTCCCCTAAAAAGCGTAGTCGACGGCCCCTATTTCCGAGTGCAGGGTTTAAAGGAACCTAACTAACCTAACGGGGGGGTGCCCCAAGTCCCGATTATGGGGGCAGAGATACTTCCGTATGTTCAGTTGACAATAATTCGAGACATTACAATATCGCGTGAAAAAACACGTTATATTGTAATATAACGTGTTTGACAATTTTACGGTGACAGCGATAACCAGGCATGTAGAAACTACACATAATCACCATGTAAGTATATCAATCCCAGATACTGTACGATAAAACTGTCTATCGAGATCCGTGCCGGAGGCAGACGCAAGAGAGTGGAACAAAGTATTCACTTTCAACTTCGGTTCGAGTGCCTTAGCATCAGCACACATTTATAAATCTACACTAATATTATAAAGCAGAAGAGCTTGTTTGTTTGTTTGGTTGGTTGAACGCGCTAATCTCAGGAACAGGATAGTCCATTTATCAAGGAAGGCTTTAGGCTATATAACATCACGCTATGACCATGGGAGCGGAGCAGGAATGAGAAATGTTGCAAAAACGGGGATTTTTTTACCTTTCGATTTTATCTCTTATGTGACGCAGACGAAGTTGCGTGGGTCAGCTAGTCTAAACTAAGATTATAAAGCAGAAGAGTTTGTTTGTTTGGGTTGAACGCGCTTATTTCAGGAACTTCGGGCTCGAATTGAAAAAATATTTTTTTCGCGTTGAATAGTCCATTTATTGAGGAAGGCTATAGGGTATATAACATCACGCTATGACCAAAAGGAGCGGAGCAGCAATAAGAAATGTTGCAAGTGGGAATTTCACGCGAACGAAGTCGCGGGCAGAAGCTAGTAGTAGTCGTATTTTATAAATTAGTATTAGGTATAATGGGAGGAGGAGGAGTTCGTGGGTAAATAATAACAGACACGCTTACCTAGGTTGGTCAGTGGATGGGTAACCGCCCATTACATACCGGGTTTCCTCCGTGCCTCGGAAAGCACGTTAAGCCGTTGGTCCCGGCTGTCATTTTTAGATCTTTGACAGTCGTTACAGGTAGTCTGTGGTCCGAAAGTCTGACAACCAGTCTTACCAGTATCGTATTACCCAGTACTAACTGGGTTGTGGAGGTCAGATAGGCAGTCGCTCCATGTAAAGTACTTGTATTTAGCTGCATCCGGTTAGATTGCAAGCCGACCCCAACTTAGTTGGGAAAAGGTTCGGCAGATGATGATGACGATATTATTATATTGCTCGTGATTGTCTAGGTTGAGGTGGGATTGGGCTGGCCATGTCCGTAGAATGTATCAGGACTGATGGGCAAGAGTCGTCACACAGTGGGTGCCAAAAGACGGGAGTCGTCGCCGAGGGAGGCCTAGAAAATGCTGACGTAACGACTTAGAGAGGCTTATGAGAGATTGGCAGAAGGAAACCGCATGTATTGAAGATTTGCAGGCTACGCGTGAAGTTTTTGCCCAGTTAGTAGGACAATATAGGCTTGCCTTGTTGGTCTGAGCAGTGATGATTGTGACCGTTGGGAATGAGCACTGTTCCACAAATTTCAAAGTCAAAGTCAAAATTATTTATTTGCAATAAATGTGGTACAAAAGATGGTAAAATAATATGTAGTGCAATGACACATTTCGACATAAAATTGGCATGCAAACATTTAAGTACTTATAATTATTAGATGCTAATTAATTTCAAAATACATTTATAACTAAATGTGAAACAAACCTTAAATTACAAACTTAGGACCAGTGTGTTTAAAGTAAAGAACGAACATTAAAAAAAAAAAAATACCAACACAACATATTATTATAATTTACTAGCTTCTGCCAGCGGCTTCGCCCGCGTGAAGTTTGAAATTATCCCACGGGATCTTATTACCGGGATAAAAAGTATCCTATGTGTTAATCCAGGTAATAAACTATCTGTGTGCTAAATTTGATCCAAATCCGTTCAGTAGTTTTTGCGTAAAAGAGTAACAAACATCCACACATACATCCATACTTACAAACTTTCACATTTATAATATTAGTAGGAAGGATAGGATAGGATGTTATTCTCTACAATACATTTGTTTCCGAGTCATGGATGTTTTTATATTGTATAATAAGTATGTATTTACAAACAAAAAAGTAAATATGTAGTATATCAACTATCTACTGTCCACGACACAAGCTTTGCTCACTTATTTCATGTAAGTGATTCTTCATCAAGATTGGTTCGATTTGACGACCCGATTGGCGTAGTGGTAGTGACGCTGCCTTACGTTCTTAGGGTCCTGGATTCGAATTCCGGTAGGAGCAAATGTTTGTGTGATGAGCACGGACATTTGTTTCCGAGTCATGGATGTTTATATATTGTATAATAAGTATGTATTTACAAACAAAAAAGTAAATATGTAGTATATCAACTATCTACTGTCCACGACACAAGCTTTGCTTAGTGTGGCACTAGGTGGCGCTGTGTGTTAATGTCCAGCGATATACATATAATGCAAGCTGAAGCTAGTCAACATTTCCAAATTGCGACACCGGTAACTGCACCCATTGTAATATAAGAAACATTGACCTTGCTTTAACCGCAAAATAAATTGTTTTAACAAATAAAACTGACCTATAAACCTCTATCTTTTATTGCAATAAATTCCAATTACAGTGAATAAAATCATTCACGCATTACTTTTTCTGTTGCAACATCACAACATGGCGATTTGGCGCCAAAAGTTTGACATTTCTGGCAGCTGTCACTTTGACAGAGGAAATGACACGGCATTTTGGTAACGACTTTTAATTGTTCAGCCTTGACACTTTGAATTAAAACACGATTATTACTAATTGGTCAAGAAAGCACGACTTGTATTTATAACACGTTTGTTAAAATATAATTATAATAATCTTGCGAAACCGTTTACTAATTTCGTGTATCATGTTCAAAATGAATTGCCAAAAAAATAGGACCAAAATTACTTAGAAATAGCAAGTTTTATTGAGCAAATGAACTGTTCCACCTATCTTTGCGGAGCAAAACCCTCTACTCTTATTTAATAGAAAAGGAACAAGGTTCTGTACCCTTTTATTTTTTTTCGGATTAGAAATCAGCAAATACCTAACTTCTCTCACTGTCACACGGAGGGAGTGTCAGACTTTTACTGACTAAAACCCATCCATGTTCCTTCCTCGCGCTTTATGTTCCGGGGCCACAGTATCTCTTTCGAACAGTCCCGCAGCCCCGGCAGTCTTCAATGTGCTGACATGACTCTTTGAGGCGCGTAAACACTCTGGCGCCGTCGACACGGCCTGTCATCATAAGACGGACGGACGGCAAGCTAGCCCATAGCTCACATGTTAACTATTGGAAAGTCTTCTTACCTGTGTTGAACAAAATGTCATCATCTTCCTACTCCACTTACCTAAGGTCGTCGCAACACCACGGTGGAAGTCTGCCCTGCAGACTTCCAGCTACTGCTGGGCGGAGCACCGCCGTGTTCTCGTAGCGGCGATCGGAGGCGGCGAACTCTCGCGTCCGGCCCTGGCTCAATCCATGGTCCGGAGCGAGATGGAGTGAGAAGCCGTCACCTCCTTCAGCGAAGCAGTCATGCTAGCGAAGGAGGTGGCGGAACGATGTTAATAAACCAAAAAGGAAGATAGACCCAAAACAAACCTTTTTAGGCGGCTACTTGCGCCGTTCTTCCAATGAAAAACATGTGCATTACTGTATCATCACTATATTCTTCAATCATAAATATATCCGTTTAGACAAACAGACGGATAAGTGTTAACTCTCAAAAACTCTTACTGAAGTTCAGCAAACATTCTAAGTTTTGTTCTCTCTGACCATAGAGTAAAGACCTCCTGTGTCAGCGTGCTAGCTAATGAGAATCGTCGTGGGAACCATAGATAATAAATACAGATAACTATGATTCGCCACACCTTCTTTTCTCTTCTTTATATCCTTAACACTAAAAGAAGTCCGCCATGGTCTATTATTGTACCATGATGTCAGCATCAGTCAACATGACGTTGGTGTTATAAAAATTCTGAATTACAATATTTTTATATTATTTTAAGAAATTGTGTGTGTTTTGTATCCGTTTTTTTATGTATTTTTTATAATGTAAGTACTTCCATCTAGCTTTCTTGGATGCAACTTTTAAAATGACCCTCTGATCAATCTTGGAGACCATTAAGACTCCTTACCATTGCCTGGCAGCAAAACCCACAGCCTTCTCATATACTATGTTCGGCTTCAAGTGTTACCAGAACAACTTTCTTGCTATTGGTCAGGGAAATCCAGATACCCAAATATTCCTGACAGTAAAACAGTTGGCTCGATATAAGAAATTGAAGGGCCTATCTTAAACGTTTTCAAGCATTAAAGGTGAAAGAATCTCGATTGAATAGGCACACGTATATCCGATATACCATGACCTGGGTTGAGAAGTACGTTCGAATGCAGCAATGGCTCAGAGTGATTGGTACTTTTTTTAAGTGAAAACTTCTATAAGCGCGTTGAGCACTTCTTGGGTGAACACAAATCATGGAACTCTAAATCAAAAATCAAAATCAAAGCATTTATTTCAAGTAGGCCAATTACAGGCGCTTTTAAATTGTCGAAACAAAGATGAAAATTAAATTTAGCTACAGTCCCAGTCACAAGACATAAAAACTGTGAAAGTACTGTAGTTGCCCATTCCCTAACGTAGATCTCTATGGAGAAGAACGTACAAGAAACTCCATGGACACTCTTTTAAATCATAATATTGTTACAAAATCTTGATTACATCATTCATGTTGAGATGGTGCATTATGTGAGAACAATGTAGCGAGACGTGCACGATAAAAGTGTCCATAGTAAAAACAAACAAATACAACTCGCGTGACCGTCACCTAACTAACTTAGCACTCGTAGTTGATCCGCTACGGCGTAGCACACTTAGGTGTGGGCGGGGCACAACCCGTAGCGGAAATAAAATGCAGATTACTTACTTACTTTTCACTACTATCAGCAGTCCCCAAAAAGACTGCTACGCATTTTTTTTCAAAGCCGTCCCCTTTCTCCTTCCAAACCTCTCTTCTTCTCTTTGCCCCGCAAACAAGATCAGATCGTCACACCACCTTCGCGGCGGTCTACCTCGGCGGCGAAGCCTTCCCTCCATCAGGTGTCCAATGAATGACGATCGGTGTCCAACGCTCCCGCTCTCTGCGTGCTACGTGGCCGGCCCACCCCCACTTTAGCTTGGCTGTTTTTTCCCCGGTTCTTCTGTAAAGGATGTAATAGACCCTTTACAAAACCTAAAGGCACTTGTTCTACCTTTTAAGGTAGTTAATAACTCCTAATCCCGTTTACTTTTCAATCCACCCATCAGCACATTGAGTTTTACCGTAAAACAATATTTTTCACCCCCTAAAAGAGCCAGCAATGTTTTTTGCGTTGAGTTACTTCTTAGTTTGATGTACAGAATGCTTGGTGGACGGCTTCGTGATGAATGTGTTTAAAGCCTGATAATGTTACTTCCAGGCCAATACTTACCAGTGACGATTGGCACGGCTGTTACAAGCCTGACGTTTGCTACTCCATCCTCAGACTCCTCAAAATGACGGTATGTACAATTTTATGCAGAAATGATATCAATAATCATCATGATTGAAAACGCAGGGGGGATATCGACTGCCGGGGTTGCGGGCCTGTTCGAAAGAGATACCGCGGGTCCGGAACATAAAGGGCGAGGAAGGAACATGAATGGGTTTTAGTCAGTAAGAGTCTGATACTCCTTCCCGCTCCGCCCAAAGTGGGAGAAGTCATTTGATGATTTCCCATCCTAAAAAAAAAGGGGGATCTCGATGTGTCTAAATAATAACAGCAACTCCGATTAATCTTCAGGTAAAGCCGAGTTTGCCTTGGTTGGTGACCACCCATTACATACCGAGTTTCCTCCGTGCCTCGGAGAGCACGTTAAGCAGTTGGTCCCGGCTGTCATTTGTAGATCTTTGACAGTCGTTACAGGTAGTCAGTGGCTGGAAATTTTGACAACCAGACATAAAAAGCGGTTAAATCTCCCAGTACTTGCTGGGCTGTGGAGGTCAGTTAGGCAGTCGCTGCATGAAAAATACTAATATTAAGCCACATATTTACGCTAGAAGCCGAACATGACATAGTTTTGGGAAAAGACAGGCAGATGGAGCGCGGTGAACTGCGTGGATGCGAGTCGCACGGGCTGGTCAATGTGGCGACACTTGGGGGAGGCCTATGTCCAGCTGTGAACGTCTTTCGACTGAAATGAAGATGATGATTTAAAACGCAGGGTACGCAACGCTAACGCCTTGGAAGGACATACACAAAAGTTAGGATGAGGGGCCGTAGCTACCGCCGTATCTGCCGTATCAATTATACGGGGCCCCCGGGCCACGGGGGCCCCCGACGTGCGTAAGCAAAAATTAATAAAAACTTCCCAACATTAAAAAAAATAAAAAATACCTAAAACTTCAATGGACATGACCGCCTGTCAGACCTGTTACTATTGTCTACAGAGGCAGAAACTTTAGATAATCTAAAGTCATCATCAGCTATAAATGATTTAATTAATCAGTTTGCCGAAAAAGAGGCAAGTAGGTTGTACATTAAATTTGAATTGTTTGTAAAAAAAAAAAAGTTAGCAAACATTTTTTTTTCTTTTGAGAAATCTTTACCCTTTATAAGGGCCCCCAAAGACATTTTTATACGAGGCCCCTCCAAGGCACGCTACGCCACTGGATGAGGTTCTTCAGAGAGGTGCCTGTAGACGGTTGGCTATGGGATAGCTAGCCGTCCGTCCGTCTAACAACGACGACAGGCCGTGTCGACGGCGCGTTCGTGTTCCACGCGCGCCTCAAAGAGATGTCAGCATAAGGGGAGGGGCCTGCAAGGGCTGAAGCCTGCCGGGGTTGCGGGCCTGTTCGAAAGAGATACCGCGGCCCCGGAACGTAAAAGGCGAGGAAGGAACATGGATGGGTTTTAGTCAGTAAGAGTCTGACACTCCCTCCCGCTCCGCCCAGAGTTGGAGAAGTCATTTGATGATTTCCCATCCCAAAAATAAATAAATAAACGTTCTTCAGAGAGGTCAGGTGCGTATAGTATTCACAACCAGCGGGCGTGTATGTCTAGATGTATGAGCTTGGACGAGGCGGAAGGAATATGTAAGGATTGTAGTAGATGGCATTCTGCAGTTTAAGCCCATACCCTGTGAACTTACGTATCAACCGGCCGGGGCTGCGGGACTGTTCGAAAGAGATAACTTGGCAATAATGTCTCACAAACTACCAGGACGCCAAAATCATAAAGAAGTATTTTCTACATTGCAAACTGCATGAAATCGAAATGTACATGGATTGATTATGAGATTCCTATTAAAAGTATAAAAATACCTCCTTTATAGTTCTGGCCTCCGGGTAGTTGTTAGAAAAATAAAGAACCAATAAACTCCTAATCAAATTATGTTATCACTCGTTTGTTACCCGTGGTCCCAGAGGGATATGATATGCTGTTATTATGAATTTGTATTTTCTATCGATATATTCAGAAGTTCAAGAAACAATCCCTAATGCCATGGCACCACGGGTAATTAGAATTACCCATGGACCCGGTAATGGGTCGACCAACCCCACGGGTAATACACTATTTTTTTTTTTTTTAGGATGGGATATCATCAAATGACGTCTGGGAGACTTTTGCTGACTTTTACTGACTAAAAACCAGCCATGTTCCTTCCTCGCCCTTTATGTTCCAGGGCCGCGGTATCTCTTTCGAACAGGCCCGCAACCCCGGCAGGCTTCGGCCCTTGCTGGCCCCTCCCCTTATGCTGACATCTCTTTGAGGCGCGCGTGGAATACGAACTCGCCGTCGACACGGCCTGTCGTCGTTAGACGGACGGACGGCTAGCTAGCCCATAGCCAACCGTCCACAGGCCCGCATCTACGGTGGCCGGTAGCCACCACGTGGCCCCCGACGCCTGGTGCGTCTCCCGCGGCGGCTGGGAAGAGAAGCTCTCTCCCTCTCTCGTTCCGCCACCTCCTTCGCTAGCATGACTGCTTCGCAGAAATGGGAAGCCGTCACCTCCGGCTTCCCATTTCGTATCGCTCCGGACCATGGATTGAACCAGGGCCGGATGCGAGTGTTCGCCGCCGCCGACGGGTAATACACTCATGTGACAATCTTCGATTCCAGTATGTACCTCCACCACCAACGAACTAAGCCCACTATAAACCATGGACAGAGACGGAGAGGAATTGGTGGCTATAGTCCAGGGCCGGGACTCTCCTGGAGTGACCGTCACGGTCAGTAGCCGGTCCAGACATGACGTGGAGAGGAGGAGGTCGTCCAAAGCGAGGATACGTGAGTCTTTTTAAAACGACTGTTAGTTCTGAGAGGACGAAAATACCGGCCAAATGCGAGTCGGACATGAAGGGTTGCGTCTCGTCGTGACTCGGTCGTTCGCCTTTAAGGCTGATATGTTCCAGGATAGCCTGCGAAATTCTTTTCTTACGTTTTTTGCAATTTGCAGGCCAGTGCTACCCTGCTAGTTAGTATGTTGATGAAAATATTGTTCGCGGTTGTAAGACGTGTGTAGTTGCAGAATTATAATCATCGAAATCATCAATACAACCCTCCAAGTTCATAAAGGTGTAGGAATGATTTTGACCTTGAAAAGGTCGTTCCTTTAGAATGACAAAACGGGAGCACCCATCTCAGGCACACGATGTGTTGTTGTAGTTTTTGCAGTGAATTTTATAGTTTTTCACACGCAAGTATTCGGAAACCCTTAAAATGTAAACCCTTACAATGATAAAGGTTAATTCGTTTAATGGTTTATCAAACACGCGGGTTTACCAGTTAACCATTTAGCGCCTTATGAGTGAGTTTTCAGTTAAAGTACATTCAGAAACATATTCTGCCTCGAAGTAACATTGCTAAGATCCATTTGTTAGGGACAATTAGGTCTTGTTAAATGTTGTTTGTTGACAAAAAGTTAGATTTCGACACCACCACGATCCCCGTACTAATCAATCCATCTACTATCACAATGTTTTGAGTGCGTTACGTAAAGTTTTACAATATAACGTGATTTTTCAGCGATATTTTTTACGTTGTCGTCTACCAAGCATTCTGTACATCAAGTTTGATGTACAGAATGCTTCGTGAAGTGTCTTTTCAAACCCTGTATGTCGTGTTTCAGATATAAACACAGTAAATAGAGCTAAAGTATCTCCTGCAGCAGACCACAGCGTGGACACGATGCCTCCAACACCTGGAGAACAGTCGGCGTCTGTGTCTCGGAGAGCGTCCGTCAAGACAACTACTGACGCAGATTTTGCGAAACTCAGCAGAGGCTCTCAGATCTGTGATGATAGATACACTAGTAGCTATAAGGTTAGTAATTCAAGTGCTATAGCAAACTTACCGACCATGTACGCAACACCAATCTGTGACCAAAACACAAATCACTACGTATTATAAAACAAAGTCTCCCGCCGCGTCTGTCTGTCCCTATGAATGCTTCGATCTTTAAAACTACGCAACGGATTTTGATGCGGGTTTTTTGACGTGACAATGTCTTATAATTCGATAGAGCCGGCTGCACGCACGAAAAAACATGATTCATGCGGCGTTACCTCATGCGGCGTTACCTCGTGCGGCGTTACCTCATGCGGCGTTACCTCGCTGATCGCTCTGAGGCGTTCCATGTAAGGCTTGAAGTGCAAGCGAGAGCGCGGAACCAGTGACAAAGAAGCACAATCGGCCTTTGCGTTCGGCAGCGTTCGACATCCGTCTCTCTCCTACTTGAGTGAGCGATGCGTCTGCGTGGACAGCTGCTATTCTATAGTATAGTACATTTACATGTTTTGATCGAGTATCAAGTGCAGTGAAAAGTGAATGTGGTGTCAAAAAATGCTACCATTCCATCAGTATTTTCTTAAGACGTTGTCACGTTCAACTATCGTCAGTAAACCGACTTTACAGACAACCAGTTTTTAATAGATAGAGTGATTTAAGAGGTTTTAGTATATAATCTTACGCGGACGAAGCCACGGCATCGGCTAGTTACTGATATTGCTCAAAACATTTCAGAAGTTATGTTTAAGTTACATGTAATAAGGGTGAGCATATTGCCAGCAACTGGTCACATTGGCTGCTACTGAGTAATTCCTAATGGATAACCCAAACAACGTTTTGGGTCCCACTAAAATGCGGAAGCCGAAGTAGGAAAGAACGTACTTTATTGGCTTACTAGCCGAAGCTCGCGTCACATTTGAGCACATTTTTACCGAAAAGTGACGTCACAGGCCCCCACTCGTGATCTTTGACGCGTTTTATCTTCGTCAAGTTTTAATTTGCTAAAACAAAAAACACGAATTCAATATTTTTTTATAATCTAACTGACGGAATTACTTATCAGAATTATATTTTTCTAGTAAGGAATCATCCCTATTAACTACCTACATACATTGCTACTAACTTAGTCTTAAGATATTTAATTTGTATGCTACTAACAAAGTACCTATCAACATCACTTAGGACATCACTTAGTCTGAATTAAACATTTTTTTTATTAAGCTTCGTTCTAATGCTCTTGTTCTTCGTCACAGTTGGCACACTGCCAGATGACTCCATCATCGCCACCTGAAGCGGTGTCGGAGTACCCGCTTCAGAGGAGGGATCCTTGTCGCAGTAAGTCTTTCCATCTTTCACTAAAAGTTCTTGGCAGTGAAGCTTTAAAATCTGACAACGATATATAGAGTGTAAAACACCTCTTAACGAATACGAAAGGCACTTGTTCTCCTCGTCATTCTGATCATTTTTTTTTGTTCTGCACTATACCTGGGAACCTTCTAGTTACGGAGATATTGGGGGTCAAAGTTGCAAGATTTTGAAAGTTTTTTTTTTAAATACCACTTTTTATCGCATGGCTTTTACTTTAATTATCTCTACGACCCCCGTAATATTCAATCCATCCATCCGCACAATGTTTTGAGCGTGTTACATTGAGTTATACCACAAAACATGATTTATAACCTCAAAAAAAAAAGTTGTTTCCCAGCAATATTTTTTGCGTTAAGTTATTTAGTGTGATGTACAGAATGCTTGGTTAACGGCTTTGTGATGAGGTGGTTTACACCCTGTATAGTAATCATAAAGTTTAGAGTTTAAAAAGTAATTTTTTTTACACATTTATATTCACTCATCAAAGAGGAGTTACATGGAGAAAACCTCTCGTTTGCAGATACCACCCCCTTAAGTAAGTCTATGCAAAAAAGATTCCCGGGAAACTGCTTCTTTTCTTGGGGTGAAAAATCTGGTTTTACGGTAAAACTTAATGTAACGCACTAAACATGTTTCGAGTGCGTCAAATTGAGTCTTAGAGTAAAACGTGATTTTTCACCCCTAAAAGAAAACCCAAAATGTTTCCAGCAATATTTTTTACGTAAAGTTAGTTTGATGTACAGTGTCCGAGCATCTCGATGACATCTCATTCGGCCTACGTCATTCGCCCATTTCAACAGCCACTAGGCAGTCGTGCGCCATCTACGACATAGCTAAAAGCCAAAACAAATTGGCTTTCAAAAGAGCAGTTCGGAAGTTTTATTTAAAGTCGGTCTAAGTTGTTTACCATATAGTCAGTCATAGAGTCGTTGTAATTATAATAATATAAATAATAAATATAAATATCGCTGGACATTAACACACAGCGCCACCTAGTACCACACTAAGCAAAGCTTGTATCGTGGACACTAGATAGTTGATATACTACATATACATACTTTTTTGTTTGTAAATACATACTTATTATACATATAAACATCCATGACTCGGAAACAAATGTCCATGCTCATCACACAAACATTTGCTCCTACCGGGATTCGAACCCAGGACCCTAAGAACGTAAGGCAGCATCACTACCACTACGCCATTCGAGTCGTCGTCGTCGTCGAATTATATCAAAGTTTTCTCGTATTTCGGACTATTCATGTGTATTTTATATATATTAGTTTATTTTATATGCTTATTTATGTATTAGTATGTAGGTACCTTTATATGTGTTTATTTTAGGATTACAAGATGGTATGTTTATTTTTATTTTTATTGTACTCCACAATGCTGTGTATTTGACCCAATGGTTGACTGGTAGAGAATGCCTTGTGGCATTAAGTCCGCCAATGTACCACTATTGTACATGAAGTTTAAATAAATAAATAAATAAAATAGCTAACACTTGTGTAACAGTGCAATAAACTATTTGTAAAACCAAGAATATACACAATTATTTAGAGTCAGATTCTATTCATTTGGTACCCTGGATCAATCCCATGCCAAAACATACAGAATGCTTGGTTGACGACTTCGAGAAGGTTCCGCTTACAACTGTAAGACGTGTTCTATCAACAGATGAAGGGAACTTCGAAATTGGTCGTAATAGAAGTGCACAGTCGAGTTTCCACATTGAATATGGAAGTGGACAAAGTTTAAGACAACCCAGTCGAAACGGACAAGTTAGAGCTTCAACGTCTAGAATCAGACAGAACGGAGGGACCTTGTTATGGCGCGATAAAGGTAACAATAGTTTTATTTAAGGTGGAAGCTGCAGGGTATCCCGAGAAATTTTACAATGAGGGGTTTTGTTTTTCAACTCTTCCCTAGTCGCTGGATAGATGTCGTTGGTCTGACTACGTTACTGCAAGGAACAGAACGTCATATAATTTCACTTGGACCTAATGGTTATATTCGAAAGCTTATGCAAACGAAAATGTCAGTCAACGAGCGTATGTGATGTGTGTTTTTTAAGCGTTTTGGCTTTGGCACCTAGTAACGTAGTCGGATCAACGCCATCTATCGAGTTCATGGAAACTATATTTTTTTTAATTCTCAAAACGAATTCTCTCATTTGCAGGCCAGTGCTAGGTTGTATGTTGATTATAATATTGTTCGCGACTGTAAGACGTATGTAGTTACAGAATTTTAATCATCAAAATCATCAATACCACCCTCCAAGTTCATAAAGGTGTAGGAACGATTTTGACCTTAAAAAGGTCGTTCCTTTATGAACTTGGAGAAAATTTCGCTACTACGCTTTCATCTTAATGTTCTTAATTTTCTTCGTCTGTCTTCGGAAATACGAAGACGCGACGTTGTAATCTAGTATGAAGTGGTATTTCCCCAACTAGCTCACCCTCGCAACTTCGTCTGCGTCACATAAGAGAGAAAACCGAAAAAGAAAATCCCCGTTTTTGCAACATTTTTCATTCCTGCTCCGCTCCTAATGGTTGTAGCGTGTTGTTATATAGCCTAAAGCCTTCCTCAATATATAGGCTATACAACTAATTATTCAATTTGAACCTGTAGTTCCTGAAATTAGCGCGTTCAACCAAACAAACAAACAAACTCTTCTGCTTTATAATATTAGTATAGATTTATTTGTGGTCTACGCAGTATGACTTCTTCTATTACTCGTCATCTCATCAGTCACCTCCTTTCTAACCGTATCATCTTTCACACAGTTCATACATCGTTTCTTTGGTCTTCTTCTACTCTTATAGCCATCTCCATTCATACTCAACATTTTCCTCATTCCTCCGCATCACGTGTCCATACCACGACAAACAATTACCACATAACTTTTCAATCACCGGCGGCGGCACCTATTTCAGTCTGAAAGAAAGAAAGAAAGAAAAAGCATTTATTAGCCCGACAGGACAACACATAAATAAAAAAATAATAGTAAAATTGTGATTATAACACTAGTTTAAAGTAAACATAATGAGAGAATAAAAAAAAAAGATAATAATAACGAAATCATAAGAAAAAACAAACAAAATACAAAAACACAAACAAAATACAAAAACAGAATTTGTCCTGTACAAAACCAAAAGGCTCCTATCTCAGGATGGTGCTGTAACATTAAAAAAAAACCCTGCCTGCCTGCTCTTATGTACTCATTCCTCATTTTATCCATTCACTTTACACCCCCTTTAGCATTCTCATCCCAGTCACATGTAATCGCCTTTCATCCATCCCTTTTGTGGCCTAACATTCCATCACTTTTTCTGACCAGATAATAAAACTATTGAAGTGGTCGTGGGTGGGCATTATGGAGGCACAGGCCTCTCGACAGATTCGAATTGGTCGGTTAACTCGGTATCAGTTTGACAGCCTAGAACGTTAAACGACGTCTGATTTTCAATAAATCAATCATTTTATTAGCAGGCAACTAAGGCCCAATTAAAGATAAAATACATAAAATTACATTTACCGATGGCCGATGGGGCCGAAAAATTTTGGAGTGGTGACCGCGAACCGGAAGACGATGCGTTGGAAAACCTCCCCTAGTGGGAGGTTTTCCAACGCATCGGGTGGACCGATGACCTGGTGAAGGTTGTGGGAATCTTTTGGATGCGAGTCGCACGGGACCGATCAATGTGGCGACACTTGCGGGAGGCCTAAATGTGTAGCAGTGGAAGTCTTTCGGCTGAAATAATGATGATGATGATGACATTTAACAAAAATTATAAACTAATACATTTATTTTAAACCCTATATGAACCTGTTATTACACGCAAAGTTATCGGCGTCGTGTTTCGCTGCGTGTGACCGTCCTCGGAAACGTCGATATACGACTATCCTTCGGTCAAAAGCCCAAATCACAGATTTGGACTTTTGACCAAATCTGTGATTTGACCAGATGGTTGGTTAGATTTTATACATAATGTGCCTCATTGCAGGTTCTAGCCATCGCTACTGCAACCCGAAGCGGGACCTTGATGCGTTCGAGCAATCCTTACGGAAGTACCCCAGCATGAGTCCGCTCAGGACTGCGTCTCACGACCTCATTGAGAAGCTTATTCGGTACACACAGGCTAAAAATTGTGAGTATTCGATACACATTAAAACAAGTAACATCACTAAGGATACCAAATCAAACATTGCAGTTGTGCAAAGAAATTGACTGAATACGTGGTCCACAGGTTAGCGTCGTTCCAGCTCGTATACTCAACAGTAGCATGTCTACATGGGTGTATTTTAAGATTCGCAAATGCAACAACAAGCAAGAGAATCAGGGTTACCGACGTAGCCCGAAGAATTGCCAAACTTAGTTGGCAGTGGGCAGGGCGATGGGGTCGAAAAGTTCTGAAGTGGCGACCTTTATCCGGAATACGTTGCGTTGGAAGACCTCCCACTAGGTGGACAGATGACCTGGTGAACGTTGCGGGAATCCGCTGAATGCGAGTCTCACGGAACCGGCCAATGTAGTGACACTTGGGGGAGGTCTATGTCCAGCAGTCGACGTCTTTCGGCTGAAATGATGACGCAACAACGTTCTTTTTCAGTCCAAGAAATGTCCCGCTCATCAAAAAGCATGCGGTCCCTCCGTCACCAGAAGTCCACTGACACCAAAGTCTTGCAGTCTAAACACCAGCAGACTTACACACGGAGACAGGATAACAACCTGCCTAGCAGCAGTGGAGTGCAGGTCGGGCACGTGGGGAGGACGAGGAACTTCAAGCTGTATTCACCTACGAGCGATAGTAGGAATATCAGGTAAAAAAAAACCAGTAAAGGTGGAAAGTCGGTATGTATTCATACCGACTTTCCCAGTCCCGGAAAGCACATTTAGCCGTCAATTTAAGACTTTTGACACTCCAATAGTCCCCGAAAGTCTGACAACCAGTAATATCAAATTGTGTCGTATTACCCAGTATTAACTGGGTTGTGGATGTCGTCAGCTGCATCCGGTTAGACTTGAAGTTTGGGTAACCGGGTACAGCTAAATAAAAGTATATAGTATGTTACATGGAGAGACTGCCGGTTTGATCTCCATTACCCCGTTGACTCACAGTTTATAAAGAAATGTCACAATATTTGTATTAATACCAACTAAAAATACACATTTAAAAATCACTAAGCGTTTATACCTATTTTACGTTAGTTACATAGGCGCTTATTTGCACTTATATTATGTAGCTTAAGCTAATGAGAATAGATCATGCTCTGAAAAGATTAGGCGCTCGGTAAGAATAGCAGTGGTCAGATTTTATTAATGATGCCAAACGAATCTTGAAATAATTGTTGTTGCTATTGAGACCAATCAAGGACGAAGTTAAAACAGAAAGGATGTGATGGGAGGTTTGATCAAATCATGATCAGTCTATAATGTTGCCATTGCTGGCACATAACCTCCTTTTTATGAGAGAAAATAAGCTATACTCTACCAATCGGGCCTAGTGCGGATTGGTAGATGTCACATGTCTTCGATTTTTTGGTTCTAGGGCATGCCGGTTTCCTCACGATATTTCCGTCACCGTTTTTGAGAGTCGTGATGACGAAATAAATGACACCAAAGCAATGCATCTGCCTAGGTTCGAACCAACGACTTACTGTTCGTAAGTTGGGGCCCCCACCACTGGGCCACCGCTGCTGTCTTGATCAAATATGGGTTGGTGCAAATAGGTAGTAAAAAACCATTTTCTCACACAAATTTTATTACTCTTGCAGAAACAGAGAAACCGCCTTCAGCACGAGTTACGACTATTTAAACGCCGGTAGCCCACCCGATGGACGGTCCAATCGTTCCGACGGGTCTCCAAGCCCTACTGGATCTAGAAGTCCAGTGGATTCCAGAAGTCCGGACCGTAGTTCTGTTCGGTTTGGGAGTCCAGTTGGGTCTAAGGGTCCTGGAAGTCTTGATAGGTCCCGGCGCCCCGAAAGGCCTATCCGATTCGAACGCTCCGTACGGGATTTGAGCTTGAGTGAAATGTCGAAGTATATTAGAAGTACTGTTCGACAGATTTGCAATGAGAAACCGCTTGTAAGTGTTAGCTTCTTTATTTTCATTTGATACTTCACAAACACTTTTTCATGACCTTCCTGGGCTCTGTTTCATAAACGTTACGTTCGGACAATTTTGTAAATAAATGATATATTTGTAAAGTTGTATGACAAGTGTTGTATAATAAACCTTACAAGTTGTCTCCTGTAAAGAGAAAATATTTATTAAATCGACAAAATGTAAAATTGAAGGTAATTTTTCAATTTTTTCAGTTTTCCTCCATGGTAAATTTAACTTGTAGGTTTAATACTTGTAAAATTCAATTTTGTTACAATTTGTAAGGTTTATTAAACAAGGCCCTGGCTTTACCCCATTTTAGTTAGGATCGGCATAGCACGTTTTTCTTCCATTAACCCCTTTTCAAGCGTCACGGTATTATGCACTCCTTTTCTTTCATATTGTTCTCTCCGCCATTGCGAAATTTTATTTTGTTCTACAGTTCTAGACCATAGCTGGAAACCTTCTAGTTACGGAGATTGGGGTTTAAAGTTTCAAATTTTTATGAGGAGGCTATAGGGGAGGCCTATGTCCAGCAGTGGACGTCTTTCGGCTGAAATAAGGATGATGATGAAAGTTATTCAGTTTGATGTATAGAATCCTGGTTGACGGCTTCATGAAAATTCCATCTAAAGCCTGTATTATCATATCGTTGAATCCCAAAATCTACCCATCTAATACATGATGTGTAGATATTATGTCTAAGTACCTTTAATGAAGACTAAGTACTTGTTCACGTAGGAACGCTTGGGTGCGGGCGCGGAGACGTGACGAATTCGTGTTCACATTGGCCGCCAGGCGTTTGCGCGAGTCCCTTTCTAGCGACAAGTTCATACTGGTTGAACTTACTTGACGTCGCGAGTAAATCGCGCGCTCCGCCGCTAGTTCGACGTGAACACACACAAACATCTCTCGCGTTTGATATTGCCGCGAGCCCGCCGTGCGCGCCAGTCGCTAGCTTGCCCGCTACTTAGACCGCACGTGCGTTGTGTACGTGAACACTTGGATATTACGCCATATGTTTGATATTTCGTGACCGCGCCCGCCACCGCGCCCGCGTCACCGTGAATGAGTACTAAGAGATAATAGTAATTCCTATAGGTGTACCAAATGTGCCCAAAGCTGAAGAATCGATACGACCAGCACAAGAGAACGTGTCCTAGCAAGAATGAACAAACCAGCGGTTTAGCGGTACTCGTACGTATCAACTTCACATCACGCCTTTGATTCCAGGTGGCTTAGGCAGAGGTGTACCGATTACCCACGTTACTCCTGTTATAAATAAAATAAATAAATATCGCTGTGCGTTACACATACCGCCATCTAGTGCCACACTAAGCAACGAGGCTTGTGTCGTGGATACCAGATAGTTGATATACTACAAAGATACTTTTTGTTTGTCAAACATACTTATTATGCAAATAAACATGCATGACTCGGAAACAAATGTGCATGCACATCACACAAACATTTTGCTCTTAGCGGATTCGAACCAATTCATTCTCTGGGACTTCATCGAGCTTCATTGTCTCGGCGCTTTTCTGGTGATCGCCACTGTTGATTCAGGCTTCCTGGAGTTACAGCGGTTTGGGAATAGTGTGTCGAGCTTGGACGATAGTTTAACGGAAGTCAATTTGAGGATGGTTTTTATTCCAAAATGCTTAGTTTTATAAACTAAGGCCCACAAAACAAGCCTCATAGCTCAAACATGCCATCATAGCCAGCGCTGTGACGTTTTTTTTTAATGTTACAGCACCATGCTGAGATAGGAGCCTTTTGGCCTCGTACAGGACGAGTTTCATTTCTTTTAATTTCTAAATATATTTTTGTTTTTATTTTTTTTCTGTGTAATTTTTATACTGTTAATTTTTATGTGTTTGTCCTGTGCGGGCTTTTTCTTTCTTTCTTTCTTTCAAAAGCTTACGTTCGTTTGTCCTCACACTTATTTGTATTGTTTTCAGGACTTCGAGGAAGACGATGCTCGAGGTAACTTTTATTTTGTTACCTTTTATTTCTAGTCATTAATTTACAAAACGTAGGTATCGTATGTACGTATTGGTCTTAAAGTCAGATAAGGGCCGGCGGAGCATGCGTTTTCCATACAAACGTAATACCAAAATAATATGAAAATCAAACATATTCTTAGGGTAGGTATATATTTCGATTGTGTTGTATAATATCTATGTTCCCAAATAAATATTTTCAAAGGATACTGATATACAGGGTGTATTTCACCTCATCACAAAGCCGTTAACCAAGCATTTTGTACATCAAACTAAGTAACTTTACGCAAAAAATATTGCTGGGAAACAACTTTTTTTTGAGGTTATAAATCATGTTTTGTGGTATAACTCAATGTAACACACTCAAAACATTGTGCGGATGGATGGAGAGATATTTAAAGTAAAATCATGCGTTAAAAATTGGATATTAAAAAAAAACTTGTCAAAATCTTGCAACTTTGACCCCCAATATCTCCGTAACTAGAAGCTGTAGTGTAGAACAAAAAATTGATCAGAATGGCGAGAAGAACAAGTGCATTTCATATTCGTTAAGAGGTGTTTTACACCCTATATAGACGAGATATGAGGAATTTAAAATTTCATCACCATAGAAAAAATATTTTTCTCATAACTCTTGTTTAAATCGGTGTACATTCAAAGTGTATGTTTAGGAACTTGTATATTCTGTAATCCAATAAAAATGAATACACACTTCCTTAAGAATATGTTTGATTTACAAATAATTTTGGTATTACGTTTGTATGAAATTCGCATGCTCCGCAGGCCACTTAAGCTTCCTAATACATAGTCAGATATGTGACATGCAAATTGATTTAAACGATACACACACCATCATCATCATCATCATCATCATCATCATCATCATCATCATCACCATCATCATCATCTTTCATGAGGGAGAGACTATACTCAGTGGAGTTGACATGAACCTGTACACGTAGCTTCCCGTCATAGAAAGAATTTTCGGAATAGGATCAGTACTTCCGAAGAGGTATTCTTCCTACTTTCAAACTCACATCACCATCATCATCATCCACAGCCCGAACTCATCCACTGCTGGGTATAGACCTCTCTCTTCTTATGCCAATTTCCACGGTCCTGCGCTAGCCTCATCCAGGTTATTCCCCCGACGGCAACTATGTCGTCTGCCCATCTTGCCGCCGGACGACCCACGTTCCTTTTTCAATTTCTTGGACGCCATTCGGTGACAGCCTTGCTTCACCTGTCATCCCTGCGCACATACTTACAAACAAATTTTACATCTTCATAATATAACCATAGATTTTTTTACCACTAAATATAGCAGCATAACATACTTCAATACGATATGTTATAAATCATAAAATAACGTCAATTTATTCCACTCGGTCAAAAAATGAACATGTTTAAACATGACAAATGTTTATAATCATTGCACACCTTATTGAATTAAAATTTGGGCCTTTACAACATATCTCGTCAGGATTTTTTAAAATATAATCTTCTGGTACCGTTATAATATTGGAGAAGCTCGTGGCTAAAGAATAACAGCCGCTCGGGTTGATCTTTAGGTTCAGCCGTGCCTGTCTAGGTTGGTCTGTGGATGGGTAATCACCCTTACATACCGTGTTTCCTCCGCACGCAAGTTAAGCTGTGCTGTTGTAGTTTCACCTTTGAACTTTATCGCCGTGCGATTAAATGATAAATTATATTTATTTTGAAAATTGGTTTTAACAAACTCTTTTACACGTCCTTATTTTTTAAACTAGATGGGGACGACGGTGTTTCGTACCTGACTAGTTTGAGAAAAAAACAGCCGAAACAAATTCAGGAGTCTCTTTTTTTAAGTTTATTCTTTACCTATATATTTGTCGTGAGCATAGAATCCGTCAAAGTTTGAGTCCCTCGATCCAAAAGACCGGTGCTTACAAACTTTCTCGTATGTCTACTAGTATATTCAATTTTGTGCCACACAGCATCCAGTTCCGTTCTCTCTCGCCTCATACGATCTTTTAGCGAATGGTCGACGCCTTGGACTGTAAGTTTTGCTTCGATTGTTGGTTCATTTTCATTTACCGTAGTTGCTTTATCCTTATCTTGTATTCATTATTCTTCATTAGCCTTTGTTGATACATCATTCCCGGATAGCATTTTTTTGGTAGACGTTACAAAACAAGTCGACACTAAAAAGTCGACACCGGTAACTTTATATTTTAAATAAATTAGTTTTAAATGTGTTGTAATATAGAGATATTACTGGGAAAAGAATTTTGTCGTATAATTTAACAAAATACATTGAAAATCATCGATGGGTCATCATATAATTGCAATTTTACCAGTTTATTGAAATATTTATTTTTAGATAATCAGACCATTTCTGACAAGCTAGAAGTAGCCGAGACACTAGAAAGTTTCTTCACTAATATTCCGCTAGAAGTTACAAAATCTCTCCCTTCTTCATCTACATTAGCTGAAGATTTGCTTAAAGAAAATTTTACTGCGGATATACCAAACTTTAAATTTAAACCAATATGTATTGCTACTATTATAAACGCGTTCAAAAGTCTCAACGTAAAGAATACTGAAGACTTATGGGGCATATCCGTCAAGGTTCTTGGAGATATTATCGAATCAATTGCCCCTATCCTAACAGGCATATTCAATCAATGTTTGGATAGCGGTAAATTCCCTGATCTAATGAAACTTAGTAAAGTAGTACCAATTTTCAAATCTGGTTGTAAGAGTGATCCCTCTAATTATAGACCTATATCTGTGCTTCCAGCGTTGAGTAAAATATATGAAAAAATCATGCTGGACCAGATGTTATCTCACTTTAACTCAAATGGGATTTTGCACAGTCAGCAGTTTGGATTCACGAAGGGCAGGTCGACAACGGACGCGGGAGTTAAACTTATCACTCACATTTTGGAATCCTGGGAGAAGTCCCAAGATGCCATTGGCATTTTCTGTGATCTCTCTAAAGCGTTTGACTGCGTGGACCACAACACACTGATGTGTAAATTACACCACTACGGAATTCGTGGTCAAGCTGCTGATCTGGTTCTTTCTTATCTATCAAACAGGCAGCAAAAAGTAAATGTAAATGGGGCGACGTCCTCCGGGTCTCTAGTCAAGATAGGCGTGCCCCAAGGTTCAATTCTCGGTCCTTTCCTATTTCTTGTGTACGTTAATGATCTCCCTTATATGATGGCCAAATTATCAGATATAATTTTATTTGCTGATGACACCTCGCTAATTTTTAAAATAAATAGAAAGGATACGCTTGTCCAACATGTTAACGAAAGTCTAACCGTTCTCTCAAAATGGTTCGCTGCTAATAATCTTTTATTGAATGCAAGCAAAACTAAGTGTTTAAGATTCTCCTTACCAAATGTACCACAACGTGATCTTAATTTAAATCTTGACGGCAATAAACTTGATGTTATAGCGGAAACTGTATTCTTAGGGATTACTATAGATTCAAAATTACAGTGGGGCGCGCACATTAGAACTCTTTCAGGTAGGTTAAGCTCAGCTGCATATGCAGTTAGGAAAATAAGGCAGTTAACGGATGTAGCCACAGCTAGGTTAGTTTACTATGCTTATTTCCACAGTATTATGTCTTACGGCATCCTGCTGTGGGGATCAGCAGCAGACGTTGACTCCATTTTTATACTACAAAAAAGGGCAGTCCGCGCGATTTATAAAATGGGTCCTCGCGAGTCACTCAGAGAAAAATTCAAAGAGATCGATATACTAACTCTGCCTTCACTTTATATCTTTGAATGTATTTTATATGTCCGTAAAAATCGAGGGCTTTTCAAAATTAGAAGCGACTTCCACAATAAAAATACACGCAGTAAACATGAAATTGTAATACCTAAATTCAGATTAACAAAAACTAGCAAGTCTTTTATTATAAACAGTATACGCTTTTATAACAAGTTGCCAAAGTCAGTTCTAGAACTGACCGATGGAAAGTTCAAGAACTATATTAAACGTGTCCTTATGAAAAAAGCATATTACAAAATCAAGGACTACGTTGATGACAAAGAAGTTTGGCTATGATTCCTTCTGCGCATGCGGCTTCCCTGGTAGCTCATAAACGGCACAGATTTGTGGATGTCTCTAACTATTCTCAATCTCATTATTCTTTTTCTTTTGATTCAGATTATTACAGTAGTTTTCAAATCATTTTTTCTCATATTTTGCTCAGAATAGTTACAGCACTGATGACAATATTTGTGTCACTTGTTTAATTTAGTTCTTTAATTAAATATTCTTTTTATTTTTTTATTTACTTACCTTTGTATAGATGCTTTTTTACCTATTATTTGTGAATGAGTGAACATTGAAGGCCTTTTAGATTCCCGGATGCTGTTTAACTTTTGTTAAATATTCCTTTTGTTTTACATTTTTTGTATAGCAAGCAACGACCTTTTGTCGGGCCTACGCTGTCCCCCCATACTTTAGTACTAATGCTGTAATGAAACATAATAATATTGTAATACCAAATGATTTGAAAAGAGTAACCATGGAGTTTCTTGCCGGTTCTTCTCCATGGAATCGACCAACGCGAACCGTGCACCTTTTTCGACGTTTTATAAGTGCCCATCCAGGCCTATGTGAAATAAAATATTTTGATTTTGATTTTTGATTTTGATTTACATGGTTTACGAGTAACTACAAGTTTTGTTAATTTTCTGGACTCCAGACCTTTTTCATCAAACTGTACAGTTGTATGCTAATAATATGATATTTAATCAAAAATAATCCATATAACATTTGTTTTTATAGTTGTTACCGGCCAAACCCGATTTCAGGACAAAGTAGTTGGGTTGCGGGCCTGTTCGAAAGAGATACCGCGGCCCCGGAATGTAAAAGGCGAGGAAGGGACATGGATGGTTTTTAGTCAGTAAGAGTCTGACACTCCCTCCCACTCCGCCCAGAGTGGGGGGGGGGGTCATTTGATGATTTCAAAAAAAAAAAAGGACAAAGTAGTTTTGCCTAGGCCGACTTGGGGACCTGGACACGGATAGATTAGGTTAGATAGGTCAGATCTCCTTCGACTAGGAAGCAAGAACGAGCTCAAGATTCAGTTTAGCCTAAGCAAAACTAGTTTGTCCTGTTTGGCCGGTAACATAGTAATATTATTTTAGTCGTATTTGGTAAAGAAAGTTACAACACTGCGTCGATTTGCAGACACAAAGTTAGGTACTGAATTTATAATCTGGTGTCTCTCACGTATTCTTCCAGCGGTTCTGAAACTGTTGACAATGCCATTCTCAGTCTATATCAGAAAACTTAAATGAAGCATTGTGAATGAAGTATTGGAAACGACAATTTGTCGTGTCACACTCCTACATGAAAAGAAAAGGGCAAACTTAAAATCAAAATAATTTAAAGAAAGACTTTTCAGTTCTCAGTGTTCTCACTAATTTTAAAAATAGTAAATAGTGAGTTTTTAACTGATGATAAGGAATTATTGTTTGCTATCAATGCAAACAATAATTACATGGCGAAATGTGATATTTTTGATTTGTGTAGTCTATTTACCTCCCAGCTATAGTAACAAACAATACCTAGATGTTTTAGAGTGTTAAGAGAACGTGATAAGTAAATATTCGGATCATAGAATTGTGATAGTTGGTGACTTTAATCTAAAATCATGTACGAATAATGTTTTAACATAATTTAATTATTGACTTTTGTAAACTCGAGCAATTAACAGAATTAGCAACAAATATGGCGGCAATTTGGATCTGGTACTGTCGACTTGTGACTTAGAAAACGTTAGAGTGGTATCCTATGATGACCCTCTGATTCCAATGGATGCGTATCATCCTGCCTTAGAGATAACTGTTACTTTGCCCAGAAGTGCAGTTGTCAAGGACCGACAATCTACAATGCCCAACCGTCAAGGCTCTGACTGGAATTTTCGCAAGGCTAATCTATATGGGTTATACATGGGTATTGCGGAGATAGACTGGACTGACCTACTGCAACAGCAGAATGTTGATGCAGCAGTAGATATATTATATAAAAATCTATTCGACGTCTTTAATGACAATGTCCCGAAAAAGATGATTGCAAATTTCAATTCGAAATTCCAAAAGGTGGATCACCAACTGATATCACGAACTTTAGACCTATTGCTGTCCTGCCAGTCTTCAGTAAGGTTTTCGAATCTGTTATAAATAATTCCATCTCCAAGCAAGTCAGTGGTTTACTAGATAATTCTCAGCACGGGTTGCGCCCTGCACGTTCCACTTTAACTAACCATATATGTTTGGTGACTGCTTGAAGACCAAAATGTCCGCTGGTACTCAGGTCGACGCAGCATATTTTGATTTTAGAAAGGCGTTCGACTTAGTTGACAATGATATATTCTCCTGATGAAGTTTGCATCTCTCGGATTCGGCCCTCAACTTCTCCAATTCCTGGCAGACTACCTCAGAGATCGGCGGAAATTTGTAAAACTGAATGGTTACCAGTCATCGGAGTATTTTACTCGATAGGGTGTCAGCCAGGGTAGTACGCTGAGACCTCCCCGATTCTTAATCAAAATCAAAATCAAAATCAAAGCATTTATTTCAAGTAGGCCAGTTACAGGCACTTTTGAATTGTCGAAACAAAAATGAACAATTAAAGTAGCTACAGTCCCAGTCACAAGACATAAAAACTGTGAAAGTACTGTAGTTGCCCATTCCCTAACGTAGATCTCTATGGAGAAGAACGGGCAAGAAACTCCATGGACACTCTTTTAAATCAAAATATTGTTACAAAATCTTGGTTACATCATTCTTGTTGAGATGGTATATTATGTGAGAACAATGTAGCAAGATGTGCACGTTAAAAGTGTCCATAGCAAAACAAAAATAAAATACAACTCAAAAACAAAATAATTAATTCAAATAAACCATGGCGACTAAGAGATGACCAGTCACAACTGACAGCGCCCGTTCACGAACATGACGCATGGATCAGCACCATTCAGCTCAACCATTTTGAAGGGAACTAAATGGTCCGACACACGCGCCACCATCAGCGAGACATTTGAGAGAGCATGACATACTCTCAACCGCCAGGGCACATTCAAGTCAAAAAATAAAAAATAAAAACGTAGGTTTCCAGTGAATGATAGCATTCTAGTACATGGCACTCACACAATATGGGATAATTATGAGGTTATATAATACTAAAGATATTGAATTTATACAATGCAAAGATAGTTGTACAATCTTCAGCAGCTCCAACAATACCATTTAACGCTATCAACCTTCGCGCCCCTGTCCATGTGGAGCAGGACCAGCATTAAGCCAAACATTTTTATCAGCGATATAATCGCTCAACTTGTAATATGCTTGTTTACATAGTGTGCGTTTAATGCATGTTTTAAATTTTTTCTCATTCAGTTCAAGAATGCTTTGTGGAATTTTATTATAGCATCTCAAACAGTACCCCATGAAAGATGAGTCTACTTTAGCGAGTCTAAAGCCTGGCTGAACTAGTTGGTTCCTATTTCTAGTACTGTAATTGTGTCTGTCACCTCTTTTACCAAAAAGATGCAGATTTTTTCTGACGTACATTATGTTTTCGTAGATGTATTGATGTATATCTCCGAAACTGTTCACCGCTGCACTGGAGGATGTCTTCAAGGTTCTGGACTGGAGAGGGCTAGGCATCAACGTCAATGGCGAGTACATCACTCACCTTCGGTTTGCCGACGATATTGTGGTCATGGCTGAGACCATGGAGGACCTCAGTACAATGCTTGATGACCTCAGTAGAGCCTCCAACAGAGTGGGTCTAAAAATGAACATGGACAAGACGAAGGTCATGTTGAATGCCCATGTCACACCCATTCCTATCAAGATCGGAGACTCTTCACTCGAAATTGTAGACGATTATGTATACCTAGGACAAACGGTCCAGTTAGGTAGGTCTAACTTCGAGAAAGAGGTCAATCGTCGAATCCGACTCGGCTGGGCAGCGTTCGGGAAGCTGCGCGGTATCTTCTCGTCCAACTTACCGCAGTGTCTCAAGACGAAAGTCTATGACCAGTGTGTGTTGCCAGTGATTACATACGGGACCGAAACGTGGTCGCTCACAATGGGCCTTATCAAAAGGCTTAAAGTCACCCAAAGGGCAATGGAGAGGGCTATGCTCGGAGTTTCCTTGCGTGATCGAATCAGAAATGAAGACATCCGTAAGAGAACCAAGGTCACCGACGTAGCCCGAAGAATTGCTAAACTTAAGTGGCAGTGGGCAGGGCACATTGCTCGCAGAACGGATGGCCGATGGGGCCGAAAAGTTCTGGAGTGGCGACCGCGAACCGGAAGACGATGCGTTGGAAGACCTCCCACTAGGTGGACCGATGACCTGGTGAAGGTTGCGGGAATCCGGTGGATGCGAGTAGCAAGGGACCGGTCAATGTGGCGACACTTGGGGGAGGCCTATGTCCAGCAGTGGACGTCTTTCGGCTGAGATGATGATGATGATGAGATGTATTGGCAATGAACCGTCATGATGCCAATATCCTTAAATAGTTCCCTTAGAGAATCGCGCCTACGAAGATTATATATGGCTCTGATGGCTCTTTTCTGCAGAACAAATATAGACTCAATATCAGCAGCCCGTCCCCATAGCAAAATACCGTAAGACATTATACTATGGAAGTAACTAAAATAGACCAGTCTAGCGGTATCTACATCAGTGAATTGACGGATTTTTCTGATGGCATATGCTGCTGAACTTAAGCGCCCCGCAAGCGATGTTAAATGAGACCCCCATTGTAGCCTTGAATCAAGCGTAAGCCCCAGGAAAACCGTTTTATCTACGAATTCGAGTTTCTCTTTATTCAATATTATCTCACAATCACTACTTTTAACATTCGGTAATGAAAATCTTATGCATTTAGTTTTCTTTTCATTCAATACCAAATTGTTTGCTGTGAACCAATTTTGGACCTGAAGAAGGGCGTTATTCACCTCATCTAGATTTTGGGCCCGTCTATTTATCTTAAAAATTAGGGAAGTGTCATCAGCAAATAACACCATATTATGTGGTTGGTTTTTCAATAAATAGGGTAGATCATTTATATAGACTAGAAATAGGAAAGGACCCAATATTGAGCCTTGCGGAACCCCCATTTTTACTTTCAAACCCTGTGAATTGACACCATTTATTTGAACGTGTTGTTTTCTATCACTCAAATATGATTTTACCAGGCTAAGTGCAAGTTTACTCAGTCCGTAATGCTCCAATTTCAAAAGTAATGTGTCGTGATTTACGCAGTCAAAAGCTTTGGAGAGATCACAGAAAATTCCTATTGCGTCTTGGGACTCTTCCCACGCAGCAAAAATGTGCTTTAATAGGGTTACACCAGCGTCAGTTGTACAACGTCCCTTGGTGAAACCATACTGTTGATCATGCAAGATTCTGTTGGTGTTAAAATGATAGAGCATTTGATTAAGCATTACTTTTTCAAAAACCTTGCTAAAAACTGGTAACACGGATACAGGTCTATAATTATTGGCATCTTTACTGTCCCCGGATTTGAAAAGAGGTATGACTTTACTGTATTTCATCAAATCTGGGAACACTCCTTGGTCTACACATGAATTAAAAATTAAAGCTAAGTACGGGGCTATGGTCTCAAGTATAGATGTACAAACTTTGATGGACATTCCCCATAAATCTTCGGTCAGTTTGATTTTAATTTGCCGGAAAGCTTTAATAACTGTTATAGGGTTAATGTGTTTAAATTTAAATTCAGCCAGGCAGCCAGACACATTCGCCTTTAATAAGCTAATTGATATTTCAGGTGAGGAATTAAGGGCCTCCGTAGTTTTTATTGGTATATCGGTAAAGAAATTTACAAATTCTTGAGCTACTTCCTGATTAGAGCTTTTAGGACCACATGCTGTATCTAATGTATAGCTATTATTACGTATTTTCTTTCTGTTAGTCTCGTTATTTATGACTTTCCAAACGGTCTTTATTTTATTTTCTGCTGTTTTGATCTTGTTGCTAATGTGCAGGGCTTTAGCAACTTTGCAAGTATTTCTAAAAATCTTTGAATACGTAGCAACATACTTGCTAAAAGTTTCTGTGTTTATAAAAGGCTTAAGGCTATAAAGCTCAAATAGTCTTTCCCTACTTTTTCTTATACCTCTAGTTGCCCAATCACTAAATATAAATTTAGGGCAAATACTCTTTGTCTTCTTTTCAAAAGTTTTGTTGAATTCCGTGTGAACTAATGAAAAGAAACGATCATACAATTGATTTATATTAATATCCTCTTGGCTCATTTCACTTAACTTGTTCTTTAGGGAAATATTATATCTATTTAATTTGCAAGAAGTTATAGGTCTGAATTTAATCTGAACATTTTGTATTGGAGTTTTACACCTAAAAGTTACAGTTTGTCCGCTATGGTCAGACGGCAAACAATTTACTATGGCTTTATCTAAATAATCACAATTGCAGAAAACATTATCTATACAAGTAGCAGAAGATGAAGTTACTCTAGTAGGTTCTATAAAAGTGTTGGTCAAGTCAAATGACTTAAAAAGATTTAATAACCGACTGCTATTTGAATCCTCTTCTAAAATATTGATATTGAAATCACCACAAATAATTGTTGACTTATTACTGGCTGCAAGTTTTGCCAGGACATCTTCCATTATTGATTCAAATAAGGAAAAGTTTTGATAGTTTGGGGGTCTGTAATCATGGTAAATGATCTGCCAGAAGTTCTCTCTGCGGCGAAATGCCTTATGTTTGCAGATGATTTAAAGCTGTTTCTGATGGTCACTGGACCGGAAAACTGTTTGGCATTTCAGCGGGACATTGATGCCATTGTGGAGTGGAGTGTGAGGAATAGGCTGCCGCTTAACGTGTCAAAGTGTAAAGTCATTATATTCTCTAGGTCTCGCAAGCCAATTCATTTTGCCTACAAGTTGGCGGATGAGTCGCTTGAACGTGTCTCAGCAGTACGGGACCTGGGACTAACCTTAGACTGTGGTTTAATTTCCACGAACACATTAAAGAGGTGTGCAAAGATGCCAATAAAGTGCTGGGTTTCATCATCAGAACTTCCTCCCAATTTAAAAGCGTCAAAGTTATAAAGCTGCTCTACAATGCATATGTGCGCAGTAAATTGGAGTATAATGCAATTGTCTGGGATCCTACGGAGAAGTTATATGCACTGATGGTTGAAAAAATTCAGGGGAAATTTTGCCGTTATATATATAAACGCACCTACGGATACTACCCATTTTTGTATCCCTCTTTAGTTGTGTCAGGAATGTTCGGACTGAATACTTTGCAGCTCAGGCGCAAATTAATGCATATTCTACACTACTACTTGTTAATTAACAATAGTATAGATAATCCATCGGTAAGGGAGCATATTCCATCTGTATGTACCGCAGCAATACATGCGTGGCATAGGACGGCGGCGGCGGCGGCACTAACTACTTCATGCCCACCGGAATGGCGCATCCATTAAGTCAGCAGCCCAAATGCCGACATATTTGTGGATACTATTGGCACTTTAAGGAAAGATGTATTATCATTTTTATGCAATAGATTTGTAATTTTCTCTTATTTTATTTTATTTTAATCTTGACTGTTGTATTATTGAATTTCCCTGACATGTTGTAACACTAGTATTTTAGTTTTGGCTTCGGCATTATCTGCCCAATATGACATAACATTTTATTATTATTATTATTTTCTTATGACATTTTGTGACTTCTTAGGCTGACCCCACATTTGGCGTGCGCGATCCTCGGGCGTGCGAGCTGCACGGACGCAGGGCGCGCGTCGCGCGCGCAGCGCGAGCGTCGGGTGTTACCGCTGTGTGACGTGTGTAAGGCGTGCGCGCGGCGCTCGCCTTGGCGTTTAACCCCCTTCAGACAGACGGCGGCGGGGATAGCGGGCGACGGGGTAAGAACGCGACTCGAGCGTCGCGAGCGCGCCGCGCGCGCGTTGCGCGCACGCTGCATGCACGTCACACGGCGGCAACACCCGACGCTCACGCAGCGCGCGCGCGGCGCTCGCGCTACTCGCACGCCCGAGGATCGCGCACGCCAAATGTGGGGTCAGCCTTAATATTATTTTATTTATTGATATTATGCCACTTGATATGTAATTTTAATTTTTTATTTGCTTTCTCAATTATTGTAAATGCTAAAGGAGGTGACCAGTCAGATCACCAAACATTAATTCAAACATTTTTACTTGAAACGCAACGATTAGCAAACACATTATTTGTCATTTCATCATTATACAACAACAAGTTTAACAAATAATTCACTTCGCAAATAATAAACTTTTATTGAATAACGTAATAATTGACAAACAATTCATTATTTTTTCATTATTATAAAGATACTACACATATTGATAGTGACATTAAAAAAAAAAGAAAATAAATGAATTTGGTTTTCTATATGTGACAGAAATGAATCGCTGCAGAACCGACTCCACGTAGTCTTTTCTGCCCTAGCCTAGAGTGTTATTTAAATCCGCGTATCCGCGTAGGGGCGAGGCGGTGCGCGAGCTGAGGAACAGGTGGCTTTAACACTCGCCGCCGCGGCAGAAGCTGGCCGGCGCCGGAGCCGTGACAGAAACCATGCCTGCTGCATGTTGCATGCCTGCTGCATGTTGCATGCTTGCTGCTTGCTTGTTGCATGCCTTGCTGCATGCTGAATGCATGCTGTTTGCTTCTTGCATGTTGCTTGCATGCTACATGCTGCTTAAATATTTTGCGACCAAAAAATGCTATCTGGGTTATCTTAGGATATTTTTCTTGTGTTGGTCTTCTTTAATTT
The DNA here is from genome assembly GCA_916618015.1 of Xestia c-nigrum. NCBI lineage: Eukaryota > Metazoa > Arthropoda > Insecta > Lepidoptera > Noctuidae > Xestia > Xestia c-nigrum. The sequence goes on from OU745273.1 coordinate 13,095,434, forward strand.
TTATCTAATTTGTTTGTATTTTAGCTTTGGTTGATTATTCTTTATTCTACGAGTAATTATAGTCGCTACATCACTTTGTATAATTGGTAGCATTATTCAGTTGCTTTTATTATATCTTATTAGTATTTGGATAGTAAACCGTCGGTCGCTGTACCTTGAACATTATGGTACTCGTATTGTATTGTTATTACGCATATTCTATCTGTTTTGAAACTGTTGAGAAACTGTTGAAACTGTTGAGAGATGCAGTTTTAGTCAGTATGAGTCTGACAGACCCCTCAGCTCTCCCCAGGGCGGAGGACATCCATTGATGATTTCCACATCGAGTATCTACTCTATGCAACGAAAACAGAACAGAACGAACAACGAAAACAGAACGAACTTGGAATATGCGACTATTTTCTATTTTGATATAATATTTGAGCATTTAAGACTTCAAGGTCATAGACATCAAATTTCAAGATAACGATTTTGAATAGCTTTATTTTTCTTACAGGATACCGGATGTCAGTGCAAAAGATCAGATTGTCATTGTGCCAGGGCAACTCAGTGTGCGTATGACTCCGAAGTCCCCACCAAAACTGTAGGATGTAGCTGTAGAACTAGAACGATCGAAGCTAAAACAAGCTGCCAGCGTGACCTTGCTTGTGTCTGTACCAGGAAGGCAGAAGAACTTGCGTATTATTACAAAAAGATCGATGAAGCTATATCTATATGGCTAAAGGACGTTCCCGTTCACAATATCGAATGTACAGCGAATAAGAGGAAAAGAGAAACAGCAATCAAAAAATTACGACAGATTCTTAAACAGTTACCCGATGATGAAGATTTTGATGAAATTGTTAGAAATGAAGTCAGCTGTTTCGTTGATGATTTTCCATTGTGGAATCCTGGTAAAGATGAAGATGAAGAAAATATGTTTAAAAAACAATTAGTTGATAAGCTTATAGATACAATTTTAGCTATACCAAGAAAACCTGATAGATTTAGAGAAATAGTTACAAAATGGGTTGAGAGTTTGGATTTTGAAGATAATGATGAAGAAATAGAGATGGAAGCTGTTATTGATAATTTTGTCAATAAACTGAATCCTTTAGCTGCTGATAGGCCCGCATGTGATATGAAATACATGCAAATAATAAGAAAAGAAATAACTGAATTACTTGTCGAGTTACCTTTAAGCTACGACTCTGTAATGTTCAAAAGAAAAGCACATCAGTTAGCCACAGAAATTGTAAATTTACCAAGAAATATTAAATTATCAGGCAGTACTACTTCAACAAATGTGTTTGAAGAGAATATATCTGAATGGGTATGTGAACATGGTATGTGTAGAGAGCTAAAAAAAGATCCTAAATTGATTGAAAGTTTAGCCAATAAATTAAAGTCTCAAGGGATTGGTGACGAAGAAGTTATAGAAACAATGAAAGAATTAATTTCTGAATTTGTGGACGACGTGGATACTGCAATTGGAGTATTAGATGAATTTGTTGATGAATTAATGAAGACATTTCCAAGTGTCGTTCAAAAAGGTAATCTCTATTCCGAACTGAATGCAGAAAGGTTTGATGTAGACGAACTCCATGAAGTGGTCACTGATTGGATTAGTAAATTACCAGGCGCTTCTGATTTCTTCCCAAACAAATTGGAAGAAATTACTGAAGATATTGTCACAATGATACATGATAGCATTAAACAAGGAAATGAGGATTTGGGAAACAATATATTTGAATACATAGCTGATACCGGCCTGCCAATAGATCTTGGGGTATTGCACACACACGTTGATGAACTAATGGAGAGACTTAACGTATTACCTCCAAGTGAAGACGTCATAGACCAGGCAAAAATAAATATGATAAAAGAAATGTTCAAGGTTCTTAATGCTTCGTCAATGTCGGAAGAGAAACAGAAGGAGTTGAAACGAAGTGCGTTAAAACTGGTACAAAGAAAAGCATCTATGATGTCATCTTTAGATTTTTTAGAGGATCAAGATGATGTAAAGGAAGCACTACTTTCGGATTTGAATCAAATTATGAATAAAATTCTCGGCGAAGGTCAAAACGAATTCAAGGACAACTTACGTAGTTCGTTGAGCACAACATTCGATAAATCGTTTGTAAGATTAGGCAAAGATGAGAGTGATTTGAAACAGATTGTTGAGAAAAAGGTCAGAAAAGCGATAGACGGACTCCCGGTAGATACTATTAGAAAGAAAGATTTGATGGGGCAAGTTAATAAAATACTGTGCAAGTGTATGAATCAACCATTGCCTCCCAATGTCAAGAATATTATAAACGATGACATCAGCAATATATTAGACAAATGTCCTATTTCCGAAGATAGAAGTTTGTGTGGACGTTTGAAAAAAACGTTATTTGATGTGGTGGGGCAAAATTTGGATATGCTATTGCCTAAACCTGTGTGCGATTTTCAATGTAAAACAGAAGATGATGTGGGTATGGTTATTGATAAATGTCCTATGGACCCTGGTACCAAGACACAATTGAAAAAATGTATACAGGACATATTCACGAAGAATGGTGATCGTCTTCTTTCAGAAGAAGCTGTTAGAACTGTAGAAGAAGAAATTCATGGGGTGTGCAGTGATCTACCCATTCCAAAGGATAAAAAAGCTATTTTAGTAAAAGCGGTTGGTGCATCGGTATCTAAAAATCTCAGAGACGCTTTGTTATCTTTACGTCACGATTTAAATAAGCTACGGAAAAGACTATATGTTACAATGACCAATGTAATTGAAAAGTCTCCAATCACGAGGGATGTAAAAACCAATTTGAAAAGTCAAATAGAATCAGTCCTAGTAAGAAATTTAGATTCTTCTCTTTCGGATAAAGAAAAGCAAAACATTTTAGACGAAGTCTCGATTGTTCTTAAAGACGACATGCCAGAAGAAAAAATAAAAACCTTAACAAATATACTGTCCAATAAAATGGATGCATGCCAAAAGAAAGAAAAGACAAAAGACCTAGCTGAAATTATTACAAAAGATGTTGACCAACTAGCTAACAGTCTGTCAATTGATTCTTATGCAAAGGAAGACTTTAGAAAAGATATAAAAGCTGTATTACTGGACACTTTATACAACCCCTTGACTAATGATACACAACAAAAAATAAAGAAAGATATTATAAATGAAATTGATGAGCTAGACATTCCAAAGAATGAGAAAAATTATTTGAAGTCAAATGTAGCACACGCTGTGTCAAAACAACTTAACGAACTAATTGCGCAGGGAAAAGAAGCACCTGAAATTGCAACTTCTTTAGAAGAAACAATCAGAAATAAAATAAGGGACTCAACAATTCTTAAAGATAAACAGGAGTTATTAAATCATAAACTACACGATGTGTTAGCCAATAACTTAGTCCGAGATGTAACACATGAAGAAAAAGAAGTGGCTAAACAGAAACTAAGTGATATTGTCGATGATCTTAAGATTGATAAAGGCAAAACTAAAGCTGTAAAAACTCAGTTATTAAACGATGCACATAAGTATTTTGAGATACCTTCACGGGACAGAATACAAACAAAAGAGTCAATTGCGGCAGTAAACAAAAACATGAGCGATAACCAAAGCGACTACCAAATTCAAAACAAAATTTTGCAAAGCCTAGAAAACTCTATTGACGACGCTTTAATACCTGAGGTGAAAAAAATTGAATTGAAGACGAAATTAAAGAATATTATCGCTAAAAACACAAAAGAACCGTTATCTAGTGATGCCACAAAATTAACTCAACTGGCGTTAAAAGACTTAGAAAATAAAACTAAACAAAATATTGTACGTGGACTTGAAAATGTCATTGCTAAGGCACCCATACCGAATGAGGAAAAAAAACGACTAAAGAAGCAATTAAAGGATTTGGCGACACAACAATTCAAAAGGCGGTTATCTGGTGATGTTGCGGTAGGCCTAAAAAAAGACATGGATGAAATCATAGATGAGATGAATTTATCAAAAACCGAGAAGGATAAATTGAAAACTGAATTAACTGCTACAGTTGATGATAATATAAGCAACTTACGAAACAAAACAAAACAAAAACAAATCGAAGGTTTTAAAGAATTAGAAAACGAAACTGAAGAGAATATTGTACGAGGACTTGAAAATGTCATTGATGCGGCACCTATGCCAAAAGAGGAAAAGATACAACTAATGAAAAAACTTAAAGATTTGACGACACAACAATTTAAAAGTCAGTTATCTGATGATGTTGCGGAAGAACTGAAAGATGATATGGCTGAAATTATAGATGAAATGAATTTACCAACAGACACGAAAGTTAAATTGAAAAGTGAATTGACTGCTACAGTTGGTGATAATATGAGTGACATGCATAGGAAAATTAAAGACGAAGATTCAAATTTTTCAAAAACAAAATCCAAACAATTAGAACAAGAAACTCAAACTAACATTAAACGAAGACTTGAAAATGTCATTGATGTGGCACCTATACCAAAAGAGAAAAAAATACAACTGATGACAAAACTTAAGGATTTGACGACACAACAATTTAAAAGTCAGTTATCTGATGATGTTGCGAAAGCACTGCAAAATGGCATGGTTGAAATCATAGATGAAATGAATTTACCAAAAGACACAAAATTTAAATTAAAAAGTGAATTGACTGCTACAGTTAATGATAATATGAGTGACATGCATAGGAAAATTAAAGACGCAGATTCTAATTTTTCAAAAACGAAATCCAGACAATTAGAACAAGAAACACAAACTAACATTAAAGGAAGAATTGAAAATGTCATTGATGCGGCACCTATACCAAAAGAGAAAAATATACAACTAATGAAAAAACTTATGGATTTGACGACACAACAATTTAAACGTCAGGTAACTGATGATGTTGTGGAGGGACTGAAAGATGACATGGGTGAAATCGTAGATGAAATGAATTTACCAAAAGACACGAAAGATAAATTGAAAAGTGAACTAACTGCTGCAGTTGATGATAATATGAGCAATTTGAGAAACAAAATAAAACCAAGTCAACAAGGAATCGATGATTTAAAATCATTAAAAAACGAAACTAAAGGGAATATTAAACGAGAACCTGAAAATGTCGTTGCTGTGGCACCAATACCGAAAGAGAAAAAAAATGAACTGAAGAAGCAATTTAAGGATTTGGCGACACAGCAATTTAAAAATTATTTATCTGACGATGTTGCGGTGGGACTGAAAAATGACAGGGATGAATTCATAGATGAAATGAATTTACCGAAAGACAAGAAAATTAAAGTGAAAAGTGAATTAAATGCTACAGTTGATGATAATATGAGCAATTTACGAAACATAATAAAACCTAGTCAAAAAGGACACGTTGATTTAAAAGCATTAGCCAAAGAAACTGAAGTGAATATGGCACGAGAACTTGAAAATGTCGTTGATGCGGCACCTATACCAAAAGAGAAAAAGATACAACTAATCACAAAACTTAAGAATTTGACGACACAGCAATTTAAAAGTCAGTTATCTGATGATGTTATGGAAGGACTGAAAGATGACATGGGTGAAATCATAGATGAAATGAATTTACCAAAAGACACGAAAATTAAATTGAAAAGTGAATTAACTGCTACAGTTGATGATAATATGAACAATTTACGAACCAAAACAAAATCAGGTGGACAAGGAGTCGATGGCTCAAAATCATTAGAAAACGAAACTAAAGGGAATATTGTACGAGAACTTGAAAATGTCATTGATGCGGCACCTATACCGAAAGAGAAAAAAAATGAACTGAAGAAGCAGTTTAAGGATTTGGCAACACAGCAATTCAAAAATCATTTATCTGACGATGTTGCGGTGGGACTGAAAGACGACATGGATGAAATCATAGATAAAATGAATTTACCAAAAGACAAGAAAATGAAATTGAAAACTGAATTAAATGCTACAGTTGATGAAAATGTGAGCAATTTACGAATCAAAACTAAACCTAGTCAAAAAGGACACGTTGATTTAAAAGCATTAGGTAAAGAAACTGAAGAAAATTTGGCACAAGAACTTGAAAATGTCGTTAATACGGCACCTATACCAAAAGAGAAAAAGATACAATTAATCAAAAAACTTAAAAATTTGACGACACAGCAATTTAAAAGTCAGTTATCTGATGATGTTGTGGAAGGACTGAAAGATGACATGGTCGAAATCATAGATGAAATGAATTTACCAAAAGACACGAAAGTTAAATTGAAAAGTGAATTAACTGCTACAGTTGATGATAATATGAGTGATATGCATAGAAAAATTAAAGACGCAGATTCATTAAAATCAAAAGAATTACAAGAAGAAACTAATATTAAACGAAAACTTGAAAATGTCATTGATTCGGCACCTATACCGAGAGAGAAAAAGGTAGAACTAAAGAAGAAACTTAAGGAATTGGCAATACAGCAATTAAATACTCGGTTACTTGATGATGATACTGCAGGACTGAAAGATGACATGAGTGAAATCATAGATAATCTGAATTTACCCAAGGATAAGGAAAGACGGCTGAAAATTGAATTAAATGCTATAGTAGATGAACACAACATGAGTGAAAAGAAAAGAAAAATTAAAGATGCTGATTCAAATTTAAGAAGACCAGGGCTGCTGTCTACTGAAGAAAATAAAAAAAAAGATCGTATTCTACAAGGAATAGAAAAGGTTATTGAAAAGTCAGCTATTCCCGAAAATAAAAAACATAAGTTTTCTGGGGTTTTGCAAAAGATAGCTGATGATCATGTGAAAAAGCGCTTTTCCAATGACGTGCAAGATAAAGATTCAATAGAAGATGACGATTCAACTGAATTAAAAGTGAAAACTCAGAGTAATATTTTACTAGGCCAGGATAAAGCAATTGCTAAAGCAAAAATACCGAAGGAATTACGAAAATATTTGAAGAATAGACTGAAGGAATTGACCAACGAACACTTTATGAAACCGTTAACTGATGATACTGCGCAAGAACTTAGAGACGACATTAATGAAGAAATTGATGGCCTGAATTTAACAGAACAATTGAAAGACCAATTAAAAAAAGAACTAGACGAAGCAGTTGTTGAAAATATGCGAAATTTACTAAAACATGTAAAGGCCCTTGAAATAAATCAAAAAACGATAAAAGGTTTGAAAGAAATTTTTAATAAATTTGGGATACATCCTAGTTATCAAAAACAATTAGCCGAAGAGTTAAATAAATTACTCGAGATAGCATCGCGGGGTGGAGATTTGGAAGACGCAAGAAGGAAACTCATTAAAAAGTTAATGCGAGATCTAAATCTACCAAATGAAGAAGCGAGTGCTATAGCTGACGAACTTATTGACAAAGCACGGAAAATGGCACTGAAAGAACACTTAAGAGATCTTTTAGATAAATACAGCATTGATTCGGGTTACGAAGATCAAATGGCTGAAGAGTTCAATAAATTACTGGAAATAGCACGGTGGGGTGGAGATTTGGAAAATGCAAGAACGAAACTTATCCAAAAGTTAATGCGAGATCTCAATCAATCAGAAGAAGAAGCGAGTGCTGTCGCTGACGAACTGATTGACAAAGCACGGAAAATGGCAATGAAAGAACATTTAAGAGATTTTTTTTATAAATATGGCATTGATCCGAGTTACGAAGATCAATTGGCTGAAGAGTTCAATAAATTACTGGAAGTAGCATGCAAAGGTGGAGATTTAGATGATGCAAAAGAAAAACTTATTAAAATATTGACTCGAGACCTAAATTTATCAAAAGCTAAAGCGAGTTCTTTAGCTGATGATTTGATTGCTAGAGCACAAGAAATTGCATTATCTGGTAAAACTACGGAAGCATTCACGCAAGCTATCAGTGATGCTGTCGATCAGTCGACTGTAGCTAAAGCCGACAAACCTATTTTAAAAAATAGGCTATTCAGCAAGTTGAAACAAATTTTAAATAAAAAACCATATATTCACAAAGATGACATAGGTCCTCTAAAAGAAGAGGTTTTAAAAGAATGTAATGAAATTGTTGATGAATCATCGATTCCAACAGATAAAAAAAATGAATTGAAACAGTTATTAAAAGAACAATTAGACAAGGCTTCTGATGAGGACGGAGCAGCAGAAAATCTAGCAGACTATAATGATAAGATAACAAAAGTCATTCAAAAATGGATGGATACTCTACCTATACATTTTAACCAAAAAGTAGCAGCAACTGTAGCCGACAACATAGCTAGTGACATATTACATAGACACAAATACTTGCATGTGCACCCGGAGGCAAAATCTAGCGAGAAAGATGAAATAGAAAATTTAAAATATCAGGTTTTCAGGCAAATGTACAGAGTTGTGAATCCAGAAGCTATGCCTAAAATTACGGAGAGAACTCCAGATTTGTATAAAGCAATCATGAAAATAAAACCACCACCGCAAGAGCCAAAAAGGCTACCTAAACCAAAAGATGCATTTGCTAAAGCTGGCAGCGGTGATGTCGATCAAAAACCACTCCTACTGGAAGAAGATCCATTCGCGCAGAAGAAAATGAAAGAATTATTAAAAAAAATCGCCAAATCTGTTGATCAAGCTATTGTGGAATCTAGTCTATCTAAACCTGACAAAATTACTATAAAAAAGAAATTAATGGATGACTTAGGAATCACTTGGGCCGATCGAAAGAAAGCAGAAAAATATGATGTCGGACCATCCGATGCGATGGATAAAAGTCCTACTGCAATGGAATATAAAATAAGAGAATGCGTTAAAAATTGGCTGGAGACTCTTCCAATAGATATAGACCCAAAAACAGCAGCTACTATAGCAGACAATCTTACTAACGACATACTGGAAAGACAGAAATACTTGAGATCACAACTTGAGACAGCATCTACAGATGAAGATGAGATCGAAAATTTAATGTTTCAAGTCTTTAGGAGACTGAAAGACAATGTGGATCCGGAGAGGTTTCCTGATATTTTGAAGAGAACCGAAGATTTGTATAATATGATCATGAATATTAAAAAAGAACTGGAGTCTCGGCAAGGTTTAGTAAATAATAATAATACATTGATGGGGTTGTGTAAGATTTTAAATAATTTTCAAAAAAATCTACAATAAATATTTTTGTAGGCGAAATGATCCCAAAAGGATTCTAAAGCTCCGAATACTAGTTTTTTTAAATGTGATTCACATAATAACGAAAAATGTTGATATTGGATAAAGTAGTTAAGCAGCGGTTTACAAATAGTTTCAACAAAAACCAGTTTTCGAACAAAAAAGATCATCATAAAATTTCAGTTAAACTAGGTTGTAAAGTTATAGTAATTATAGTGATGGAATCAGCGACCATTGAGCCGATAGTCATTTCAGCTAATCAATAAACAAAAAAAAAAAATTATTTGTTAATACAAATAAATAAAGACCTGGCGAGGCTCTCGTTAGGCAGCTGAAACAAGAGCTTGATACAGAAAGCGGTACTCCTGGACACGGGTCGTATTGTAAGGAGGTTCCTTTCTCTGGAAATATGGCCGTTAGTTTTTTATCTATTGTTGTTCAAATAATATCAATAATTTGTTAAGAAATAACTGAAATTATAGTTAGGTAAAAGGATAATCTCGACTCATGAAAAACAAGACAATTTTATGAAAACGTAATATTTAAGTCGCTTTTGTTCAGATTTTTACTACGTGTCTCTTTCTCCACACCACATACTCTTTGAGGGACCTGACCGAAACTACTACCAACGCCGTCGAAGTGGCAGAGTTCAGGTCACAGCAAATTTGACTCTTACACAAATAATGGAATGGAGGAGCGCGTGGCTAAATGAAAACAGCCTTTTGGATCGATCTCTAGGTTAACCCGTGCTTGTCTAGTTTGTTTTGTGGTTTGTTCGATCACCCATCTGCTCATTACATACCGAGTTTTCTCCGTGCCTCGGAAAGCACGTTGAGCCGTTGTTCCGGCTGTCATTTGTAGATCTTTGCAAGTCGTTACAGGTATTCAGACGCCCGAAAGTCTGACAACCAGTTTTACCAGTGGGAATCGTAATACCCAGTAGTACATGGGTTGTGGAGGTCAGATAAGCTGTAATTCAATAATCAATAATTCAATAATTTTTATTATCAGGCATCTTAAGGCCCATAGATAAAATACACAAAATAAACAACAAAAAATAAACTAACACATATGAAATCTAACTTATAAGCTATGAACTATCTCACACGAAGTGGCGGCGTCGTGTTACGCTGTGCGGTGTCATGTAGCCTGCCGCGAAAACGTTGGTAGACAACACCCTTCGGCCAAAACTCTTCCTTGAAAAACATGTCGAGATATTGTGTCGGAACTCGCACCACAAACGACTTGAAGTTGGTGTTGTGACGCGGCTCTAATCTCTCGACCCTCAAGGACCAGCTAGTCTTCACCTTCATGTACTCAACGATCTCCTCAACCTTCGTGGAGTGATGCAGGCAGTAATGTTGGGGTCCCTAAAGGGTGATTCAAGGAAACAACCACATATGTTAAGTACTATTTAATGACTAAATGAATAATTATAATATACATGCATATGAGGTATCTAGTGCTTACTCAGCGTACATGATACTGTTATAAAGGAGTGTACTTACTTACTAAAGTAAAGGAACATACATATTATATTCTTACAATTCAAAGCAGTCGCTCTATGTAAAATCCTTGTATGCAGCTGTTTCCGGTTGGACTCGAAGCCGAACCCAACATGGTTGGGAAAAGGCTAGGGAGATGCTGTGACAAATAATGGAAACCCTCGACATGACAAAAACTTATGTCCTTCCGGACATAGCGGTGTTTTTGAATAAGAATAAGAATAATTTTTTTGCCGTCTACTATTTTGGCGTGTGTCGTTTCAGCATAGTGAATCTAAGTTTTTACATTGCTGTTTTTTTTTCATGCTAAATTAAGTTTCAACAGCAATATTGATGTTTCTTGTACTCGTAAACGTAATATTTTTGAAGTAAAAACTTCTTTGGGCGCGTTGAGCACTTTTCAGGTGAACAACACTTCGTAGCACTCGTAGCCGATTCCGCTATGGCTTTGCACAACTTAAGCGTGCGCGGGGCACAACCCGTCGCAGATAAGGATTACTTAGTTTTCACTTCTATCCCCAAGGACTGGCCCCACTTGCCGGGGTTGCGGGCCTGTTGCCGGGGTTGCGGGCCTGTCGCCGGGTTTGCGGGCCTGTCGCCGGGGTTGCGGGCCCGTCGCCGAGGTTGCGGGCCTGTTCGAAAGAGATACCGCGGCCCCGGAACATAAACGGCGAGGAAGGAACGTAGATGGGTTTTAGTCAGTAAGAGTCTGACACTCCCTCCCGCTCCGCCCAGAGTGGGAGAAGTCATTTGATGATTTCCCATCCCAAAAAAAAATAAAAAAAATAAGGACTGGCCCCACATGTTTTTTATTTGTAAGTGTTTTTTGCAAAACCTAAGTCCTGCATATATATTTTATGAACACATTCACAGCACTACACATATTTAAACTTTAACAGAGCACAATTACAAAAGCAAGACATATAACATTCCATCAATATACCTACACGCATCGCCAATCAATGAAATTAATTATTATAATCACTTTACTATAACTTTAAAAATATTCAACAACAATTCAATGACGGAGTGACTTATCTGGTAACTTAATTTCTTATCTCGCTGAGAAACTTTACTTTAATCAATCGTGAAAAGTGGTTTGAACTTTATTTACGGAATTTAGCAGTTACCTGATCATTCACATACATCACCCCATTTAGATTTTTCTACAAGTCAAAAATTGCTAAGTTACTGTTAACTGCTGTGTGTCCATCAACGATTATGATGTTGTTACCAATTTTGGCAATTTTGGTCCTGTTTGATGGAACTTGGAAGAAAAATTAAAAAAGGTGATGTGACTAAGACACTTCGGTTCCATGCACTTTTCGCGTTCTCAATCAATAAATATCGTCTATTTAAGATGAAGTCAAAAATCATTTAACTCAATTTCCATTTTGATCCTAGTGTTATTACTATTTGTTTCTTTTATAACAGAAGGCAGCTCCAGCAAACGGAGAAGAGGTCCATCACCCCAAGATAGAAAGAAGAGTACCAGCGTGGCATTATCTCCTGGAAACATATATTTCTCCTTAAGAGAATTAATAGCACCAACAACGGGTGTAAGAAAACAGTGGTCAAGAAATGTTGAAGACGCAATTACTAAAATAACACATGCACAAACAGATGAAATTTTAAAAGACATATTGGCTACATACGACGAGATTGGCCAAATTAATATGCTATCTACTGAAAGCAGATCCAATTCAAGAACTAGCGCCTATCAGGGTCCATCATCAACTAAGCAATTTGTACCAAAATCAGTACCAATGATTAAGGGAAAATCTCGTCTTTCAAAGATAGAAGAAGCGTTTGTTTTCAACAATACAACAAAACAAAATTCTCCCTTTAATTCAAACAAAAATCAAATCACTGAGAAAGAATATGAAAAGGTATTAAACGGTATTATCACAAATTGGCTAGACAAGGCAAAAGTTAAAATAGCTCCGAAAGAAAAGAATGAAATTGTAGGTGAACTTGTACGTGATATCGTTGAAAGGCAGAAATATCTTCAAGAATATGAACACGCGAATGCGTCTCCAAGTGATGATCTAGAATTTTTGAAGTTGCAAGTGCATAGGAGGTTGGATATGTTAGTTCCAGCAAGTTCATTGAAGACAATCGTAGAAAGCACACGAGAATTATCAGGGAAGATCAAAAATGTTCAAATACCTCAAACGGTAGCTGCGATGAATAAAAATGTTCAAATACCTCCCCAGCTAATAACATCAAAATCAGCGATAAAATCACCAGTCTCAAAGAGGAAAAACCAAAATAAAAATAGTCGGGCTTCAACCGATACATCAACGGAAGAAACTCTAAACAACAAAAAAACTGTTGATGACGATGCTTCAAAGGACAAAATATCAAACACGGAATTCAGGCCTGGACAAGCTTCTACACCAAACAAAAGAACAAAAGAAGAATACGAGGATAAAATCAAAGCATCTACTAGATCTTGGATAGAGAGTGTGCCTATAAATTTGGAGCCAGATGTACAAACAGAAGTTATTAATGACCTGGCTAACGATATAATAGTCAGGCAGAAATACTTACAAGTACATCCAGAGAAAATCATTTTGAAAAAGGAGGAAATTGAAAATCTACGGTTTCATGTATTTAAGAGACTGGATAAAGTTACTGAAGACGAAAGTCTGATCCCAGATATTGATAAAATTGAGGAATTGTACAAAATGATCAACGGTATAGAAGTTCAACTGAATTTTTAAAAGACTACTAATGGTCTAAGATAGATACAATCTAAACAAAAACAGACAAAATAAATAAATTGTCTTTGAACTTTGAAATTTGCTGCAACGAAAATTCACGTGACATAATCATTCATCATATTATTCTTCTGCATTTGTTCCAGCACCTAGGCGCTTTGCCGTTTGCTCCGCGTGAATTTTCGCTGCAGCGAATTAGCCCTTGGCCAGTTCAAAGGATGATATCGCGCTAATGCCTCTTTTCACGAAGTCTTCACTTAAATTAAACAAAATTCTAGCTCTACAGTAATATTTAGTTTAATAATATTTAGTTTGAAATTTAGTAAAAAATGTTTCTATTAAAAGGAATCACCGTAATAGCCCAAGAGCCCACGACGCGACGGCCAGACCTTCGTAATCGTAACTTAAAAAAAAACTGAAAGTTTTTCTGTACATTACCCTTATACAGGTAAGAACGACCAGCGACTTGCGAGTTTGAGTTGTGATTACCTGGGCAAGTAACAGGTAGTAAAGCTGTATAAGATAGTACCTATAAATTTGTTAAAGTATAAAGCTCAATTTTTTTTATATTTTCTTAGGAATCATTTTAGAAATCTCGTCATCCATGGCCGGACACGTATGACAGTTGCTACCCCCTCCCAGACACACCTAAACTTTAATCAATTATAATTATACGTTCGTTGTAGTATAAAAGCTCAATTTTACATGTTACTTGGGGACCTATAAAACGATGTTACCTCAATGTACGGACAGTTTTAATGGTTTTTACATCTTGCCGGACACATTTAAAGTTCGCTGTAGGTGCGAGTGCGAATGCTAAGTCGGTTACGAATTTATAAGATATCCAATAAAAAATATTTTATTACGTTCATTGCCATGATGTTTAAAATAAAAAAAACGTTAGTATAATTTTATAAAAATACTAGCTTCTGCCAGCGGCTTCGCCCGCGTGAAGTTCGATAATTGTCCCATGGGATCTTTTACCGGGATAAAAAGTACCCTATGTGTTAATCCAGGTTATAAACTATCCTTGTGCAAAATTTCATCCAAATCCGTTCAGTAGTTTTTGCGTGAAAGAGTAACAAACATCCATACATCCATACATCCATACTTACAAACTTTCGCATTTATAATATTAGTAGGATAAAAAAAAAACTTATTATTACATTAAAAAAGGTATTCAGTCTTTTTTTAAATTGATATTTTAATTTTCTTCATCACTGCTCCAGTCAATGGTATGATTGTCGTCAATATCACCTTCTTCGTCAGTTTCTGAAAGAAATAAGCAAGTTTATACAATTATGAATAACTAGCTTCTGCCAGCGGCTTCGCCCGCGTGAAGTTTGAAATTATCCCACGGGATCTTATTACCGGGATAAAAAGTATCCTATGTGTTAATCCAGGTAATAAACTATCTGTGTGCTAAATTTGATCCAAATCCGTTCAGTAGTTTTTGCGTGAAAGAGTAACAAACATACATCCTCACAAACTTTCGCATTTATAATATTATAGTAGGATATAAAAATTATGTATTTATCATAATTTGTCATAATACTCGTAATTACATATCTGTATGAGTTTTGAGCGAATCACTAACATAGCTTGGTAGTTGATCCCCTTCAAACTATTTGAACTGGTATTTATCATCTTTCAATACCCAGCCGTTATTGTCTGGCTGTTATGTGGTTGGATTTTTTAAATGAGCATTATTCCGGTACATATGATTTTCTCGCTGAAATTGCTGCAATAGCTTGCTTTTGCAAGGTGATAGATAATTTTGACGCTAGCACGTCAAAATTTTGCAACTTATTTCGATCAAAAGCTTCGTTTACATCGGAGACTGTGTACGAGTCGATGAATATTTGAAGTCTAGCGGCATCAACATCAATTACATTAGGCACATTGTAAACATTGCATAAAATCTCTGAATAGTTTTAAAAGATGTTAGGTTTTATCACATCAATTATTCTCGATGCTTGAAATTGAGAAACCACTTGAAGTCAATTTTTTTGAAATGGTCCAAATGTTTTGGGAACATTTTTCATTGTATGCTATGACCTCTTTCTCTAGACATTTCCTCAAAGCAGATTTATCTGTCTTACAAATTAATAGCGCCATCCAAATGACGTAATAAAATTATTTTTTCTTGGATATCTTAAAAAATCATAATCGACTAAGCATTGACGCTCGCACACAGCAAACTTCCAATGAGTCTGGCAAGATGTAATCCCGAAGAAAATAGATAAAAATAAGCTTTGTACTTTAACAAATTTTAGGTACTATTTTATACACCTTTACTACCTGTGCACCCAGGTAATCACAACTCAAACTCGCTAGTCGCTGGTCGTTCTTACCTGTACAACTGTGTAAACTTGAAATTTTTGATGCGGAGAGTTGCTCTAAGTCTTATTAAAATGTATCATATCCAAATTTTAATGAAAAACCGAATAACATTCAAATAATAATATAATTTTCGATTCTTATATTATGTAACGAACTGTAAAGCTAAATATGAATAAAATAATAATAACTGACCGACAATGAAATAAAAACGAATAATAAAACGCATATTCTTAATAAATTATAAAATAAATAAAATTCACTTATTACAACAGACACAATTTCAAAAATACAAATTTCATAATAACAACAGAATAACAACAGCAACAGACAACGAATTACATTAAATTACAATGAGTGAAAATATAAAATTAAAATGAAATAAGTAAAAATATTGAAATAACCCGAATTTAAAAAATAAATAAAATAAAAATTACATCATCATTATACTAATTAAAGTTGAACTTAAAATAAAATAAATTATAAATGAATAACTGGAATGGCTACGCGTAGCTTATTATGAAGAATCATAAAAACCAAGAGGGGAATACATAAAATGATATGTGAAAACTTTTTCATCAGAAACAATCATTTCTTATTTCTAAACAGTTCAGGTATAATTTGGACCTCCGAGACCAAATTCTAAAATATTATGAAAATAATAAAATCTGATGAAAAAGTCGAATTGTCTGTAAATCAGTAAGACAAAATACAATTTCTATTTAAAGGGGACGGCCGAAGAAAAAATCTAACGCCAAAGGAAGCACAAGAGTTCCAGACTTCTCTTCTAGATGAAATAGCAGCTGTCTTAAACGACTACAACATATGTTGCGAAAGAAGAGAGTTACTATCAAGTATCACTAAGGAGTTAGTAAAACTAGGAAACAGTAACGCAGATCAGGATGAAATTATAGAAAATTTGACTGACGCCATCAAGCGAATAACGTATTTAAGTAATTGCGACATGTGTGATGATGAAGCTGAAGACTTAGCGTACAAACTTCTAGCACGAACCAAGAAGTTAATAGCAAGAATCCAGCAATCTAAAGGTGCACCGGTAAAGAGGAGAGATTTCAGAGAAGCGGTGATGAATGATATTGGAGACGTTTTCCATGGGTGTCCAATGTCCGCAGACAAACGAAATATGATGGAATGCCAGTTAGCTGAAGACTATGCTGAAGATTTAGGAATTCCGCTTCAAGATAGTGAGGCTACTATGACTGGTACAGGTAATGTTTTTTTTAAATTATTTTTGTGCAAGTAAAAGGAGGTTGTTATTGTCAACGTATTGTAATGGATAAATGGGGATGGCAATTGTGAAACTAATGGCACTAGCACAACTGGTTTCAAGCATTTTCTTTGGTTAAAAACAACATTTAACACTATTAACTTATTTTTAATGCAAAACAAGCTAATCATTATCTATTCTCTTTTAAATAGGCCACTACGGAATGAGTTTCAATGGACTGCCAAACTTCATAGACACTTGGTTAAGTACCATACATACTGAAGATGATGATGATACTAAAGAAGGTTCCGAAATAAACGATAAGAAAAAGGATATGGCGTATAGTTTAATCCAAAAAATTGGCGAAATGAATGTCGACCCAGAAATATTTAATGACGATGCTCTTTATGAAGCTATCTTAAGAGACGAACTACAGAATATGCTTGGTGATATCACAATATCTGAAGACGAATTAGAACCTTTGAAAGAAGAACTTATTAATAAAGTATTAGAAGCAAAACAGAGAGCTCATGACGAGTTCGCAGGTCAAACTTACAAACGCAAATTACGTGATACTATTTCAAAAGTTTTACCATACCAACGGAACTTATCTAAAGAAGAGCAAGCTAGTCTGAACACATTAAAAGACCAACTGGCTGATGCTTACATTGACCTACACTTCTCCGGAAACAATGAACCTCAAAGGGAGAAATTAAAAAGGAAAATTTTCAATGAGTTGAGTAGATTCTGTAAGGATTACGTAAATAAAGTTCCATGTGCACCTCTTAGTAGTAAAAAACTGAACCAAGACTTGTACGCTGCCTTGAATTCCGTCCCGTTGCCTACTAAGGATTCTATAAGATACGAAGTAGAACAAGCGAGAATAAGAGAAGAAATAAATGACTGGTTAAAAGAATTACCAATACAACCCCAAAATCCCACTGAACTCTTAGCTAGAAACAAAATGGTTTATGTATTGGCAAAAAAACTGTTTGACATTGAGATAGAAGGCAATGACACAGACAATGATTCAAAGAGGGCAGAAATAGTCAAATTTCTGAATAGATTGGCTTTGGAAACTGAAGATGATTTAGAAACGCTTGCTGATACATTAATAGATAAGTTAAAAGAAACAGAAGAATCTAGAAAGTATATTGCATCATCAAATGTGACTCTTGATTCATTTGGGAATCTTAGCATGGACCCTCGAGTTTGTTCAAAACATAAATCGTTTTTTGAGAAACGAAAGGTTTCTCCTGGCCCTAGTGGCTCTCAAGTGGTGTGTGGACGTCCTACCTGCAAGCAGCCCAAACCGATGCCACCGTGTACCTTAAGCCCTGAAGATAAGGAATATTTAGAGAGAATCAAAAGAAGAAATTGTTTATCCCAAGGCTGTGTCAAATCAATAATGAAAGATTATAAACCCAAAACATGTCCCGGAATGCGATCAGTTGATACTGGCAACCAAACAACGCAAAAAACACTCGGGTATCGAAGACCTCGGAGTCCAATCTGTCAGATTGCCGATAAAACACCACCAAGACATGGTTCAGGACAACCTGCAGATGCTTATTCCCAACAGAGAACACCTTGCGACCCTCATCGAGCTCCTGTTTGCCCAGTTTCCCAGCAAGAGACAGTTGGACCGTGTCCAAGACTTTTGAGAGCTTCTTCTCGATGTAGTCGTCAGTTGAGGAAACCGACGATTTCATGTGCATCAGATGGTGATGAGGAAGTTCAATCACAGGTAAGAATTTTTGAATTGCGTTAAAGCTATTCATTTCTAATATTAACCGCACGGGTCGTTCTTTAACCTTGGTCTGCGGATGAACGACCTTCCATTACATACCGAGATCCTTACGTGACTGACCTGTTCGGCTGCAATACGTAGATCTTAGACAGGTTGCCAGAAGCCCGAAAGTCTGACAACAAGTCTTGCCATTAGGTATCGTGTTACTCAGAATCTGATTTCAGGAGTTCAGAGAGGCAGTCGCTCTACGTAAAATACTGATACTCAGCTGTGCATCGTGTGTTGAAACCATGAATGCAAGTGGTTAGGTTTTCCAGTTTTATGAACTAGACAAATATCAGCATTATTAAACGTTTTCTTTTTCTGTAAATGTTTCAGATCACCATAAAAAAATACTACTGGAATCCTAATGACGAAAATGCGAGAGGTAATCGTGACCCTTCGCTCCGTCGTCAAGCTAGCCCATCGCGAATTCGAATATCTTCCGGCGCACAATGCTCCCCACCGCCCTGCGGTCGACCACTCAGCTCATGTAAACTGCAACAACAAGACACAGGGCCACAGATCCGATCCGAACCAAAATGTCAACGTAAACCTTCATCTAGTTTTGAAACCGTCACACAAAGATCATTTCAACCATTTTGCGAACCCAGTCCCTGCATGGGCCCGTTCGGACTAAACAACCGGCCTTCACCTTCAAGCTCTCCTTTCTCAAAAAGAGATAACGAATGTCGAATCCCCAAAAGAGATGGCCTTGACCATCAAGACCAGATGCCTTGCAGCAGCTGCAAACCTTCCCGCAAAGAACGAGTGATTAAATTAGGGTCTTTAGACAATTTAAGCAATCCGAGGCCGGAGAAACGACATAATGACGCAAACGATTGGTGTTTTGAAGATGAGGAAGATGACAACTTCTGGTGCTCGCCAATAAGGCGTGTGATTCTAGATGAGGGGATTGATGATTCTGTAGTGATGGAGAGGGAGCAAACAGAGGAACGGATGAGATGTAACTGCAAAGAGAGGTTGGTTCCAAAGTCTCAAGGAGGTAGGGCCCAGTCGGGAAATTTTCCTAGTCAACAGTTTACTCAAGGCAACGATGTTGGGCCGAATTTAAAGAAGTGTTCAAAATGCTGCGGTCGTCACTGTCCCTATCCCAGTTATTTATATTTTAGACAATGATTATGTGAAAGTTTTGTGTTGTCCTATTTGTATTGTGGCATGGCAATATTATTTAAAAAAAAAATAAGATCGGATTCTCGTTGTTTGCCTTTGTACTGCTCTCATTATATTAGGTCCTCAACTACACTAAAGGCGGGGGCACACGATGCGTTGCGGCGGCGCGCCGGTGCGCCGGAGCGGTGTCGCTGCGTCGTCACATTTCTGTGGCATGTCACACGATGCGCTCCGGCGCAGCACCGGACTTGCAATCACCGAGACGAGGCGATGAATGCATTGCGACATCGGAGCGGCACCGCTCAGTTGTTTACTGTCCAACCCTGTTGGGGCGCCGGCGGTGCTGCTGCGACATAACGTTGCGGCGCCGTACCGCTCTTGGGCCCACTCATACCGTGAAATCTTTGCGGTGCAGCACCGTAAAGCGTCGTGTGACCCCGCTCGGGTGTTACCACCAATTAATCGCTCGTGGATCAATGTAGAAAAGGGGTTGGACGACGTCGATCGATATTTATCTCTTTCGACTAATCCATTCTCTATCATCGATTGTTGTGGTAACACCCTGAAGCGGAGACGACCGGACACAGGATCACAATCTACATCGCATGTCTAGTGTATTCTGCAATTGGTCGAATATTGTAGTCTCTTCGCTCCGTTCGTCTCGTCTCCGCCTTAGTAGAGTCGCTCATGCTCACACTCACAAGAGCGTGGACATCAGTATCCCAAAAGTAGCAGTTTCTAACCGAAATTTTACAATTTTGTTTATAAAACCCCCAACGCTATAATAGTCTAAGATCCCGCTATACAACGACCTTCACCGAGATGCTTATTTAATGAGACGTATTTTTTATGTTATTAAATATGCCAATAAATATATCCTATATGGGTTGCCTAACAAATTTCAGTCCAGAGTATTTTTTAATTAATAATTTAAAAACATTTTTTTTTTAAACATTGCACCGGTGTGATTATTAAATAAATTTGATACCAATCGAAAGTTTGAAGCCCATAGTGTCCCTTTTCCCACATGTCCCTTTCAGCGACACGCTTTCTCGCCATCTATATAATACTATATCTATGACTCCAAAATAATGCACAGCATATTCGAGTCTATCGCTATCCTTTTCATTTCCAAGCACAAATAGCATGCGCACTCTCCTTCTTTAAATGGGCGGACTCTAAACAGCTGCTACGCTGCGTCCTTTTCTACCGCGTGGGATGGTTGGTCTGGGACCTCTCTCTCACACACATTCACTCGCAGCGATATTTTATTATTTAAAATTCGACAACCCTAATTCGGGACTGATTTTTCGCAGGCAACCCTATACCACCGTGTTCCTTATGAAATAATCTTTCATTTTATCTAAGTTTGATTCAATAATCAGACCGTTGCAAAATGCTAGTACCTATAGATTTACCCGTTTACACCTGGCAACCCGTGGTTGTGACCGGAAAAAAATAGGCAACCTAACGTTTGCATATTCTATGGGCTTCAAACTTTCGATTGGTATCAAATTTATTTAATAATCACACCGGTGCAATGTTTAAAAAAAAAATGTTTTTAAATTATTAATTAAAAAATACTCTGGACTGAAATTTGTTAGGCAACCCATATAGGATATATTTATTGGCATATTTAATAACATAAAAAATACGTCTCATTAAATAAGCATCTCGGTGAAGGTCGTTGTATAGCGGGATCCTATACTATAAGTGTTCTGTTGGTTCGCGATATGAATGCCGTAAGACTTGTACCGGCAGTGTTGCCTAACGTCAGTGCCAACATCCGTGCACTGTGCGAGTGTGAACATAATTATGCGGTAGACGTTATTATTATTTTGTACCCTTACAAAAAAAAATACTAACGGTACTAAAAAGAGATCCTCATAATAATTTATTGACAATTACGACAAAAATGTACAGGACATAACACGCGCACACAATTTAAGGAAATACAAAGGTCCTAAACATTTCACACCGTTCATCATAATTCATCAATTATGCTTCTCATTCTCCTGTATGCCTCCAAACATCTACACTTAAAACGAAACTGACCATCCAACACATCTTCGTCTGAGGAGACAAGAGCGCCGGTTGCTTCAGGTCCACCAATTGCTGCTTCAGTTCTAGGAGTAGGACCACAAATACCTACGTTATCATTCGTCCCATAAGATCTTTGTAGTTGACTTGCCCTTCTTCTTTGGCTAGTACCACATCCAGTTTTTGGCGAAGGCCGAACCTGTCTTGGACTCTGAACTTGTTGAGACAAATTCGGTCTTTGTTGACTTTGCTGACTTATGTCAGGCCTTCGTCCGAATCGACTGCTTTCCAAGTTACATCTGGCTGGTGACGCAGGAGCTTGCATGGTCTGATATTTGGCACCTTCTCGAGAAATATATCCCTCATTTGACTTGCCTTTGCTCGTACTACAAGGAACTTGCCTCGACACATTTGGGGAGACTTTCTGATCTGACGGTATAAAATATCCTGAAACTCCAGACGGTTCTTGCACAGCAGCCTGTGGGCTTTGCTGAGTTAACTCCTGCCTTAGTCCGAATTGACAGCCTTCTAAATTAACTCTTGGTGATCGGACTTGTCTGGAGTCATTTGGGTCAAGACCGGGACTTATAAGAGACATGTAAGAAACTCGTTCCATATCCTGCATCGTCAGATCAGGTTGTATAAAATATCCTGAATTTCCAAACGTTCTTTGGCCAGCTGTCTGTGGGCTAGTACTTGTACCAGCATTCATCAAGGGGGCTAAAAAATCTGCGTTATCAACATGTGCGAGTGTTGAACTAAGTGGTTTAGCCTTAGCAAACTCATCGAACCCTTTAGGATCTTGGACGGGCGCCCATCTGTCCTTAAGTCTAAAAAATAGCAGATCCACCATATCGGTAATTTTATGGTCATAGTCATCTTGGATTGTTTTTCTTTTCACTAAAAAATGACTCACTTCATGCTTCATTTTGTCTTCCATTGACAGATTATCATCATTTAAATGTTTATGCATGTCATTTAATTTCTTTGCCAGTAAATCTATCATTCTTTTTATTGCTACATTTTCTTCTTCGCTTTTTGAAGGTTTGGTAGGCAGTTCCCTGTACCATCTCTCTATTTCATCTGCAAGATGGATTTCTTCCACTTCGTCTTGTAAGACATCATCTGCAGGGATTGGTACTTGTTCCAATGCTTTCATAGCAATACGCCTTAATTTGGATTGATTAATAACCCTAAACCCCGCGTTATGTTCTTTAGACAAATGATTGACTAATTTATCAACTTCTCCCATCAGTCGATTCTTGTAAATATTAGCTTTTACGGGGTCTTTTTCTTTATAATTAACTTGTAGAATGTATGCATCTGCAACTGAATTCAAAAAGTTTTGCTGAAGAATAAAACAATTTTGAATCTCGTTATCTATCGCTAACTGCCGATTGAAATTATTTTTAACGTTTTGCCTAAAAGATGACCTATCAGACACGGAATGCATCTCATTCAACAAACCCAAAGCACTTTCCAAAACGCGCGTTTTCCATGAATGTCTCATTTTCTGTAATGCTTCCGTTTGCGGAAGTTCGTCTAACAATTGATCTATTTTTCCCTCTAGTAAAAACTCAAAATACCTATAGTCATTTTCTATAACCGGGTCTGCTTTCAACTTGAAAAAGGTTAGCAAAATGCCATTGACTATGGTCTGTCTTGCTATTTTCGCAAAGGGCGTCGAATCGTCTAACGGTATAGCATTACAATGATCTGTAAAAACTGTTACGAATTTCTGGCACATAGCATCTATGCTACCTTCTTCTGGAGGTGGGGGCGCTGGTGGTGGTTCTTGAGAACAGCAGGATTTTGAGGCGGGATAAGCCGCATTCATACGGTTAGAGGTAACCTGTTGGGCAGGTGGCACGTTTCTACTCTGTTGACCCGCAGGATTCTTTTCGTAGAATTGAAGTTGCCTGGGTAAATGCGACTTTGTTTGGCCCCTGTTTTGAGGTCTTACCAACATTGGCAATGGTATGCTTTTAACCCTTTGCATTAATTCTTCAGCATGCTCGATTGTTTCTTTATTTTCTTCGCCAACTAATTTATTAATCCACTTAAATATCTGATATTTTAGATGTTCTATTTCATCTTGTTCCGAGCGAGTATTGTCAGGATTAAGTTCTAAATACTTGTGTCTGTCCACGATATCTGATGCTAAGTCATTGATGACTACTACTTTGAAACCCTGGTTGTCTTTTGGCAAATTTAAGCGATCGAACCACTCGCTAATCTGCTGCACTAACTGTTTAGTATAAATTTCTAAGTTTTCATTTATACCACTTTCTTCAATATTTTTATCATAAGTATTATTTTTAACTGATACATCGTAAACTGTCATATTATTCACAGTGTATTTATCTTTCCCAAATAAACTGATATTTTTCAATGATTTCGAAAGTTCTGCTGCCATTCCGAAGATATGTCTTTCAGTACTTAGTTCATATATCAAAGGGAATCTTCTCAAATATTTAGCAATTTCTCTGTATAATCTCTCATAGTTTTGCTCTTGTGTCGAATTTTGATCTGGGTCTAGTAAAATTGAGGTTATAACCGAACACAAGTCGTCAGTAACAGAGTTTAGTTCCCTCGGGCAGTATACAGGTTTCAGTGGCAAAGTACTAGACCAGGCCTTGATAGCATCACTAATCATTTCATTGCTTTTACCTGATAATAGACTAGCCACGTCACGTTCAGGTTCCCTGTTCAATTTTTTTACAAGCTTCAATACTTCTGTATTCAAATATTTAGAATCATGTTTTTTGCTTTGACTAATTGGAAGAGTTTTCGTGAATACTAGTATCTCCTTTTTCATGGCTGCTTTATCTGATCCCGAAGATATCAACTTCTTCACATTTTCAATAAAATCCGCTTTTTGTTTATGAAACCCTTCAAGATCTGTAATTTGTAAGGCTAAATCTTTTAACCAGTCTTCAATCGTATTAACCAATAATTTATTTTCCACTTCACGCTGCTTACACAATTGTTTATACAAATCCAGTTTTTGTAAACATGTTTTTAGTCGAAAAGCCGTTTTTTGTACGTTATCATCATTTTGTTCCGGATCTACCATCCTGATTTGTTCAACAATTTCTTTATCCAGATCAGCGTCGCTATAACCTATAGTGTGGCTTAATTTAAGTGCAAATCCCTTCATAGCCGTTTCCTGATGTTGTCTTTCTTCTGGACTTTTTTCTCTGTACAACGGTAACATTCTTAGGCAATCGAGTATCACATTTTCAAGCTGTATAACCACAGGTTCGTCACTTATTTTTGGTAGTTTTTCTAAAAAACCATTTATACTATGTATTTGTATGCTCTTAACAAGTTTCGTAGCATATTTATCTCTATCATTTTCATTATCAACTGTCACATGCAACGGCAGTTTCTTTTTCAACCAATGAGATAGTTCTTCCTGTAATTTTTTTTCTACGACATCAGCAGGTAAATGTTTTAATTTACTTTTGAATTTAAATATCTTGACCGCTAAAGAATGTATAATTTCATTCTTATCACTGATAAAAAGTCGTAACTTTGTCGGTGCTATAGGTATTTTATCTAACCATTCATCAACTATGTCTTCATAAGACCTAATTAAGTTTTTTTCGTGTTTAAGGTCGTATGCTCTACTATCTCTTGTATACGGTATAGTATTGATCCTATTTATTAATTCGTGCACGTCACAACAGCTAAATTTCTGATTGAATACTTTCTCAACCCATTTGCGTACTGCGTCGTTGTCAGTAACTTCGTCTTGATTCTTTTCGAGGACCTTTTCTATTTCTTTAGCTAATTCTTTAATTAACATTTTGTTGTATATTTTATCTTGTGACACATGAAAGTTGGCAGATAATTCACAGTACCAGTCGTAAATTTCGTCAGTGAGTTTGTCGATGTAAGGTATAGAAGTATTGTTTATCTCTAGAGAATTTGGTGGTGACAAAGATCGAACTACACTTGTGTCCTGTAAAGGTTTAGGAATGATATTTATTTCATTCATCAGATCTTGAGCGTGTTCCACGACAGTCGTGTTTTCTTCACCAATCAACTTATTTGTCCATTTAAATATCTGAAATTTTAGCTGTTTTAGTTCTTCAGCATCTTTTCCTGTAAGATTTGGATTTATTAATAAATACTTGTATCTGTCTACTATATCACCAGCCAAATCATTAACAGCCAATTCCAAAACATTTTTGTCGTTAGTCGGAATATTTAGTTTCGTTAGCCATTTGCGAATTTCTTCTGCAAGCTGTTTTTTATACTTTTCAAAGCTTGGTGCTTCATTGAATTGTACCAGATCATTAGCTATTTGGAAAGCTGAATACACTTCCGGTCGCCCACGCTCTGAATTACCTTTTTGTTGAAAAAAGTTTTCACGAAAGAAAAACTCTTTATAATCTTTCAAAATCAAATTAGTAAAATACTTTGCTTTGTACTCTGGTAGCTTGCTCACTTCTCCCAGAAGTCTTGTAACATCGTCTGCAAAAGGACTATCAATGTCAGTAATATCTGTGAGATCTAGTAAACGGTTAACCAATTCTATTTCGAGATATTCCATTCTCTTCGTACTTATAGCAACGCGGCATTTCTCTAGTAAAAATGTTATTTCATCTTTGACAAATTCTTTAATTTCGTTCGTTGTTGGCTGGATGTATGTGCTAGAAAATTTATTTTCAGTCGTTAATATGTTTTCGACCAGATTGTTTATTGCTTTGTTTAGGTACAAGTCTCTGTTATGGCTGCCGATGGCTATCGGTAATTCGTAAACTATTTCTGTAATCCTAGATTGTAATGCTTCCTTATATTTTGAATCAGATTCTGGTCTATCTAACACAACTGGTTCCAATTTATCAGCGACAAATTTAAAAACGTCGTCTTTCTTCACATTCCTGCCTAAGAAATCTTTTTTCTTGATACTTAAAGTTTTCGTCCAATTTAAGACAGCTTTTCTGAAGTTGTCTATCTTGAATCTACTGCAGTATTTTGGAATTTCCAACCTGTAAATATTCACGTTAGGTTCTTTTGAGTACATTTTCTTCAGTTTTCGTACGACATTATTGGGAAGATGTTTTCTGAATTCTAGAATGTCACTATCAGCTTCTGTATTTGTCTCAGGTGCTTTATTCATAAACTTTTCTATTTTAATCCTTAGTTTTTCCTCACCACCGGGTTTTTTTAACTTCTCAGCTAACTTTTTCATCTTCTCACCCCATAATTTAACTTTTACTTTGTCGCTGTAGATTTCGAACCATTCCGTCACTTCTTTGTGCAAATTCTCGCGACCTGTGATTTTAATAACTTTTTGGTTGTCTGTCGCCTCAGTTAGTTCTATTTGAGATTTACTTCTCATTTCATAGTATTTGCATTTTGTTGTTGTTATATCTATAGTGCTTAAAGCTGTTTGAACAGATTTAAAATCAAATACTTGTTTTTCTTTAACGTCTACTTCCTTTACTTCGTGGTTCTTAGGTTCTATACGGGCCTTTTTTTCGTGGACCTGAAAATAAATACATAATCTACTCTCATTGTTTGAAGTATGTCAAAGATTGAAATTTTAATGTAAACTTTTAAAAAGTTCTTACAGTTCCAAGTTTATTAGGTGTAGGTTGATTTTCTGTAAAACAAATGCAACAGTTAGAATCAAGAAGAATGCTTACCGTACTGTCATTTTTTTATGTGTTAGAAAATAATTGAATTCTGTCGTGTTATTTGAATCTTTTATTGAAAAACTACATTCAAATGATTTGACTGATGATTTTTTTGAATAAAAAACTAATTCATTCTTGACAAATTATACATCTGATTTTTCTAATTTTGAAGCCTGATCTTTAGTTATTGATTGACAAACATCACCATTATTTTGGAATACAGAACCCAGGAGTTGGTATGACACACCGAGTTAAGGTCTCACTGGTGTGACAGAGGCAAAGCTTTACAAAACAGAACGTTTTCTCGAAATTCGAATTGCCTTTAACGACTGCTTACTGTTCAACTGTAAAAAGACCGTGACGTAAAACGTGAACTGACGCCGTCATCTTCTTTTTAATACTCGTACATTTTACAAAACTCTTGCCAACGTTATTTGGTAGCCTAAAAGATCTTTGTAGCACTTTAGTTAGTAATTAAGCATCTAGTATCATAACAAAAATAAAACATGATTATGTAACATTAAAAGAAGCACGGATAACGTCCCGTTGACCTGCAAGGAAGGTATTGCGTTTGGCCATCATTAGGATCAGTCTGCATCCGCTGTCTGAACTTTCTCCCTCTTTTCAAGCACTTGCATCTTTCCCTCTCCTTGTCCCTATCAGGAGCAAAACAACCTTCAGGTCTTTCGAGAAACCTAGCAGGCATACAGGCAGCTTGTATGCTTTTATCAGCTGTCATACAAGATTGTAGGTTCTGATTACATGGTTGTTGAATGCTGCCCGTCGGCACATCTGGCTGTGAACTAGGTCCTGGGGCTTGGCTTGTACTAAGTCTGCCCATCAAACCGCCTGCCATCATTTTCAAGTTCATCGGCCTTGGTGCTGTCTCAGGGAGTTGGCTGGCTGCTGATGTAGGTCCAGGACTCTGTGAGGTCTGGTTTAATGTACCTTGGCAAACATTAGGCTGAGCGGTCGAAAAACCTTGGCCACTGCCCTCAATTACTCCAGTGGAAGGTTGACTGTTTTGTGAACTGGCTGGAAAATTAGGCATGACTTGGCTTAACGGTGGTGCAATCGGTCCTTGGTAAAGCATTTGTCCCCTTTTTTGGAAACAAGGAGCATTAGGAGCAAAAGTTGGTCCTAATGTATTATTGGAAAAAAATGGGGTTTGTTCCGAACCGATACCTGGTGGAGGTTGGGAAAATGATCCAAAAGCCGGGCCAACACTTTGGCTGAACCGACCTGAACTATCTTGGCCAAACTGTCGTTGAGGTACTGGGCTGGTTTGAGCTGCGTTTGGAACATTACCACTTAAAGACCTTTGGACGTTCGGAAAACATTGTGGAGAAGAATACGGTCCTGATCTTAAGGAACCTTGAGTTCTATTATTACAGGGCGGATTGGGACAACCAGGGGGCCCCGTACATAATACTTGGCCTTGAAGGTTAAGGGGAAACTGTTCTTGGGTGGTTGGCGAAAATGGTACCTCCCTAGCCGAACCGAAAGACGCTCGAGTATTAGGGGTAAATATATTTGGTACTTGAGAACTTTCTGGATAACTTTTCTGGCCAGCCACTTGGTCCGCTGAATTCGGACTACACATTGATGGGGATGGTGCTCTTGGCGATGCAATTGACATACTCCGCATTTGCGAAGGCATTTGGGTCATTTCCATAGAATACCATTGCATTTCTTCTTCAGGAACAGGCGTTTGGCCACCAGCCCAATTTAATATAGGACCAGCGTCTGTCCCAAAATTTCCAGGTCGACCAGATCTGTTCCGCGCACATGGTGACGCCCGGCTCTCTTGCATCGACATCTTTTGTCTCTTCTGGGGTACAGGCGCTCCCTCAGTTCCCCAAGTCCTATTGCGACCAGCATCTCTAGACATATTTCCTCCGCTGACATTGCAGCTCCCAGAAAGTCCGTCTGGAGCATTTGAAGCAAACATTTGTGGTGATTGCGATCTATGAGGCATTTGACCTAATTCATTTGGATTGTACACTTGCAGTGATTGCCTGCCTTGAGGTGCTACGTACCCACTGCGCATTTGCGATGGTATTTCTGTCCTGTCCATGGAAAGCCACTGAATATCTTCTGAGCACGGCACTGAGGGTTGTTTCCTCCCACCTAATCTCATTCCAACTTGTCTAGGAGAACATTTAACGATATTTTCTCCAGCAATTAAATAGGAGCTCCTATCTCTAGTCATCTCGTGCATACTCGATGCTCCTGGTATATTTCTGCTAAACTCCTCGTAATCTTCTGGTTCTTGAAACGACACTCTTCGTATAGATGTTGATAAATTCTTGATTCTATTTGCCAGTTCATCTATCAGATATTCTTTGTTAGTCCCTTCTTGTATTGGTATCTTTTCTAAGTTTTTCAGTAGCTCTGCCTTCAATGTTACCCTGAATGCGTTATCGCAACAATTAACACCACCTGCACCAATTTCTTCAATCTTTTTAACTATTGCATCTCTCGTCCTTCTTTTTTCGATAGGACCTACAAAAGTATTTCGGGGAATATCAGAAATCCAGTTTTCGACCTCCATAGCTAGTAAAATCTCATCCGCTTCATCTTTAATAGCCGAAAGATTTGGCGTGGGGATTTTCTCCAGAGAATTTATGATTTCATTTGCGTAAGCCGAAGTTTGCATACCTACTAAACTATGCCTATTTTTTATTTTATTCAGGTATTCGTCAAGATTCTTTAAAAAGTTTTTCCTGTGAAAAGTAGCTTTAACGTCATCATCGACTTTGTACCTTGTGTAAAGTATGTAGTAGTCTGCCATGTTCTGTTTATCGAGTTCATCATTTTGTTTATCTTTTTCATCCTCAGTGGGCGCTCTTTCTGGCAAATTATTTTCGATGTTATCCATAAGTTGCTGTTTAAAAGAAGCTGGTGCGTTTGTGGATTTGATCAAGTCATTCATAACTAAAGTCTTTTGGAGTAGCTGTGCTTTCAACGCAGGCTTAGTTGCTTCTAACTCCTGTGATTGTGGAACACCCTGCAATAGGCTTTCCATCTCTTCTTCCAAGACATCTTGACAGTAATATTGGTTACCAAAAATGTTGGGATCTATTTTTATTTTAGTTACAGCTTTCCATATGCCGTTATAGACGTTCAGTCTTGCTGATTCTTCTTCCTTTTTATCTGCTATTGGTATTGTTTTAACCCATTGTTTAAGATATTCGTCATAGTCTTCGTTCAATTTTTTTACTGGGACTGAACCCCCGGAGTGATTTGGTGAAGAGGCATTGATTGATTGATTTGGGTTATGCATAAATGGCTGATTTGTTCCACAGGTTCCATAAGGACCGATTCCGCGGCCACTAACACTTCCTTGTCTTGACTGACTAAAATTACCAGTGAACTCAGATGAAAAAGTGTTAGAACCCCATGGATTATTGAGTGAAGCTTGGCCAAAACTACGTTCACATGACCTGCTATTGTTAAGACTGCTTTGAGCATGTGAATACGAAGAGTTTTGTGGTCCACGGCCACAAGAGCCACGGGTGTTAGAAAAACTATTGCCTTCGTCGAACGGTTCTCTTATATTGATTCCTGTACCATGTTTTGTCGTGTTTGAGCAAGTTTTTGACCTACAGCACGGTTTTGATTGAACTGGTTGTGAACAAGGTTTTGGACTACATCGACCAGCGTTGGGGCAAGTAGTTTTATCCACTCCAGCTCCTCCTGCACTCAGATGCTTAGGGTTTACCAGCATAGGAACAGGTACACTATTAATCCTTTGCAATAACTTTTCGGCGTTATTTATAGTTTCCTGATAATCATCTCCTACTAATTTGTTTATCCATTTAAATATCTGATATTTCAAAGCTTCTAATCGGTCTTGTTCAGAATCTCTGCTGGTTTGATTTATTTCTACATACTTATGTCTATCTATAATATCTCCTGCCAGGTCATTTACGACTACCTCTCTAAAACCACGGTCTTTAGTCTGAAGTACATCCAAGTCATCTAACCATTGGTTGATCTGTAGACAGAGTTGACTCGTATAACGATCTAGGTTTGCCTGCAAATCTTCCTCAGTTATAGACCCGATACTGAAATCTGTATTGTTGGTTGAATGCATGTATTGTCCTGAATTATTACTGAGGTTTAGAATGGTATAAGTTTGGTTATAAATGCAATCATTAAGCATGTCCTGTAAATCTTGAAGCATTAGGTTAGAAATATAATTCGCGTGCTTATTCGAAAATTTACCAAGATCTTGGAGTATTATTTCCATGTCATCCATAATCTCATCATCGTGCCCACACCAAATGGACTCGATTGAATCCATCATTAGATCTACCAGTTCATTTTCTAAATCATACATTAGAAATTCATTAGAAATGATTGAATTATTTTCATTAGCATAATTCAACAAATGTTGTCTTACGAAATCTCTCATATCTTCCTCAGTTAATATCCTTTTTGATCTGCTTGTGAACGGTCTTCTTCTTACTCTTCCAGTCTGTTCAGTTACTATCACATTTCTCATCCGTTTTAGTAATACATCTACTAGTTTACGTAAATGAGATTTCATGCAATAACTTTTATTAACTTCAATAGGAATTTCTTGTAAAATTTTCACTATTTCTGATTTCAAATCAAAATCTTCTTTAGTCCAGTTTTTCAATAGTTCTTTAATTCTATCTTCAACTGAGTTAAGAAGGTCTCTCCTATCGCTAGATCTGCCTATGCCATCAGTTTGTAAGTTCAAATGATTGACCCAGTCTTTTAAAACGAAGTCAAGTTGTCGATACTCGGACAATCTAAAGGGTTGAATTTCAGATCTTAAAATATTGTTTGCGTCCCCGTAACAATGTTTAAGTTTGCCTATGAGCTCTTTATAATCTTCTACGTAATCACAAACTGTTGGACAATAATCTTCAACATATTTGTGACATTTTTCATGTTTTATTTTGGCCCTATCACAAATATGGTCAGTCCTCTCACTAGAATTAAACAATTTCCTTATCAATTCATCTCTAACAGTATTTTTAGACACAGTATCAGAGATTTCATTGATAAGCTCTAACAGACTAATTTTCAATTCATCTTTGGTTATCTTTATCGCATCTTGCGATTTAGTTTTCCTACTAACTACTGTTCTGTTTCTACTAGAATGAAAATCTATAGTGCTAAAAACTGTTTGTGCAGATTTCCTAGGTTTTAAAGTTGTGTCGGAAGGATAGTAATTAGTTTGTATGGATTTGATTGAGGTTCTTATGTCCAGGTTTTCAACGTAGTAGAATTCACCTTCCGCGTAGTCTTCTTTACCTGCGGAGGTGGGGGATTCAGGAACCGCGACCTAAAATAAAGATCTTAGTGAATATTTCGCACTCCGCTGAACACTAATGTCCATGTGTAATTCTGGTGAAAAATGTTCCGGCCAAAATGAGAATGAGAACATTCATAGTGAAATACCTACACAAACATATGCCACAATAAGTTGGACAGCCGTTCGAGTAAACAGTTGGTCGTTGCAACCACCGCTCGAGCAGTGTTCATTTTTGGATATGTCCAAATCTCAGTACTACCCCGGGGTCTGCCTAGCCTTTTCCCAACTATGTTGGGGTCACCCATACACAGACCAACCTAGTCAAGCATGGCTTAACCTAAAGATCGACCCGAGCGGCTGATATTATTTAGCCACGAGCTAGTCTCGTCAAGTATTGAAATATAAATGTTAAATGGGAGTGTCCTCTGAACCTCTAAACCATTTCGGAGAAGACAAGTGAATTCTTATGTGAAATCAAGAACTTACAGTTTTCTTAGTTACGTCTACTCGTGGTAACGTAGCCACTTCTTTGGATAACATTTTGACAGCAGCTGTGGATTATAAGTAAATAGTGATGATATCATTTTTATGGATGTAGAGGGAAAAGAGCAAAGAAAAGGCGGCTAGATCGTGTGGGGAATGATATGACAGAAAAAGGAGTAGAATAAATCATAGCGTGACGGAAGAAAAAAATGTGTTGCGCTGACATGACATGTCACGTGACAAGAGCAGGAAGATAATGATGATGTTGTAGATTAAAAGGATCATCATCATCTCAGCCGAAAGACGTCCACTGCTGGACATAGGCCTCCCCCAAGTGTCGCCACATTGACCGGTCCCTTGCTACTCGCATCCACCGGATTCCCGCAACCAACCAGTGTGCCCTGCCCACTGCCACTTAAGTTTAGCAATTCTTCGGGCTACGTCGGTGACCTTGGTTCTCTTGCGGATGTCTTCATTTCTGATTCGATCACGCAAGGAAACTCCGAGCATAGCCCTCTCCATTGCCCTTTGGGTGACTTTAAGCCTTTTGATAAGGCCCATTGTGAGCGACCACGTTTCGGTCCCGTATGTAATCACTGGCAACACACACTGGTCATAGACTTTCGTCTTGAGACACTGCGGTAAGTTGGACGAGAAGATACCGCGCAGCCTCCCGAACGCTGCCCAGCCGAGTCGGATTCGACGATTGACCTCTTTCTCGAAGTTAGACCTACCTAACTGGACCATTTGTCCAAGGTATACATAATCGTCTACAATTTCGAGTGTAGAGTCTCCGATCTTGATAGGAATGGGTGTGACATGGGCGTTCAGCATGACCTTCGTCTTGTCCATGTTCATTTATAGACCCACTCTTTTGGAGGCTCCACTGAGGTCATCGAGCATTGTACTGAGGTCCTCCATGGTCTCAGCCATGACCATAATATCGTCGGCAAACCGATGGTGAGTGATGTACTCGCCATTGACGTTGATGCCTAGCCCTCTCCAGTCCAGAACCTTGAAGACATCCTCCAGTGCAGCGGTGAATAGTTTCGGAGATATGACGTCTCCCTGTCTTACACCTCGCTGCAGAAGGATAGGTTCCGAGGCTTGGTCCTGAAGTCGGACTGACATGGTGGCGTTTTTGTACAAACACTTTAACACCTCGATGTACCGATAGTCAATTTGGAACCGTTGGAGAGACTGCAGTACAGCCCAGATTTCGATCGAATCAAAGGCTTTTTCGTAGTCCACAAACGCTAAGCAGAGAGGCAAGTTATACTCTTCGGTCTTCTGTATAACCTGCCGAAGCGTATGTATGTGGTCCACGGTGCTAAAACCTTTTCGGAAACCGGCTTGTTCGGGTGGCTGGAAATCGTCAAACCTGCGCGCGAGACGAATTGCCTTTAACGACTGCTTACTGTTCAACTGTAAAAAGACCATGACGTAAAACGTGAACTGACACCGTCATCTTCTTTTTAATACTCGTACATTTTACAAAACTCTTGCCAACGTTATTTGGTAGCCTAAAAGATCTTTGTAGCACTTTAGTTAGTAATTAAGCATCTAGTATCATAACAAAAATAAAACATGATTATGTAACATTAAAAGAAGCACGGATAACGTCCCGTTGACCTGCAAGGAAGGTATTGCGTTTGGCCATCATTAGGATCAGTCTGCATCCGCTGTCTGAACTTTCTCCCTCTTTTCAAGCACTTGCATCTTTCCCTCTCCTTGTCCCTATCAGGAGCAAAACAACCTTCAGGTCTTTCGAGAAACCTAGCAGGCATACAGGCAGCTTGTATGCTTTTATCAGCTGTCATACAAGATTGTAGGTTCTGATTACATGGTTGTTGAATGCTGCCCGTCGGCACATCTGGCTGTGAACTAGGTCCTGGGGCTTGGCTTGTACTAAGTCTGCCCATCAAACCGCCTGCCATCATTTTCAAGTTCATCGGCCTTGGTGCTGTCTCAGGGAGTTGGCTGGCTGCTGATGTAGGTCCAGGACTCTGTGAGGTCTGGTTTAATGTACCTTGGCAAACATTAGGCTGAGCGGTCGAAAAACCTTGGCCACTGCCCTCAATTACTCCAGTGGAAGGTTGACTGTTTTGTGAACTGGCTGGAAAATTAGGCATGACTTGGCTTAACGGTGGTGCAATCGGTCCTTGGTAAAGCATTTGTCCCCTTTTTTGGAAACAAGGAGCATTAGGAGCAAAAGTTGGTCCTAATGTATTATTGGAAAAAAATGGGGTTTGTTCCGAGCCGATACCTGGTGGAGGTTGGGAAAATGATCCAAAAGCCGGGCCAACACTTTGGCTGAACCGACCTGAACTATCTTGGCCAAACTGTCGTTGAGGTACTGGGCTGGTTTGAGCTGCGTTTGGAACATTACCACTTATAGACCTTTGGACGTTCGAAAAACATTGTGGAGAAGAATACGGTCCTGATCCTAAGGAACCTTGAGTTCTATTATTACAGGGCGGATTGGGACAACCAGGGGGCCCCGCACATAATACTTGGCCATGAAGGTGAAGGGGAAACTGTTCTTGGGTGGTTGGCGAAAATGGTACCTCCCTAGCCGAACCGAAAGGCGCTCGAGTATTAGGGGTAAATATGTTTGGTACTTGAGAACTTTCTGGATAACTTTTCTGGCCAGCTGCTTGGTCCGCTGAATTCGGACTACACATTGATGGGGATGGCGCTCTTGGCGATGCAATTGACATACTGCGCATTTGCGAAGGCATTTGGGTCATTTCCATGGAATACCATTGCATTTCCTCTTCAGGAACAGGCGTTTGGCCACCAGCCCAATTTAATATAGGACCAGCGTCTGTCCCAAAATTTCCAGGTCGACCAGATCTGTTCCGCGCACATGGTGACGCCCGGCTCTCTTGCATCGACATCTTTTGTCTCTTCTGAGGTACAGGCGCTCCCTCAGTTCCCCAAGTCCTATTCCGACCAGCATCTCTAGACATATTTCCTCCGCTGACATTGCAGCTCCCAGAAAGTCCGTCTGGAGCATTTGAAGCAAACATTTGTGGTGATTGCGATCTCTGAGGCATTTGACCTAATTCATTTGGATTGTACACTTGCAGTGATTGCCTACCTTGAGGTGCTACGTACCCACTGCGCATTTGTGATGGTATTTCTGTCCTGTCCATGGAAAGCCACTGAATATCTTCTGAGCACGACACTGAGGGTTGTTTCCTCCCACCAAATCTCACCCCAACTTGTCTAGGAGAACATTTAACGATATTTTCTCCAGCAATTAAATAGGAGCTCCTATCTCTAGTCATCTCGTGCATACTCGATGCTCCTGGTATATTTCTGCTAAACTCCTCGTAATCTTCTGGTTCTTGAAACGACACTCTTCGTATAGATGTTGATAAATTCTTGATTCTATTTGCCAGTTCATCTATCAGATATTCTTTGTCAGTCCCTTCTTGTATTGGTATCTTTTCTAAGTTTTTCAGTAGCTCTGCCTTCAATGTTACCCTGAATGCGTTATCGCAACAATTAACACCACCTGCACCAATTTCTTCAATCTTTTTAACTATTGCATCTCTCGTCCTTCTTTTTTCGATAGGACCTACAAAAGTATTTCGGGGAATATCAGAAATCCAGTTTTCGACCTCCATAGCAAGTAAAATCTCATCCGCTTCATCTTTGATAGCCGAAAGATTTGGCGTGGGGATTTTTTCCAGAGAATTTATGATTTCATTTGCGTAAGTCGTAGTTTGCATACCTACTAAACTATGCCTATTTTTTATTTTATTCAGGTATTCGTCAAGATTCTTTAAGAAGTTCTTCCTGTGAACAGTAGCTTTAACGTCATCATCGTCTTTGTACCTTGTGTAAAGTATGTAGTAGTCTGCCATGTTCTGTTTATCGAGTTCATCATTTTGTTTATCTTCTTCATCCTCAGTGGGCGCTCTTTCTGGCAAATTATTTTCGATGTTATCCATAAGTTGCTGTTTAAAAGAAGCTGGTGCGTTTGTGGATTTGATCAAGTCATTCATAACTAAAGTCTTTTGGAGTAGCTGTGCTTTCAACGCAGGCTTAGTTGCTTCTAACTCCTGTGATTGTGGAACACCCTGCAATAGGCTTTCCATCTCTTCTTCCAAGACATCTTGACAGTAATATTGGTTACCAAAAATGTTGGGATCTATTTTTATTTTAGTTACAGCTTTCCATATGCCGTTATAGACGTTCAGTCTTGCTGATTCTTCTTCCTTTTTATCTGCTATTGGTATTGTTTTAACCCATTGTTTAAGATATTCGTCATAGTCTTCGTTCAATTTTTTTACTGGGACTGAACCCTCGGAGTGATTTGGTGAAGAGGCATTGATTGATTGATTTGGGTTATGCATAAATGGCTGATTTGTTCCACAGGTTCCATAAGGACCAATTCCGCGGCCACTAACACTTCCTTGTCTTGACTGACTAAAATTACCAGTGAACTCAGATGAAAAAGTGTTAGAACCCCATGGATTATTGAGTGAAGCTTGGCCAAAACTACGTTCACATGACCTGCTATTGTTAAGACTGCTTTGAGCATGTGAATACGAAGAGTTTTGTGGTCCACGGCCACAAGGGGCACGGGTGTTAGAAAAACTATTGCCTTCGTCGAACGGTTCTCTTATATTGATTCCTGTACCATGTTTTGTCGTGTTTGAGCAAGTTTTTGACCTACAGCACGGTTTTGATTGAACTGGTTGTGAACAAGGTTTTGGACTACATCGACCAGCGTTGGGGCAAGTAGTTTTATCCACTCCAGCTCCTCCTGCACTCAGATGCTTAGGGTTTACCAGCATAGGAACAGGTACACTATTAATCCTTTGCAATAACTTTTCAGCGTTATTTATAGTTTCCTGATAATCATCTCCTACTAATTTGTTTATCCATTTAAATATCTGATATTTCAAAGCTTCTAATCGGTCTTGTTCAGAATCTCTGCTGGTTTGATTTATTTCTACATACTTATGTCTATCTATAATATCTCCTGCCAGGTCATTTACGACTACCTCTCTAAAACCACGGTCTTTAGTCTGAAGTACATCCAAGTCATCTAACCATTGGTTAATCTGTAGACAGAGTTGACTCGTATAACGATCTAGGTTTGCCTGCAAATCTTCCTCAGTTATAGACCCGATACTGAAATCTGTATTGTTGGTTGAATGCATGTATTGCCCTGAATTATTACTGAGGTTTAGAATGGTATAAGTTTGGTTATAAATGCAATCATTAAGCATGTCCTGTAAATCTTGAAGCATTAGGTTAGAAATATAATTCGCGTGCTTATTCGATATTTTACCAAGATCTTGGAGTATTATTTCCATGTCATCCATAATCTCATCATCGTGCCCACACCAAATGGACTCGAATGAGTCCATCATTAGATCTACCAGTTCATTTTCTAAATCATACATTAGAAATTCATTAGAAATGATTGAATTATTTTCATTAGCATAATTCAACAAATGTTGTCTTACGAAATCTCTCATATCTTCCTCAGTTAATATCCTTTTTGATCTGCTTGTGAACGGTCTTCTTCTTACCCTTCCAGTCTGTTCAGTTACTATCACATTTCTCATCCGTTTTAGTAATACATCTACTAGTCTAAGATCCCGCTATACAACGACCTTCACCGAGATGCTTATTTAATGAGACGTATTTTTTATGTTATTAAATATGCCAATAAATATATCCTATATGGGTTGCCTAACAAATTTCAGTCCAGAGTATTTTTAATTAATAATTTAAAAACATTTTTTTTTTAAACATTGCACCGGTGTGATTATTAAATAAATTTGATACCAATCGAAAGTTTGAAGCCCATAGAATATGCAAACGTTAGGTTGCCTATTTTTTTCCGGTCACAACCACGGGTTGCCAGGTGTAAACAGGTAAATCTATAGGTACTAGCATTTTGCAACGGTCTGATTATTGAATCAAACTTAGATAAAATGAAAGATTATTTCATAAGGAACACGGTGGTATAGGGTTGCCTGCGAAAAATCAGTCCCGAATTAGGGTTGTCGAATTTTAAATAATAAAATATCGCTGCGAGTGAATGTGTGCGAGAGAGAGGTCCCAGACCAACCATCCCACGCGGTAGAAAAGGACGCAGCGTAGCAGCTGTTTAAAGTCCGCACATTTAAAGAAGGAGAGTGCGCATGCTATTTGTGCTTGGAAATGAAAAGGATAGCGATAGACTCGAATATGCTGTGCATTATTTTGGAGTCATAGATATAGTATTATATAGATGGCGAGAAAGCGTGTCGCTGAAAGGGACAAAAAAAAAGTACTAGTACTAGTAGGAAAAATGTACCCCATAATTAGTGATAAAATTAGAAATAGGTACCTACACAAAGCCTGAAGTTTAGACCGATGAAATCTGTGTCATCGAAAGCGACAGAAAGAAAACCGGGGAAGGGCGAGTCGGAGTCGCACACCGAGGGTTCCGTATAAACTTACCAAAGAAAACAGTTCCCGCAAAAAAATTTTTGTGGAACTACAAATTTTCAGTTTTCGGATTTCAGAAATAAAAAACCGATGTGACTTTAATTGATTAAAAAATAAAAAATTAAATAACTATTTCTGTATATTAATAATTAACTACTCCAAAATAATGCACAGCATATACGAGTCTATCGCTATCCTTTTCATTTCCAAGCACAAATAGCATGCGCACTCTCCTTCTTTAAATGGGCGGACTTTAAACAGCTGCTACGCTGCGTCCTTTTCTACCGCGTGGGATGGTTGGTCTGGGACCTCTCTCTCGCACACATTCACTCGCAGCGATATTTTATTATTTAAAATTCGACAACCCTAATTCGGGACTGATTTTTCGCAGGCAACCCTATACCACCGTGTTCCTTATGAAATAATCTTTCATTTTATCTAAGTTTGATTCAATAATCAGACCGTTGCAAAATGCTAGTACCTATAGATTTACCTGTTTACACCTGGCAACCCGTGGTTGTGACCGGAAAAAAATAGGCAACCTAACGTTTGCATATTCTATGGGCTTCAAACTTTCGATTGGTATCAAATTTATTTAATAATCACACCGGTGCAATGTTTAAAAAAAAAATGTTTTTAAATTATTAATTAAAAATACTCTGGACTGAAATTTGTTAGGCAACCCATATAGGATATATTTATTGGCATATTTAATAACATAAAAAATACGTCTCATTAAATAAGCATCTCGGTGAAGGTCGTTGTATAGCGGGATCCTATACTATACTAGTTTACGTAAATAAGATTTCATGCAATAACTTTTATTAACTTCAATAGGAATTTCTTGTAAAATTTTCACTATTTCTGATTTCAAATCAAAATCTTCTTTAGTCCAGTTTTTCAATAGTTCTTTAATTCTATCTTCAACTGAGTTAAGAAGGTCTCTCCTATCGCTAGATCTGCCTTTGCCATCAGTTTGTAAGTTCAAATGATTGACCCAGTCTTTTAAAACGAAGTCAAGTTGTCGATACTCGGACAATCTAAAGGGTTGAATTTCAGATCTTAAAATATTGTTTGCGTCCCCGTAACAATGTTTAAGTTTGCCTATGAGCTCTTCATAATGTTCTACGTAATCACAAACTGTTGGACAATAATCTTCAACATATTTGTGACATTTTTCATGTTTTATTTTCGCCCTATCACAAATATGGTCAGTCCTCTCACTAGAATTAAACAATTTCCTTATCAATTCATCTCTAACGGTATTTTTAGACACAGTATCAGAGATTTCATTGATAAGCTCTAACAGACTAATTTTCAATTCATCTTTGGTTAACTTTATCGCATCTTGCGATTTAGTTTTCCTACTAACTACCGTTCTGTTTCTACTAGAATGAAAATCTATAGTGCTAAAAACTGTTTGTGCAGATTTCCTAGGTTTTAAAGTTGTGTCGGAAGGATAGAAATTAGTTTGTATGGATTTGATCGAGGTTCTTATGTCCAGGTTTTCAACGTAGTAGAATTCACCTTCCGCGTAGTCTTCTTTACCTGCGGAGGTGGGGGATTCAGGAACCGCGACCTAAAATAAAGATCTTAGTGAATATTTCGCACTCCGCTGAACACTAATATCCATGTGTAATTCTGGTGAAAAATGTTCCTGCCAAAATGAGAATGAGAACCTACACAAACATATGCCACAATAAGTTGGACAGCCGTTCGAGTAAACAGTTGGTCGTTGCAACCACCGCTCAAGCAGTGTTTATTTTTGGATATGTCCATTAAAAAAATCTCAGCAGTACCCCGGGCTCTGCCTAGCCTTTTCCCAACTATGTTGGGGTCACCCATACACAGACCAACCTAGTCAAGCATGGCTTAACCTAAAGATCGACCCGAGCGGCTGATATTATTTAGCCACGAGCTAGTCTCGTCAACTATTGAAATATAAATGTTAAATGGGAGTGTCCTCTGAGCCTCTAGACCATTTCGGGGAAGACAAGTGAATTCTTATGTTAAATCAAGAACTTACAGTT
The DNA here is from genome assembly GCA_916618015.1 of Xestia c-nigrum. NCBI lineage: Eukaryota > Metazoa > Arthropoda > Insecta > Lepidoptera > Noctuidae > Xestia > Xestia c-nigrum. Next base: position 13,137,221 of record OU745273.1, read on the forward strand.
TTTTTAGTTACGTCTACTCGTGGTAACGTAGCCACTTCTTTGGATAACATTTTGACAGCAGCTGTGGATTACAAGTAAATAGTGATGGATATCATTTTTATGGATGGAGAGGGAGAGGAAAAGCAAGAGCAAAGAAAAGGCGGCTAGATGGTGTGGGGAATTATATGAGAGAAAAAAGAGTAGAGTAAATCACAGCGTGACGGTTGACAGAAAAGAAGAAAATGTGTTGCGCTGACATGACATGTCACGTGACAAGAGCAGAAAGATAATGATGATGATGATGATGTAGATTAAAAGGATAGTTGTGTGGTATTATGTATAGATTACACGCTGTGTCACTAGGTGATAGGTGATAACGACGGAACTTCTAGCACAAATAAGTAAGAAGAGAGAAAAAAATTCAATGGCAATAGAAATAGAATAGGGATTGACTGTAAAGGAAAGGAAAATACTAGAATCATAATATGCGGTATAACTTACCTTGTATCTCCATATTGACTGAATTTGAACTCTGAAACCAAGGAAGAAAGTATAGAAAGGATTTAGTGCGAAGAAGGTGGGCCATTGTCTGAATTGTTCGTGGTACTCCATCTGTATAGATTGTCTTTGCCCCAGCCGACCTTGATCCGGATTTTGTATAAAGGGTGTAAAACACCTCTTAACGAAGCCGAAAGGCACTTGTTCTCCCCATCATTGCGATATTTTTTTTGTTCTACACCATACCTGGGAACCTTCTAGTTACGGAGATATGGAGGGTCAAAGTTACAACATTTTAACGAGTTTTTTTTTTAAATACATGTTTTTTTTTGTAAGATTTTGGCTTTAAACACCTCCACCACCCCCGTACTATTCAATCCATCCATCAGCACAATGTTTTAAGTGCGTTACATTGAGTTCTACCACAAAACATGATTTATAACCTCAAAAAAAAAGTTGTTTCTTAGCAAGAATTTTTGCGTAAAGTTATTACTTAGTTTGATGTACAGAATGCTTGGTTAACGGCTTTGTGATGAGGTGGTTTACACCCTGTATAGGGTGACTAGTAATTAGGTCTATGTTCACCGAAAAGATAACGGTCTGATTATTTAAAAACAGCTGTCACTGTGACATGTTCCCATACAAAAATGTGTCTTAAACTGTTCGGGAATGTAAAGGATTTGCTGAATGAATTAATAAAGAAATATTCGTAGCAACATAGTAAAATATAATCGGTGTTTTTCATACGGATTTTTACAAACAAGTGAATGCAAATGACAATAGGTGACAGATGAATAAAAAAACATAACATGGACACATTAAGTACCTATAAAATAATGAGATCTTATAACTAATAACGCGAGCTGATCAGGCGCTCCAACATGCCCCCGGGCGTTAACATAAACAGCTGTTTTTAAATAATCAGACCGGCAATTTTTTGGTGAACATGGACCTACCTAATTACCAGTCACCCTATATTATAAATATTGTACACCATACAGGTATGTTACAGCGATCCTATATAATAATCATAAGAACTGATACTTTACCTGTGACAAACAATAAATGGATTTGAAATTGAATTTCTTATCCCGATTATCCCGATACTAAGGGCCAGTTTCACCGGTTGCGGATATAGTGTCGGTTAGCCTATTAGGAACTTATCTGCCAGATAAACTAACCCTTTTGGTTTCACAGGTGTCGGATAGCGATATCTGGCAGATAAAGTATTAGTTATAACCAGCCTTTAAGTGGTAGATAGTATTAACTATCAGATGACTAACCGACATTGTATCCGGAACCGATGAAACTGGCCCTAAATCTATATAAATAAAAATGAATTGTTGTTCGTTAGTCTGATTAAAACTCGAGAACGGCTGGGCCGATTGAGCTGATTTTGGTTTTAAAATGTTTGTCGTAGTCCAGGGAAGGTTTAAACGGTGAGAAGTAGATAGGTAGGTAGGTAGGTAGTAGGTAGGTAGGAAAAAATGCATTGCAACGCATGCCGGGTACAGCTAGTAAATAAATAAATATCGCTGGACATTAACACACAGCGCCATCTAGTGCCACACTAAGCAAGGCTTGTGTCGTGGACACCAGATAGTTGATATACTGCATGTATACTTTTTTGTTTGTAAGATCCCATGGGACAGTTATCAAACTTCACGCGGGCGAGGCCGCCGGCATAAGCTATGTAGTATATCTGTCATCGTAAAATTGTCAAATACGTTATATTGTAATATCTCTACCGATATTGTAAAGTCTCGAATTATTGTCAAATGAACATACTGCTTACAACAAAACGCATTATTTTTCGTGAAATGCAAGCGATGGTAGTCAACTTACGCGGTGTGGAGGGAAGGAGGGGTCCCCCTTGCCCAGTGGCACAACTCTCATGAAAAGATAATGCACCATTCCTGAGAAATACCGATTAATATAACATAACCTTAAAACACTTTATATTCCCCTTAAAAAGCGTAGTCGACGGCCCCTATTTCCGAGTGCAGGGTTTAAAGGAACCTAACTAACCTAACGGGGGGGTGCCCCAAGTCCCGATTATGGGGGCAGAGATACTTCCGTATGTTCAGTTGACAATAATTCGAGACATTACAATATCGCGAGAAAAAACACGTTATATTGTAATATAACGTGTTTGACAATTTTACGGTGACATATCTATACTAATATTTTTAAAAGGAAAGATTTGTTTTTTGTGTGTAGCTCTAAAACTACTTAACTAGACCGATTTCGAAAATTCTCACCATCAGAAAGTCACATCTTGACTGAGTTACATAGGCTATATTTTATCCCCGTACTCCCGCGGGACCGGAAACTAAGCAGATCTATGAAACCTCATTCATGACGTCCACTGGTGTGTTATAAATGAAATTGATCAAAGTGTTCACTTACATTCTGATAATGACATGACAGCGGATGATGGTCATGCGTCTCTCGGATTATGGGAGGGCAAACTGGATGGCTGAACGGCTGTCGATTGAAAAAAACCGTCATTTGAATTGGTTAATGAAATTATCTCGATCTTTAGGTTAAGCCAAACTACGACATTACTCAAATCCTCGATCAGAACACATTATAAAACAAATGCAATCGGGTCTTTATCGCGAATTTACCTTTAATTTAAGGCCGAAGTTTCGACCGGATTGCACCAGCCGTGGTCGCGGGGAGACTGAAGTATTGGAGGTACCGCGACAGCAAAGCGAAGGCTTCAACTACCCTCACTTGATTTTCATAAATGTTAATTAGGGCCGGTACACACTAGGACAGCACCTACACTAACAGTGTCCGTATATTGAGGCGATTTCACTTAGTGATTTTATTTTATTTTATTTATTCAGGGACAATAAACAGCTACAATATGTGTTGGAACAGAGTAAAGATAGTACAAAACATTAACAATATTGCAGCCCTCTACATTATCCGCATATAGACACGAACGAATAAAATAATGAGTGCCACTAGATAGGTAAAAAATAAAATATTATAAAAAGTTACATCACATTAATAAACAATAGATAATGATAGAAATACCAAATAATTCAAGAAAGATCAGCTATATAGTAATCATTAAAAAACTTAGTAATTAATAAACAATAAATAACTTAGTAATTAATAACAGTAAACAATAAACTTAACTAAATATGAATTACATCATGCAAAATTCGATTTTCAATTTGATTTAAATTAATTGCTTGTAGGGTAACAATACTTAAACACTAAAAACAATTAAACAATAAAACACAAACTAGCTTACATTCCTAATTACATTATTGGTTCATAATAATTTTCATGACATTGAATTTAAATTTGGATTTTGAACATATAAAAATATCAATATCAACAAAATTACAATTATAAGATTCAACCATTCGCCGGACAGGGCAGCGCAAACCAGAATTTGTTCGACAGGAATTGACAGCAAATAAGGTAAGTGCACGGGTACTACGTACAGACTACGTAACATAGTTTGCTCGTAAGGTCAATACAGTCGAAATCACCACGAACAATACCATGCAGCACAGAGGCCTCTAGATACTTGCGTCTAGATTCTAGGTTGACCTGCCCATATTTGTTCAGTAATTGAGAGTACGACAAATACGTTTTATGACATCTGTAATGCATGGCTCGAAGAAACTTGCGCTGGACTTTCTCAATTTCGTCTATGTATTTCTGGTAAAACGGGTTCCAGATAGGGACGGCATATTCTAATTGCGATCGCACAAGGGTTGTATATAGGTAAAGGTATGTGGAGACCCGCTTGAACTCAGTGGACGACCTCATGACAAAACCATACATCCTAAACGCTTTATTAATAACTTTTTCCACATGCTGGTTTAGGGACAACCTATCATCAATCAACACACCAAGATCTTTGACAGTAGGTACATTACTGAGTACTGTGTTCTGCAATGCATATTTAAAGTGAATAACAGTTTTATTCTTTGTGAAATTGATGCAATTGCACTTGGAGAGACTAAGGTGCAGTTTGTTGACTAGACAGTAGTCAGTAAGTCTGTCCAGATCCTGTTGGAACAGTCGACATTCCTCTACAGTTTGTATAGACCTATAAGCTTTTAGGTCATCAGCGTAAACAAGAAACTTAGTATTTTTAAAACATTTGTCTATGTCATTGATATAAAGAATAAACAATAGTGGTCCCAAAATTGAACCTTGTGGAACTCCTGAGGTTATATGCACTTCGTCAGACTGATGGCCATTAATGACAACTCTCTGAGTTCTGTTTTTAATATAGGATGAGAACCAGCGAAGCAGATTTCCCCGTATACCATTAAATGAAATTTTGTTCAGTAGGATTACATGGTCGACCTTGTCAAAAGCTTTTTTGAAATCTGTATATACCGCATCAACTTGTAATCGCCTGTCCATGTTTTCAAAAAGATAATTGATAAAAGATAATTGACTATAAGTGATCACTGGATTCCTAGCGGAAAAAAGTTTGAAGCCGTCTTCGCGATTGAAATTAGGGTACTTCTTGATCTCAATCGCTTCCCGAACCATTCTCTTATAGTAGTGCTCCTCGTTGCCAAGGATTTTTGGGTTGAAATTAAAGGTAAATTGACGATAAATACTCGTTTTCATATGTTTTATATTACGATCAGAACACATTATAAAACTTAAGAAGACGGGTATTTATCGCTAATTTACCTTTAATTTAATCCCGACGTTTCGACCGGATTGCACCAGCCGTGGTCGCGGGGAGACTGATCCAGTAATCACTAAGTGTACTCGTCAAGTGAAATCGCCTCAATATACGGACACTGTTAGTGTAGTGTGCTGTCCTAGTGTGTACCGGCCCTAATTAACATTTATGAAGATGAGGGTAGTCGAATAAACGCCTTCACTTTGCTGTCGCGGTACCTCCAGTACTTCAGTCTCCCCGCGACCACGGCTGGTGCAATCCGGTCGAAACGTCGGGATTAAATTAAAGGTAAATTCGCGATAAATACCCCCTTCTTAAGTTTTATAATGTGTTTTATATTACTCAAACCACTTACATAAATCGTATAGGACCTCCCCCCACTATCCCTCATCTTCTTCGTCATATCCCTTAGGTATCTGACATCGTAACAGGCTCTAACAGGCCTGTCACAATGGTCATCGTTCCTCCTGTCCCTCGTGGGTGGATCCTCATTCTTTCTAGCACGTATGGTAACGTCAGGCTCGTAAGAACGAGCAGCCGTGCTGAAGGTGGCTTTAGATTCTACGACGTTTTGGGATGAGTTTTCTGTGCTTCTGTTTGGGGATGAGTTCCTGTTGATTCTTGATGCTGTTGAAATTGGGAGATAATGATTTTTGTTATTGAAGCACAAACAATCCAACGGTGTACTAAGTGGTCTGCCATGACCTCCCATTTCAGTAGCTTTTTGTGGGAGATAGAGTGAGCTAGATGTCCCTCCCTCTCGTACTGAAGTAACATTAAAGTAATACTGCTATGAAGTACAGGTCCTGATGTAAAGAATTTACTATCGGAAATATCACTGGCGTGACAGTTAATTTGCTATCACAGAGATAAAGTCAGAATATCTTAAGGATCGGATCGGAAGAGAATTTACTATCTTTAAACGATATTAAATCGTATACATAGTATTTAAAGTCTCTAGTACCAAGCCGCGCACTGTTGGACCGCGGGCGTCTTTCGCATCACGCGATCGTTACCGAAACTATGCTGTGATGCGCGATTGGCTCCGTTCGCGTATTGTCATATTGAATACGGTAGGCGCAGAAATGGATACGTTCCCAAGCGACGATACGGAGACACGACGAGATCGGCTGTCACCGTATCCGTTTGTATCCATTCAGATCCGATGCGATGCGAGCCGTTTGGTGAAAATCCTCCTTTTTCTGCCCATAATTACAAACCAGTTCCCAAAGTCTTCATACCTAAACATAGCAACGCTGCTTGACTGCAGAAATAGCTGGTGTAGTACCTTTGATGAGCTCATACGCCAAAATCACTATCATCTCTAAAGATTTTGTGATTTTGGAAATGGAATTCCTCAGTAGCAGACCGGTGACTGGACTTAAATTGTGACCATGATGGCAATAGCTTCGCTCCCTATTACTGGCTTCGGAAATTACAGGCGTAACGTAATAAAAAGATGGTGATGTGATATAAGCAAGACAAACAGAAGACACTTACAACCCTTAGCTTGACTATAATTGACGAGCCTTTCCATGACTTCCGAAGACCTGTCAGGTGAGAGGCAGTTGGGATACTTCCTCAGAGATCTGGCGAATGCATCCTCATTGCGTGAAGGTCGAGGAGAGCATACTGACCCTGAAAAGTAATAGGTGCAGGTAACTTCTAAAAGAACCGCTCTTGTGTGCAGCTTCTTCCTCATTTACTTTGTCGTTGTCTTTGGTATGGGAATGTGATGCGGAGGAATTAGTGAAAGTTTTGCGTATGAATGTGGATGGGTATATGAGTAGAGAAAGAACAAAGAAATGATGGATGAAGTGTATGGCAAGAAAAGAAGTGTCTAATGAGATGAAAAATAGAGAAGTATAGCAGAAGACATACTGCGCCGGGATTTTTAATATGCCAACTATGTGTAGAATTGCCAAAGTTCCTGAATAACATAATCATTATTATTGGATTCTTAGTTTTGAAGAAGGCCAAAGAGAAGATGGTATGATAAATAATAATTATGAATGAAGGAAAAAGAAGTTAATGAAAGCGTGACGATTGACAGGGAAGAATGAAAAAAAAAAGCTTTGCGCCGACTCCAACGTTATTTGCGGCAAAAACGGCCGTATCTTTTTTTTGCATATACTTAGATCCATGTTCACCAAAAAGGCGACGGTCTGATTATCTAAAACAGCTGTTTAAAACACATTTTCGTTTGGGAACATGTCACAGTGACAGCTGTTTTTAGATTATCAGACCGTTATCTTTTCGGTGAACATGGACATTAGTGATTGAATGTTTTCAAACCATCCCAAGACTGTCTTGAGTATACGGTTTTAATTTCAACTCAATACCTCCAGGCGTTCCCGAAAAAAAGGGTCTTGACAGAGAGATGGACGGAAAACAGTTATCCTATAAGGGTTCTGTTTTTTCTTTTTGAGGTGCGGAACTCTAAGGTCCATGTTCACCGAAAAGATAATCAGAGCGTCATCCTTTTGGTGAACATGGACCTAAAAACACAACTACTGACGACCCGATTGGCGTAGTGGTAGTGACGCTGCCTTACGTTCTTAGGGTCGTTGGTTCGAATCCCGGTAGGAGCAAAAGTTTGTGTGATGAGCACGGACATTTGTTTCCGAGTCATGGATGTTTATGTATAATAAGTATGTATTTACAAACGAATAACAGTATATATGTAGTATAACAACTATCTAGTGTCCACGACACAAGCTTTGCTTAGTGTGACACTAGGTAGCGCTGTGTGTTAATGTCAAATTTATAAAAAAAAGCTACTCCAATCGGGAAAAACGAAGCTGATAAAAAAATCAAAAATAAATAAATCACAAATTTTACCACTTACCTCGATCAGGCCAGTTCATGCCTCCTCTAAAACTGTTAGGAGAAGAAGGTCTAACGGGACATCTGTCAGCCCCACTACCAGAACCACCCACTATAAAGTTTCCATGACCTAAATGAAAAAGAAGAAGAAAATAGAAAGAGATAGAAGGATGGTTTGAGAGACAGACGACGCCCTATGGCAGTAGTTCTCAACGTATGTTGAGAACTACTGCCATAGAGCGTCGTCTATAGAGCGTCGTCTATAGAGCGTCGTCTATAGAGCGTCGTCTATAGAGCGTCGTCTATAGAGCGTCGTACCGCCGGTGGACCACCGGTGGTCCACAGAAACATCTGATATGGTCTGCGATAGGTTAAAATGTTATTTTGTAACTTATACCGAATATGGATATATAGCAGCTCACAATTTAGGACCCATTCATCATCATCATCTGCCTAGCCTTTTCCCAACTATGTTGGGGTCGGCTTCCAGTCTAACCGGGCGCAGCTGAATACTAGTATTTTACATGGAGCGACTGCCTATTTGACCTCCACAACCCAGTCAGTAACTGGGTGGTATCAGACTTTTTGGGCCACTGACTACCTGTAACGACTGTCAAAGATCTACAAATGACAACCTACCCGGGACCAACGACCACTTTAGGACCCATTAATGTTAATATTTATCCGTGGTGCTAAGAAAGTGGGCCTTTCACAGATGTAAACGGAAATTACGGCTTTTTCTTTCTCCTCCTCTATTCTTTTCTGATTAATTTCGTTGCGGGATTCAAGACAGACTTTAAATTCATTCTCTGTGACTTCGTCGAGCTTCATTGTCTCAGCGCTTTTCTGGTGGTCGCCACTGTTGATTCTGGCACACAGGAGTTACAGTAGCTTGGGAATAGTGTAGTGGGCTTGTTGTACGGAATATAATGCGACCCAACCTCATTGAACTTATCAGGGGCGAGGTGCTAAAATTCTTTGAGAATCTCCTAACTTATTCCTATTTTCATATACATGATTGCAAATTTTTTCGAGCTTACTTCGATTGTTTCTTTATCTTTCATCATCTTAGTTCTAAAAATTATCATGCTATTTTCCAATTTTAGCATGGTGAGACTTGAAGATTCACCCTCTAGATCAGTAGCGAAGCGTACATTTTTGTAACAGGTAAACCGGTACGGTGCATATTTTGAATAATGTTTGAAAAAACCATCCATCGAACAATTTGCAGTTTTAATCACGTCCTAACTCAATGAATTTCCTACTTTGTTTTACTTGTGGCAATAGTAGACTTCAGTACAGTGGTTGTTCCGAAGGGAATCCGGTAGGTTTCGAGTTCTATGGACCCCTCGCCACTGCTCTAGATATAATCCTAGCGACGGCGTCCATGTTTATCTAGGACCTTATGAACCCTGTTAACAATAAAGACACCACAGTGGTCTCTGGTCCAAGAAAGGTTGGGAAACACTATTCTACGGAAAAGAAGAAGCAGAACACTCACCAGGATAAAGTTCAGGTCGTTGTGGTGGAAACTCAGTTACCTGCACAGAAGGGGACGTCGGCTGCACATTGCAATGCATCGTCTGGTAAACACAAAGTAAATCAACGATAAATAGGATACAACGATAATGTTATTCAGGGTTTACAAGGTGCCGGGGTTGCGGGCCTGTCCGAAAGAGATACCGCGGCCCCGGAACATAAAGGGCGAGGAAGGAACATGGATCGGGTTTTAGTCAGTAAGAGTCTGACACTCCCTCCCGCTCCGCCCAGAGTGGGAGAAGTCATTTGATGATTTCCCATCCCAAAAAAAAAGGGTTTACAAGGTAAAATCAACTCCTCGTATTTTCAACCCGCGACGCAAAAACGACGGGGTGTTATAAATTTGATCTCTGTGTGTGTGTCTGTGGCTACGATACAACTCACACACACACACAGACAGATCGGTCGGACGGTCCCGAATGGATGAACAGATTTTTATTTTGTTTATTATTTTTTGTTTGAAAGGTGAATTAGTCGGGAGTGTTCCTATCTATGTTTGACGAAAATCGGTCCAAGATGGCAGCCACCGCAAAATGACGAATAACGAATTATTTTCTATTTAACATTTAGTACATTATGAGTCGAGGGTTTTACAAATTTAAAATTGGATTTTAATTGTTAAACTCGTAGCCTATGATATCCGGGCCATAATCACGAATCGGTTGACACCGTATTCATCCAAATCGAAGAAACAGTTTACGCGCTACTGAAGAACAGTAAATACAAACATACATACATTATAGATTCCTAAAATCATACTTTTTACGAGACGGCGAAGCAGCCAAAAGGAGGGGTCCTTTTTGCTTCGCCGTCTGGTGAAAGGTATCGCACCTTATAAGTAGAAGCGTATCTCCCATCAACAGCCTGAACGTCCCGATCACACTGAGGCATGGCAGGCTCCGTGCTGGTGTCAGCAGTGAACTTCGGAGGACATTGCTGCGTGGACGCATTCACTATGGTCTTGGGGGCCGCACGTTGAGATGATGCTGGTTGTGATGCTGGAGACAATAGACAGGACAACAGTATCAAAAAACTGCAAATCTATTTAGTCCGTCAGAATATCTACACTATAATATTATAAAGCAGAAGAAATTGTTTGTTTGTTTGTTTGGTTGAACGCGCTAATCTCAGGAACTATTCATATTTAGTTAAGTTTATTGTTTACTGTTATTAATTACTAAGTTATTTATTGTTTATTAATTACTAAGTTATGTAATGTTTAATGATTACTAATTAGCTGATCTTTCTTGAATTATTTGGTATTTCTATCATTATTTATTGTTAATTAATTTTGATGTAGGTTTTTATAATAATTTATTTTTTACCTATCTAGTGGCACTCATTATTTTATTCGTTTGTGTCAATATGCGGATAATTTAGTGGGCTGCAATATTGTTCATGTTTTGTACTATCATTAGGTACTCTGTTCCAACACATATTGTAGCTGTTTATTGTCCCTGAATAAATAAAATAAAAATAAACTACCGGCTCGAATTAAAAAAATATTTTTGCGTTGGATAGTCCATTTATCGAGGAAGGCTATAGGCTATATAACATCACACTATGACCAATTGGAGGGGAGCTGCAATAAGAAATGTCGAAAGCGGGAAAAAAGCTTCCGTTGAGCTGGCGATACGTTGCGATATTAAAACTTCACGCGGACGAAATCGCGGGCAGAAGCTAGTTGGAAAATAAAGTACACTTATTTTTTATTTTTGTAAATCAGTAAATATTGACAAAACTTGGGGGTTGGGGCTCGTGACGTCATAACTTGCTAAAAATGATACGAGTACTAAAGCGTGCCTTATTTCCGGGGCTGCGGGACTGTTAGAAAGAGATACCGTGGCCTCGGAACATAAAGGGCGAAGAAGGAACATGGATGGGTTTAGTCAGTAAATGACTGACACTCCCTTCCGCTCCGCCCAGAGTGGGTGAAGTCATTTGATGATTCCCCATCCAAAAAAAAAGGCGTGACGTATTGAGAATTTTAAAAGCGTCGTATCTTCGTCAATTTTGATTTACGTAACAAAAGATAAAGTACCTACGTGTTACATATTTTTTAATTCTCTGACGGACTAAATTGTTTACCTTTGCCTTTAAGGCGTTTAGACGAGCTAAATTAGCAACACTATTTTGTGGTGGTTCAAACTTCGTTTGAAATGCTGTTAGAATAAAGTTCTAATCAGCTTGCACTACAAAGTGGTTGTTACGTCAGCCACTGCGGGTTAAATAGCGCGAAATGAGTGGTTTCGATCAATTTTCAAAAAAACTATTGATGGGATTAAAACACTAAAACAGTATCATGCTAATTAATATATTGCTTGTATAATTATTTGCCAAAAAATCAGAATGATCGCATGCATATTAGTATGTTTTTTATTGTTTGAAAGATATTTTTAGAGATAAGTTCGTGAATTCTTTTTATCGAGCCAAATCAATTGTATTATGCTTTCAAAACAGTATCATGCTAGCATATATCCTGAAGAATATCATATATTTTTCTGGTTTTGTTTATAGCAGTGAATCATAATTATACTTTTAGTCATTATAAAACCATGTAATCGCCTTAATTATCTTATTATAAATTAACAAAAAATAAAACCCTTTTTTAAATCTTACTAGTATTAGGCAGTAGAGTGATCTGCCTGTTCCCGTCCAACAGCGTGACCGCGAGTCCTGCCTCCCGGAGGCCTCTCACTACCGCTACCATCCCGACGCCCTCCATGGAAACCGATCAAATCTGGTCCGAGGGGATGTGCTGTTGAAGAAAATAATACTTGCATAGCCACTTCCTACAATCGTGCTGATTTGACTACGGTAAAATCTAATGAGCGACTGGCAGTTGATCATGATTTAGTTCGTCCCCACACACCATTTTCTTTGGCCCTTATTTATCATTTTGAGAAAAACGCCTTTGACTTTCCTGGAACATGATCTTTTAAGCCGAAAGATGTCATCAACAGGAGATAAAGCATCAAACGTCGCCACGTCGTCGACCGCTGCTTGCATTTAGTGGATTTCCGTGACTATCGCAATTAGTGGATTTCCGTGACTATCGCAATTAGTGGATTTCCGTGACTATCGCCAGATCATCGGTCTACTTTATAGGCTTAACTATATGGACAGGCAATTTTAAATTGTGGTGGCCCAGTGGCGGTGGCCCTGACTTACGAACAGTAAGCCGTGGGTTCCTTTAGACCAGGGGTGTCCAACATAACTTTGTGGGGGGCCAAGTTTAGTATTTTTGTAACCGTAGCGGGCTAAAAGACATGCAAGCCTCTAAATTTGAAATAAAACAAGCTTCGCCGGACTTAACCGGACCGGCCGGATAACTGACTCAGGGACATTTTTAAACAGTGTTCGCGCAATATTTATTGATGTCTTATAAAGCTTATCTAGATCGCGGGCCGGATGAAACACCTATGCGGGCCGGTAGGTGGCCCGGGGGCCGTATGTTGGACGAGCCTGCTTTAGACGCTATTGGTCCAAGGGTTCGAACCCAGACAGGAGCATTACTTTGTGTGAAACGGTGAAGGAAAACAACGTGATGAAACAAGTATGTCCTAGAACCAAAATATTCGTACCATCTCTTTAGTTCTACCAAAATGTCATGGCTAATAAAGATGATGATGACGATGATGATGAATTCGAAATTATTATTGAAATAAGTGATTCTAGTTTTGAATTTGCTTTACGCGATGCTAGAAACGAATTCGAGCAACTAAAAATGCAATGACTTCGGCGTTATACTCACAGACATCTTTAGCAATCTAATAGCAGAGTAACACAAATCAGGCCTCGGGGAAGCCTGTCTGCCGTCAGCGTGTGGTATTGGCCTGGAGACAATTATATTTGTGTTAGAGAAAAGATGTCATGTGTATAGGCGGAAATGGTTTATATTAGCTTACTCGTTAGCTGCGCCCGATATGCGTTGCAATGCACCTTTTCTTACCTACTACCTCCTTATTCTTTGTAATTCTCTACCCTACCTACCTACCTTCATGGACCTACCTTGGCGTATGTCTATCCAAAAATAAAAACGAAGTCATGTTTACAAGAGGAATGATCACCCCCGTAGCAAACGGTACAGCACAGCAAGTGAAATGAATCATCCACAATCAGACATTATTTGCGAAAAAAATGAACAATATAACAGATAAATTAAAGCTATTGCACAGAACAAAAGAAACGAGGAATTATTCATTTTTAAAGGATAAGATACATGAAAATGACGAGAAAAAGTAATCTCGCGTGGATCTTCTGACAGTAATGCTGGGGCTACACTATCGCGATAATGCGAAGATTTGCGTTGTCGCGACACGTCTGGCCAAAGAATTCGTCCTATCGCGATAAACTTCGCGAATACGAATGCCCTTCGCGCCGCTGTCGGTAAATTGCCGCACATCAAAGGGTTTTGTCGCGACAAAGTTCGTGCGGTTGGCTACACTTCACGCACTCTAGTTGACTGTGATACTCTGAGAGGTTTGAACGTGTTTGATTGAACTTTTTAATCACGGATTGGAATAATGAGAGGATAAGGAAAGATGTAGTAAAAAATTGTTAGCCGCCATGTGATACATCGCAACCGCTTCTCCCATGTTTTCCCGCAAATGAATTATCGCGACGTTCTAGATTATCGCGACAGTAGAAAGGTTTTTCCAAGTGTGGCCAATCACTTCGTCATAGAGCGAACACGAACTTTTATCGCGACAACGCGAACACGAATCTTCGCCTACAAGTCTGGCCGTAGCATAAGAGCACAAGAATAAATCGTGTTTCGTTCATCCCCTCACAAACCCTCACAACATACGTCTATCCATCTTGTCCGGTGTCGATGCCGGTAGAGCATTCAGCATCGCCATTTTGAGCAGACGGACCATCCAACGATCTGTGTCCACGCGGTCTTAGTTGGTATTTGGGCACGGGATGAACAAAAACTTTTCTTGTACAATCTCCATGCTCCTGTAGGTACTCGTCTCATCCGGGTTCTATTCCGAATTTCAACAATGAATTCTGTTCATATTCATCTAGTTTGCATTCCGCAGAAAAATAAAAATGTTACAAAGGGCTCTAAAAAACGACCCTGCACAGCTGTTAGTGAAAGGGTAGATTTTTTTTTATCTTTCTCTTTCTTTCTTTTTTATTTTTAGCGTTCTAGACGTTTCTAAGCAGCACGTTGCCAACGCAAGATAAACAGCAGCCGTCCCAACTTGTTGACGGCGCGTGGACGACTGCCGCCGACGTCACAACTGCAAGAGTCGACGCGTCGGCAACTGCTGCCGACGTGTCGACGGCAGCGGTTGCAGTTTGTCTGCGTTTGCCGCTCGTCTGTAACAACCCTTAACGACGCAACTTACATGTCTTGCTAGAAGTTAACAATATTGTTATAATTTAACGAAGATTTCACGTTCAAACTAAATAAACAGGGATAATACCACGACAATTTAGAATTTTGTGATGTACCTCACTGAGATGTCAGAATAAAACTGTCAGATCTCTTCTGATTTTCTTTTGATTTTAAGTTGACAATGGTATAAAAACGTATAAAAAGGAGCAATAGCTGCCTTAATTTACGAAAGAGGGCTGCATCGTTGGTTGGGTGGTCGCAACAACCAGTCTTGCTAAGTGGTTTCGTATTAGGAAGTACTAACTGTGTTGTTAAGGTCAGATAGGCAGTCGCTTCATGTAAAATATTGGTACTCAGCTACATTCGGTTAGACTGGAAGCCGACCCCGACATAGTCAGGGTTTTCTGAAATGACAAAACCACAAGGTGGCAGCACTGATAATTTTGATGTGTTTTGTCTTGTGTGGGCTAATAAATGCTTTTTCTTTCTTTCTTTCACTGGCGTAAAATCTAAACATCTATCAAAATACACAAGTTTTTTGTAGTTTACGAGTATTTTTTTATTTAATTACTAGCTGACCCACGCAACTTCGTCTGCGTCACATAAGAGAGAAAAACGAAAGGAAAAAAACGTCACCGTTTTTGCAACATTTCTCTTACCTGCTCCGCTCCCAATGATTGTAGCGTGATGTTATATAGCCTAAAGCCTTCCTCGATAAATGGACTATCCAACACAAAACATATTTTTTTAATTCTAGCTGGTAGTTCCTGAGATTAGCGCGTTCAACCAAAGAAAACGTGTAAAGTTTTTCGTAACTTATTCACTGACTGAATTTATTTAGACTAGTGTTGAGCGGCGAAACACTAAAAGACGAATGACGCGACCGGGCGAGCGCAGGCGACGGGAAAACAGATATACCCACAAAAAAAAAAAAACTCTCAATATAGTGTACATGAGCCATTGAGCTATATAATATATCTATGACATGAGCGGTGTCACGTAGGCGTAACTACAATGTAAATGCTAATTGATTCTCTTTCAGGTTACTAATCGAAAGACGAAGTACGAAATATAATAGATATTAGTATAGATCTCCTAAATCTTCCTGATGATGTCCCGCATAATTAAGTTTTTCCTTGGACCACTGACTTTTGCTGTAAGTACCTACTTACTAAGAATCTTAATCTTTAGTTCAGCTACTTTTCTTTGTCCGTAATTCATATTTATATTGTAAAACAGTCCAAATACTATGAAATTTCGCTAAAAATTCTAACATACAATTCAGTACAATTTATGTATACCAGACGCCTAAGTAGCGACATCTAGTGTCAGATAAAATACGAAAAACTGTCATTGGGATAAGGGGTGTGTAACGTTCATCCTTTTTGGGTGTCCCAAAAAAGGATAAACACTCCGTCGTCCTTAATATAGTAATATTCTTCAGAACAGATAGGTGTGTAGACATTACACTAAGCACGTAGACATTTAAATAAGCTTAAAAAACAAAAAGTCACCGGAGACCCATATACTCAGAATAATGACTAAAGAGCCCATATACCATTGCTTTAAATGCGTTTAGAGTTGCCAGGTCCCGCTACAGAGCATCGACTGAAAAATCTAAGGGTAATTTACTGCGAAAAATTGTAGAAAAATTAGATAAAGAAGGTCCGTGGTCTCCTTTGTATCACGAGTTCAAAGCTAATCGATCGGTCGACCTAGCGTTTATCCAAAACATTAAAGTAAATAATAAACACACCACCGGTATTGAGGAAACGACCGAAGTTCTATTAAATACTCTGATACCTGATGATTCGCCGGTAAATGACAATGACTACCATCAACAGATCAGAGCGTGGGCTGCTGTGCCACCTGAATCACCAGCGTCAGACCTTCCATCCATTGACGAATTCATTAATGTTGTCAGGAAACTGCCTCTTAAAAAATCAGCAGGTGAAGATAAAATATCTAATCGGATGATAATAGAAGCGTGTAAAACAGCGGGCGACGCCATTCTATCTGTTTTCAACCGATGTATTGCGGAAGGCGTTTTTCCTCGCGTATGGCGACGTGGCTTTATACGAATAATTCCAAAAAGTGGTGATAAGCCACCGGACGACCCTAAGTCGTACAGGCCCTTAACCCTACTACCAAATTTGGGAAAACTCTTGGAGCGCCTTATCCTTCCGCGTTTGCTACCGGACGGACCAAAGTTTCATAACAACCAATTCGGATTCACCGTGGGTAAATCTACTGTTGACGCGGCACTTTCTGTTAGAAAAATTGTTAATAACTCTGAACACAAGTACGTGGTTGGAATCTTTTTAGATATTTCCGGGGCTTTTGATAACGCTTGGTGGCCGATGCTACTACTTAAAATGAAAAATCGTGGCTGCTACAAAAACATATATAATCTTGTTCATTCATTCTTTTTAAATGGTACCGCGCAACTAAAACTCGGACATCATTCTATGTCAAAGTCCCTTACCATGGGATGTCCACAGGGCTCGGTAATCTCTCCGTATGTATGGAATATAGGTTTTGATGATTTCCTCGCGATCCCACTTCCACCGGGCTGTTCATTAACCGGTTACGCGGACGACGGCCTGCTGCTCATTCAGTCAAGTACCCGGGCTGGACTCGAGAATTTGGCTGACACTTGCCTACGATTAATATCTCAGTGGGGCGATCGAAACCGTCTGACCTTTGCACCGCATAAAACATTTCAACTAATTTTAAAAGGTGATCTTAAATCGTGGCCGAGCATTAAATTTAATAACGTTCCCGTGAAAAGAAAGCAGTCCGTGTGCTACCTTGGACTGGTCTTAGAGAGGAATTTTTCATTCGTAGATCACATAAAAAATGTCGGTGAAAAAGCTAAAAAGAACTTTTACTCCTTAACGAGGATATCCAAATCTACGTGGGGATTGTCATTTTTAACTTTAAAGACTATCTACGTGGCTACTTACTTGGGTTGTATGTGCTACGGGGCACCTGTTTGGGCCGATAGGGCCACCATAGGAGCGGTGCGACGTAAATTGCTTCAAAGCCAGCGTTTGGCGTTGATATTCTTATGCAAAGCGTATAGGACGGTTAGTACCGAAGCTCTTCCGGTGCTTGCGGGTGTACTTCCAGTCGATCTGGAGGTGCAGCGGCGGGCTGCAATGTACTATAACGCGCGTGAGACCACGGACGCAGACTTTTTAACCGTACGTGATCGTGCTAGGATTTCTAGATTATTCAAACCACAGACCGACGTCTGGGAGGAACTTTTATCTGAATGGCAATGTAGGTGGGACAATTCCATCAAGGGCAGGCACCTCCACCAGTTCTTTCCATCCGTTCGTGAGCGGCTGGACAGGACATGGCTGGAGGTTGATCACTGTGTTGCCCAATTTCTCACGGGCCATGGCAACTTTAAGAGTAAATTATTTTCCTTCAAGCTTGTTGACTCGCCTTTTTGTCAATGTTCAACATCTGACTGCGAATATGAACAATCTGCTCATCACATTTTGTGGGAGTGTAGTCTTTGGCAAAATGAACGCAATATTATGTTGGATAGTGTACAGGTTACATCCGGAGTTATTTACTATACGGACCTTGTGGAAACAAGAGCAAATTTCCGTGCGTTCAAGCGTTTTTGCCATACCTATTATTGGAATCAAATATAACAGCTCTCAACTAGGACCCATTAACGTTAATATTTATCCGTGGTGCTTGGCAACTGGGCCTATCCCAGTTGTAAACGTCCCTTTGTGCCTATTGGCCTTGTTTCGTTCTGTCTCCTACTGATATGGAGGGAAGTGGAAATTACAGTTCTTTCCTACTCCTCCGCTATACTTTCTGATTAATTTCGTTGCGGGATCCAAGACAGTTAAATTCATTCTCTGGGACTTCGTCGAGCTTCATTGTCTCGGCGCTTTTCTGGTGGTCGCCACTGTTGATTCTGGCTTTCAGGAGTTACAGTGGTTTGGGCGTGTGTGGCGGGCTTGTCCCAAAAAAAAAAAAAAAAAAAAAAAGGTGTGTAGAACTCGCAGCCTTTTTTTTTATTTTTTTTAGGATGGGAAATCATCAAATGACTTCTCCCACTCTGGGCGGAGCGGGAGGGAGTGTCAGACTCTTACTGACTAATACCCATCCATGTTCCTTCCTCGCCCTTTATGTTCCGGGGCCGCGGTATCTCTCTCGAACAGGCCCGCAACAGAACTCGCAGCCTGCATTAGAATTTTTACCTACTAACTGCCAAGGGTAGGGCGTATACACGTAGAACGCTGGTGTCGGCGCCGACCTGGCCAGCACTTTTCGGCACCAGTCCACGCAAATAGTCTCTATACTTTGTGCCGACCCAGCACCGACAAGCGCCGACAAGTTCCGACAGATCGGAGCTTATCGGCGCTGGTAGCTAGCGTTCCACGTGTTTACGCACTTAGTTTGTTGCCCACGGCCTTCGTTCGCGTGAAATTATTTTAAAATATTACTTCCCTGTTGAATCGGATTTTGTTGAAAATTTTCTATTTTATTATTTTGCATGACACCCCAATCCTTTAAATATGAAATAAAAGTAAAAGTGGCCAAAATCAGATCAGCCGGAGCAAACAGACAGAGAAAAACATAATGTTTTATAATTATAAGTACCGTATATATGGCCATTTATGTTGTTACTAGCTTTTTGTTTGGAGCCCAAAAGCAGAAGATCATAAGCGGTCTGTCCTCTTTTCTTTAAAGGGATTAAGATAGGAACCTTTAGACAATTCAAGAAGAAAAAAATGAAATGTCAAAATCAATCATCTTTCAGATGAAATCATGATACAATTTTTTTTTTGTATAAAATTTAAATGTTATTAAAAATTCTTAATTAAATCACATGAAATTAAACTTAGTACTTACCAGGGGAGCATAGTACACATAGGGAAATCTTAGTAGAAAAGTAGTTCGAAACTTGGAGTATAATGACGCAGTTAGAAGATGAGGTCTTTACTGTGGTTCAAGACCATCAACCAAAAGCTTCCGGTACTCGTCTTTCTTTCACAATCATTGGACGACCAGATGGACCAGACATGTTTACTGAAGGTTAGAATATACCCTTAAGTTTTTTACCGGCCAAACGTGATTTAAGACCAAACTAGTTTGTCCCAGGCCAACAGGAGTTGTCGACGTAGACTCCAATTTCTGTTTGCAGGATTTAAAGTAACCTTACATGAAGGGACTACGGAGATTGGCACAAGATAAGAGCGGCCTATACCCAGCTGTGGGTGAGTTAGGACTGTGGATGATGATGATGATAATGAACATGAAGGGAACTCCTTTGAAATCATCATAACAGCCTCAGACGTCTACTGCTGGACTTAGGCCTACCTCAAACATCAGTACAAGGACATTCTCCAGTCTTATGCTTTCTGCAGCCTGCGGATTCCCACGTCTTTCACCAGGTCATCGGTTGTACTTTTCCCAGATGCATACAGAACCACCAACTCTTAGGTCTTGTACTTAATTATGCAACAACTCACACAGGTTCGAAATCTTCAGGACAATTAAAGCCTTCTGAGCGATCAAAATCTTTAGAAGACTGCAGTTCCAACGATCCGTCGAGAGACACCGGTGACACCCTTGTCACCGCGGTCTCTGAGGAGCCAAGGCCCCAACCATCTCCTAATAAAGATGAAACAACGGACAAGGATAAAGAAACGGATAAGCAAAAGTATAGTTCCATTGCAGCCGAACTCCGTTTCCCCACGGAAAGACCACTGCAGAAAAGATTGGCGAAGAAGCTAGATGTTAGATATGTCGATATTAAACAGAAGATTAAGGCTTCTTGTGCGCTCGTAAGTTGTGCAGATTAAACTTTTTCAATTAGACCATTTACAGGCACTTTTCAGTATTATAGTATAAAAATGCCAATAGCATAATCAGCCTATCATTTTTTCACTGCTGGGAGTGCTGGAACAAGTGTCTTCTCTATGTGTGTATATGTCACCGTAAAATTGTCAAATACGTTATATTGTATTGTATATCACTTTATATTCCCCTAAAAAGCGTAGTAGAAAGCTATTTCCGAGTGCAGGGTTTAAAGGAACCTAACTAATCTAACGAGGGGGTGCCCCAAGTCCCAATTATTGGGGCAGAGATACTTCAGTATGTTCAGTTGACAATAATTCGAGAGTTTACAATTTCGCTAGAGAGAAACACGTTATATTGAAATACAACGTGTTTGACAATTTTAAGGTGACATATACACTAAGAACGCTGGCTGCCGGCGCCGATAAGCGCCGAACGTCACCGACAAATTCCTACCTGCTTACGCCGTCAGAAATTGTAGGCGCTAATCGGCGCTAGGTCGGCACAAAGTATAAAGGCTGCCCACGCTGGCTACCTGACCTGTGCCGGTAAGCGCTGGCAGGTCGGCGCGGCGTCGGCAGCCAGCGTTCTACGTGTATACGCCCTATGAGAGTGAATGGGCTGTAATGGCCCAGTAAGGTTTAGTGGATGACACATGTGGATGTTTTGAGAGCTGTAGTGATGCAATATATTACTCAAAGAGCCAACACTGCTGTCACTTTCATGTCAATAATTGCAAGTAGGTAACTCTTTATTGAAAGAGGAAACGGGTGTTGTGTGTAATGGGCTATTCCATAATATTTTTTATCAGACCTTACTGATTGCGCTGTGAAGTTTACTTGCGCGATGTAGGGTTTTTGTAAGTTCAGATATCTTGCGTGGTTCGTATTTCACGATGTAGATTTCTCCATAGTTTTACTCGCAGACATTTATTGAATGTAAACAAGCCGACTCGACAGCCCACCTGATGGCAACTGGTCTCAGCCAAATATGGTCACCTGGAAAGCTGAAATTTCTCATTCCACCGGTCGTAGCTTGCCCCTAAAAAAAGACTCTCAGAAGCGCAGACTTTTTCTTAGAATCTCTAAGGAAAAGTCTTCACTTCTGAATTGGTTTTTATAAAGATCCCCCCCGACGGCCCCGACGTGCATTCCTTTTCTGTTTGAATTGTATTGTGATACTAATTCCCCGTCAAAACGGTGAAGGAAAACATCGTGAGGAAACCGGCATGTCCTAGAACCAAAAATTCGAAGACATGTGACATCTACCAATCCGCACTGGGCCCGCGTGGTAGATTATAGCCCATTCCCTCTCATTGAGAGCAGGCCGTGTCCCAGCAGTGGGAGCATTATAGGCTGATGATGATGATGATGATGATGACTAATTCCCCTAATCTGAGTTCTACTACTCCATAATAATGTTTTTCCAGTCTTGCAACCCGAAGCAATGTCCAGCGATTCAAGAGAGACTGAACTATCATAAGCGTATTCATCACTCTGGCATCAAGAAAACTGATTATGCTTGCGGGACGAGAACAGGGATGCTTGATCAAGGTGTAAGTAAAACCAAATCTACACATGTATCCAGTTATCTTGAAGTCACATGTGATAAGGAGCGATCCTGGTGCCATCAGCCGAGCACAAAAAAAAAGATTTGATTACCTGATTCTCCCAGCTAGATACTGATCTCCACCCGGTCGTATCGGACTACTGCCGAATCCGACGCCATCGGACAGAGATCAGCATCACTTCGGAGTGAGGACTGAAGGAAGAAAGGAACCATATTTTTCCACGCGCCTAATTTATACCCCTGCGAATTGGAGTCCGTCGCGAGATGTTACAAAAATATTTTATAGCGCCAACTTCTTTAGGCGCGTTGAGATCTTTTTGAGTGAACAAAAATCATGGAACTCGCGTGCCCGTAATGCACTCGTAGCCGATGAGCTACAGCTACGTCGTAGCGGATAGTCTACGAGTTTACACTGCTATCGGCAGTCCCCAAAAACTGCTCCGCATTGTTTTTTTTTGTTAAGGATTTATCATAGTAACGCATTCCCCTATACCGAAATTTTACAATCACAGAAGAATAGACGACCACATCAGGGCTCCCACACACAGGCGCGCTTTAGCACCTTGCACCTTCTTCGACGTTTTATAAGTGCCCATCCAGGCCTATGTGAAATAAAATATTTTGATTTGATTGATTGATTGATTGATAGCGTTACTGGGTCCTGCGGTTTTGCGATATTGCGTCCCTAATCCTAACAAATAATATGTTTTGATTTGTTTAGATAGTTGACCTTATCAAATTTACTGTACCTACCTAGATTATAAGTGAATGATGTGGTCTCCTATAATTGGAAGCGCACACTTGTATTTCCCCTGTTATCTATATACTATAACTAGCTGTACCCGGCATGCGTTGCAATGCATTTTTTCCTACCTACCTACTACCTACCTACCTACCTGTCTACTTCTCACCGTTTAAACCTTCCCTGGACTACGACAAACATTTTAAAACCAAAATCAGCTCAATCGGCCCAGCCGTTCTCGAGTTTTAATCAGACTAACGAACAACAATTCATTTTTATTTATATAGATAGATAGATGTAATTGTGTTGTTTCTGTTGGAGATCCAATAAATAAATAAATAAACATACAGGCGCGTTACTATCGCGCAATATCTACTCATATCGCAATATCGCAAGATGCAGAAACGCAAGCGTCCCAGCGTTATTATCGCGGCAGTGTGTGGGATCGCATGCGTCCCAGTACTAAATGTTCTAAGAACTCCTATCACAATTTCGCAGGACGAAGAAACGCACGCGTCCTAAAGGCTCCACACACAGGCCCTGCGCGTTTTTGCGTTTCTGCGTTATGGAATCAAACGCAATTTTTATTCTTAGGAACGAATAATAAAATCGTGAATAACGCTTTATATTAATATTAGTTTTTGTTCTTTGTCTAGATATCTGCTACCCCAACACTATCAAGAATGCGGTTACGCTTAGTGGACGAAGGTTGTTGCGTTCAAACTGATATTACCATGACAGACTTCGATTCAAACAACCTCTTCATAAAAAAGCCAAGTGATGATGTTGAAAATCAAATACCTCTTAAAAAAACCGATACAAGAGATGTCGTGCCAAAAAGAAACTTTTACAAAGAGCATTTACAAAATGAAGTACTAGGCTGGCTACGAAATGTACCAATGTTCTACTCATCGAACCTTACTACTAGAGATATAAAGGATAAAGTCGTTTGCAACTTAGTAGACAAAATCAATGCATTAGCAACAGAAGTTAACAATGAAACTTACGAAATCAAAACTAAATTAGAAATTGACGATTGCTTCAATAAATTACCTATGTGGTTACATGGGACGAGACAGGAACAAATTGTCTTCAAAGATAGTTTGAAAGAAAGACTTTGGAGTAGAATAAAGGGACTAAATAAAAGTATCCTCGGTGATAATTATGAAGGAGAAACTGTAGATGACACAGAGAAATCAGACGTTCTGTCGTATGAGAAAGAAATAGCTGATTGGTCACTAAAGTTGATGTTAGACCCAGCAGCATCTGTTACCAGAACAGAGGTAGTCGATTTGCTAATGAAGAGACTATCTGCGTTACTAGACATACGACTTCATACGACAAGCTACAAGCTTATAATAAAAGGAGAAATCATTGACATTTTAGATGATCTGCCATTAACTTTTACAAGTACAAAATATAAAACAGTGCAGCTTAATAAGCTGGCTGAAGACCTTGCTAATAGATTACTGAATGTACAATTGAAACTGGGATCATCAAGTCCCAAAGACAAACAGCTTATTTCTCCTTCTGCGTTCAATCAGTTATCTAGCCAGGTAACGGGAAGACTCATGCCTAGACCACTTCATAATTATAAAAATATAGTTTCAGATAAAGTTGGAGAGTGCTTAGATAAAATACCTGTCAGTAACAGGAATAACCTAAAAAAGGAAATATGTTCTGCTTTCTTAAATTCTAATACAATATCCAAAGTCTACGGAATAAACGTCAAAGATGAAATCACCCGTGTTTTACAAGACATGGGTAAGATTTCTGGAGCCAGAGCAAAAGCCGTTGCTAATATGATAACCAATAATGTTAAAGAAGGACTAAACAATTCAAAAAAGGCAACCAGTACAAGCTTTGATTCTGTAATGCCTAAATTATCAGGAGCTATATCAGTTTATAGATGGGGATTGGAGAGCCCTCCAGCAACATCCACCCCAAAAAAAGCAAAACCGCAAAAATATGTCTCGAAATTAAATCCTGAGGAAACAGCTTACATAGAAAAGGTGGCAGTTTTAATTACAGAATGGTTGAATACCTTACCGAAACAATTCAATGAAGAGCCAGGCTTTAAGAAAACGGTAATCTATGACTTGGCTGGCGACTTAATGGACCACCAAAAGCTACAACAACTTGCACCAGACTCAGTTCTTGACAAAGAAAAATTTCAAAAGTATCTTATTTACAAATGGTTGTGTAAATTCAACTTTTACGAGGAAACCAAGCTCCGTACTGACTCCGTACCTTTAGTAGCGCAGTTTCAGAAGAAACTAAATAATATTCCAGTACCGGATTTGACAGCATCGCAACATGGTACCCGTCAAGAGATGGGAGCTATAAAGCACATGGAAGCTGCAGGTGCTTGGGATGAAGACTACGTAGCAAAGGGAATTGACGTTATAGAAGACCAGATATCGGTGTGGGTAAATGAACAACCTTCCGAAATTATCGCTAATAAAGATAAAAACAAACGAAATAAAATGGTTCACGATTTAGCTCTTAATTTACAAGATCATCTTCGAAACAAAGACCCAGAATCTGCCATAGAAGCAGATATTAATCAATGGCTCACGAAAATGGTAAATTCTAAAGAAAAAGAACATTTAAATCTATTAACTCAGGACCTTAAAGGTAAAATTATTGATTTACCTCAAGATAGAACGTTAGAAACTCGACACGACGAAAGACATCGTGATATGGTGGCAAGAATTGCAGCAAAACGACAACAGAATGACATACAACCTTCAAAACAACGTGAGGTAGAAGTGAGTAACTTAGGGAATATCCGAGGAGATCCCGATAAAACAATGAGAGAGTTTATTGGAAAGTACATAGAACACAACTACGATATTCATGATCCCATGGCGAGGGGAGCTTTTGCTCATTTACTCAAAACCGAGCTAAGAAAGCTAGCCCCGCCAACAAGAAAAGAAGTTTACGAACACTTCGAACAATCAAAGGAACACCAGAGATTTAGGCCAGATAGCTTGAATTATGAGTTGGAATACATAAAGGCAATATCAGACTGGTTAAACAGCATACCCATAGAACCATCTTACAACACCATCGGCAACAAAGCTCGAATTGAATACATAAATGATCTCGCTAGGAATATACTAGAAATAGAAGAGCAAAGAAATGAAAACCCCGACGCAATGAATTACAATTATTTGATAGCTTCAACGATACTTTCGAGTATGAGTACATATGAATTACCAATACCGCATACATTTTTGGATCAGACACACATGATGGCTCATCAGTTACTTGTAAAAATTGATGATCTACGCCCTGCTGAAGTGTGTTGTCCACAATTATCACAAGGAAGCGATACGATTGATTCATCAATCATGGGTGCCGATATTAAAGAACAAAATTTAAGCGATTTTATTAATGATTACATTCGCGTCAATGGCAGAGAAATTGCTGACGACGAGCTCAAATTGGAAGCATGGACAGCGCGATTACTAAAAGAAATAAAAAAAATGGTTCACGAAGGCGCTGATATTCAGACATTAACCAAAGCACAGGTGTATGAAAAGTTTGCTGCGGTTCCTATGCCAAACGAACAATCCATTGAGGCTTTCAGCTTAAAACTTCATTATGTGAAAGAAATAACTGATTGGATTAAAAATTTGCCTCTGCAACCTTTACAGCCTGAGCAAGAAGAGGAAAGAATACAAATGATTAGCGAATTATCTGAAAAGATGTGTGACACTGAGACACAAAGACGAGTAAATGGAAACAATAATAGTGATAAACAATTAGAAGAATACATTGCTACTTGGATATCACAACTGCCATTAGATGAAAGCAAGGAAATTAATAAACCAATTCTTATACAACAACTGATGAGTAGAATGGCAAAAAGTGGCAAACAAGGTTCAAAAGCATCTCTCGAAAAACAACCACCAACCAGTTTGGGAAAGTCAAAATCTGTAAGTATTACATCTACTTCCATAGGGGAAAGTGAACAAAAAGTTTCCAAAAAGAAAAGTACAGAGAAATATTTAAAAACAGAAAATAAAAAATGTACAATAAAGCGCAGTCCTAGCTCTAAGTCGTGTAAAGGTAAAACTCCAGCTGAAGAAATTATAGAAGCCATTGAAACCTGGTCTAATAAGCTACCAATCAAATTAGATGATAAAGAGACGGTGAAGAATATGAAAGAAGCCATCACCAGGCAGTTATACCAAAAAATTGGCGAACTAAATGTTGACCCAAGAATCTTTAACGACGAGTTACTTTACCGAGAAATGTTGGATGATGAAATAGAAACACAACTAGAAAATGTGCCACAAAATTCCGAATTACAAAACAATAGAGAGGAAATAAAAGAAGGACTAATAAATAAAATTATAGGAAGTAACCAAGTTATCAAAGAAAAGTCTGCTGGTGACAATTATAGGCATAAACTGGAAGCTACTATAGATTCATCTATCCCCAACCCGGTTCAGAGTGTACAAGCATTTGATCCAGGATTTGAAATATACAAAAACCATTTAGCTGATATGTTTATATTAGAAAACTTTGATCATGCGAATGATGATGTTAAAGCAACACACGAGAAAAGAGTTAGACATGAAATTGATAAATACTTTGAAAGTGCAAGAAATAAGAATGCTATACCTTTAACAAAAGATCAGATTTACAACGAAATTTACAGTGCGTTATTCAAAGTTCCTATGCCTCAAGAAAATTCAGTCATAGACGAAGTTGAGCAAGTGAAAACAAGATGTGAAATAGACGCATGGTATGAAAAACTTCCTATACAACAAACCGACAATCTTAACGAGTTACTAGAAAGAGACCAAATTCTATCCACACTCGTTAAGAGAATCCAAGAAATAGAAAAAAATGGTTGTAACGTAGACGATAATATAAATAAGGAAGCTCGTAAATGGCTTGAAAAGCTTCCACTTATACCAGGACAGCAAGATATAGATGAACATGTAAAACAGTTACAAAGTATATTGAAATCAACAGCTGATGCTAGAAAGTATGTCCCTCCGGAGACAGTGACTAAAGGAAAGAGTAAACCGATCAAAAATATCAAAGGGAAAAAGGGAGCGAAGGACCCTAATACAAGCCAAGCACCCGGTCCCAGTGGTGCTTCTAGCCTCAAAACTGCACCTCAGCGCCCAAGGAGAAGCGTGCTTCAATCTAAAGCAACCAGCGCAAAACCTTGCTGCCCCCCAGTCGGACAAATGTCAAACAAGAAACCTGGTGACTTAATAGTAAACATAGTAGAGGATTGGTGCAATCAATTGCCCCTCATTTCAACTGAAGATAATAATAAAACCATCATCAACAATTTAGCAACTAGAATAATTATACAAATAAGCGAATTTAATGTGGACTCTGAAATATTTAACGATGACATTGTCTACGATGAACTTTTAGATGACGCACTTGATAATGTACTGTCCAATTTGCCTGTATGCTGTGATTTTGAGCAAAGCAAAGCTGCAAGGAAGTACCAACTTAAAGAACAGATCAAATCTATTAAACCACTAATAAAGGAAGAGAAGGCGAGACATGACTATAGACAAGAACTTAATAGCACAGTCACCAGCATTTTAAAGGAACCACATGATACTTCAGCCGGAAAACTCACTGAATTTAATAAATGTAAAGATGAAATCGTTGAAAGTTTTTTACAATACTATTACGACATAAATGATGAGGAAGCCAGACAATTTTACAAATTGCAAATCCATGATGCTGTTCATAAATTTTGTATAGATGTAAGAGAGCAAGGAGGTATGGGTGACAAAGTGGATCCTTTAGTTAGACGAAACCAGCTGTTATGTGAATTACAACGAATACCTGTACCACAATCAGCGTTGAAAGAAGAAGTGGCAGAAATTAAAATGAAGAACGAAGTGGAACAATTTCTTCGGGAACAATCGATTCCTGAAGGGGATGCCAAAGATTCAATGACGAAAAATCTCGCTAAAAGATTATGTGACATTGAAAAGTCAGGCTACAGCCCGCATAACGAAAATAAAATGAAGTCGGATATTATTAGAGGGGTTACGAAATTGAAAAAAGACGTAAGTCCTGAGATCGTTGACAATTTTGTGAAAAAACTAAAGCACAGCGAACCAGAACGAAATGCGCCGCCAGTGACTAGTAGTCAAGCTTATAATCTAAATGAAGGTCCCGTCCAGGATCCTTCTTCTGGTTTTTCAAAACCTAAAACATATTACCAAGCAGGAGCACCGATGCAAAGAACCTTTCGAACTCCTGAAGAGATGCTAGGAGAGTCCCACATGCCATTCCCAATGCCGGATGAAACTCACCATAGCCCGATCTCTATGCACGCCCACGGACCCCAGATCTATGCTTGGAGTCCAAATGAAGGACGGCCTGAGCAAAATTTTAGTGAAAGTCCCGTGGGAAACCAAGGCTTTGGAGCTGGTAACTTTCTGCACTCGACTGCAAAACCTCCAAGACCTAAAACGAGTCCTGCCTACCTAACCAGTTTTGCAGGTCCAATGAATCTTAACATGTCTCTTGCTAGTGCATTGCCAAGTCCTCGTGTGAGTCAGCAAGTTTTGAACAGAAGTTGTCCTCAATCCCAAAATTCACCTGCTATGAGGGATGCAACGTCTGGTCCTATGAACGGACGTCCATGTTTCGGTCAGACTCCCCGCCAAATCAGAGTACAGACTCCTGCTCCCGCACCAGAACCAACACCGCTAATTGATACGACTTCCGACTACTTATTCAATGAACCAGTCTTAAACGGCGTTCGCTACTCCTTAATTGAAGAATTTAAGTCAGGTGGTGCTAGTAAGCAAGGTCGAGATTCCCGTGCTTTATCTAGGCTGGGTAGCTCGAAAGCGGGTGATAGAAGACCTAGGGGTGTCGGAAGCTCTGACGATGATGAGATATGTATATGTGAAAATTGTTCAAATGAGCATCGGCTAAGGCCCCACAGGATCCCATTCTGTTTGGTGCCTTTGAGCCACAGTTACCAAGATTGTTTAGGCGGTTTCCCTATGATGTGTGAGTTGCATTTTCCTGACTGTATTTACTATTAAAGGACCTATTGAACCTGTATAGGTAACTCAAGTATATTAGTTAGAGAGCCCTTGACACAAAACCTAGTTCGATAAAACTACCGGATGAGCATATATGTCGCAGTTAATTCCGTAATAGATAATTGGCGCGCCGGATTGTAAAACGTCGCTGTTAAGTAATGCGGCGTCTTCACGTTCAGCCGGATTACAAAAAACAAGGTCTTAAAGCACACATATGTATGTATAGGAATAAATCTGAAAACCGTAAATATGTAGAGTCCACCTCGCTCTTGGCCAAGTCCGCCGGTTTTTTCTTTGCAGCATGCCCATCACGTTTTCACCCATTAATAACACGACTGATTATATTATAATATCAGGAAAGTATACATTTTTATATACTCATTGTCTGTTATTCTTAAGAGGCCGGCGAAACATGCATCAGAATACTTAAGATTAGAGATGCCGATGCATTCCACCAGTTTCTTTGATAAGTCTTTTACAGTTCAAGCAGTACGGTTATGGAATGCCTTGCCTGTGTCTATAAGGCGTGCTCAATCTCTGTCAATTTTTAAAAGCATGATAAAAAAAACTGTATCTCTCTACTTAAGCAAATTTTTTGTTAGGTATGTTCTCTCCCACTTGTTTTATGGAAAAAATATATATTTATATGAGTGTCTTATGTATGTATATGTATGTATTTATCTATTGTATATACGTAAATGGTACACCACAGGCTACCTGCAGTATTGTCTCTCCTTCCCCTTTAAATCCACCCAAAGGTTGTCTTTAAAAGATCGCTTTTAGCGATAAGACCGCCCATTGTGTTACCCCTTGTAAAATGTTTAAATCTATTGTATTTTAATTTTTATGGTGTACATAATAAAGAGTATTCTATCTATCTAATACCAAAATAATTTATAAATCAAACATATATATTAGGGTGTATTTATTTTGATTGGATTACAAAATATATAGGTTCCCAAACACATATTTTGAATGTACACCAATTTAAACAAGAGTTATGAGAAAAATACTTTTTATATAGAAATTTTTAATTCCTCATATCTCGTCTTTATATAATTGTCCTTTCAAATGATTTGTTTGGGAATATAGATATTCTATAATACAATCGAAATATATACACACTAGCTTAAGAATATGTTTGATTTTCATATTATTTTGGTATTACGTTTGTATTAAAACCGCATGCTCCGCCGGCACCTTAACAAAAAGGTTTAGCGTCATGGGCTCTCTAACTATACCCAAGTATATATGTAACTTGTTAACAAATTAAAAGACTAAACATAGAAACGGACGTGTTTGATTAATTTCTAAATAGCTTGGATTATTGCTCCCGATTGCCCGATAAATGGAATTGTAGACCCGTCCGTCACTGCCCTCCAAAATCCGCCAAATCTGCCCGTGGATTTTATTTGTTTTCGTTTGCCTGGCTCGGCCCCCGCAGAATCTGCCTTTTAGGTGTTCACCAATGCAATGTACTCGCCTCTATGAGTATATGTACCGGTTTCTTTTTCAATCGTACCTCTGTACTTTTGAAGAAATTTGCAAAATAAGGGGGCCGTGCTGAAAACGTTTGGCTAGCACGGCCGTTTTTTTGCGTGTAACTTGAAAAACATAAAGCGCATTAAAAAGTTTCTTAAACTCAAGGAATGTACTCTGTTGACGCGTTTTATGTACCGCAACGGATATTCTGAATTCGTAATAACTAAAAATATATAGATGTAGAAAGGGGGCCGTGCTGAAAAATAAATAAATGAGGAAATATCTAAAGAAGACAAATAACCTTAGCCAAAAACTATTAAAACATAATTGATGGGTGGCAAGTAACATATGTACCGCATTGGTTTATCATAAAACTTGCTAAATTTGATAATGTTAGTTCATTCAGCACGGCACCTCTTTATCTTTTAAAATATGACATGTTTGCTTACAAAATTCGACTTGATTCAGGATCATCTAAAGAAGTTCATTCGTTCCAAATAAATTGCGATACTGCTGTATTAGTACTATAGAATACAAATGGGATCAAAAATATCTTTCATTACAACGAATGGGGTGACCCAGTTGCCATTAAAGGGAAAAAAAAAAAATGATTCCATATAAATTAGGTACAAATATTATACTAAGTAGATTCGAATGCAGTAATTATGTATGTGTCGTAGTCAATTCGTATAACACGCCATATTACATAATGGCGCTCCGGATTGTAAAACGTCGCCGTTATGTAATGCGGCGTCGCGCGTCGTCACGTTCAGGCCGATTGTAGTAACGTTACGTTCGACAAAGTAGCATCCAACGTTTAGCCGTATTGTAAAATGACGGAATAAAATACTGAGAATTCCGAAAATAAGGCGTAGTAGACGTAACCCCGATACGCAGCGCTCCTATTCCTGTCTGCAGGGTTTAAAGTAACCTAACATAACCTAAAGTCGAGTGCCCTAAGAACCGAGCTCGCTTCGCTCGCTTATCGACGATACTCATTCAATGCGGCGTACTTTATTTCCAAAATTCCCAAACGTTTTCAGCACGGCCGCCTTATTTTGCAAATTTCTTCTAAAGTACCGAGGTACCTACATTGAAAAAGAAACCGGTACATATACTCCTAGAGGCGAGTACATTGCCTTGATGAACACTTATAAGGCAGATTCTGGGGAGCCGAGCCAGGCAAACGTACATGATTTTATGACATGCTCCGCAGCAGAACCACTTTCGGAGATCAGCGTGTACGAAACCAGGGGGGTGAAACTTCCATACATTGGCGTCGAACAAAATTTTCATAGATAGTGCTGCCATCTGTGTGTTTGAGGACACAAACTTTTCAACTGTTTGACTGTTTATAACTGTCATGAAGAGATTTTAGACAACTTGTCAGTGAAGTCGATAGCCTAGCGGTAACAGCGGTAGCCTTGTGAATAAGGCTAAGTTCACGTGACCGCGCGGTACAACATCAAAGTAAACATTGAGTATTGTCTACATGACCGCGCGGTAACGAGCGGCGCGGCGCGACCCGCGCGCGTACACATGCCGTCATGTGAACACTCCTACCGCGCGGTGACGCGCGGTACCGCGCAGTCATATGAACATAGCCTAATAGTTCACAAGTTCGAATCCATAGTCAAGAATTACTTTTTGTATTTATTTGGCTGAACAGAAACTAACAGTGCCATCTAACAGTTGAGGTACACAGTTTTATTAACGAAAACCAGAGTTGCGCATCTATCTTGTATTGTTGTATAGTGTATTATCTATGTACGAAAAGTAGTGGGGCGTTTTAAAAAAAAGATGTAGGTACTTTGCGAATTTTGGGTGTCCCCTGACTGCAATTTTTTATAATTTTTGTATGCAACATACCGAAATAAACTGCATATTTATTAAATAGTAACATATTCAAGTTATCAAATTGACTATTATATGCAACCCAACGATCACTGAAATTGAAATATCATAAAATTAACATAAAAAAGTGCTAAATATGCATGTCCCACAGGTGCATGTTTGGAACTTTGAAGTCTCAGTTCAATGATATATAAAACTCTCAGATAAGATTAGTTAAATTAAATAGAGTCACTGTTTTAGACATTGTAGACGTATTTTGAACTCATAAATACAATTTGTAGCTTTTTATTTCGAATTTGGGCTTTAATAGCTCAAAAATCTATATTTATTGTTGTCCCAGGAATAAGGCACCACCGGAATTCCGGCAGACGTCACGGCAAACTTTTCAATACTTCAAAGCAATATTACCCTAAAATATGGTTGTTTTTCATTTCTGCCAACATTGATCTTGTCTGTGGTGTAACCGCTAAACCGCTATTTCGAAGCAGACCTCAGTGTTAACAAAATCTCTGACGAAAGTGGGCGCGATACGGCGGTCCTGAATTGGAGTTCCAGATAGTAACAGGATTTTATGAGGTATGTAGCAATTTTACAAGTCATTTGCTGTAACACAATAACATTTTTGTTTATAAATTATTGTAAAACGAGTCGAAAGTAGTCATAAAATGTACAACAACAACAACAGCTTGAATAATTGTAAGAAGTTTTGTTGGTATGAAATCGTCACATTTGGTTCGTCACGTATTGTATAGCCGGAATCGTTTTGTGACGCATCGGAACTTCTAGGCCGGGGTTACATTTAATAAATGAATATGAATTAAAATAAATAAATCCTTATAACGTTATAAATTTAAAAGATAGGATATTTGTAACCGCTAATCTTAAAAACCCCTGAACCAATTAGGATCAAAATTAAAATATATACATAGATCGTGACCTAGAATAAACACAAGTTACTTGGTTAGGATTTTATGTCCTTAGGTACACGCTAGTGTAGAGTAAATATCATTAACAATGCAACAGACAGTCGTTTTTATCAAAACACGGCTCTTTTTTGCACAGCAAGATTTTATATTGAAGCAAATGAAACAGCGCGATGATATTTGTTGGTACCAACAGGATAGGACACAATATTTTGAGACACCGTGTATGTAAGGTGTTTAAAAACATTGAGGAGTCCTTTAAACCATCAAACTGAATAACTTTTACGACGGGACTAAGTTTGAAACCGCGAAGAAATTACAGCTGTTTCATACTAAAGTTAATACCTACTGTTCCAAACTGTAAGGGACAGCTGTTTTCTTTTTCGCGATTTCATAGTTGGTCCCATTGTCAGTTATTCGGTTTGATTGTCTTAAGCACTCCTTAAAGATTGTAAAGTAAATTTCTTAAATATCTTATACATATAATAACTAGGTTATGAGTATTATTAAAATATTAAATATGTAATGTGATACAATGATGAGTATGTCTGCTACATTTCAGTAAACATGGCCCTCACGGCAGCAGAGACAGCCAAACGATACCGGAAGAAATTGAAACAAAACCCTGAAATAATGCTGCTGAAATTTGAAGAGCTGCGGAAGAAGCAGTTCCGATTATAAATATAAAGACAGTTAAAATAAAAATGTTCGACCAAATATTACTCTGTGTAATCTTAGCTTAATGTTATCCAGTTTGTCACTTAGAATTCCAGATAGTCTCTGTCCCATATTTTTACCGAGACAAACTAATCTTATTTAAGAAATATATAGTTAATTGTAATATTTTTGTAGTTGTAGTTGACCCTGAATTTGCTGTTTATATTTTTTGTAATCGCGTTCTATTTTATTGTAGTAGGTAGAAATGTAATGTTTAGATGGTCAAAAGTACCGTCTGCGACGATCTCGAATGTAAAATTATTGCTAAGCGATGATTATAGTAATTTACTATGTTTAGGTGTGTTAGGGTGTTTTGTTGAATCAAACTCCTTTGTCGTGTATGTATAAACATAAGTTTATTACGCCAACTAATCAACAACAGTAGTATTTTCTTGTAGGTAACTTAATTACTTAAATAAAAGGTTCAGTCTAGAGCATTACAAGTTTAGTCTCCAATTTTTCCCTCGTAACCTTTTCCCGCGAACGCAACTGACGTCTCCTCTCATCTGACAGTTTATTTTTTTCAAACGTCAAATCAGAAACTAATGACTACAGATCACACCAACAAAAATGTTGCCCATTACAAACCTATAAAGACAATTGTGACGACAAACATTATTAAAATGTCTTGTTTGATACATAAATATTTGCGCATTTAAATGGGTCTTTGGTAATAACATAACATTTAGTGAATTGAATATGTTAAATAAAATCTAAGTAATCTTTAACAAAATTAAAAATATTGCTAACGAGTATCACATTGAACACTATTCGTTACGTTTAATAGCTAATTTGTACTGTTTAATAACCTAACTAAACCTTTCAGTCTAACAACTCGGCCATCCGACTAACTAAATAACGAGACCTCTCGTAAAAAAAAAATACTTGTAATTTTTAGAAAAAGAGAAGAAAGACAAATTAAAACATTACTTTTGACATAGTTCAGATAATCAAGATAAACTGGTTTACAGGTACATAAATACCGTCAAATTACTAAAAAATAACATACTTCCACTTAAATAGTATTTATACCAAAAAAAAAATATATATAATAAAAAAATAGCTAGTATAACAATCAAAGTTGCATCACATTCTTAATCGAAGAGCTATTGAAGATCAAATATATTGGATGTATTTTCCGTATTCTTACCATAGGACAGATACTAGAGGAGCCATGACATTGCCACCTCTGACAAGGTATCTCACTATACACATTCTTTATTTAAATTTATTTCTAGTTTGGTAAATCATTTAACATTAACATGACATGATCTTCTCATGCTACATAACAGGAGATGACCATGACGCTGCCACCTCTTGCTTTACCGCATGGTTACCAAGATCTTTTTATAATCTCCAAGAGCACTAGGCTGGCCATGACTTCGCCCAGAGATTGTTCATGACGTTGCCAATCTCTGCAATGGAGTGTAACAAATGCTTTGGTGTAACTTTACTTTACTTAATCATAATCTTGTAACTTTACAAACAGATGTCAACTTTGGTATTAAATTATTCATTACATTCATTGGTCTTCGTCAACCTCTTCGGTTGAGGACATGTCATCATGAGCGCTACTAAAACTTAACCATGGGAACAGCTTATCTAATGCAACTATAGCTTCATAAGTTTTCCCTTTCTTTGTTAACGGAGTGTCTTCAATAACAAACCTATCGTTAGGGAGTACTTTTTTAATTCTATAGGGCCCGCGGCACTTAGCTTCCAGTTTTCTGGATTGACCATCTTGGCTAGGAATATTTCTAAGAACTCTAACTAGGTCACCAACTATAAAATCATTTCCCCGTTTCCTATGTAAGTCGTAACGAGCCTTATCTTTGTCTTGTTGTTGTGCTATTAAATCCTTCGCCGTTTCACGTAAATCTTCTAAATTACTAACATCTTTGCCTACATCATGTATAATTTCATTTAGAGTACCTAAAGATGGGTGAGTAGCCTTATAGCCAAAGAGAAGTTCCGTAGGAGTTTTCTTTGTTGTGGAGTGTGTAGTGGTATTTATACCTAATTGAATATCTGGTAAGTAATCATCCCAGTTTCCCTTAGGTTTTTCGTGAGATATAGATCCTAATGCAGCGAGGATAGTGCGGTTATACCGTTCTACCTGGCCATTTGCTCGAGGGGTAGCCACGGCGTTAAATATATGTTTTATACCTACTGACTTAGCATACTCCTGAAATTTCTTTCCCGTAAAACTCGTACCCTGGTCAGTTATGAGTCTTGTTGGTGTTCCGAAGTAGCTAATGTGTTCTTTAAGAACACGTACACTTGTAGAAGACTTTGTATCACGCACCGGTGTAATATTAATGTATTTTGTGAAGGAGTCAATAATGACAAGTATATAGCAATTCCCCCTTTTACTTCGGTTGAATGGGCCTAGATGATCTGCATGTATAGTGTGGAACGGTATCTCTGTTTTCGGGATGGGATGAAGTAAGCCAGACTTGCTTCCCGACGGGACTTTATGATGGGCGCATTCGAGACATGCATCGACATATTTTTTTATGAATCTTCGCATTTTTGGGAACCAAAAGGTGGCTTTAATCCGTTCTAGTGTCTTTTCGAACCCAAAGTGTCCAACTTCGTCGTGATTTGCCTTAAGAATTTGCCAACGCACACCTTTTGGTACCACCCATCTGAGAACACCTGGTTCTATGATACGATACACTCTACCGTTCTTGATTTTGTAATTCTTAGTTATGTCTGCGACGTTTTCCGATTCCGGATCAGTTAGCACGTCTTTAATACGTTTAGTCTCGTCATCATTGTCCTGTACCGTTGCAATCCAGTCTTGGGAACCTACGGTTAGTATATCTAAGACACGAGTTTCACAGTCCTCATCGGGGATGGGGCACCTACTGAGTGCATCGGCATGTGCCATTCTTTCACCTGGTCTATATTCAATGGAACAGTCGAATTCTTGGAATTGAATCCACCATCTTGCTATTCGAGGTATTAAATCTCGTTTCGTTAGAGTTGTACGCAAGGAGTTGCAGTCTGTCACAATGGTGAATTTAATTCCAAGCAAATAAACGCGAAATTTATTCAGCGATGCTATTACAGCCAAAGTTTCAAGTTCGTAAGAATGAAACTTTTGTTCGTCTGTAGTGGTCTGGCGGCTGTAATAGGCGACTGGCTGAAATATACCAGTTTCCCCTTGTTATGGTGATAGGGTTCAGATTTGCTTGTAAGGACGGAAATGAGTTAACGAGGTGTTGATTTGAACGGTTTACTTTTCATACTAGCTTGCTACATAGTAATACATGCGATTTAAAGGATAGTTCCACACACACATACTTAGATATAGAGGTATACACATGCATACAGTTTAATTCATTAAATGGTTCAAACATGCCGCCCACCAAAGGGCCTTTAAAGACCTTTACATTAACATAATTTACACATAGATGATATTAATAGAATTTTCATTAACAAGCATTTATGCTAAAGTCATAGATACTGTAATGCAAGTATATAAGTACACATATTTTGTTTAACAAGAAATAATATAAATTGATTTTTATCATAACAAAACATTAAACATAAAATATTAATCATCAATGTCTATAGGCAAGGGACACAATTTATTAAAACTTCGCTTAGCTACATTGTCACCACTTTTAACACTGTACACTCTTGTAACACCGTCGTCACCTGGATGTTTAGCAACAATCCGACCTAACTCCCATTTACCAGGAGGAAGGTGATCATTCTTAATGAGTACAAGGTTGCCGATATCAATCTCCTTACATCCTTTGAGCCATTGGTCTCTGCTGCAGGCTGGTAAGGTATTCTGCTTGCCATTTATGCCAGAAATCCCCAAGCAACTTCTGCATGTGCCTCCAGCGGGACAGGTGACTGACTGGAACGTCTTGAAGGTTAGCTTCTGGCACAGCGATTGGAGCTTCACCAATCAAGAAATGTCCTGGTGTTAGGGGTGTCATGTTATCTGTGTCTACGTCATCTATTGGGCTTAGCGGCCTGGAGTTTAGACACGCCTCGATCTGGCAAAGTAGAGTGCTCATTTCTTCGAATGTCAAATGACTGGTCAAAATCCTCTTCATGTGATGTTTCATGGATTTCACACCCGCCTCCCACAAACCACCGACATGAGGACTGTAGGCGGGTATGAAATGCCATTGTGTACCATCCAGTGCAAGAGACTCTGCTACTGGACCTTCGAGTTCAAATTTTGCAGCCTTCCATGCTGCTGCTAGTTCCTTATTGGCTCCTACAAAATTTCTGCCTTGGTCACTCCATAACTGTGAGCATCTTCCTCGTCTGGCGATGAACCTTTTGAAAGCACCGATGAAAGATTCGGTTGTGAGATCGCCGACCATTTCTAAGTGGATTGCCTTGGTGCACATACAGACAAATACGGCGACATACGCTTTATTCGTTCTAACTCCTCTACCTTTGGATGCTAAAACTTGATATGGTCCCGCAAAGTCAACTCCACTGTTTAGAAAGGGTTTTGCTGGAGTGACTCTGACTCTGGGTAAGTCACCCATTATTTGGTTTTTAGTTGCAGCACTATTTTTGAAGCATATTAAACATTTGCGGATTCTGTACTTGATCATATGTTTCGCCTTTATTAACCAATATTTGGTTCTTAGGTATGCCATCATCATTTGAATTCCACCATGTAATGTCTTAATATGAGCATCCTTCACAATAAGTATGGATAAATTGCTGTGATTGTCTAATATTATGGGATTTTTAGTGTCTTCGTGTAAATTTGCATGACGTAATCTACCGCCCACCCTGAGAATGTTCTCACTGTCCAAGTACGGTTTGAGTAATTTTAATTTGCTGTCTCCCTTGACTTCCTTTCCCTTTGTTAAATTCATAATTTCATCATAAAACCTTTCTCTTTGTGTTATTTTAACGCAGGATTTGATTGCTTCATCTATTTCTTGAGTAGTTATGTCTGTTTCTTTGTTTTCTAGTTTCTTCCCCTTTAGGAATCTTTTGCAATAGATTATTGATTTTAAAAGTTCTTCCAAGTTGTCAAAATTATGAAATTGAGTGTCTAGACCTCTTTCTTCTAGTTTTAAATTCGACAGTATAATTTCTTTTCTTTCTAAAATTGTTATTAGGTTGTTAGGTCTATTCAATATTATTGTTTTCTGTCTTAGCCACTTCGGGCCCTTCCACCATTTCTCGTCTTCCTTTAACTCTAGGAGATGTTCTCCCCGTGATGCAACATCGGCAGGATTTTCGCTTGTTTTTACATGAAACCAATTCGTTCCTGTATTGTCTAGTATTTCAACAACTCGATTTCTCACAAATGTTTGCCATCTGGTGGGATCACCCAGTAGCCAAGACAGCACTATTGTGGAATCACTCCATGCGAATATTTTGTCATCAGGTATTCTCATTGCTATTTTGATTTGTTTAAGCAAACGAGACAAGAGAAGGGCACCGCACAACTCTAATCGCGGCAGAGATACTGGTTTAACTGGCGCTACTCGAGTTTTTGCTGCTATTATTTGTGTGCCTACTTCTTGACCCTCTTGTTCAACTCTAACATAAGCAACAGCGGCGTAGGCTTTGGTAGAGGCATCACAAAAACCGTGAACTTCTATGTTTGTTGTCGTATGATCTGTGATTCCCAGCCATCTTTGTACTTCAATTATATTCAGATGTTGAAGACTATCTCGTAGTGCAGTCCAGTCTTGTTTAACATTTGTATCTACTTCTTCATCCCAACCGATTCCTTGCAACCATAGTTTTTGTATTAGGAGCTTTGTGGGTAGCATAGCTGGAGCTAACCAACCCAGTGGGTCAAATAGTCGTTGAACGTCGGCAAGAATCGTCCGTTTGGTTATCTTGTTGGTCATGGGAGGTAAATTAAGACTGTACTGAAATACATCTTTGCCCATGTTCCAGCGAAGGCCTAAGGCTGTGATGGTACCATGGATGGTGATGTCTAGACTGGCATGCGATGTTCGTTTTTCAGGTTCGAATTGTCTCAAGAATTCAGCGTCGTTCGAACACCATTTTTGTAGTGTGAACCCTCCCTTCTGTAGTATAGCTTCTATGTGTTTAGCTATGTGTATTGCATCTTCTAGATTTTCATTCGAAGCCATGAGGTCATCAACGTAGAAATCTTCCTTTATCATTTTAGCAGCTTCAGGGCATACTGTTCCTTCATCATTTGCTATTTGATGTAAAGTTCGAACGGCCAAGTATGGAGCAGATGCTGTTCCGAATGTGACACGTGTAAGTCTGTAATCTTTGACTGGTTGGCTAGGGTCGCTCCTCCATACTATTCTTTGTAGGTCCCTATCTTCCTTTGTCACTAAGATCATACGGTACATGCGTTGTATGTCAGCTACAAAACAAATCTTCTTCATGCGCCATCTCATGATAAGGCTCCTCATATCAGTTTGTAGCTGGGGCCCAACCAGAAGTTCGTCGTTCAACGAAACATCGTTATTTCCCTTTTGCGATGCATTGAAAACTATTCTGACTTTCGTAGTTTCCTTATCTTCCTTGATTACTGCGTGATGTGGCAGGTAAACACTATTTTTATTTATTTCTTCCTTTGGTATCTTTTCCATATGATTCATTTCAATATATTCTTCCATAACCTTTGTATATTCTGTTCGTAGTGTATGATTCTTCTCTAGTCTTTTTTCTAATTGAAAAAGCCTCTTCATAGCTATTTCCCTCGTTTCTCCATGTATTGAAAGTAGTTTATCAGTTTTTGTTGGTAGTTTGACTATATATCGTCCTTCGTCTGTTCTTGAGTGAGTTGTTTGGTAAATTTCTTCACATTTTTTTTCTTCTTGTGTTAGTGTTGTTTTATTGTCAGTATCCAACTCCCACATTTCTTTCAACATCTTGTTCAAGTCAAGGCTATGATGCATCACAATGAAATCATTGTTATTTCCTTCTTCGTATATGTTCCCAAAAAGGATCCACCCTAGGCTGGTATTTTGAGCGCATGGAGAACCAGGGGGGCCCTTGATTATATCGCTTCTTAAGATTTGGGCACATACTTCGACACCTAGTAGTAGGTCAATTCGTCCTCGTTTATTGAAGCCAGGGTCGGCTAATGTTAGACCTTCTAAATGAGACCAGGTGTTGCTTGGAATGGTTTGTGATGGTAATTGCGTTGTAATTCGCGTTGACATAATGTAAGCCTTCACTCGTAACTTGAAACTGTCATCTTGTCTTGATCGCAGCTCGATATAGGCAGCTTGTTTAATGGCAGTTGTGGTTGAGCCAACCCCATTGACTGTTGCGTGAGCGGACATTCTCTTGAGTCGTAACAGCTGGGCAGCTCTCTCACTAATGAATGTGGCCTGTGAGCCCTGGTCAACTAGTGCACGTAGTATGGTCACTCGTCCTGATTCGTCACACACTGGCACTAATGCTGTGGCCAATAGTGCTGTAGACGTGCTAGCTGTAAAATGCGATGATAGCTCAACAGGTTCATTAGCTTCTTTGGTTTGAGGTTGTTCTTCAATTTGATGGTGCTTAGCTTGCGTATCATCTGGTTGCTTGGTATTACTTGTTTGTGCATTTTGGTGAACTAGAGAATGGTGCCGTTTATGACATATACGACATGACATATTTAACCTACACTTTCTAGCTGAGTGTCCTGGTGCCAGACAATTGAAACAGAGCTGGTACTTCTTCACATATTCACACCTCTCTGTTGGTTCCATTTTAGTAAATTCTTTACAATGGCATAGCGTATGATTGTCCTTACAAATCAAACAACTTCTTGTTTTGGTAGCAGTAGGTGTTGTAGAAACGTGGACTGTACATTCTTTACCTCTTGATGCTTTCTCTCTTGAAGGTGGACTGATCAGTTCTAATGTGCGAAATTTAGTTTGTAAGAACTTTACAAGATCTTCCCACGTAGGCAATTCCTCCAAATTGTCTTTGTACGCAAACTGCTCCCACTCCCGGTGTGACTCGGAGTCCAGTTTCTGCACAGTCACAAATATGACGAATGGATCCCACGAATCAGTAGGCACTTGAAGGTTTCTTAAACTGTTGATGCATTCACTGGTTGTGTCTAACAATGTCTTGATGTGATTAGCAGTTTGAGTGGGAATCTTTCTTTGAGTTACTAGTTTCCGTATTA
The DNA here is from genome assembly GCA_916618015.1 of Xestia c-nigrum. Lineage (NCBI taxonomy): Eukaryota > Metazoa > Arthropoda > Insecta > Lepidoptera > Noctuidae > Xestia > Xestia c-nigrum. The sequence goes on from OU745273.1 coordinate 13,180,378, forward strand.
GAGAATTCACTATAAGCCGTCTGTTACCATACCGATCTCTTAACAAATCCCAAGCTTGGTCATAATTACATTCCGTTATTTGTATGTGCTTAAGTAATGATTCTGCTTCTCCGGTAATGCTGCTCTTCAAGTAGTGAAGTTTTTGAACCTTTGACAGTGTAGTATTGTTATGAACCAACGATGTAAAGAGGTCTTTGAATGAGGTCCAATCTTCGTAAATTCCAGAAAAGGCAGGCAACTGAATCTGAGGTAACTTGAGATTTCCTTCGTAAGTTGAGCTGTTGTTGCAAGTAATATCACTTAATCTCTGGTTAATCGTTTTGGATAATAAATCCTTTAGATCGGCTTGTGTACACAAATATAAATCTTCAAAAACAAAGTAGTCTTCATTTACAAAATATGGGATATCATTCTTCTTTTCTTTCGGTACCACTCTCACAAGGTTATGATGAGCCGTAGTGAACTTCTTCCAATATTCTTCAATGCATTGTAAACGTGTTTCAATGTATCCTTTAGTAAGTCTTTGTTTTGGACATTTCTTCAAGTTACTTTGCGCCTTTTGTAGTAATAACGCAACATCTTCTAACTCCGTTAGCAATTGCTCAGCTGTAGACACTGTAGTATTCATTATTCCAAAAAAAGATGCAATATAGGTCACGTAGTTGAAGAGATAAATCCAATCGTAATATTTTGCACAAAACACGTCAATAACACTTTGCTTAATAACTGCACAAATCGCTCATAGCAAACGAGTTCCTTATCTAAGGAATGCGGCGCTTTGTTCTCGCGTCGATCACTAGACCACCCAGGTAGATTATTAATCCGGCTCGAAATTCGACCATATGTTATGGTGATAGGGTTCAGATTTGCTTGTAAGGACGGAAATGAGTTAACGAGGTGTTGATTTGAACGGTTTACTTTTCATACTAGCTTGCTACATAGTAATACATGCGATTTAAAGGATAGTTCCACACAAACATACTTAGATATAGAGGTATACACATGCATACAGTTTAATTCATTAAATGGTTCAAACACCCCTTTTTGCATTAAAATGCCAGCGATACCTACTTTGCTTGCATCCGTGTGCAGTTGAGTTTCTGCTTGTGGATTGTACAAAGCAAGGATAGGCCTTTGGACCAAATTTTGCTTCAAGGTCTCAAACGCACTCTGTTCAACCTCAGTCCACCGCCATTTAGCTTCCTTCTTCAGAAGTTCCGTCAGCGGTCTCGCTATTGTTGCGAAACCCCTGACAAACCTTCTGAAGAAACTAGCCAAACCAATAAAACGGCGCACATCATGTTGACTTTGGGGTACGGGAAATTTAGAAACCGCGTCAGTTTTTAACGACCCTGGCCTGATTCCATCCGCACTTACTTCGAATCCCAAATATTCTATTCGGTCAAAACAAAATTTACATTTCTCAAGTTTCAGAGTAAGTCCACCACTCTTAAGAAGCAGTAGAACTTCCTCGAGCAATTTAAAGCATTCCTCAAAGGAACGGCCTGGAATCAGAACGTCGTCCATGTATATTAGCACATGCTTATTCCTTACTTTAGCTATAATTTTATTTATTGCTCTTTGGAACACGGAAGGAGCATTTACCAGCCCGAACGGCATACGATTGTACTCGTATTGGCCGTCTGGTGTAATGAAGGCAGTTTTTTCACGGGACTCTTCAGCTATCGGTATTTGGTAATACCCCGAGGCTAAATCAAGCGTGATGAACATAGTGTTACCAGCCAGGAGATCCAATTGATCTTCTATGCGAGGGAGTGGAAAATGCTCCTTGACAGTCTTGCTGTTTAGGGCTCTATAGTCAACACAGAGTCGTTTTTCGCCGGATTTCTTTTGCACCAGAACTATAGGACTTGCATAGGGCGAAGACGACTCGCGGATAATGCCACTGGCTAACATCTCCTGAACCATTTTTTGCACTAACTGTCTATCAGTGTATGCAAGACGATAAGGCCTATAGACGACGGGTTCTGAGTCTTTTAATTTAATTTCCATCTCTACCTGAGTTGTATATCCGAGTTCGTGCAAATTGGATGAAAAACATTCGCGGTATTTTTCCAGCAAAATGATAAGTTCAGATTTCTGCTGTCGTGTTATATTACCACACTTTATAGCTTCCTCAGTCAATTTTATGTCTAGAATATTATAAACGTTTTGTGTATTCTCAGAGTCGGCTACACGAGCACGTGTCACTATTGTATCAATGGGTATATTTAAGTCTTTGTCACTTATGTTTTGTATTATTAAAGTTCCTAATCCCATATTTAAGTCATATTCACCGGGAAGTAAAACGTATTCATTACCGGGTTGTCCCCTTATCGTTCCGTGCACGTAAATTTTACCGCTGTAAGTTGTATCGGACTTGACCTTTATAGCATTGGTTGTATGTGGTTCTAGATTATATGACTGAACAGACGTTAATACAAACTTACGATTATCTGGGACTTGACAGCGCTTAATAATTATGTCTGTATCAGTTTTTGTAATTTGTATTTGTTGACGTTCGGTGTATGTGTGTCCTAATAATACTGGGTCGTTAATCATGTCATCTGTTACAATCAAAATCTCAACATTCTCTTCTACAACACCTTGTACATCTATATTAACGAAAGCACGTCCAGTTGGCCGGTAAGGAATATTACCTAATCCCCTCAAAATAGGCAATGAATCAGTTTTCCAGACAATTCCTAGAGATATCGCGTCAGTTAGCCTAATGAGGGTGCATTCGCTTCCGAGATCAATATGGGACATCAGTGTTTTTCCATTAACTCGAATCGGAATTTTGTATTTGGCGTTAATATTATCAGTTGAATGTACCTTCATTACCGACTGGGGCTCAACATTGGTTTTTGAGGCTTGGTTTGATTTATTAGGGCAGTTATCAGCTAAATGGCCTCTTAAATTGCAACTAGTACATCTAATTGTAGGTTTGGGACAGCGGAAAAATGGATGACCAGTGTCGTTACAATTGTAACACCTAAAACCTTGTGACTTAGGCTTTTTATCATTATCAGATTTTTGAGCAGGCTTTTTGTCCTGTCGATCAGTATTTTTATTTTTGGAATCGTTACCACTTGTTTGATTAATTTTTACACTTTTTAAAAACTTGAGCAATTGTTCAGGTTCTAAAAATTGTGCTCCTTGAGCGCCCAAGCGAACACCTCTATCATCTATGCCATAAATTAGACAGTCTACTGCATCCCGACCATATATTTTGCAACGATTCAGTAAATTAGTTTTCGCATAAAAATATTCCTCCAAAGATTCACCAAATTTGGCTCTCTTATTCAGCATTTGAGTAAGCATCTCTGCATAGTTGGTTTGTGAAGGAAAAGACTCGGTTAACTTAAGTTTCCATTCGGACCAAGAGTGTAGCAGAGAGGGGAGACCTTGATACCAAGTTTTAGCAACGCCAAAAAGTTTTGGCATTGCATAGGACAATTTGCTTATCTGACCAGCCATAAATCTGAGCGCATTCTTCTACCTTGTGTATCCAGGTCTCCACTGTCTGCTCATGAGACATCGGATCAAAATCAGGCACAACATTTAGTACCGGAAATCTGTCTACATCGGTGGTATTTTTATTTGTAATAACATTTAAGAGCTTCTCCACTAAATCTACATTACTTAAAGTAGTACTCCTTTTCCTACAAGGAGACTTTTCATCTGAACTTGACCTTGGTGAATGACTTCGTGCTCGATGCCTTTTCGATGACCTCTTATGAGTAGTTCTTAAATTCTCTCCTACCTCCTGCACTGTAAGGCTCCGGAGTTGTCGTCGCTCACAAGACCGCCGCCGTCGCTTACTTGTCCGCTTACTCCTCATCGATCGCCGCTCTCGTGACCTGCTACGGCGCAAGGTTGGGGTCCTAGTCCTCGACCGCGTCATCACATTCCTTCCATGCTGTGTGTCATTAACATCCGCATACCTGGACTGCCTATCACAGGATTTTTGTCTGTGCTTAGGCATTACTCACAATCGTTCAGCGTTTTCACTTTAGTGGACGTGGTAAGTAGAACTTTAAGCTCTACTTAAATCCAGGCTTCTGAATTGTTAGGGTGTTTTGTTGAATCAAACTCCTTTGTCGTGTATGTATAAACATAAGTTTATTACGCCAACTAATCAACAACAGTAGTATTTTCTTGTAGGTAACTTAATTACTTAAATAAAAGGTTCAGTCTAGAGCATTACAAGTTTAGTCTCCAATTTTTCCCTCGTAACCTTTTCCCGCGAACGCAACTGACGTCTCCTCTCATCTGACAGTTTATTTTTTTCAAACGTCAAATCAGAAACTAATGACTACAGATCACACCAACAAAAATGTTGCCCATTACAAACCTATAAAGACAATTGTGACGACAAACATTATTAAAATGTCTTGTTTGATACATAAATATTTGCGCATTTAAATGGGTCTTTGGTAATAACATAACATTTAGTGAATTGAATATGTTAAATAAAATCTAAGTAATCTTTAACAAAATTAAAAATATTGCTAACGAGTATCACATTGAACACTATTCGTTACGTTTAATAGCTAATTTGTACTGTTTAATAACCTAACTAAACCTTTCAGTCTAACAGGTGTTTTATTTCAAAGACTTGAGGGTTTATTTAATTAATAATAAAAACAGATTATCATATTAACTCATGTTTTTTATTTTATTTACATTTTTCATTTGTGACTAACCGGAACACGTTCCTGTATACTCTTCCGTAAAAATAAAGATTATCACGTTGTTTTGCATAATACTGTTCTATATTTCGGGCGTGATGCAATGGGTTCTTACAAATAAAATTCAGGGAGACGAGGACTTGTGTATTGTACATAAAGCAGACATGACATGAAATCTAACCGCAGACAATATTTCATTTTCTTCTTTAAAAACTAAGATCATAGACTATAATATGAAACATGCCCCTTTTTTTTTTTTTTTTTTTTTTTTTTTTTTAAATTGACAAGTGACATTGACAACTGGGCATAACCTGTTGTTTACAATTTACAAGATTAATGCTGAAATACAATTTACATTTATTATTAACTTATGTTTATCGTTTAAGATGAAGTGATAAGTAAATTATACAATAATAAATTGATTACATCAATACATTTATAAGCAATACACTAGCGTTGTCGTGATGTGAAATTATTTCAATACAATGTTTAAATTTATTTGAGTGATATTGAATTTAATGTATTACATTGTGAATAAATTATCCTATAAATCAAATTTTTGTGTCTTTTTGAGTAATCTTCCTCTAGAACTATACTTATTTACATTCTCTGAAACATAGTTTCTTTCGTCAGGAGATATTATAATATTAGGCATTACATTTGAGCATGACTGAGGAGGACTAGTTAAAATTAATTCATCTTGATATTCATAGTGATCACAAAGACTTTGACTACAAGACACATCATCATTTACATTGACAAATTCAGGTGACTTTATGACTGACTGATTTGTTACATTTGATTCAGACTGATTGGATTCTATAGATTGATAATTTTCTGATTCAAGATTAGCTTCTGTATTGCTACAATAAGAATTATTATGAACTTGACTAGGACTTGAGAATGAGTTTGTTTTTCTACGAGTTATTATGTATGTGTAATCCTGACAACCATCATCATCCCTTTCATTTTCAAAAGACTGACTCGATTGTGACTGAAAGTGTGACTGTGTTTTTTGACCATTAAGATCATCAAACTTAATAGATTCTTTATGTTGTTTTTGTTGACAATAATCAGGTCGAATATGTTGAGAATTTCGCCTATATGTTTTACCAAAGTTGTCTTGTATTATAAAAGATCTAGGGAGTTTAGTTTTAGAGATAATTTGACCTTTTGTCCAAATAATGTCTTTCGGATTTTTTTTAAAATAAATGTTATCCTTGACATGAAATTCTTGATAGTTTTTACAACTTTTATTATAATAATTTTTAGTTTTTTGTAAGTTTTTGTCTTTAATGTTGGAATATTCAGCAAATTTAACAATTTTAGGTTTTAATTGACTAATTTGACTTGGTAATTTTGTTCTTAATTGTCTTGACATGAGTAATTGCGAAGGGGAGTACATGTTTGAACCTTGAGAAGTTCTATGTTGTAATAGACCGATGTGGGGATCTGTACCTGATTCCTCACATTTTCTTAAGATATTTTTGACTGTTTTGACTGAGACTTCGGCTAATCCATTTGATCTTGCCATGTATGGACTGCTGACAATGTGTTCAACATCCCATTCATGAAGAAATTGTTTGAATTCTTTTGAGTTATAAGGTGGTCCACCATCACTGACTAATTGTAATGGAATGCCATGTCTTGCAAAAATAGATTTTAAATTATTTATTACAGATGAAGATCTAGTATCATTTTTTAAATTAGCTATCTCAATGTAGTTAGAATAATAGTCTACCACAAGTAAATATTTTTGATTTTTATATTCAAATAGATCAGTAGCTAGTTTTTGCCAGGGGAAAATTGATTTTTCATGTGACCTGAGTGATTCTTTTGATTTATTTAAACTATACATAGCACAAGTTTCACACAGTTTTATTTTGTTTTCTATATCCTGATTTATGTTAGGCCAAAATACAATACCACGAGCTAAATTTTTGGTTTTTTCTATTCCTAAATGTCCTTCATGTAAAGTATTCAAGATTTCAGTTCTCATTGAAGTAGGAATAATGACAGAATTATTCTTAAAAAGTATATTATTTATGACATGAATTTCTTCTTTGACATTCCAATATGGGAGTACTAAACTATCGCATAGGTTTTTTGACTGAGGCCATCCTTGGAAAAAATATTGTTTCAATATTTGTAACTTTATATCATTGTTTGAACATTCTAAAATTTTATCTAATTTTTCTTGAGAAATTGCTAAGTTTGAGGTTAGTAAATTAATATGAATATCCAAGTTTTGTTCAAATTCTTTTAAATTATCATCAAGATTGTTATCATTATCGACTGGTGCTCGAGAAAGAGTGTCTGAAATGTACATTTTTGAGCCTTTAGTATAAGATACTATCAAATCATAAGCTTGCAAAGTAATCATCATTCTTTGAAGTCGTGAAGGTACTTCAGATAATGGTTTTTTAAAAAGTGTGACTAGAGGTTGGTGGTCTGTCTCTACCTGAATTGGTTTTCCATAAACATATTGGTGGAATTTTTTACATCCAAAAACAATTGCATATAGTTCTTTTTCAATTTGTGCATATTTTTCTTGACATTTGCTTAAAGATTTAGATGAATAAGCAATAGGATTGTTACCATGAAATATGACTGCACCAACTGCACTTTTAGAGGCATCTACTGACATTCTAACAGGTTTATTGACATCATAATGAATAAGAACTGGGGACTTGCAAATAATTGATTTTAATTTATTAAACTGATTTTCATGATTTTGTGTCCAAGACCATAAGTTTTGTTTTTTAAGTAAATCTCTTAAAATACTAGTTTCTTCAGCTAAATTTGGAATGTATTGACCTAAATAATTAATCATACCTAAAAATCTTTGAAGTTCTTTGACATTTTGAGGAGAAGGCATTTTAGTAATTGCTTCTATTTTTGACTTATCTGGTGACACTCCATGTTGGTTAAAAATGTGTCCCACATAACAAATTTCTGAAAGACCAAATTCGCATTTTTGTTTATTAAATTTTAAATTGACTTCAGAAGCACGTTTGAAAACTGACTCAAGCCGTTCATTATGTTCGGTCTCATTTCGTCCATGAACTAAAATATCATCGACAAATATTACAATACCAGGCAAATCACCAAAGAGATCATTCATTACTCTATGAAATATTTCACCGCTAGAAGCTATACCATACGGGAGTCTAAGGAATTTATACCTACCAAAAGGTGTGTTGAATGTACATAAGTCACTGCTCTCTTTATCCAATTTGATAGTCCAGTAGCCAGAGCTTGCGTCTAATTTTGAAAATATTTTACTACTAGTAACTTGTGACCTGAGATCATTAAATGTAGGATAAGGATAATGAGGTCTTTGAATAGCAACATTTAGGTTTCTCGGATCAAGACATACACGCAATGAACCGTTTGTTTTTTCTACTAAAACAATAGAATTAACCCATTTTGTAGGTTTGGTGACCTTTTCAATTATTTTCATCTTTTCCATATTTCCTAATTCAGACTTTAAACGATTTTGAAGAGAAAATGGTATTCTACGAATAGGACATACTTTTGGTTTCACATTTTCGTCGATATCCAAGTGAATTTCATTTGGAAGACATCCTATACCTTCGAATGTATGAGAATATTTGGATACGACACTTTGTACTGACCTGTCACAATCAAGTTGTAGGTTATTTTGAATTTTATAAATTCTTTTGACAATACCAAGTTTTTCACACGTTTTCCAGCCTAGAATTGTTTGGCATTTACAGTCAACTACAATAAAATATATTTTAGTCTTCAGTCCATTCTCAAATTCACATTGTATCACACAGCTACCTAGATTTGGAACTATTTCTCCTGAAAATGAAAAAATCTTATTATTTGTTCTTTGAATATGTATTTTCCTATTAGTCTGAGTCATTATAGAATTAAGTGTGTCTTTAGAAATAACATTAGTATCGGCACCTGTGTCAATTTGGCATTTTGTCAAAATATTATTTAAATTTACATTAATTTTCCACTCATCCTCTCTATTATTACATTTATTATTGTCAGTCAATTTATTAATTATAAAATAATTGTCATTACAAGAAGAGTCATCATAATTAATACAACTTACACTAGATTTTTGTTGTTGACCCTTGTCCTGTCTGTCCTTGTTGAAAAAACAATATTTAGCAAAATGGTTCTGCTTCTTACATATTTTGCACGTTCTTCCTTCCGCTGGGCATTTATAAATGTGAACCTGTCCGCATCTGTTACAAGGCTTTTTCGATACTGAATTGTCACGTCTTTTCACAGAGTTTTGATTATAATCTCTATTATTTGACTTACTTCTCTGTCTATAATTATTGAAATTGTTGAAATTGTTTCTTGACTTTGACCTGCCTCTGTGGTTTATTTTTGACACTTGCTGAACTGATGACATATTTTCTGAAGATTGATGACTTTGTGACTTTGTTATTTTTGTAGACCTTTCTTGAGATAATTCCATACTTTTTGCAATTTTTAAAGCATCCTCAAGTATTAGTTTTTCTTGCTGTAATAATTTTTCTCTTATTTTTGAGTTGTTTATTCCGATAACAAACATATCTTTGACTAAGGAATCTTTTAAGTCGTTGAATTCACATGACTTGGCTAAATTATTCAATATCGTGACGTAGTTATCCAAAGATTCTTCTTGTTGCTGTAATCTTGTAAAGAAACTATACCTTTCCACTGTAATGTTGCTTTGCGGATTGAATTTTTTGTCAAAGTGATTCAGCACATTTTCTATAGTTGTAGATTTTCTATCGATATTTAGGGAATTGAAGACTTCTAATCCATACTCACCAATGAGATTCAAAAATATTGCTATTTGCTTCGTTTCTGACTGTTTCTTTATGTCATTAGCATCGCAGTAAATCTCGAATCTTTGTTTCCAATTTTTCCAATGTTCAGCCATGTTACCATTTTGTCTTGTTAGGGGTTTGACACTGTTACCCAGAAAAATATTGGTCTCCATTCTTCTATTTCCCTGTTGATATCCTCACGATGACACCATGTTCTATATTTCGGGCGTGATGCAATGGGTTCTTACAAATAAAATTCAGGGAGACGAGGACTTGTGTATTGTACATAAAGCAGACATGACATGAAATCTAACCGCAGACAATATTTCATTTTCTTCTTTAAAAACTAAGATCATAGACTATAATATGAAACAAATACCTACTGATGTTTTTTTTTATTATTTTTACTTGTTTATAGAATACTAGCTGACCCGCGCAACTTCGTCTGCGAGTGAGGGTTAGTTTTTTTTAAATAAAAAGTATCCTATGTTACTTCTAATACCTCCAAGAATATGTACAAAGTTTCATGATGATCGGTTGAGTAGTTTTCGTGTGAAAGCGTAACAAACAAACCTACATTCACATTTATAATATTAGTAGGGATTTTATCGAATGAGATAGAAATAACGGTAATTTTTTTATAAAATAAAATAAAAACCGGTTCGTCACGTGTACATCTTTTTTGAAAAACGCCCAGTGCAGTTTATTTGGATACTGTGGACATTTTCGCATCAATCGACACTTTCAAATGCTACGCTAGGGCTACAATTTAATACACAAGCTCGTATTTATTTTGTAAGTACCTACTTACCATAAAAACAGTTATAGAATTGTCACTCACTTAATGCTATTTTTGAAATACGAGTTGTAATGAGGGATTTTCTTTTTCAAATCTTCCCTAATCGCAGGATAGATGGCGTTGGTCTGACTACGTTATTGCAAGGAACAGAACGTCACATAATTTCATTTGGACCTAATGGTTATATTCGGAAGCTTATGCAAACGAAAGTGTCAGTCAACGAGCGTATGTGACGTGTATTTTTTCAAGCGTTTTGGCTTTGGCACCTAGTAACGTAGTCGTATCAACGCCATCTATCGAGTTGATGGAAACTATTTTTTATTTTTAATTCTCAAAAAGAAAACCTCTCATTCAATCCGCACTTGTAGCAATAATATCAAAAATGTATACTAACAAAAACAAACAGAACAAATAAACATAAGCTTACGCGCGAAAAATTAAGTCGTAAACTCGCTGTCATAATAATACTTTGAGTCGCCGCCGCGCCGGTGAAATAAATGAGGGATTTTCTTTTTCAACTCCCCTAGTCGCTGGATAGATGGCGCTGACTGGGGTACGTTACTGGAAGGAACGGAACGTGACATAATTTTCTGATTATTTCACTTGTATGTTATTTTGAGAACGTAAAATGAAACGTACATTTAAAGTAAATAAATAAAGTAATGTGACAATGGTCACATACATCACATTGATATTTTGAAAATAGCCTCTAAATGTAACTAAACAAAAAGGAAAAATAAAACAATACTTCCCAATACTTTTTAGGGTTTTCCACGCCAGAAAGAAAATGTCCCAAGAGAAAAAGAAGAGAAGTCGTTTCCTTGTGGATTTATGTACAAATGAAGGCATGCATCTTTTCCCTAATGATGAAAGTCGTAAAGCGCAATGGGTACAAGCCATCGTACATTTCAAACCTGGACGGCCCATAAAAAGAAATTCGCACATATGCTCAGCACACTTTAAACCAAATGATTTTGTAAGAACACCATTATCAGTGTTACAACCAAGTAAGTTCATCTATGTTTAGTATTGTAGGTATTTTCTTAGTTTGAAAATTCAACAGAGATTAATTTATTCTATCTCAGATTAGATTCTAATAATAGTTTACGTGTTGGCCGGAGGAGGCAAAACACCAGAAGAGATGGGAAGAATTGGATGACGCCTTTGCCCAGCAGTTGGACTGAATAGGCTAACAACAAAAAACAATAGTTTACCTATTTTTAGATGTGGCATCAAAAATATTGAAGCAAACAGCCATTCCATCCATATTTCCATGGAAAAATTCATCTCAACCTCCCACAACATCCCATATCATAACATCCAAAGATTTCATCATCATACGCTGCTCCAGAACCTGATGAACATCAAGATTCTCAGGCTCTCAACTTCTCTCTCTCACTGATGGCATACCATGGGGAAGGCCTACGACCAGCCGTCTACGTTTATTCTATGCACAAAACTACAAACACACGCTTTGTTATCAATTTAATAGCAAGTACTATTTTAAAAAATGCCAAAAATATTTGAAGCCCCTAAAAATCCCCCTAATCTTGTCCCTAAAAATGTCCCTTTGAACAATTCTATTCCCTGAATTTAGGGGTAAAACCCTTAAGCTGGCAACCATGCCAAGCGTTTTGACTTTGACACTAGTAACGTAGTCGGGTCAACGCCATCTATAGAGTTGTTGGAAACTTTTTTTTTTTTTTAATTCTTAATATGAAAACCTCTCATTGTCTATGGTTGGTTGGTTAGAACACTAGAACACACTGAAACTGAAGTGACAAAAAAATCTAAACCAAAATTATACTAAGTGTTGTATTTAATTTCTGCAATAATAGAACTTCTTCACGCAATCGTAAAATAAATTATAGAATTCGCAAAAACAATTTCCAAAAAAAACACTGCTAGGAAGTATGACAACATTCCCAAGCAATGCTGCAAAATAATTAAAAAGTTAGTGAGACGCCATGACAGGTCACGTGATGTAAATTTTCGTCGGACATGCGCGATATCGCTGAATTTTTCAAGTGATTTTGAAATGGTGAGGGTTTTGCCTCGTGAAAATACTGTTTAAAATTAGTTACAGTGATCCTATTTAGTAATTTCAGGTGTTAAATTAGTTGTGTTCCGCGAACTGTGCGTGTGATCAGTTGATTAGTGTTGGTCAAAGAAGTTTTTGTTTCCAAAGGTCGTATCTATAGATGGTAATGATGCCTTTTAATCACATTTTTGCGTCGAAATAGTTATCCAGTGCTTTGTTTTACTAGTGATCGAGTTACTTCAGGTAACTAGCATGTATTTATAGTACTATATCTGTTGTATTGTGCATTTGAGAGGTTGCAACGGCCGCGAAACGGGTTTGCTAGATTTTACATGACAGTTGCTTTGTCAGACACCTTGCAGATTTAGATATTCGTTGCGCGAATCCTTCGGCTTACTCGTTTGTATGTGTTTTTAATTCATTATAAACCTTCACTTGCAAGATATTTGCATATAAACTTGATATTTGCAAATAAAATGTGACATCTTTTTTTCTTCTTGCCAATTGCTAAGCCCAAGGGTAAAGTAAGCTAAATTTTAGCCAACAAGCCTCAATTGGTGTCTGACGATGACATCATAGTGGTCCGTCGTACAATGTCGAGGAAAAGATTTAACATGCGAACTTATAAACATACAATTGAATTTTATTGCATTTATGATTCAAGACATCTTCAATGAAGGCTTGAATTATGTCATTGGTCAAGTTAATTACATTCCTAGTTCATTCCGGACTTAACCCTGGCCTTTAGTAGCCAAATTAATTACTTAATTGGATTATTTTAAATAGGTCACTTTGACTTTCTAATATTTTTCTTTTGTGGGCTGTTTTCACTGATAGACAGTAGATGATACAATTTGAAAGGCATACTGCTATAGCTTGCATCAACTCACTTTTAGTCAAAAGCATCTACCCTTGACTTCCAGCTCTTATGTCCAGGCTCCCAGAAGCTATAAAACCATTTTGTATAATTTCTTAAGTTAAAACTCTTCATTACTCTGAGACAGCCAAGTATCTAAAGGCCTACATAAAGTGACATCCTATCCGCTAAAATCATAAAAGAAGAAATAAAATTAGGTTATGCTTTATTTTTATGAAAACATCACCCTGCACTAGGAATATATCCTGTATCGTGTACATAACAATGTAACATTAACAGCCAGACCTGAAACAACTAAGTATGGGAAGCAGGAATCAAACACACAGCACAGCAGTCAATCACTCGGCCATTTGCTCCAACAGTGCTGTCAATTGTCAGGGAATAGAGCTAACAAAAGGTTTATTTCATAACATCAACATAACACCTTTAATCCCAGAAGGCTTCGGCAGAGGTATACTTCATAGTACACCCACATTTCGGCCGTTTCCAAATAAGGCTGTAAACGATTTGAGCGTCCATAAACCCAATACGATTTACTGTGAACGCGATATTGATGTCCCTTGAATTATCAAAAATGACGTCATGACATGCACCATCTTGCGATTACACCAACCATGCCTCAAATAAATATCGCTGTGAGTACTGTCAAATGACCTGATGACAGCACTTAGCTGTCATAATCGTGAAATCTAAATCAGAATACAAAATATTGATGTGAGCGCTGTGAGCGATTATTTTCTAATATGGAACGCAGCCATCGCCGGTTATATTTGAGTCCCATATAATAGGGGCGAGTCATTGCCATCAACCGGGTACTAATCAAAGACTGTGGCTACTACGGAGAATTCTAGGTGGAAAAACCTAATAACACCTCGCGAGACCTGGGGATTGCACCCATGACCGATTGCTTACTAGTTGTGCTTGTGGTCACACCAAACAAGGCAGTCCTAGCAATTATTCGAAACAAATTGAAATTAAATCAAATTTATGTGTGCACAAATAGAGTAAAATTTTAAATTACCAGCAAAATTGCAGATATTAATACAAATCGTATAGAATCACAATATATTTAGATATTTTAACAAGTACAGAAAACCTTTCAATAATATTAATTAGTGAAAAACAAAGTTGGAAATAAAGATAATAAATCGTAAAATTAAACTATTGGAATCATTAACAGTATTAAAAACACATTGATATTATTAATCGCATAGAGCTTGGTCTTTTCGGCCTTTTTAAAATTCATTCTCAAAATTGGACACTGGTGAGGCAGGAGTGTGGTTTTAGCGGTTCGAGTCTGGCCCTACCTCGACTGTCTCACAACCTAGGTAGTCGAGGTGTCCGCGGGGATTACCCGCTCCTGCCAAAACAAAAAAAAAAGTTTATGTGGAATCATTTTGAAAGTTGTTGTGGCAATATACAATGCTTAGAAAATGCTCTTGTCCTCACCCTCTGGTCTACTACTAAACCACCTTATTTTATTGATACACTTACTCTACTACTATTCTGAATATTGTACTAGCATGAATTTGTGTGGAACATAATCCTACATCACCATGATTGACACCTTGTCCCTTTTTATTTAGAGACAGCACAGCATGTCTTCTTGTTACCTATTTTTCTATTACTTGCCATCTCATCATCCACAGTCCATCCATCGTTTCTTTGGTCTTCCTCCACTTTCATAGCCATCCCTACTCATGCTCAAACATAATCCTACATCCCACCCCTGTAAGAACGACACTTAATTGTTAAATCTTAAAGCTAATATTAACATTGACAAATGTGAGATGTGTCATGATCACTACCTAGCCTCTTAGAGAATTGTGGAGTCTATACAATACCAGGTTAATGCTGGTGGCTTTGTCCGCATACTGCTGGGCATAGGCCTTTCCCCATGACTTCCAGTTTTCTATCCAGGGTTAATATGGACCTCTGGTTGTTGGTTTTATCCAGCTCATCTCGCCATCCTCTACGAGGTCTGCCGCTACGCCTTCTGGTTGTGTCAGGGCTCTAGAAAGTGTCTATTTTGGCTTCAGCTCATTGGGCATTCAGTAGACGTGGCCAGTCCAGTCCAGTCCCACTTCAGCTTAGAGGCTTTTTGAGCAACATCAGTAGTTTGTGTGGTTGGTTAGTCATACTACTGGAATAAAAATATCCTGTGTATTAATTCGGGGTATAAACTAGCTGTGAGTTTTTTTTATCCAAATCATGTGGATTTACATTTACTATTACCACACCTCTTGCGTAGCCAATTGGGGAAAAACTGTGACAAAATGTACCTAATTATAACATTGAAGATGTTGTAGATATCAAAAGCAGGACACCCACTTTTATTTTGCAACAAGATAACACATGAACTTGAAATAGATAAGTATATTAAAACATTATTTATGTTTATGTCTTAATCTTTCTCAAAATTTTGCTATCTGATATAGAAAGAATGTCATATGTCTTTAGATAATATTGTTGTTTCAATGTTCTTGCTTTATGAGTTGGTTCTGTACATTATTTTATATGTAAAGACAAGGTTTCATTGAATGAGTAACGTAGATAAAGACTACTGAGGTAACCGTGACCTTATAAGATCATATAGCTTATAAATAACTGCACAAATCAATCAATGGAGGTTAAGCTATGCTTTTCATGGTCTATCTGTGGATGTGTATACATCTATTTGATAGTGGGATCCCTCTTAAGTCTTGGAAAGCATGTTAATCAGTTGACCCCTGCTGGTATTCGTAAATACTCAAAAGGCAAACATTTTAACCAAATATTAGACTATTTCTGGTTAACATTAAAATATTCGTTTTTTTTTTTGGAAGATTAGATTAAACTGTATAACCAAGTACATCCAGGAGGTCAGATAGGCAGTCGCTCCATATAAAGTACTGGTATGCAGCAGCATCCGGTTAGACTACAAACCAACTCGAACTTAGTTAGGTTAAGACTAGGCCCATGATGACTCACTCAGGGTCAAAGGTCAGAAAATAGCTAAAAGTCATGACATTGAGAGCTATATGGCATAGACTAGCTGACCTTTTCAAAATGTCATTTCTTTAGACGGTAGAATAAATTCCATGGTTGAATTCTTAACATTCTTTTGTAGAGGTTTCATTCATGTTGATAGGACACCTGACTGTGTTGTATATTTATATTATTATGATTCATTGACATTAAAGTAATAATACTTAAGTAATGGACATGGCAATTGGAAAAATAATGCTTTCTATTCATAAATAAACAGTCAATGATTGCTTTATTCTTCAAAGGTAACCTCGAAGAAACTTAATTTCTTAGAAGAATTACTTATGTCCAATATTAACTAGATATAAAGGGTGTAAAACACCTCTTAACGAATACGAAAGCCACTTGTTCTCCTCGTCATTCTGATCATTTTTTTGTTCTACACTATACCTGGGAACCTTCTAGTTACGGAGATATAGGGGGTCAAAGTTGCAAGATTATTACAAGTTTTTTTTTAAATACCACTTTTTATTGCATGATTTTTACTTTAAATATCTCTACGACCTTATGACCTCATGATTTATAACCTCAAAAAAAAAAAGTTGTTTCCCAGCAATATTTTTTACGGAAAGTTACTTAGTTTGATATACAGAATGCTTGGTTAATGGCTTTGTGATGAGGTGAAATACACCCTGTATTAGACTACATGTCATTGTTGATGCTTTGACCTTGAGCTGACCTAGTGTAGTACAGTTTCAATAGAATGCGGCTAGCTTATTAAATACTTTTTTTTTCTCTGACAATTGTGCCGTTTTCACTTTCAATGCCAGCGTCATGTGGTTTCGGTAACATAGCCTGTTGAGCCGCTGAACTTTACACTTTATGTTAAAATGTTAGTAGCTATTTAAAAGAAGGCTTTTACTTAGGTACTTGTTTTGTTACCTTTTACATGCATTCAACTGTTGTCCTAGTACAGTTGAATGCATGTAAAAGACACACACAACAAACACAAAAGACACACACAACACACACGACAACACAGATAAAATGTGGGTATACTGTGACTAATGCCTTTGATCCCTGCTCGGATTGGCAGAGGACTCTACTAGGACATCCACTATACCTATGTCAGTTATGTTATAGTCCAGTGCTTCCTAAACATTCTTTTGCCATGACCCGGTAATTGCACACTATCCCATTGTGAACGACTCAATACTTTAAAACCCCCTTGTTTAACTACTGAATATGCTTGAGGAGCTAATTTTGTGTGTTGTTCACAAAGTAACCATAAATCTATCAATGGTCTTTTATCGAATTATCCCCAATTATTGTTAGAACAAGGCAGGAATGCTAGGACCTGGAATTTTATTTTGATGGCCCGGTTTTGGGTCGTGACCCGGCAAATGGGTAACACTGTTCTTGCCCCATGTAGGTAATTAAGAATGAGCCTACATGTCATGACTTCTCTTTCCTTTCCTTTGGAAAATATTGCCATAATTTTATTTTATTTTATTTTATTATTTTCGGAAAACTTACAGCTATAATGTTGTTAAATATTATAGTTAAATGTATCAAGATTAAGCTTTAAAACCTTGGAAGTTCCATTTTCTTGTTCCTAGCCTTCTAAGCTTAGAATGAAATCATATTTAAGGTCGAATATTAATTTCAGTTACAACAGGTTAGGTTAGAGGCCAATACCAACATGCCTTGTTAGAAAAAAATCTAAAATTAGATCTATGGCAGCGTAACTCAAGGTCAATGGTAATGGTTCCCCCAATTACTTAGTTAAACGTTTACTAAACCAGGGCGTAAATAAGGTAATATTGAGTTTTAAGAAAAGTTCTTTTTTGTCATCGCAACTCATACATAAAGGGTGTAAAACACCTCTTCACGAAGACGAAAGGCACTTGTTTTCCCCATCATTGCGATATTTTTTTAGTTCTACACCATATCTGAGAACCTTCTAGTTACGGAGATATTGAGGGTCAAAGTTACAACTTTTTGACAAGTTTTTTTTTAAATAAGTATAATATAAGTTTTTTTTGTAAGGTTTTGACTTTTCACACCTCCACGGCCTCCGTTCTATTCAATCCATCCATCAGCACAATGTTTTGAGTGTGTTACATTGAGTTCTACCACAAAACATTATTTACCTCCTAAAAAAAAGTTTTTCCCAGCAATAATTTTTGCGTAAAGTTACTTAGTTTGATGTACAGAATGCTTAGTTAACCGCTTAGAGATGAGGTGGTTTACACCCTGTATTTTTACAAAAGTTTTTACTGTCATGTTTAAACTTGATACTTGTGATTGCTAGGACTAATGGGGAGGGATGAAACGCATGTGGATAAAAGAGTGATGGACGTGAATGTTGAGCCCCCTACTATATGGGACATAAACGAGGCCAAATGTGTCACTTTTATTTAAAAAAAAAAACTAAAATAGACTTTAAAAGTGATTAAGTAATATAAAGTCCATTTTAAGATTTTAAATTTTTTAACGTGATTCATGTTATGTCCTGCACAGGCATGTAATAACTGTGTTATGTTAGAATAGAGCAGCGGTGGGGGTGGCCCAGTAGTGGCTGCTCCGACTTACGAACAGTAAGTCGTGGGTTCGAACGCAGACAGACGCATTACTTTGTGTAATCTATTTCATCAACACTGCTCTGAAAAACGGTGAAGGGTAAAAAATAAATAAATATCGCTGGTCATTAACACACAGCGCCACCTACGCCACACGTACCACACTAAGCAAAGCTTGTATCGTGGACACTAGATAGTTGATATGTATACATTTTTGTTTGTAAATACATACTTAATATACATCTATACATCCATGACTCGGAAACAAATGTCCATGCTCATCACACAAACATTTGCTCCTACCGGGATTCGAACCCAGGACCCTAAGAACGTAAGGCAGCACGTAAGGTAAACATCGTGAGGAAACCGCGGCATGTCCTAGAACCAAAAAATTCAAAACATGTGACATCTACCAACCCGCACTGGGCACGCGTGGTGGATTATAGCCCATTTCCTCTCATAGAGAGGAGGGGTGTGTCCCAGCAGTGGGAACATTAATAGGCTGATGATGATGATGATAATGTTAGATTCTATTAGAACTAGCTGACCCACGCAACTTCGTCTGCGTCACATAAGACGGAAAAACGAAAGGAAAAAAAATGCCCGTTTTTGCAACATTTTTCATTCCTGCTCCGCTCCTCATGGTCGTAGCGTGATGTTATATTGCCTATAGCCTTCCTCGATAAACGGACTATTTAACACAAAATTCAGATTTTTTCAATTTGAACCAGTAGATCCTGAGATTAGCGCGTTCAACCAAACAAACAAACAAACTCTTCTGCTTTATAATATTAGTATAGATAGGTTTTATGAAAACACTATTCAATGAATGATCTCATTAGATTATCACTCTGCAATACCTACTAAACGTCACCTAGGTATTAAGGAAAATACAACATCATAAAAATATGTAGGTAGGTAGGTACCAACCTGTAAGTTAGTCACTATGTAACCTAATGACCTGATTAATAGTAAGCTGTGTTTGTGCATTCATTAACTAGACTAGAGAAACTCGCTGCTCTGTCTGTAATTTCATTTTCATTTTGTGGCTTAAGGGGCCGGCGGAGCCTGCCGGGGTTGCGAGCCTGTTCGAAAGAGATACCGCGGCCCCGGAACATAAAGGGCGAGGAAGGAACATGGATGGGTTTTAGTCAGTAAAAGTCTGACCCTCCCTCCCGCTCCGCCCAGAGTGGGAGAAGTCATAATTTGATGATTTCCCATCCTAAAAAAAAAAAGGGGCTTGCGGAGCATGCGTATTTCATACAAACTTAATACCAAAATGCATATTTTTAAGGTAGTGTGTATTTATTTCGATTTTATTACAGAATATCTATGTTCCCAAACATACACTCGGCGTCAAAAAAATCGCACCTTTTGAAAAATCTACTTCAAACAACTTTAAATCTAATTTGAAATATGGGATATGGGTAATGAATGGTATCATTTGAAAGGTAAGAAAAAGGAGTATACAAAAACAATTCTTCATTATTATTATTTTTTATTGGAACCGAGAAAAATAAAAATGTTTACAAAACAATAAAAATCCTTAATTAAGCCCTACTTAAAACAGATTAATTATTCAAAAAAAAGTTACAAAACGTTACTTAAAACTAACCTAAAATCTAGTGTTACCCCCCCTTGCCCTGATGACGGCTTCCATGCGCTCTCTCATGGATCTCACCAATTTTATGAGCTCTTCTTGAGGGATACTGGCCCATTCCTCAATAACGGCCTCTTCGAGCTCCTGGAAAGTCGTGGGAGCAGGATCACGGGACCTAACCTTACGTTTCAAATGGTCCCATAGGTGCTCTATCGGGTTCAGATCTGGACTTCTCGCTGGCCACTGCATGACAGGGATCCCAACCTCTTGAAGGTAGTCGCGCACAATTCCGGCAGTGTGAGCGCGTGCGTTATCGTGCATTAATGTGAACCCCTCGCCAACAAAACCAGCATAGGGGACCACATGCTCTTCCAGGATCTCCGTGATGTACCGGTGAGCAGTCATCGACCCTTGCCCGCGTGCACCTCCAGTCCGGGAGACGCAAATAAGTTCGGTTTTGCCGTCGGTCGACATGCCGCCCCAGAACATACAGGAACCACCCCCGTATTCTACCGTCTCTTGGATGCAGGCTTGGGCGAAACGTTCCCCCTGTTTTCTGTACACTCTTCTGCGTCTATCGTTGCAGAAAAGGCACACTCTCGTTTCGTCTGAGAAGAGAACAGCTCTCCATTGGTCCAGGGTCCAATTAACGTGGTCGCGAGCAAACTGCAAGCGAGCTCGCCGATGTGCTGCGGTCAATTTTGGACCCGTAGCAGCTCTTCTAGCCACTATCTCTCTCTCCTTCAGTCTTCGTCTAACTGTAGAGACGCTCACGGTTGTTCTGCGAGCTGCCTGGAGCTGTTGTTGCAACTCAACAGCATTAGAGAACCGATTTCTCCGAGACTTCAACACGATGAATCGGTCGTCTCTCTCAGAAGTGCAGCGACGTCTACCAGACCCATGCCTCCGGACCAATCCACCGGTCTGCAAGAACCGCTGGTACACTCGTCGAACCGAAAAACGGCTCAAGTTCAGTTGCCGAGCGACATCACACTGTCGCATCCCTGTTTGCAGTAGTGCAATCACTTGGGCGGCTTCTTCAGCAGTAGTATCCATCTTCAAGGACGTTTTTCTTGTGAAAGATCTTCTCGTGTGTCTTCTTTGACGGTTGGATAGCGAATGACCTCCATTAAACCTGTATCGACCCTTTTATACCCACAACAGGTAGCGCAAGTAGTGGGTACTTTTGAGGAGCAAAATTTCATAATTTTTTTTTAGTGACCTGTGGTATCAACCTTGTTTTTTAATTAAATGAAATGGATATTTTTTTAAAGTTTTTTTATAGGGCTTTCAAAAGATACCAATATTGGTGGGGGTAATTGCGTGTCTCAAGGGTTAATAATGCTTGAAAGCTAATTTTGCGGAGGTGCGATTTTTTTGACGCCGAGTGTATTTTTTGAGAAGACAATGATACTAAGACGAGATATGAGGAATTTAAAATTTCTATAGAAATCTTATTTTTCTTATAACTCTTGTTAAAATCCAATCAAAATATATATTTGGGAACCTAGATATTCTGTAATTCAATCGAAATAAATACACACTACCTTAGGAATACGTTTAATTTGCAAATTATTTTGGTATTACGTTTGTATGAAATACGCATGCTTCGCAGGCGTCTTAAAAAGTTATTTTTTTGTACATCTTGCTTTATTTGACTGACTGTCGGTGTAGTGGTCGAAAGCGCCACTTCTGAGCATGAGATTGTGGGTCGATTCCTGGGTTGAACAATAGTACATTATGGTACAAGTGTGTAATGTTGGTGATTACCGCTGAGGCGCTATTGAGACCCGAGCCGTCAGGCGAGGGTTTTAAGAGAGCCGAGGACGGTAATCATCAACACACACGTGTATCATACGACGTTTTTCAACACACTTGAGAATAAAATAATACTAAAATAGATATTTGTCCTTGGAGTTTTCAGGTAGTAAACTTTCCATAACGTTATGGGCTGCACATCTTATATCGGGCGGTGTACAAAATAAATCATTTTCTTCATAACTAGTACTTGTAGACATTTGAATTAATAAATAACTATAATTTCAACAGTGAAAACAAGTTGTGAATTTTTTTTTCGCAATGGCGGGAATAATTAATCAGTTTTCCTGTGCGCGCGCATCTAACAATGGCGATCGGCCATAGACTAAAAGAATGAGGTTTCTTTTTTTTGGCTTTTCGCGGATAGCGTTTTATCCACGTACGAAATGGGGAATTCAAAGTTTTATTTAATACAGAGAAAACAAAAGTTACATTTGAGTGAAAGTTTTATTTATTAGAAACTTATAAGTTGAAATTATCTATGTAGATACGAAGTTGCATGAAATGAGCAAGCAATTGGTACATTAATTTATTTGTACTATTGAACGCGATCTTTTTTGTATCGAAACTTTTTTAAGAACAAATCAATTCAACCAATAAAATAAAAAAAAACCCTATAACTCACTTGTGAATAATAGCAATGAAAAAGTCACAGTTTGATTACAGGTGTCATTATGTGCCTAATTGCGGTGAAATTAGAGCCACTTTATGAGCAAGTGTGTTGAAAAGTGTTTTATTAATTGTCGACCAACTTATAAAATGTACCTACTACGGATAACATACTACAATTTGCAGCAGCAATGTAGGTTTTTTTATTACAATACTAGCACTGCGCCCGCGACTGCGTCCGCGAAAATTGTGATAGGTCGGTTAATTAGCATGATATCAATATAATTTATAGCTTATGTAACTCGGTAAAGATGTAGCTTTGTAACGGTAAAAAAAAATGTAAAGCCGTCTAATAGTTCTTTAACTAAGTCGTAACAAAAAATCAACGTTTCCCTTCTAATATTAGTTTAGATAGTATTTTTAATTACTCAACTTTTTCTACCAAAAAATCAATGTTTCCCTTCTAATATTAGTTTAGATAGTATTTTTAATTACTCAACTTTTTCTACCAAGAATAGGCTAATTTCCACGCTTTCCACCATCAATATAAACGCTTTAAAACTCGATAGTGAGAGCACGTGACGTCACAACGCACTAAAATTTATAGCAAGGCGCGCGGCGTGACGTATTGAGAATTTAAAAAGTGCCGTAGCTTCGTCAATTTTGGTTTACGTAACAAAAGAAAAAATACGGGTCAAATATTTTTTGATAATCTAACTGACGGACAAATTAGATTTTTCAGGACACAAGCCTATTATAATCCAAGCTATAGAGCTTCTAAAGAAAAGGCTTGTTAACTGAAAATATCTAATTAATCCGTCACTTAGATTATCAAAAAATATTTGACCCGTATTTTTTCTTTTGTCACATAAACCAAAATTGACGAAGATAGGTACGACGCTTTTAAAATTCTCAATACGTCACGCCGTGCTATAACTGTTAGTGCGTTGTGACGTCACGAGCCCCCACTCCCGAGTTTTGATGCGTTCTAACTTCGTCAGTATTCATTGATTTACAAAAACAAAAAATACGTGTCCATTATTTTCCAATACTCTAACTGACGGACTAAATAGATTTGCAATTTATTGATGGTGGAAACTAGCCTATTATAGGTAGCTTTTAATTCTTATGCTTCTTAGGCCTGCGTCTTGCATGATCCAATTAATAAAGAATCATGATATTATAATCAATGGTATATCATAAACACCACTTA
This sequence comes from Xestia c-nigrum, assembly GCA_916618015.1. Lineage (NCBI taxonomy): Eukaryota > Metazoa > Arthropoda > Insecta > Lepidoptera > Noctuidae > Xestia > Xestia c-nigrum. Next base: position 13,204,380 of record OU745273.1, read on the forward strand.
ACTCTACTAATCCCACGAAAGCACCACAAACAATATAGATAATATCTGTAAATGTCAACAAACATAGGAAGTACATAATCGTTAAGTATTTTCTCACAATTATTATTACTATGGGGATTAAAGAAAGCTTGTGAAAAAAATATGTGGAACGAAATGCCATGCTATTATATGTTAATTTGTTTTAGGGTTCAATAAGTGTGAGACGTTAATCAGTTGGTCCCGGCTGTCATTTGTAGATCTTTGACAGTCGTTACAGGTAGTCAGTGTTCTGAAAGTCTGGTAACCAGTGTTACCAAGTAAAAAAAATAAAAAAAAATATCGCTGGACATTAACACACAGCGCCACCTAGTGCCACACTAAGCAAAGCTTGTGTCGTGGACACTGGATAGTTGATATACTACATTTATATATACTTTTTTTGTTTGTAAATACATAGGTACAAATTGTACAAAACATCCATGACTTGGAAACAATGTCCGTGCTCATCACACAAACATTTGCTCCTACCGGGATTCGAACCCAGGACCTTATGCACGTAAGGCAGCGTCACTACCACTACGCCAATCGGGTCGTAGTATCGGATTACCAAGTACTCACTGGGTTGTGGAGGTCAGATATGTAGTCGCTGCATGTAAAATACTGGTATTCAGCTGCCCCGACCCCAACATAGGTACCTAGTTGGAAAATTGACTCTTTCATCAGAAACTGACGTATGCTTACGTCAGTTATATTGACGCAATTTGGCCAAGATGGCGATGTGGCGTATCAGCCATGATATTTCTTAAAACTCAATCGGTTTGGTCTTTCTCGTGAGCTCCTTACACAAAATGAATTGGCGTGTCGCTACTTTCGCTTTCTTTCAAAGCTATCGTTTTGGGCACGCCTTGGTTACTATGACGACACCTCATAAAGCCTTTAATTATGGTCTCTCGTCAGGCGATGGTATTTCTGATACAGTCGTTTTATCTTTATACTTCTTGTCCTTGCTTGGTGTACAATATGTCATAGCAATCATTGCGTTTTCTTCGAGCTTCTCTGACGTGGAGGTCGATAATTTGTCCCCGGGAACGTATTACATCGCGAAAAAAGTATTCTCATGGATTTAGATGAAAAAGTCTATAATTTTATTTAAACTTCATGTTCAGGAGTGGTACATAGGCGGACTTAATGCCACAAGGCATTCTCTACCAGTCAACCATTGGGTCAAATACCAATCGACCGACCGGCCGATTTCCGCACCAAGGGGCCGTCTCCACGAGCGAGAGAATCGCAGCGATAGTATCGTCCTTGCCACGTTTTTCTATACACTCTTTTGGGGCGTCTCCATGAGCGAAAGAATCGCAGCGATATTTTCCTATAGAAATACATCAAATCGCCGCGATTCTCTCGCTCGTGGAGACGGCCCCTAAAAGACAATAAAATAAATCTTTAAAAAACTATCAGAATTCTGCTATCTAAACATTTACTGCAGCGCCAGCCTGATGTCGTTAAAAAATCGCCTTTGCATCCGTTCCCTTTTAAAGTCAGTCAAAAATTAGCAAGGCCAGTGGATGCCTGATGAGATGGAAGCAAGCCAATGAACAAGCTACATTCGGTAACAGTTTGTGTTGCATTGCCTTGGTCTAAAGAAATCTTAAATACATCACCTGTCTAGCCTTTACCCAACAATGTTGGGGTCGGCTTCCAGTCTAATCGGAGGCAGCTGAATACCAGTATTTTACATGGAGAGACTGCCTATCTGACCTCTACAACCCAGTTAGTACTAGGTAATAGTATACCCCCTCGTAAGACTGGTTGTTAGATTTTGGGCCATAGGACTACCTGTAATGAATGTCACAGATCTACAAATGACAGCCGGGACCAACAGCTTAACGAGCTTTCCGAGGCACGGAAGAAACTCGATACCTATGTGGTGGCTAATGAGAGGTTTTCATTTTGACAATTAAAAAAAAAATAGTTTCCATAAACTCGATAGATGGCGTTGATCCGACTACGTTAGGTACTAGGTGCCAAAGCCAAAGCGCTTGAAAAAACACACGTTGCATACGCTCGTTGACTGACACTTTCATTTGCATCAGCTTCCGAAATTCCGAATATAATCAATAGGTCCAAGTGATATTATGTGACGTTCTGTTCCTTGCAGTAACGTAGTCAGACTAGCGCCATCTATCCAGCGGCTAGGGAAGAGTTGAAAAAGAAAATCCCTTATTGGCTATCCATCCACAGACCAACCTAGGCAAGCACGGCTTAACCTAAATATCGAGCGGTTGTTATTATTTAGCCACGAACTCCTATACGAACGAAATCTAATAATATGAAGACGTCAATTTTGGATGTAGGGGGTAATTTTCGGATCTACTGCTCCGAATTCGAAAATTATTTCACTAATGGGAAGATTATCCCCGAATAACTTATGCTACTATATTTAAAACGTTCCGCGGAAAAATTTCTTACCACGGAACCGTGGGCGAATGCTATTAAAAAATCACAGTCATGCTGTTCAGAAATTGACCAATCAGCAAGATGGCAGCGGGGTTGAATGCCCAGGGTGCGCCAAACTATTTTCGTGAAAGCTATTTTAATTTCTATACGGAACCTCTCGCGATTAACTCGATTCAATCTATAGAACGTTTGATTCATTGCTAATATTCTTGTTAACCCCGCCAAATTACAATTAAATTTCTTAAGACGGTTTGCACACATGGCGGTTATTTGAAGCGATTATAATCGATTATGTTTTGTACCTTATGTAATTCCTGTTACAGTTAATTAACGCTATCTTTTAAATGTTCCCACTGCTGGGATAATTCACCACGCGGGCCCTGTTCGGATTGGTAGATGTCACATGTCTTCGATTTTTTTGGTTCTAGGACACCGGGTTCACCGTTTTGAGAACAGTGGTGATTAAATAAATAACACAAAGTAATGCGCTTGTCTGGGTTCGAACCCACAGTAAGTCACTGTTCGTAAGTCGGGGCCGCCACCGCTGCTCGCTGTGTTTACACTGTCAAAAATCACAGTAATCTTTAATCTCGTTACTAGAAGATAGTTATGGTCGTTCAATCAGTTTCGGCTATTATAGTGCACATGAGTGTGCGCGAAAACAGGTGAACTTTCTTCCCTGACTCTCATGATTTTCGATGGGACGGCAAACCGTCACGATCGGAGAGAGATCTGGCAAAGGGTCTTTGGTCCTACTTTACCAAGCTGACTGCGTGCTTTCCGAGACACAGGGGTCATCATCATTCGGTTGCCCAAATCCCAATTCATTTGTGTTCGGCGCAGCATGTCTTCTTCCATAATTCTCTATTACTTGTCGTCTTATCAGACACCTCCTTTTTGACGTGACAACGTCTTATAAATTGGTTTGCCGGGTGACACTTCAAGAAACTGCGTTACGCTCCGCTCACGTTATGCGCTCACAATGACAGCGAGTGAGAGGCACGCGTCCCTTCCACTCGGGCATGGTTAGCCCGCCTAAGAGCGAGAGAGACAGACATAAAAAGTGAAAGGCACGCGTCCCTTCCACTCGAGCACAGTTAGCCCGCCTAAGAGCGAGAGAGTGAGAGAGATAGGTATGTATGTGTAAAGGTAAAAATAAAATTTTGTTAATATGAAATTCAGTGCGAGATTCTTTGTATAAATTAATGTTTTAAATATAATTCTTTGTATAAATTAATGTTTTAAATTTTACTATTATTTCATCCTTCTTCCTACTATACGAATGAATATTCACATTAAAATTATTTTACCACTCAAAGTCGTTGTCACGTAAAACTTTCGCCCGTATACCGACTTTACAGGCAACCAATTTTTTTTTTTCCTCATTCTTTATACAGGCCATTCATCATTTCTTTGGTCTTCCTCCAGTCTTCTACCCATCCACATAAATACTCAGAACTTTTCTCACGACATTTTCCTCATTCCTCCGCATCACATACCCAAGACACAGGGGTAACAAATCATAAGAAGGTTCACTGTTTGGTTACTGTTAGCAAAGGTAACATAACTGTGCCTCCTTTAATTTCGGATAGTACTCGTAATTCGAACTTGTGACAAAGTCGTATGTTTGTATCGCTACAAAAATCCACCATGTGTAACCACTTTTAGCAGTCTACACGCGATCTTATCCACGTTTTAATTTACTTTTTTTTTTCCTCCTGGTAACATTTTTAAAGCTACGTATTTGAGGTAATTCTTTACCAAGTGTTCGGCGAAGAATTTGATACATTTACATAATGTACGGTACTTATTGTACGCCGGCTAAATATGTAATAGGATTAGGATTATTTTGCCTGAATAGCTTTGCGCTCAGTACCGTTCATGTTTAATGTTTTTATTTGGGACGATGGACGTCACATTCACAGGCTTTTTGAATAAGTTTTACAATACTTGACCATCAATTGGAGTTAAGTTAAGACTTGCCGATATCGACCTAAATTGGGTGACCATCTGTTACAATACCGAGTTTTCTCCTTACCTCGGAAAGCTCGTTCAGCCGTTGGTCCCGCGGCTGTCATTCGAAGATCTTTGACTGTTACGGGTAGTCCCGAAAGTCCTACAACTAGCTTGATCTAGCAGTATCGCAGTACCCAGAAGCTGTCTTGAAGTGTCTTCTTCCCAGAACCGAGCCACGAGTTTGGTACCTTTAGATAGTAGCGTTCATCATTTCAAGGACACGATATTGAGTGTTTCCCATCGTTTGTGAAACATTTACACACCTAGGCAGGTTTTCCGTGCTGCGGCCAACCTGCGTCCGGGAGCTATTTAAAGACTCCATGGCAAGCCATTTAGCAAGTGGAACGAATGGGTTTGGTAGCACTACCTCGCCAAAGCTTTAGTCTTTCCATAGACCGTTCACCATATACGTCTCTATCTAAATCATTACCAAATAAACGCCCGGGTATTAAACTGCCCTTGATAATTATCGTCGCTTAGCCAGGTAAACTGAAAACATTTAAGACCTCCACAGCTTTTAACTGTCCCACTGCAAAACAAACGTCTCTTTTCGTACAAAGAGAAGGAACAAGTGAACTTGTATCGATCACCACAGACAAAACAAAAAAAAAAATACAATCTTCCATCGCGATGTCAACACATTATGAAACAATAGTTTTAATTAAAACGTCAATATAGGAGTGTAGGCGACTGCTATTAACCCTGAAAGCGAATGAAAGTGTTAATGAATGTCGTAATGAAAGACGTTTAGAAGTACCACACATTTTGGGTGTGACCCAGCAAGCATATTACCACTCCTGTCATTTACACTTCTCCAAACCATAGTGATCCTCGCTTTGGAATGGGTAACTTCGGCCTTGTGACTTCGACTGTAGCTTCTTCTTTTGGTTTTAACATTTCAAAATCGTCTGTAACTGATTACATCACCACAGCAGACTCGTAATTACCCACTGCTGGGTATAGGCCTCCTGTTTCTTCCGTCAGACTTCCCGGTACTGTGTCTCGCTGATCCAGGTATTCCCCGCGACCCTGACGATATCGTCAACCCAACGATCTTTAGGACGGTCCGGTTTCTTTGGCCAAACTTAGGCCTCCACTCGGTCAAAGCCTTGATCCATTTGCCATCTCCACGTCTAGACAGATGTCCTGCCCAGGTCCACTTTAAGCACACCGCCCGGTCCCCAACGTCGTAGACTTTCGTCTGACGACAGATATCAGTGTCTGGGGTATGAAGAACAGGGTGTAAAGCTCTTCATCCCCCGTAGAAAAGTGGGCTGATGGGCGGCCCAACGGTTGTTGTCGGGTTCTCGTATATACTATTAAGTCGCGGAGAATGTTGCTTGCGCGATGTAGGAATTCTGACATATTTCGCTTGTTAGTTCATCATCTTTCTCATAGATGGCGCTGTAGTACTTTTTGTTGAATGTAGCTGAGTACTTTTTGTAGTGCCGCTACAGGTGTAACTGATATATATTTTGAAGTAAAAAAAACCAGCTACTACATGTAGGGGATGACGGGGTCTAAGTTAGCTCTATTCGCTCGCTCTCTAGACCCCGACACTCCCGTCGAACGCGTTCCGCCTCGTCTTCATTCTTGGATATATACGGTGTATTGTCCGAAACGGGTCTTCTGCCATTACTCATGGACACAAGTTGACAAGTCCCACTTGCTAATCATACAATGACGCATAAGGCGCCTGACTGAGGTTCTGTTAGTAGCTGATGACTAATAGTGTGACAAGGGAATGGTAATCTTATAATAGTTATCTGATCTATATTATGCTAATGATTAACTTAGATAATGAAATTGAACTGTAAACTTCGACTTCCGCAGTTGCTTATCATCATGCCAATTATGGGGACATAGAAGAAGAATGAGAATTTTCAATATAATTCCTTTGTATCAATATTAACACAGAATCTTATGCAGTAGGTATAATCGTGATTCATACACTATTACTCATTGACTACAGTTCTTTCGAATGAAGTCGCTCCTTACAAGCATACAACTGTAGAAATATGTCGTATTGTGATACAATTTATTGTATTCGCAAAGACGCTGAAATATTTTGCTGTTGGAGTTTATATGTGCATTAAACTTGAGTTTATGAACGATTTACATGAAGTGAGATCGCGATAGATGATAATAATAATACAGTTTTTCCATCTCAATCAAAACAGAAAACTTTATAATAATATGCTAATATAAACTGTGTTACAAACACAGGCGCCTTCAGGCAGTTCATTATCAATTAACTGTAGGAGGAAGGCTGAAATGATGCTAGTTGTCATCCCCTTTTCCAGCAATATCATACTACAAGCTGTACCTTTTTTTTCGGTAACTTCTCCCAGTATGGGTGGAGCGAGAGGAAGTGTCAGACTTTTACTGACTAAAACCCATCCGTGTTCCTTTCTCGCCCTTGATGTTCCGGGGCCACGGTATGTCTTTCGAACAGTCCCGCAGCCCCGGCAGGTTTCGGCCCTTGCCGGCCCCTTCATTTTGCTGACATCTCTTTGAGGCGCGCGTGGAACAGAAACGCGCCGTCGACACGACCTGTCGTCATAAGACGGACGGACGGCGAGCTAGCCCATAGCTAACCGTCCACAGGCCCGGGTCTACGGTGGCAGGTAGCCACCACACGTAGCCCCCGACGCCCGGTGCGTCTCCCTCGGCGGCTGGGGCGAGAGGCTCTCTCCCTCGCGTTCCGCCACCTCCTTCGCTAGCATGACGGCTTCGTAGAAGGAGGAGACGGCTTCCCATTCCGTCTTGCTACGGACAATGGATTGAACCAGGGTCAGACGGGAGAGGTCTTCGCCACCGATCGCTGCTATGAGGACGTTTCCTCCCGCCGTAACCTCCCGAAACATCCGTGTCCGGTGAGGACCTGGCAAGCTGGCCCTGCGGTATCAATCGCCACTCCGCTCCTAATGGTCTCCAAGAATGCTACCAGTGCGAATTTTTTTGCGTAGTTTCAGAGTATATCGCAAACTCTTCAGTTTTATTCGTAGTATAGATAGATATACTTACTTGCATTTATTTACAATAACAATAACGACCAATTGATCCCCAAGTCGGCATGACGTATGTCAGGTTAATTGTGCTCTCAATGATAAAATTACTTGATCTCACTGCCTGGCCATTCCGTCAGAGAGCTGAGGTTATCGATGTTTGTGGTATACGGGTCCTTGAGCTAGTTTATAGGTCATTTAGTGCGAAATTAGAATAAACCTAGTGTTTCAAAAAAACGCTAGGGAAGCGGCATGTCCTACACCAAAAATTCATCGGCTACGAGTGCTACGAAAAGCGTACGTGACGGTCACGCGAAATCCATGATTTTTGTTCACTCAAAAAGTGGTCAACGCCCCTAAAGAACTTTCCGCTTCAATAAAAACTTTTTTGCAAAAAATAAAACCTACTTAAAAAAAAAAACAAAAAAGTGAAAAATAACTTGAGCTTCTGAAGTCGGTGAAAAAAAGAATTTCCCAAATCGGTTGGCAAGCGACGGAGTTATGCCCGAACAAACATAAAAAAAGAAACAGCCGAATTGAGAACCTGCTCCTTTTTTAGAAGTCGGTTAAAAATATGCTACGTTCAAATGAACAAGCATACTAGCTAGCAAAACTAAACCAGGAACTATACTCCCCTGTGTATTGGATCGGCATATTTCATAGACAGACAGCAAATAAAATAGATGAAAGTGTTCTATGAATAGTAGAGTGTAAATAACGAGTTACCTAGTTACTGGAGTGGTTGTATTTTTGGACATGTTAGGCGGTTTGCACTGGCGCGTTCGTCCTATGGTCCGTTTGGATTGTTGATTGGATTTAAATGTCTTGCTTAGTGTGGCACTAGATGGCGCTGTGTGTAATGTCTAGCGATATTTATTTAGGGTAGTATTTAAACGAGTGACTGTAAATTAAAGTTTTAAGTGTCAAAAAAAATTAGGTTATAGTATTACTAAGTGAGCGATTGACTGCGAGTGACGAGAAATCAACAGAACAGTAACTTACAAACATTAATTTGAGTTACTTAAAATACAAAATGAGAAGCTTAGTCGACGCCGACGGAGCCCCGCTTCGCGAGGCCCCTAATTCCGAGTGCAGGGTTTAAAGGAACCTAACTAACCTAAGGGGGGGGGGTGCCCCAAGTCCGATTATGGAGGCAGAGATATTTCCGTATGTTCAGTTGACAATATTTCGAGAGTTTACAATATCGCTAGAGAGATTACAATCCAACGTGTTTGACAATTTTACGGTGACTTATATATTTATTGAAGAATTCGGGTTGTCCAGTTGTCCTTTTTGTGTTTCTAGTCGCTCACTTAGTAATATAGTCGCACAGATTGAATTTTAATACCTGAAATGGATTTATCATAACCCACTTTTTGTAAGCTAGTTCTGGATTTTATTATTAATCAATATTCGTCGTTAGTTTAGTTAATTATTCGCCTACTCAAATTCATACCACTCAAGTTATTAAAACAGTCATCAGCAGTCGCTAAGTTTTTTTTTATTCGCTCGTTTTATAATTCCCCATTTATTTATACTTTGCCAAATATACCTACTTTATTATACATACTAGTATAGATGGAGATATCACAATTCGTTAAGTACATTAGCAATCATTGTTAATAATTTATTTATTAACCTATCGTTCAGCAAACGCTTTTCCAATAACCATGAATAAGTAATGAATCTACCTCTATGTCTACTCTAGGATCAATTACAACTATTTCAACGTCTCTTGTGAAAACAGCTTAACTTATTCAGTAGCTAACTACAGTCTATTCAATTATTTGCGTCCAATTGACGTTATAATCCACTTGAACGAATATCAATTTTATCTGAGTGGGGATTAAGTTGATTTCAGAATGACTGATGCTCATCATTCCCTTGCTCTTCTCCTAATTTATTTGTGGTTGTTGGCGTAGCATGTCTTCTTCTTCCATCCATAGGTATCTCGTTAGTCTATCACTCATCATCTCATCAGACACTTCTTTTCTAGCCATATCATTCTTATTTTGTTATTAGTTTATTTTCTATAAATGTAACTATTATTTGTAGACATCAGTCAAGTATAAACTTGATGAGATTTCTGTCATCAGTAAAATAACAAACTCACCCCCCCCTCTCCCCCCCCCCCACACCCCATCCATCGGTGCTAGGCAACTGGGCCTATCCCAGTTGTAAATGTCCCTTTGTGCCTATTGGCCTTGTTTCGTTCTGTCTCCTGCTGATACGGAGGGAAGTGGTTTTTTCCTACTCCTCCGCTATACTTTCTGATTTATTTCGTTGTCGGATCCAAGACAGTTAAATTCATTCTCTGGGACTTCGTCGAGCTTCATGGTCTCGGCGCTTATCTGGTGGTCGCCACTGCATTGGTTTCGCTACAGTGGTTTGGGAATAGGTAGTAAGGCGGGCTTGTCCTAAAAACAAAGTCCTTGCGTCGTTTGTCTTCCTTTACTCATATGCCCATCCAAAATGAAAAATATTTGAAGTTGTAGCGCAAATTTAACTTTATGTGATGGCATTAGGATTGTTTTTTCAATAACAAGTATTTGTTTACATGTTTGGAAACTAATCGCGAAGGCAGTTGTTAGAGTGTATTATCGAATAGTATATCAAGAAGATTAATGATGATTATGTCTTACGTTGTAGTTTATATTGGGTTCAAAAGATTAAATAGTCGGTAATATAAATAATCTATGAAGGAGGGCGAATGTTTTCTATTATAGTGGCTGCTTTTAAATAGTTATACAGGGTGTAAACCACCTCATCACAAAGCCGTTAACCAAGCATTCTGTACATCAAACTAAGTAATTTTATGCAAAAATCAATGTTGGGAAACAACTTTTTTTTTGAGGTTATAAATCATGTTTTGTGGTACAACTCAATGTAACGCACTTAAAACATTGTGCTGATGGATTGATAGAATAGTACGGGGGTCCTGGAGGTGTTAAAGTCAAAATCTTACAAATATAACTTGTATTTAAAAAATAATTGTCAAAAAGTTGCAACTTTGATCCCCCATATCTCCGTAACCAAAAGGTTCCCAGGTATGGTGTAGAACAAAAAAAATAATGGGGAGAACAAGTGCTTTTCGGCTTCGTGTAAAAGTGTTTGACACCCTTTATGAATCACGAAGAGACTGTATGTTCGGCCATACCACCAAGAACGTTTTTGTTACTTTAAAGCTTTCTGACAAAGAATTTAGGTCTCGTATTGCTCGTTATGCTCTCTTTCCTCCTTCCTCCGCGAAAAGGTGGTAACAGGGTAGGTTATCACTATCATCATCTACCTAGCCTTTTCCCAACTATGTTGTCGGCATCCAGGCTAACCGGATGCAGCTGAATACCAGTATTTTACATGGAGCTACTGCCTATCTGACATCCACAATCCAGTTAATACTGGGATATACGATACCACTTTGGTGCCCTGGCGGTTGAGAGTATGTCATGCTCACTCAAATGTCTCGCTGATGATGGCGCGTGTGTCGGACCATTTAGTTCCCTTCAAAGTGGTTGAGCTGAATGGTGCTGATCCATGCGTCATGTTCGTGAACTGTTCGCTGTCAGTTGTGACTGGTCATCTCTTAGTTGCCATGGCTTATTTGAAAGAATGATTTTGTTTTTACTATAAACACTTTTAACGTGCACATCTTGCTACATTGTTCTCACATAATTTACCATCGCAACATGAATGATGTAACCAAGATTTTGTAACAATAATTTGATTTAAAAGAGTGTCCATGGAGTTTCTTGCCCGTTCTTCTCCATAGAGATCTACGCTAGGGAATGGGCAACTACAGTACTTTCTCAAGTTATTATGCCTTGTGACTGTGACTGTAGCTTTGATTTAGTTTTGTATTTTGACATTCAAAAGTCCTGTAATTTTTTATTTGAGTTTTTAAGACGAATATATCGATACCTTGACTTTCGTAATCCATACAGCAGTTTGGAAGATACGAAGTACCTACCTATCTAATAAACTTTACAAACTATACAAGATACGCGCGAAAAACATAACTCTGTCTTGATAGTCGGCTAATAAAAGACCACAACAGCATAGAAATTCTATTTGTAAACAAAACAAAATATTTGCAATCCTAACTTAAATCCACCAGCTTATAAACATATTTCGCAGAATCTAAATCAAAATATTTGGATGTTGGCCAAGAGTTCAAGTAAATATATTCATAAATAAAGTATTCAGCATTGGTGCGGGCGCATACTCCATTCAAGGGTCGGTTTGTATTCTGCTGGGACAAACATTTTGCTGTAGACGGAGTATCTATATTTTTTCTGGGTTTATTTTAGGGTCGTGTTGTTAATAAATAACTGGCGCTGGGTTCGATTGAAGGTCTACGCTTACTAAAGATCGATCCGTGAATTGCTGGCCAATCGACCTTCCTAATGGGTCAAAATCAAAAACCATTTATTTCAAATAGGCCAGTTACAGGCACTTTTGAATTGTCGAAACAAAGATGATTTCATGTAGCTGAAAGTACTGTAGTTGTTGTCAAATTCTAAAGGTGGAAGATGTCGTCCTTGCATCGAAAACTCTTAACAGTGAGTCCCGGCTATCTTTTGTAGATCTTTGACAGTCGTTACAGGTAGTCAGTGGCTCGAAAGTCTAACAACCAGTTTTATCAAGGGGTATCGTATTACCCAGTACTAACTGGGTTGTGGAGGTCAGATAGGCAGTCGCTCCATGTAAAATACTGGTATTCAGTTGCATTCGGTTAGACTAGAAGCCGACCCCAACATAGTTGGGAAAAGGCTAGATAGACGATGGCTTTAGAAATCAAGCAAGCTACAATACGTGTTGAGGTTAACCGCAAAGGCCTACGTGCAAGTGTACTTGCATTATACGTAGATCGTATATGACCTGTTTTGTTTTTACTAAGAATTGAATGTCATTTGCCTATAGAAGGTACTAACTTCATATTCACTCTTGTTTCTGTTCAAAACCGTATTTTGGATTATTATTACACATTGCGACCCCGCTCCGGCTGCTCCGTGCAACGTAGCATATACATACAAACCTTCCTCTTGAATCACTCTATCTATTGCTGAAAACTGCTTTAAAATCCGTTGCGTAGTTTAAATTTATACTACCTTAATGTAAATACTAGCCGACCCGACAGACGTTGTCCTGTCAACTATGAATATTTAATTCGAATTGACCTACTATCTACCAACTACCCACTACCTATCTACCAAGTACCTACTACCTACCTACCACCTACCCACTACCTACCTACCACCTACCCACTACCTACCTACAAACTACCCACTACCTACCTACCACCTACCCCTACCTACCTATCACCTACCCCTACCTACCCAATACCTACCCACTACCTACCGACGAAAAAAAAAAAAGTCCTATCCTATGTTCTTCTCCTGGTTCTAAGCTACCTCTCCACCAATTTTTAGCCAAATCGGTTCAGCCGTTCTTGAGTTATAAATAGTGTAACTAACACGAGTTTCTTTTATGTATAGAAGATCACAAAAATATTTGACTCGAGTCTTCTAGAGATGTTCTAGTTTTTTCTTAAATGAGTGTGACTTACGATTTGACTGTTTAAATCTGTAAAAATCAGCTATTTCTAACAAAAGTGCAATATTTAGACTTTAAAATTTATAGAACAGTTATTTTCACCCGACTGTAGCATAGCCAAAAAGGAAAGGTTAGGATGTTAGCAGTCTACGTATTGTTATTTGTATTTGGGTACGTATGTTCCACCCTAGCGCCTAAACTATTCATTCGATTTTGATGAATAAGGTGTCAATCGATTCGTTATTTATTGCCTGAGTAACATAGGCTATGTTTTGCCTATGATAATGATAATTATTCAAATAAACGTAATCATCCGACCTGCAGTTTGTTCCTTCTTCATTTACGTACTGACTTATTTGTACATTACTAGCTGACCCACGCAACTTCGTCTGCGTCACATAAGAGAGAGAAAAACGAAAGGAAAAAATATCCCCGTTTTTGCAACATTTTTCATTCCTGCTCCACTCCTAATGGTCGTAGCGTGATGTTTGATAGCCTATAGTCTTCCTCGATAAATAGACTATCCAACATAAAAATAATTTTGCAATTTGAACCAGTAGTTTCTGAGATTAGCGCGTTCAACCAAACAAACAAACTCTTCTGCTTTATAATATTAGTATAGAAGTATAAATTGATTGTGTGTCTAGGTACATTCAAAGTTATTAGGAAGTTCATTAACATTTATTATGTGGGTAGTTGTTTTTAAATAATTTGGTTATTTTTTTATGCACCTGCTGGCAAGGCATCCCACGTTGAGGCCCGTCGATATTTTTTTTTGTTTCTTTTCGTGTCCTGATTTTTGATTGTTTGTGAAAATGAGATTGTAAAATATCTGTAAGATTTAAGTTCTTTTGGGTTTATTTTGGTCAATTTGAGTCTTGAGTTGTTTTTGCTCGTCTTTCTTATAGCTAAGTTGATATTTCGCTTCATCGACGTATTAGGGCCTGCACAGACGACTGACTTTTTGTGCGCGATGGACAAAAAGTCTGCGACAAATTTTGCGTGATTAATGTATTTGACTACTTATTTGACTTTTTTTGTGGACTAAAAGGCGATCAGTAGGAGCTTTTCTATCAGTAGATCCTTATAGTGGACACAAACGTAGTGAAACACAAGTAAACACGCAAAATTTGTCGCAGACTTTTTGTCCGTCACGCACAATAAGTCCGTCGTCTGCGCAGGCCCTTATGATTATGTTTGTTGGTTGTGTTTTAGTTGGAATCTAAACAGATTAAAGTGTGATGCCAAATGAGCGTAATTTTTTGAGCTGTGAATCGCGTATTTGTAATACACGTGAGTCGGCAAACAACTCATTGTAGTATGAAATCCAATGCAGCGTAAATTCCGCAACTCATTTTATGCGACTCACAGTTCAACAAAATTACGCTCGTTTAAAGCTAGCCTTTTCTGTATTTTTATGCTATCCAGCGATCTCCTGCTGAAAATAGAGTCCTAACAACATTGAATTACGAGCTCCTTTCTAATAAACAATTTTTTCTACTCTTTCCAGATCTTCAGCGTACAAAAGTGATGAGTGCCTAAACCTATCTGTGATCAACAGTGTTAGACAGAGTAAGAAATATAGGTAACAGTGTAGTGTGAGTGCGATGATATTATGTAGAACAGTGCCGTGCAATAATAGGGCAGACTTCGTCAAGTGAGAATCAGCTGGAAACTTGGCAACGGTGAGTTTTTATTACTAAAGTCGGTCCAATTTAATAGCTATAAGAAGAAGAAAGAAAGAAAAAATGTTTATTCGTCGCAAAGTCATGACGTGCATACAATATTAATAAGGTAAACATTAATACAAACACAAACATTTAAACTAAAACCGAAAATTAACACAGCAACACACACACACCACACACACACCACACACACACACACACACACAGACACACACACACACACACACCACACACACACACACACACACCACATTTAAGACATCTGTCAGTTCTAAGTAAACGTTTCCTTTTTTTGCCATTATTACAATAAATATGCAATCGTAATGAAAAATGTTAAGCAATTGTGCAGTTCTAACTTCGAAGAATTGCTAAACTTAAGTGGTAGTGGGCAGGCCACATTGCTCGCAGAACAGATGGCCGATGGGGTCGAAAAGTTCTGGAGTGGCGATGGCACACTAGGTGGACCGATGACCTGGTGAAGGTTGCGGGAATCCGTTGGATGCGAGTCGCAAGAGACCGGTGAATGTGGCGACACTTGGGGGAAGCCTATGTCTAGCAGTGGACGTCTTTCAGCTGAGATGATGATGATGATGATAAACTTCGATTAAATAAATAATATTTTATGCCATTCTTTACAAGGTAACGTTGTTGTATTTTGATGAAGTGTCAAATGTGAAATATTTGCTTGGCCATACTGTACTTACATCCAGTCCTACAACCAGTCTTAC
This sequence comes from Xestia c-nigrum, assembly GCA_916618015.1. Taxonomy (NCBI): domain Eukaryota; kingdom Metazoa; phylum Arthropoda; class Insecta; order Lepidoptera; family Noctuidae; genus Xestia; species Xestia c-nigrum. The sequence continues at coordinate 13,219,815 of OU745273.1, forward strand.
CAAGGGGTATCGTATTACCCAGTATGAACTGGGTTGTGGAGATCAGATAGGCAGTCGCTCCATGTAAAATACTGCTATTCAGCTGCGTCCGGTTAGACTGGAAGCCGACCCCAACATATGTAGTTGGGAAAAAGCTAGATAGATGATAACATACAGTTAGGCATAGGTATACCTAATTCTACAGTTCTACACCTACATTTCGCCAGTAGCAGCAGCGGTGGCCCAGTGGTGGCGGCCCCGACTTACGAACAGTAAGTCGTGGTTTCGAACCCAGACAGGCGCATTACTTTGTGTAATTTATTTCATCACCGCTGCTCTCAAAACGGTGAAGGAAAACATCATGAGGAAACCGGCATGTCCTAGAACCAAACATTCGAAGACATGTGACATCTACCAATCCGCACTGGGCCCGCGTGGTAGATTATAGCCCATTCCCTCTCATTAAGAGGAGGCTGTGTCCCAGCTGTGGGAACATTATAGGCTGATGATGATGATGATTTCGCCAGTTGTGTCTAAGTCCCATGTGATAAGGCGAGCCTATCAATAGCGAAGGGTACGTTTTTGTAACAAGTAAGCCGGCACGGTGCATATTTTGAATAATGTCTGAAAAAACCATACATCAAAACATTTGACCCGTGAAACCGCGTGAAAGAGTAACCTAGTAGAATAGTAGTCCTTTGTGCTCTTCTTTCTTAATGTAAGAAAGAAAGAAAAAGCATTTATTAGCCCGACAGGACAACACATAAATAAATAATAAAATGGTAAAATTGTGATTATAACACTAGTTTAAAGTAAACAAATGAGAGAATAAAAAAAATAATAATAATAACGAAATCATAAGAAAAAACAAACAAAATACAAAACAGAATTCGTCCTGTACAAGACCAAAAGGCTTCCATCTCAGCACGGTGCTGTAACATTAAAAAAAAAACGTTACATCGCTGATGTTCTGATAGGGCCCTCACAGCGCTGATATTCTGATAGGGCCCGGGCCTAATGTAATGTTCTACTAAGTATTTTGTGTGTACATAAATAAATAAATAAACATCCATCCATCTCTACAAACGTTCGCAGTTATAATATTGGTAGGATATGGACGCTACTGTGAACAAAGAGCGTCGACTGACCGTAACGTCTCGTTGTAATTTCGTCGTCTTGGTGTAATTTACGCCACTTATAAGTCGCCGAAATTGCGCTATTCAACAGGATCATCTTCCTGTCCTTTTACCATGTTAGTTGGGATCCGCGCAACACGTTTTACTCTTCCATTCTCCTCTGTCTACTGCATAGATATAAAGAAGGAGATATGCCCTTTAGACGAAAATATATCGGAACCTAGTGTATCCACTTTGCCCCTACCACACGGCAACTCCTACACATGCAGTTCAGTAAAAGCAATAGATACGCAATCACGCACACACCCGCATATCAATTACTAGCTGACCCACGCAACTTCGTCTGCGTCACATAAGAGAGAAAAACGAAAGGAAAGAAAAACCCGTTTTTGCAACATTTTTCATTCTTGCTCCGCTCCTAATGGTCATAGCGTGATGTTATATAGCTTAAAGCCTTCCTCGATAAATGGACTATCCAACACAAAAATAATTTTTCAATTTGAACCAGTAGTTCCTGAGATTTGCGCGTTCAAACAAACAAACATTCAAACAAACAAACTCATCTGCCACCTTATGCCATCAAACACATCGTGTATTTAGCATGCACCGTTTTTTTTAATGTTACAGCACCATGCTGAGATAGGAGCCTTTTGGCCTCGTACAGGACGAGTTTCTTTTCTTTTAATTTTTAAATAAAAATTTGTTTTTTTTTTTTCTGTGTAATTTTTATGAGTACTGTTAATTTTGATGTGTTTGTCCTGTGTGGGCTAATAAATGCTTTTTCTTTCTTTCTTTCTTTCACCATACAACTTACCCACACGCACACGTTACAAACAAATGTAAAGCCGAGTCAGAGGTCAGAGGTCAGTCAGAGGTCCATGTGCGGCAAAAAAAACTGACACCAGGGTAGGCACTAATCATCATCATCATCATCATCAGCCTTTAATGTTCCCACTGCTGGGACACGGCCTCCTCTCAATGAGAGGGAAAGGGCTATAATCTACCACGCGGGCCCAGTGCGGATTAGTAGATGTCACATGTCTTCGAATTTTTGGTTCTAGGACATGCCGGTTTCCTCACGATGTTTTCCTTCACCGTTTTTGAGGGCAACGGTGATGAAATAAATTACACAAAGTAATGCGCCTGTCGATGGATTGGCCTGAGAGAGCCGCACGTAGGGAGGAGTGGAAGACTATGGGGGAGGCCTTTGCCCAGCAGTGGGACAATACAGGCTAATAAAAAAATAAAAAAAATGCGCCTGTCTGGGTTCGAACCCACGACTTACTGTTCGTAAGTCGGGGCCGCCACCACTGGGCCACCGCTGCTCTCTACTAATCACTAATCATAATTATGATGAAAGATGAACAAATGACCCTGATAAGTCACCATCATCTGCCTAGCCTTTTCTCTGAGTTAGGGTCCAGTCCAGTCTAACCGAATTCAGCTGAATACCAGTATTTAACATGGAGCTACTGCCTATCTCACCTCCACAGGACCTGGACAGGTTTACTCAAATCTGTATGGTTCTTTCTTCAAAAGAACATCTCAGACACTAACATCTACATGATCCTCATGTGAATTGAGCAAGATTATGTCTGGACTTCAAAAGAGACTATGACCTCTGAGTTTGTGTCGGCTGTTTCTTCTCAGAGTAGTCAGGTACGAAACATCGGCCCCCCATCTAGTTTACAAAAAAAAAATTGACGTGTAAAAGTGTTTGTGAAAACCTACTTACAAAATAAAGATCATTTATCACAACCCAGTTTATTCTGGGCAATACGATACCCCTTGGTAAAACTGGCTGTCAGACTTTTTGGGCCACTGACTACCTGTAACGATTGTCAAAGATCTTCAAATGATAGCACGAAAGAGTGAATCTCATTATGATACTGTTTCTCCTCCAGATGGCGCACTTTCCTCAACCAGCAACCCTGGAGGCAGCCCTCCCGCTGCTCAACCGCCCGGACCTTCGTCTCCGGCAGCTGCTGGGAGAACAGCTAGTAGCGCTCGTCCGCCGCGAGCCGGAGATCACGCACGACCTCTCCGCACAACTCTTGGACTCCATGCAGGCCTGGCTCAATGGGGGCAACTTCAAGGTAAGAATATTAAAGTTGGTGCCAGTTAAGATCGGAATAGAGGTCATTGATTGCCCTTTCCCTAATATGTCGTGGTACGAACCAAAACCATGATAGATGACGATTCAAGACTTGAACAGCATTATTTTTGGTTTTCTAAGTTAAAAACTTTAATAAATGTAGGTGGGTCAAATGACATTGCGATCACAACTATAGACCTCCAGAAGTCGCTTTACTGATAGGTCCTGTGACAACGTTGTGTGTTAACAATTTCAAGAGATTTTTGCACGGAACTCTAATCATTTTCTAAAAAAAAGTAGCTTAAGTTACTCCTTATAACATTAGCTATCTGCCAGTAAAAGTCGCGTTAAAATCGGTCCAGTCGTTGCGGAACTTACAACAAACAGACAGACTGGCGAAAATAAAGAAAGGTTTTTTTTGTACCGTATTGTATTGTATAACGGGCTGGTGTCCGCAACTCCACGTCAAAGCGCGTATTTTGCGTATGGGCTATAATATACCACGCGGGCCCAGTGCGGATTGGTAGATATCTTAAATCTTCGAATTTTTCGTTCTAGGACATGCCGGTTGCCTCCCGCTCCGCCCAGAGTAGGAGAAGTCATTTGATGATTTCCCATTCTAAAAAAAAAAAGGGCACATTGCTCGCAGAACGAATAGCCGATGGGGCCGAAAAGTTCTGAAGTGGCAACCGCGAATCGGAAGACGTTGCGTTGAAAGGTCCCACTAGGTGGACCGATGACCTGGTAAAGGTTGCGGTATGCGAGTCGCACGGTACCGGTCAATGTGGCGACACTTTGGGAGGCCTATGTCTAGCAGTGGACGTCAGGCTGAAATGATGATGAATTGAATTTTGCGGGCTAACCAGGCGTTCTCTTAGATCACTGGTTCCCAACCTGTGGTCCGCGGACCACCGGTGGTCCGCAGACGCCTCGAATATGGTCCGCGAATGGTTTAAAAATGTTATTCGTACTTTTTAACTTCTACAGTAGGTGCAAGCTCAACCCAACCTATTTGAACCTACCAGAGCTGAGGTGTTAAATATGTTTGAGAATCTACTGAGTTATTTCTCTTTCCATATGAATTGTATCCTTCACTATCTTAATTCTAAATGTTTTCATCCAATTTTCCCATTTTTTTCTTTGTGTGAGTTAAATATTCACTGCCCTAGATATAATCCTGTCGGTGACCATGTGTATCGTGGACCTTATGGCCCCAGCTAACAATTATGACACCAAAGTGGTCCCTGGTCCAAGAAAGGTTGGGAACCACTGTCTTAGATGCACATAGTACTGAGGCGAACTCGATGCCATAGGCATTGAATGTATTATGTCCTGCCTCTTGTAGTCTCGGCTCAAACGCAAGAGCACGGCATACACACTCTGATTACGATTCATATTACCGCTTGGTACACGCTTGATTGCGTCCGTAGTCTTATTCTGGAGATTCTCGCCGATGAATCTGCGAATCTTCATCGGTAGTTGAACTTATGTTGAAATGTTGAAGCCATACTTTAGCGGTGCAAATATCATCATCTGCCTAGCCTTTTCCCAAATATTTCGGGGTCGGCTTCTTGTCCTGATGCAGCTGAATACCAGTATTTGACATGGAGCGACTGCCTATCTGACCTCCACGACCCAGTTAGTACTAGACAATAAGATACCCCTTGATAAGACTGGTTGTCAGACTTTTTGGGCCACTGGCTTCCTGTAACGACTGTCAAAGATGTACAAATGACAGCCGGGACCAACAGCTTAACGTGCTTTCCGAGGCACGGAGGAAACTCGGTCTATAAGGGGTGGTCACCCATCCACAGGCCCATCTAGGCAAGTACGGCTTAACCTAAAGATCCACCCGAGCGGCTGTTATTATTTAGCCACGAGCGGTGTAAATATATCACAGGAAATTCCTGATCTATTGCTTCTAGAAGGGTTTCTAGTCTGATTTTAGCAGACTATGTATGTGTTTACGTATGTTGCTCTATAGTGCCTAAACTATTCATCCGATATTGATAAAAAAGGTGTCAATCGATTCGTTATTATGCCCCGAATAACATAGGCTACATTTTAACCGGCTTTAACGGAAGTAGGAGTCGTATTTACCTTGTAAACCCCGAATTAGAGTGTGATGTTTCAGTAGATTTTACTGGTTGTAAACCACACACATTCAAGTCCTTATCTAGTCCAGCCGGATACTCGCTATTGTCTTGAAAAACTCCAAAAGGTGTGGTGAACTACACGTAAAACTAATTAAGTATTCGTTCAGAATAGTTACATGAGCGTAGACCACATCCGACCAGTATGTTTCAAACCGCGCCGCGGTGCACTCCTAGTGCATTAGTATCATTGTGAAACGGGGTAGGTAGTAGAAGTGTGTCATTGTTTGTTTATAGTGCTTTAAGAAGAAGGTTAGCGGATTTTGTAACGTTGAATCTAAAATGTGAGTTAGTGATCGCAATGATGGGGAGAACAAGTGCCTTTCGGCTTCATGAAGATGTGTTTTACACCCTTTATAAAGGGTTTTTTGTTCTACACCATACCTGGGAACCTTCTAGTTACGGAGATATGGGGGGTCAAAGTTACAACTTATTGACAAGTTTTTTTTTAAATACAAGTTTTTTTTTTAAGATTTTAACCTTAATCACCTCCACGACCCCGTACTATGCAATCCATTCATCAGCACAATGTTTTAAGTATGTCACATTGAGTTCTACCACAAAACATGATTTATAACCTCAAAAAAAAGAGTTGTTTCCCAGCAATATTTTTCGCGTAAAGTTACATAGTTTGAAATACAGAATGCTTGGTTAACGGCTTTGTGATGAGGTTGTTTACACCCTTTATGTATGAAAAATTTTGATGTCTTGTAACATTTTACTTAAAACTGTTTTGAATTGTCTAAACAAAGATGTACAATAAATATAGCTACAGTCCCAGTCACAAGACATAAAAACTGTGAAAGTACTGTAGTTGCCCATTCCCTAACGTAGATCTCTATGGAGAAGAACGGGCAAGAAACTCCATGGACACTCTTTTAAATCAAATTATTGTTATAAAATCCACACAAAGTAATGTGCTTGTCTGGATTCGAACTCGCAACTTAATTTTGCTGTTTAATATTAGCTAAACACGTCTGAATCTTTTTCAACTTTTCCCTAGTCGCTAGATAGATGGCACTAGTCTGACTACGTTACTGCAAGGAACAGAACGTCACTTATTATCACTTGGAATTTTATTCGGAAGCGTATGCAAACGAAAGTGTCAGTCAACGAGCGTATGTGACGTGTGTTTTTTCAAGCGTTTTGGCTTTGGCACCTAGCAACGTAGTCGGATCAACGCCATCTATCGAGTTCATGGAAACTATTTTTTTTTAAATTGTCAAAATGAAAACCTCTCATTCTATTAAACACCATTGTATTACATGTTTTATGCAGATAAATGATTTATGTTACGTCCCGCAGGTGGCACAAAACGGCTTGGAGGTTATAACGGCGCTTGCAGAGCGTATGGGCCCCGAGTTCTCCCACTACGTCCCCACGGTGCTGCCCCACATCATAGATCGGTAAGTACACCGGTCCTCCTGCAATGACGTATTATAAATAGACGCGTCATGCATGAACATCACGGCTGTCGAAAACAGCGTAAATACTGTCGGTAGCTAGATAGCTACTTAGACGCACGAAGAAAGGGAAAGAATATTAAACGTCATCTACGGATTTTTTGTTGTTAGAGAGAGATAAATATATTTCTTTAATTCCGTTGTCATCTTCCCTTAACGGCACGTGACTTACCTCAGGCGCCAGCCGCCATTAGAAGGCATCGAAAAATTAAAATAAAATACATTTTCTGATACTTACGCATGAAATGATACTTTTCTATCTTTCACAGTTAAAGTATAGTTTTTACTTGTCCTAAAAACACAGGACGGCATTTTTTTTCGTTGTTTGAGGAAGTTATACACAAAAGTTATTTTAATGTCACGTACTGCCGCGGCACTGGTTGGTACGCGACTAAATGAAAGTCCGGCAATTGCCTTGCATTCATGTTGCCACTACAGAGCGCGGGCAACGTATCTATAGTTTTATATATCATTGTCCTCCTGGCATTTTAGACCACTTTTATTATGCGCATTGCCAAAGTGGGGAACTTTCTGTGTTCCCTCCGTCATTTAACCCGCCTGTCGTCAAAGCAAGAGTGAACAAGCATCTTCTGTACACGCTCGTTCCATGATAAACTAGGGATGCATCCGATACCGATACCGATACCGATATATCGGCGATACTTCGGGTTTGACAATATATCGGTATCGGCGATATTTTTATGGCAGATTCAACGAAACTTTTCAAATATCGCGAACTTGAAAAAAAATGGTGCAGAAGTACTTTAGTTTTCAAATGAGTTCTTTCGCATCTGGGAGACTATTTTCTACCGCGGGTCTTAGGTCCATGTTCACCGAAAAGATAACAGCCTGATTAGCTAAAAACAGTTGTCACTGTGACATATTACCATACAAAAATGTGTTTTAAACAGCTGTTTTAGATAATCAGACTGCCATCTTTTTGGTGAACATGGACCTTATTCAAACAGACTAGCGAAATCGCCTTTGCCCGCAAACCTTAAAAACTTTGTTTTTTAAATAAAAATATTGTAATATTGATTTTGATTACTAAAACTATTAATTAGTTTTTATTCTACCGTCCTTTTTTCATTCAATAAGCGGGTGCGTATCGGTATCAGTATCGCCGATATTTTTATAACAGTATCGGTATTTGGTATCGTATCGGCAAAAAGGCGTATCGAGGCATCCCTATCATAAACTTCATCCATGGCTTTTATTAAGCGTAGTCGAGGTCAAGAGGCCCATTTTGTATTGAAAAACAAAATAGACCTCTGCTGTTTTTCACCAGAGTTCGGAATACCTACAGTAACTTACTACTTTTGTAATTTTGAGGACTTGTTTGGCGCAGTGGCTGAGTGGTTGGCTGTTGCGCTGCGTGTTGCGGGTCTGATTCCCAGACGGAACAAATATTTGTATAGCCTACAGGTAGTTTTATGTCTGGGTGTTTGTGTATGTGTGTTTAAATTTTAAAAACGCACCCCACGATACAGGAGAAATTCCTAGTGTGGAGCAACGTTTTATAAAAAGAAAAAGAATGCAAAAGTTGTGAGAATGGAAGACGGTACTACGGCTGTTATTTGTAGATCTTTGACAGTCATTACAGGTAGTCAGTGACCCAAAAGTCTGACAACCAGTCAAACTTAGTAGAAGTTACGGTATTTTTTCCAACTCCTCCGCTATACTTTCCTATTAATTTCGTTGTGGGATCCAAGACAGTTAAGTTCATTCTCTGGGACTTCGTCGAGCTTCATTGTCTCGGCGCTTTTCTGGTGGTCGCCACTGTTGATTCTGGCGCACAGGAGTTACAGTGGTTTGGGAATAGTATGGCGGGGTTGTCCCAAAAAACAAAAACCAGTCTTACCAAGGGGTATCCGTATTACCCAGTACTAACTCGGTTGTGGAGGTCAGATAGGCAGTGGAAGTTAATAAATAAATAATAATAAATAACAAATATCACTGGACACACAGCGCCACCTAGTGCCACACTAAGCAAAGCTAGTGTCGTGGACACAAGATAGTTGATATACTACATATATACTTTTTTGTTTGTAAATACATACTTATTATACATATAAACACCCATGACTCGGAAACAAATGTCCGTGCTCATCACACAAACATTCCTACCGGGATTCGAACCCAGGACCCTAAGAACGTAAGGCAGCGTCACTACCACTACGCCAATCGGGCCGTCAAACTATAACTGCCATGGTCAAAGTTATAACTGCCATGTAAAATACTCAACAATACAGTCTCAGTAGAGATCTCATAATATATGATGTACAACAAAACAACCTATTTCGATACTATATCATAAAACAATGTCAACTGATCATCGTTCAGTCTCACATGAGTGCATTCTAATTGAGCATTGTGTTATGACGTCACTTCCGTCTCGCGTCTCGAGATGTGCCGAGGACATGTCGTTTATTATAGCGCCGTGTTGTTTACGGTCCGATGGAGGTCGGGCAGAGTGGGAAGGTCTTTACCTATGTAGTAAATACGCCAGCACGAGCTTATCGAAACTGTCTTTTCCCAATCCGATCAATCTTGAACCTTATGCTATAGCGATTAAGTTGGAAATCTATTAAAGGAAAGGAATCTCATGTACTAACTGCAAACATATAAACTCACATACACAAACAGCTAGACCCGGAACCAGTAAGCCATACAAATATGTACATGTATTTGTTCCGTGCGGGGATAGAACCCGCAACAGCCAGTCAGTTCAGATTTTAGACCTATTTTTGATCTCTAAAGGAATTTCAAATATCTTTGTAAACCTGCGTAGTTAAAGAAAACTACTATTACTACACTACTACCTACTACTCCTACACTATTATTACTACAGTATCAATTACTACACTACTACTACTACTACACTATTACTACACTACCACAACCACACTACTACTACTACAATACTACTACTACTACTAATACTAATACAATATTTTTTGTTCTTATTTCAGATTGGCGGATACGAAAGAAGCGGTCCGTCACACTGCCCGCACGTGCGTAGCGTCGCTGGCTAGCTCCCGGGCAGCGAACGCGCGCGCGCTGCTGGCGCGTCTGATGCCCGCCTTACAGCACAAGGCGCCTCATGCGAGAGAAGAGGCGCTTCGGTGTATACAGGCGTTGTTAGATCAGTGAGTATTTTTGTTGAAGCTAAATTGTGAGTTTTTTTTGTAGTTAAATTATAATTGAGAGATTTCTTTTAGCAAAATTGAGAGTTTTTGTTGCTACATTATGAGTTTTTTGTAGCTACATTGAGTTTTTGTCGCTAAATAAGGTTTTTTTTTGTAGCTAAATTGGGAGTTTTTTTGTAGCTCCGACCAAAAATATCAAACTCCTTTGTTATGTTATGTGTGCATGTTTTTTACTCTTTCACGCAAAAACTACCGAACGGATTTTGATGAAAATTAGCACACAGTTAGTTTATAACCTGAATAAGTACATAGTACTACTACTACTACTACTACTACTACCTCTAGTTCCCTTTCTCTTCTTCCTTTACTTTTCTTTCTTTCTCTTCTTCTACTACTACTTTTATCCCGGTAGTATGACCCTGTAGCACAATAGGTATATCGACAATATCAAAAAATTACAATTCTATTTAGTCCGTCCGTTAGATTACTGAAAAATTATGGACTCGTATTTTTTGTTTTTGTAAATCAATGAATATTGACAAAGATAAAACGCGTCAAAACTCGAGAGTGGGGGCTCGTCACGTCAGAGAACTAGGTAAAAATTATACCTAGGCGTGACGTATTGGGAATTTTAAAAGCGTCGTATCTTCGTCAATTTTGATTTATGTGACAAAAGAAAAAATACGCGTCAAATATTTTTAATGATCTACCTGACGAACTAATTCGATTTTGTCTTCCAACTATGCTTTAATTTCATCATAATCACACTAAAAACTCAGTACAAAGCGAGTCTCTAATGCTTGATGCTGAATAAAAATGTATGAAATTTCATTATTGCACAGTTTATTTTTTAATCGCACCAAAAGGTGCTAATCTCAATGGATTAGCTCTATTCAGCCAGCCGATATCAATTCTTTTTTTTTATGTACGTATTATTCGTTTCTATCCTACTTGTTCCAAATTTAAAAAATGATTGCTGCTAACTCTGATATAAAATAGAAAGAAATTAAAAAAAGTGATTTGCCGGGAACTTTGTTAATTTTGCTTGACAATATTTTTGGAAACGATAAAGTGTGATACTATTTGATTTTGAGTGTTTCGGCTTCGAATTAAAATGAAATCATCTAGCGATACACTAACTCCGAAAAACATTCTAAATGAAGCCGACAGTGTTATAGAAACTTCTATTTTAACTGTTTGATATGAGTTTCTTTTATATACTATTCCTATAGGTAATAGTTGAAAGAAAAGCAGATTATGCACCTCGCCTTAAGTAATTTAAATTGCCCTCGTGCCTGTCTCGGGCTCTAAATCAGGCACTCGGTGGAATAAATTACTTTGTGCTCGATGCAATAATCTACTATTTTAGTTTGTTTTTTTATGAATGAAACTGTCTCATTTTAGTCACGGCGCCACAGAGCTACAGCTACGCGCCGCAGTACCCAACCTGGCGGCGCTGGTCGGGGACCCGAGTAGCGGAGTTAGAGATGCCGCCATGCAATTGCTCGTCGATGTTTATAGACATGTTGGTTAGTATAACCAAATTTATATATATTTTTAACTTCAATTAGTCTTTTTTTTATTGTATTTATTTAATAATCTATTTTTTGTTTCTTTTTTATTTTAATTTGTACACATATGATCTGAGTAATGCTTAATCTAGTGGCATTTTTTTTTACCTTATCCTAATTTTGTTAACTTACGGATAATGTAGTGGGCTGCAATATTGTTAATACTTCATATATTATGTGAATTAAGCAAGATTGTCTAGACTTCAAAAGAGACTATGACCTCTGAGTTTGTTTCCGCTGTTTCTTCTCAGAGTAGTCAGGTACGAAACACCGGCCCCATCTAGTATAAAAAATAAGGACGTGTAAAAGTGTTTGAGAAAACCTACTTGCTGAATAAATATCATTTATCATTTATTGTTATTTGTAGATGTTATATTATTCTAGCTGTTTATTGTCCCATAAGTAATAAATAAAATAAAAATAAAATAACCTTGGATTCGCGTAGTGAACTGCTTTGGTAACAAACTTGGATTTCAGATCATTTTTAGATACAGAATTAACTTATATTGTAACTGTAACAAGGAAAAGAATTAATTAGTTAGATTATGAATAAATATTTGACCCGTATTTTACCTATTGTTACCTACGTAAATCATAATTGTCGTCACGCCGTGGTATAATTTTTTGTGCTTTCCGACGTCACGAGCCTCCACTCCCGAGTTTTGATGCTTTTTATCTTTGTCAATATAAATAATAATAATATCGCTGGACATTACACACAGCGCCATCTAGTGCCACACTAAGCGTAGACACAAGCCTTGCATAGATAATTGATATACTACATAAACTTTTTGTGTGTAAATACATACTTATAATACATATAAACATCCATGACTCGGAAACAAATGTCCATGCTCAACACACAAACATTTGCTCTTACTGGATTTCGAACCCGGGACACTAAGAACGTAAGGCAGCCTCACTACCGCTACGCCTTTCTGGTCATTATTAATTGTTTTACAAAAACTTAAAATACTAACGTGGTCATTATTTTCCAATACTCTCACTGACGGACTAAATATATTTGGAATTTAGTGATGGTGGAAACTAGCCAATTGTACCTAATATATATAATGGAAATTAAAAAACAGGTTATGTGGGGCTTCTACCAAATACATGTAATAAAATCGTAGGAAAGTCAAAATATATTGATTATGTTTTCAAAAAAATACTTGGGGCGTGATCTACAATCGATATCGAAGCCAAAAATATAGTTTTTAGAATTTTTGTCTGTCTGTATGTATGTTCGGGCTAAACTAAAAAAAAACTGCATGGATTTACTTCAAATTTTGCATGAATATTACTAAGAGGTCGGGTCAACATATAGGCTACATATTATCACGCTATCACCTACGGGGGAGGAGCACTGGCATCTTAGGTATTTTTGGTGCTGTTGAGCCTTCACGCAGACGACGTCGCGGGAAGGACCTAGTGCGATAATAATATTTGTCACCAAACCCGCGACACGCAGCGCAGCACGGGGTGCGTTAGTGGTCACCCATCCACCGACCAACCTAGGCTTACGCGGCTTGACGTTATCGACCCGATCGGCTATTATTATTTAACCGCAAGCTCCTCATCATACTACATTTATTATTATCTTTAATTTTCAGGTGAAAGGTTAAGACAAGACTTGAAAAAGAAAGAATTGCTGCCCGCTCAGAAGTTCGCGCTTCTCGAACAGAAGTTTGACGAGGCGAGAGAAGCTGGCTTATTGTTGCCAACTGGTGAGTAATCTTCATCATCATCTTCCGAAAGACCTCCACTGCTGGAAACTCCGCTCCCCCAAGCACCGCCAAAAAAAGTAATAATTATTGAGTGAAAAATATCGATATATCTTCAGGTTTTGTATGATTGTTCATACATATTCCCAAACCATTCAAACTTCGTAAAAAAGAATATTTTTATTGATGCTTGAACCTAAACAATAATATACAATTTAGTCAAACCAGTAATCATCAGATATGGGCACGAAACAGTTGCGTTTAAAAAAAAACGAAATTGATACGAATTCGATAATCTAAAATAAATATCGAATATCGATATATCGCGATTAAAAATATATATCGATAATTGTTTGGAAAAATATTGATGTTTCGATATATCGATATTTTTTACCCATGCCTAGGTCCCGTGCGACTAAATATTTCGACACAAATGAGTTTTTGTAATGTAATAAATAACTAGAACTCGCATCGCGGGTCCCCCGCAACCGAAGCCAGGTCATCGGGCCACCTGGAGGTGGAATTTTTGAAGTGTAGATACTTACTTATAAAAAAATTCAAGGGAATCTTGATCACAACAAACTGCATCATTGATTTTTTTTTTAATCAATTTTCTTAGCCAGAAATCGAGTTGGTGTCGATTCTGTTGTGCACAAACTTAACTTAATTTAGGCTATTGCTATCTTTTACTAAAAGGCAGTGCGAGAAAAGGACGGCTATAGCTATCAACTAAGTTAGAAATGCATAACTAGTTTATGCTTTGCGCTTCACCGTGTTTTTCAACCGACTTCCAAAAAGAGGAGGTTATCAATTCGTCTGTTTTTTTTTTTTTTTTTTTTTTTTTTTGTGTTTCTTACCTCAGTACTCTCGACTGGGTAAACCGATTTTGATGGTTCTTTTTTTGTTTGAAAGCTGGTGCTTCCTGTTTGGTCCCATTTTAGTTTCCTGAAGACCTGATGCTGATCTTCGGAGATATACAACGGAACTCTTCAAAAATACACAGCAAATCTGCAGTGATTGCTGCCATCGCTTGTAGGTTCATTGTTTATACTATATTATGACGTAACATCACGCCTGTATGCTCTGAGGGGGTACGCACATGTGTAAAATACACCCGATTTCGAAAATATTTGTTACCTCAGTACTTTCTACTGGGTGAACCGATTTTGATCGTTCTTATTTTATTTGAAAGCTGGTGCTTCCTGTGTGGTCTTATAATCATCAAATCAGTAGCTGATGATGGGATTCTGGAGAAATTGAGAGAATTCTTCACATTTTATAGGCACACTAGAAGCGGTTTTGGGTAGTTTTAGGAATTGTACTTTCTCGAAGTGATCCCAATTCAATTTGATGAAGATCTGATGAAGAACTTTGGAGATATGCAACGGAACTCCTCAATAAATGATAGCAAATGTACTGGGATTGCCGAAATCTCATATCTGTCTATTGTTTACACCAGTTCATAACCTAAAATCACGCCGGTACGCTGTGAAGGGGTAAGCACATGTGAACCACTAAAAAGTGAAAAATAAAAACTTTTTTACAAAAAATAAAACCGACTTCAGAGAAAACAAAAAAGTGAAAAATAACTTCAGAAAAAACGCTTCAGAAGTCGGTGACAAAAAAACTAAATCAATCAAAAAAAGGTCACCGACTTCTGAAGCGTTTTTTCTGAAGTTATTTTTCACTTTTTTGTTTTCTCTGAAGTCGGTTTTATTTTTTGTAAAAAAGTTTTTTAGTCGACATGTTTTTACGTGCACCCTTCATTTGAATGGAAATATTAGTTCGAATTAAATTTGACAGCTCTAAATTACGTCCGTCTCTTTCTCGTTTTATTAGAGAGAAAAAGATAGTAATAGCCTAAATTAAGTTTAGTTTGTGCACAACAGAATCGACACTACTGACTCTACGACATTTATTAAAGTTCTTAACTTATAAAATCAAAAATAAGCCTGTTCTAGTCTTGAATCGTCACCTAACGTCAACAGTTTTCCTAATGAAAACCGATGCATGGTTCATTTGTTTTGGTTCCTCATCATCTGCCTGCCTTTTCCCAACTACATGTTGAGGTCGGCTTCCAGTCTAACCGGATCCAGCTGAATACCAGTATTTTACATGGAGCGACTGCCTATCTGACCTCCACAACCCAGTTAATACTAGGAAATATGATACCACTTCGTAAGACTGGTGTCAGACTTTTGGGGCCACTGACTACTTTTAACTACTGTCAAAGATGGACAAATGACAGCCGGGACCGACAGGTTAACGTGCTTTCCGAGGCACGGAGGTAACTCGGTATGTAAGGGTGGTCACCCATCCACAGACCAACCTAGGCAAGCATGGCTTAACCTAAAGATCGACCCGAGCGGCTGATATTATTTAGCCACGAGCTCCTCATCATTTGTTTTGGTTCATACAAAGAGATATTAGGGAATAGAATAGAATAGAATATTTATTTGCGTAAAACATGGTATACAAGGGTGTTATATACAAATTGAGGCACAAGCATGTTTAGCTAGGATAAAACATAGCATGCAAAATTTTAAAAAACAAGTTAAGCAACAACAACCTTTGACATGCCCCCTATTGACATTTTAACTGGCTGGAACTATAGTATGACCGCAATTCACGAAATTGATACACCTTTTTATGACCCTTCAGAAATGGCCAGCCCAGTGCCACTTCGGTTCTACATATAGGGTGTAAACCACCTCATCACAAAGCCGTTAACCAAGCATTTTGTACATCAAACTAAGTAACTTTACGCAAAAATTATTGCTGGGAAACAACTTTTTTTTGAGGTTATAAATCATGTTTTGTGGTAGAACTCAATGTAACGCACTTAAAACATTGTGCTGATGGATGGATTGAATAGTACGGGGGTCGTGAAGGTGTTAACAGTTAAAAACTTACAAAAAAAAATGTTAAAAAAAAAGATCTTGTTAAAAAGTTGTAACTTTGATCCCCCATTTCTCCGTAATTAGAAGGTTCCCCGGTATGGTGTAGAACAAACAAATGATCGCAGTGATGGGGAGAATAAGTGCCTTTCGGCTTCGTAAATAGACATTGCATTGTAATATCTTACATTAGCTGAGTTTTGTGCTCACAGCCACTGCAGGAGCGGACGAGCCGGACTTCGTGTCCCGCACTGTGAAGCGCACCATGACCATCCCCACCTCCGCGCGCTCCCGGGAACAGGACAGCTCCGGGGCCTCCACACCAGGTCTGTACCCATACCTTCACCCGGTTGTTATCAGACCTACTGACTTCTAACTACCCATAACAACTGTCCAAGATATACAGAAGCCGGAACGCGAGTTTTATAATTACTAAAAGTATATGATTCACTGCTATAAACAAGACCAGAAAAATATATGATATTCTTCAGCATATATGCTAGCATGATAATGTTTTGAAAACATAATACAATTAATTTGACTCGATAAAAAAAAATCACGAACTTATCTCTAAAAATATCTTTCAAACAAAAAAGAAAATACTAACATGCATGCGATCATTCTGATTTTTTGGCAAATAATTCTTCAAGCAATATATTAGCATGATAGTGTTTTAGTTTTTTAATCCAATCAATAGTTTTTTTTGTAAATCGATCGAAACCACTCATTTCGCGCTATTTGGCCCGCAGTGACTGACGTAACAACCACTTTGTAATGCAGCTTACACTACAAAGTGGTTGTAACGTCAGTCACTGATTAGAACTTTATTCTAACAGCGTTTCAAACGAATTTTGAACCACCACCAATAGAGTTGCTAATTTAGCTTGTCTAATCGCTTTAACTATAAACTCTAATGTTTTCACCATATGTGACTATTCTCAAATTATCTTAGGCTGATAACCATATTTAAATTAGTAGCCATATACTCACCAAAAAGATGACAGTCTGATTACCTAAAACAGCTGTTTAAAACGCATTTTTGTATGGGGACATGTTACAGTGACAGCTGTTTTTAGATAATCAGACGGTTATCTTTTCGGTGAACATGGAACTTAGTCCTCGCTACGAGAAACTATAAATTTTGGAAACACACGATCGGGTTCGCAACCTTTGGATCATATTAAAAAATGACAGCGTCAGCGTGATCTTACTTCAAAATGGCGACCCAAATGTTTACGTTCCATGATGTCAAATGCGTTCCAGTACCACAAAACATTAGACGACAGCGCTTTATATCGCTAAAATACAGGGTGTATTTCACCTCATCACAAAGCCGTTAACCCAGCATTCTGTACATCAAACTAAGTAACTTTACGCTAAAAATATTGCTGGGAAACAACTTTTTTTTTTGAGGTTATAAATCATGTTTTGTGGTATAACTCAATGTAACGCACTCAAAACATTGTGCGGATGGATGGATTGAATAGTACGGGGGTCGTAGAGATATTTAAAGTACAAATAATGCGATAAAAAGTGGTATTTCAAAAAAAACTTGCAACTTTGACCCCCAACATCTCCGTAACTAGGAGGTTCCCAGGTATGGTGTAGAACTAAAAAATGATCAGAATGACGAGGAGAACAAGTGCCTTTCGTTTTCGTTAAGAGGTGTTTTACACCCTTTATAACCCGACCAAGTGAAATTGCTTTTTAGTTTCGTGTTACACGTGTGATAATTTGAGTTGATTGAATTTGGGAGTATTTCTTGTTGATTGAATAATTGTCGTGACGTATCTTGGTAGAAATTCTTTGTTTACAAAAATTATAGCTACTCGTGGCGCGGACTAACAAAAACTGATCACAATGACGAGGACAACCAAATGCATTTCAGCTTCGGTAGTTTTACACATATTATATTCAATCATTATCTTCTTTGACCTAACACTAAATAATATCGTAATTTTTTCATCTTCTACCAATTTAATTATTTTGATTATATCAAAAAAATTATAAATACATAAGTAAAATTAAAAAAATGTTTGTTTAGAACAATCCTGAGGGAAATAATCAAGCTTTCTTGGACATATTTTTTCTCAATTTTGTGGCCATATCTAAATCATAAGCATATAGATTTGTGATTATGGTTTAGATATGGCCAGGACGATATCAGTTTATTAACCCATCACAAAACTAACCCAAAGATCTTTCTCTCTCGCCATGCTCCACTGGACTTCAAATAATCACCATGTTCCACCGGTCTACAAAATAACCAATCACTCTCTTCGTCACCAATCACCATAGCATGTGAGGCTCCAAAGAAGACAGTTCCTGGACTCTATAGTCTACCTTCAGCGAATAGGAAGCCACCTCCTCCGGCTAAGATGACCAGCGCTGGTAGCGGTGAGTTTGTTCATTCATCTATTAATTTTCTGGTCATTGCTTAGTACTAAATTGTCATTTTCTTATTATTATTTTGAAGTCAAATAAAATATATGTGTATGTATATCAACTATCTGGTAACCGCGACACAAGATTTGTTGCTTAGCGTGTCACTAGATGGTGCTGTGTGTAATGTTCAGCGGATTTCAGCGCTATTTGTTTGTTTTATTTTATAAACTTGTAACGCATAGCGTTTTTGGCAGTTATACGTATAAATGTTCATATACTTACGTTGAAAAGGTGTACAGTTATTAAAATTTGCTTCTGAAGCCGTTCTAAAGGAGCGATTACATTGATGTGCGCAAATGTGTCGGTGTACTCGTTAAAGTAAACATGATCAAAATGAACGCGGATTCACCAGATTGTTCACGAACTGTGCGCGCGCGATTGTGCGCGCACAAGTACAAGCGATGAAGTCGCGTAGCGAACGCGCACTCACTGTCGTCGGCAGCCGACGACGTTGCGGCGGCTGCGGTCGACGCGTCGACAGTTGCAGTTATATCTGCTGTTGACAACGGGCCGCTGGCTTGTCTGTAGGAACCCTGACATAAAGTATAACATATCCACAGTGTCGAGCGGCATCAGTACGTCGGCGGGCGGCGAGGCAGGCGCCGTGTCGTCGGAAGCGTTCGAGGCCGCCTTCCTGTCCACCGCGCCCGCCGCAGTGTACGGACCGCGCGGCCTCGACGATCTGTGTCGCCACGCCGCCGCGCTACTGGGAGACCGCAGCGCTGACTGGGAGAAGAGAGTGGATGCTGTGAGTATCACTTGTAGTGTACGAGTGTGAGATCTGTGTCGCCACGCCGCCGCGCTACTGGGAGACCGCAGCGCTGACTGGGAGAAGAGAGTGGATGCTGTGAGTATCACTTGTAGTGTACGAGTGTGAGATCTGTGTCGCCACGCCGCCGCGCTACTGGGAGACCGCAGCGCTGACTGGGAGAAGAGAGTGGATGCTGTGAGTATCACTTGTAGTGTACGAGTGTGAGATCTGTGTCGCCACGCCGCCGCGCTACTGGGAGACCGCAGCGCTGACTGGGAGAAGAGAGTGGATGCTGTGAGTATCACTTGTAGTGTACGAGTGTGAGATCTGTGTCGCCACGCCGCCGCGCTACTGGGAGACCGCAGCGCTGACTGGGAGAAGAGAGTGGATGCTGTGAGTATCACTTGTAGTGTACGAGTGTGAGATCTGTGTCGCCACGCCGCCGCGCTACTGGGAGACCGCAGCGCTGACTGGGAGAAGAGAGTGGATGCTGTGAGTATCACTTGTAGTGTACGAGTGTGAGATCTGTGTCGCCACGCCGCCGCGCTACTGGGAGACCGCAGCGCTGACTGGGAGAAGAGAGTGGATGCTGTGAGTATCACTTGTAGTGTACGAGTGTGAGATCTGTGTCGCCACGCCGCCGCGCTACTGGGAGACCGCAGCGCTGACTGGGAGAAGAGAGTGGATGCTGTGAGTATCACTTGTAGTGTACGAGTGTGAGATCTGTGTCGCCACGCCGCCGCGCTACTGGGAGACCGCAGCGCTGACTGGGAGAAGAGAGTGGATGCTGTGAGTATCACTTGTAGTGTACGAGTGTGAGATCTGTGTCGCCACGCCGCCGCGCTACTGGGAGACCGCAGCGCTGACTGGGAGAAGAGAGTGGATGCTGTGAGTATCACTTGTAGTGTACGAGTGTGAGATCTGTGTCGCCACGCCGCCGCGCTACTGGGAGACCGCAGCGCTGACTGGGAGAAGAGAGTGGATGCTGTGAGTATCACTTGTAGTGTACGAGTGTGAGATCTGTGTCGCCACGCCGCCGCGCTACTGGGAGACCGCAGCGCTGACTGGGAGAAGAGAGTGGATGCTGTGAGTATCACTTGTAGTGTACGAGTGTGAGATCTGTGTCGCCACGCCGCCGCGCTACTGGGAGACCGCAGCGCTGACTGGGAGAAGAGAGTGGATGCTGTGAGTATCACTTGTAGTGTACGAGTGTGAGATCTGTGTCGCCACGCCGCCGCGCTACTGGGAGACCGCAGCGCTGACTGGGAGAAGAGAGTGGATGCTGTGAGTATCACTTGTAAGATAGAAGCAGAAATCATTGTGACTTTAAACAGTACGTAACTACGAACTATGCGTAATTTACCCGTACCGAGTGGTACCAGTACATCTTTATTTAAGCACCTTATTCCTGAAAATTCCTGCCGAAATAATGTTCATATCCCTCAGACCTTTGGGTACTTGGTGCCAATCCACTTGCCAGTGAGGACATCCAAGTTTTGATGAATTTACCCTGTGAACGGCGCGAAAAGATAAGAGGAAGTGCGCGGGGTATGAGCGGGGAGGGGCGAGTCCGCGACCGCCATTTTTTTCTGAGAAGTAACAGAGCCATTACGAACGCGAAATGCAACGCGCGCTTCCTCCGCCGAAAAGTTTTGTACCTAAACCTTTCATTTATCAAAATATAAGTTGTTCTGCAAAATTAGCTTGTTTTATCTTGACCCACAAGTACGAGTAACATACCCCTTAACGCTATTTTCTCACAAAAATGTGATCCTTCGCAAAGTTTATCAAATCTACATGTACCTAATATATATCTATTAACAGTTAAAGAAGATTCGCTCGCTACTGACGGCGAACGCTCACCAACAGTACCCGACGGAGTTCGCGGCGCATCTCAAGGAGCTGTCCGTGCCCTTCCTGGTCGTCATCAAAGATCTGAGGAGTCAGGTAACGTTGGAACATCGAAAGGTCTATATAAGCTCTCTAAGCGAGGAAAATAGAAAATCTTTTCATGTACCGGGCGTATACATCTTCATCATCTGTCTGCCTTTTCACAACTATGTTGGGGTCGGCTTCCAGTCTAACCGGATGCAGCTGAATACCAGTATTTTACATGGAGCGACTGCCTATCTGACCTCCACAACCCATTTAAATGATAAATGATAAATGATAAATGATCTTTATTTTGTAAGTAGGTTTTCACAAACACTTTTACACGTCAATTTTTTTTTTTTTAAAACTAGATGGGGCCGGTGTTTCGTACCTGACTACTCTGAGAAGAAACAGCCGAAACAAACTCAGAGGTCATAGTCTCTTTTGAAGTCCAGACATAATCTTGCTCAATTCACATGAGGATCATGTAGATATTAGTGTCTGAGATGGTCTTTTGAAGAAAGAACCATACAGATTTGAGTAAACCTGTCCAGTCAGTGCAAGCATTTGTCAGTTATCGTGTAGCTCGACTTATAACACAAGGAGCTCAACGAAACGACGAACAATACCAAAGAAAGGACATTTGGGTAGGTCGCTTATAGAACTCAAACTGTCAGACGGTTGAGGGGTAAAAAAATAAAAAAACAAAACAAATAAAATGTAACCCACATGGTCCTCACATTCACAAAAAAAAAAACACAAAAAATAAAATAAAATTAATAATAATTTACAAAATGAATGTCAATAAAATACGATATGTCAAATACACACACACAAAACAATAAAAAATAAACTAAAAATGTAAAAAATAATAAAATACTGAACTAAGTATTCATGTCAAGTCATTAAAATGTCAAAAGCCACAAGTAAATATTCATGTCAAATACACACACACACAACCACACACAAAATAATAAACAATAAAGTAAAAAATATAATATCCATTCATGTCAAAGTGTATAAAAGAAAGGAATCAATAATAAACAAGCGAAGTCCGAAATTTCTATATTCGCAGAGCAAATTTCATTGGAGCAGCTTAATCCCAAGCCTTTTTATCATCAAGGTAGTGATTAACATGATAGTAGGCTTTCAGGCATAGCTTCCGTTTTATAAACGATTTGAATTTATTTAGACTAAGCGCTTGAATATGGCTCGGAAGTTTATTGTAAAAGCGTATACATTGGCATCTGAACGTTCCCCCTATTTTCTTGAGCCTCGTAGCAGGAATAACAAATTTGTGTTTATTTCTCGTATTTATGTTGTGGATATCACTGTATTTTTTAAACAAATTAATATTTTTGTGTGCGTACAAAAGATTTTCATAAATGTACTGAGAGGGCATAGTAAGAATATTAATATCTTTAAATTTTTCTCTGAGGGAGTATCGGGGACTTAATTTATAAATTGAACGAATTGCCCTTTTTTGCAATACAAATATAGTCTGAATATCGGCGGCATTACCCCACAAGAGGATACCGTACGACATCACGCTGTGGAAATAACTAAAATAAACTAAACGGGCTGTTTCCAAATCAGTTAAATCACGAATTTTTCTAACGGCGTATGCTGCAGAGCTAAGTTTTTTTGACAATTTGTGTATATGCGGGCCCCACTGAAGCTTGGCATCCAAAGTTATGCCTAAGAACACAGTGCTGTCTTCCGGTTTCAACTCTTCATCCTTGATTACTACACTAGTTTCCACTTGTCTTACATGGGGTATCGTAAACTTAATACATTTGGTTTTTTTCTCATTCAGGAGTAGATTGTTAACATTAAACCAATTAACGACTTTTGCCAGGGCGCTATTAACATCATCCGTAACTAACTGCTGACGTTTAAGTTTAAATAAAAGAGAAGTGTCGTCTGCAAACAATACTATATCATGATTATCCTTTATGAGGTAAGGCAAGTCATTTATATAAATGAGAAACAAAAATGGACCAAGAATTGAGCCCTGGGGTACCCCCATTCTTACTACGGATCCGGGAGATCGTTTCCCGTTAACATCAACTCTCTGAATCCTATCACTCAAATATGAAGTAAGAAGATCCAGAGAGGCGTTACGGACTCCGTAGTGGTGTAGTTTCCTGATTAAAGTTTCATGAAGAACGCAATCGAAAGCTTTGGATAAATCGCAAAAAATTCCCAAAGCATCGAATTTGTCCTCCCAAGCATTATAAATGTGTCCTAAAAGTTCAACACCGGCATCGGTAGTTGAACGACCCCTAGTAAAACCGAACTGTTTTTTATGCAATAACTTATGTTTATTAAAAAAATGTTGCATTTGTTCCAAAATTAATTTTTCAAAAATTTTACTAAAAGTTGGTAGTACTGAAATAGGTCTATAATTTGTGGGGTCTGATGTACTACCCGATTTAAATAAAGGTTAATAATTTAATACTGGGTAATACGATACCACTTGGTAAGACTGGTTGTCACACTTTTTGGGACACTGACTACCTGTAACGACTGTCAAAGATGGGCAAATGCCAGCCGGGACCAACAGCTTAACGTACTTTCCGAGGTACGGAGGAAACTCGGTATGTAAGGGTGGTCACACATCCACAGATCAACTAAGGCAAGCACGGCTTATCCTAAAGATCGACCCGAGCGGCTGTTATTATTTAGCCACGAGTTCCTCTTGTGACTGGGACTGTAGTTACATTTTAAACTAGCTGACCCACGCAACTTCGTCTGCGTCACATAAGAGAGAATAACGAAAGGAAAAAATATCCCCGTTTTTGCAACATTTTTCATTCCTGCTCCGCTCCTAATGGTCGTAGCGTGATGTTTTATAGCCTATAGCCTTCCTCGATAAATGGACTATCCAACACAGAAAGTATTTTTCAATTTGAACCAGTAGTTCCTGAGATTAGCGCGTTCAACCAAACAAACAAACTCTTCTGCTTTATAATATTACTATAGATTTTGATTATTGTTTCGACAATTAAAAAGTGGGTGTCCACTTGAAATAGTGGTTTGATTTATATTGAGATGTTGTCTGTCTGCCCCAGGTGGTGCGCGAGGCGTGCATCACGATCGCGCACATGTCGAAGGTGCTCCGGAACAAGATAGAACAGTTCAGTCTGTACATCATGCAGGAGCTCATCAATCTCATACAGAACGCTGCCAAGGTAAGCCAAGCTCATTTATCGTCTATGCTTGATTTAGATTCAAGATTCTTTATTTGCATAAAATATGGTACGTTACATGATGGTCTTATAAATTAAAAGGTTTCACATATTTCGCTGACTTCATCAGCATGCAAACTTAAAAATTAAAGTATCTAACACATTTTACTCTTAACGTAGTTATAAATATAACAAAACATCTAAGAAGCATTAGAATATCAATTTGTCTTTGACAACAGTATTATTTTAGAATTAAAAATACTCATGTGTAGAATAAAATAAAATAAAAAAAACAATACAAGGCAAGAAAAAATAATAAAGTTAAAATATTAACATCAATAAAATAAGAATATAAGCTATTTACCCATTACAAATGGGTTTGACAAAAACTCGTTTATTGTGTAGATCACGTTATACGTGTTGTTGTTTAGAAGTGTGTCCATTTAGTTTCTTGCCCGTTCTTCCCCATTTCTACGCTAGAGAATGGGCAACTACAGTACTTTCTCAAGTTAATATGCCTCGTGACTGTGACTGTAGCTTCGCTTTTTTTGTATTATTTTTTAACATTCAAAAGTGCCGGAATGGTCTAATTGAAATAAATGGTTTCAGCTTTTTTTTTAGTTGAGTCTAAGCCAAATCATTCATTCTTTATTTAACCATAACATCCAAGTGAAATGATGTGACGTTCCGTTCCTTGAAGTAACTTACCAAGTTCAGCGCCATCTATCCAGCGAATAGGGAAGAGTTGAAAAAGTAAATTCCTCATAAACCAGAAAACCAGCGCTGTTCTGTGGGTTCCCCATAGTACAGCATCATGCTGAGTGGTAACCTATTTGTCGCACACACGACGTGCAATTTTTTTATTTTTTGTCCGCTTTGTCTTACAATTATTATAATGTTAACTAGCTGACCCACGCAACTTCGTCTGCGTGACATAAGAGAGAAAAACGAACGGAAAAAAAATGGCTATAAAAAAATAAGGGTTGATCGTAGAAGGGTGAAAATTTAGGATTGTATGTATTTTTGTATGTTGTATCATAAAAAAATAAAAACTAAAAATTTTGTTTAAAAAATAAAAGAATAAATTTAGGGGTGGACTACATTTAGGGATTCTCAGACCTACTCAATATGCTCACAAAATTTCATGAGAATCGGTCAAGCCGTTTCGGAGGAGTATGGGAACGAAAATTGTGACACGAGAATTTTATATATAAGATGTTGTTGTTGTGTTAATTTTCGGTTTTAGTCTAAATGTTTGTGTTTGTCTAATTGCGTTCTGTTTATCAATATTGTATGCACGTCATGACTTTGCGACGAATACATTTTGAACTTACTTTCTACCTATTGTGAGAATATTAGATGTACCGAGATGTTAGACATCGACTTTGTTCACTAATTGACATATTGACAAGAGCGCAGAATAAATCTGAGACGTAGTAGTACCTATCTATGTCAGCTTTTGACTGAGCTTCAATACAATAATTAACTAGAGAAGTTTATTATTTAAATCCTACTAATATTATAAATGCGAAAGTTTGTGAGTATGGATGTATGTATGGATGTTTGTTACTCTTTCACGTAAAAACTACTGAACGGATTTGGATGAAATTTTGCACACAGATGGTTTATAACCTGGATTAACACATAGGATACTTTTTATCCCGGTAGTAAGATCCCGTGATGAGTAATTAATATTTTTTGAAGCTGTGAAGTGACCGGGTTTTGGGTGCTTTTGCAATGTTGACAATCATTCATCAATATCAAATAACAACTATACTTTGTGTAAGTTCGCTTGAAACCATTTAACAAATCTAGGAATGTTTGATTTTTTGTACGGTACCTGCGGTTATTCACATCTGTATCTCTATACAAATTCTTTCTTTCTTTCTCATTAAAGTGACCGTTGGTTTCAGGTGGTATCGTCGGCGGGCACGATATGCGTGCGCTACATAGTATCGTACGTGCACTCTCCGCGACTCTTACCCGTCATCATGACTAACCTCACCACCAACAAGTCTAAGGAAATCCGCTCTACACTCAGGTAAGGAGTCCTTAAGTACGCATATACAGGACTAGCTGACCCACGCAAATTCGTCTGCGTCTAAAAAACGAAAGGCAAAAAAAATCCCCATTTTTGCAACATTTTTCATTCCTGCTCCGCTTTTAATGGTGGTAGCGTGATGTTATACAACATTATTTTTTGTTTACACTAAACCCGAAAAGGGGTCATTGTACTCATCATTTTGAACAACTTTTTCTATGGGACGAACCTTGAAATCGCGAAAAAAAAATCTGCTGTGGGAACATAAATGTAGGGAACAGCTGATTTTTTTTCGCGATTCAAAATGATGAGTACAATGACCCCTTTTCGGGTTTAGTGTAAACAAAAAAGAATGTTGTATAGCCTAAAGCCTTCCTCGATAAATGGACTATCCAACACGGAAAAATGTTTGCTGGACGATAGGGTGTCCGAAAGGGACTAGTTCTCCCCGTCATTGAGATCATTTTTTTTGTTCTACATCATACCTGGGAACCTTCTAGTTACGGAGATATTAGGGGTCAAAGTTACAACTTTTGGACAAGTTTTTTTTTAATACTCATGTTTTTAATGTAAGAACTTTTCTTTAAACACCAATGCTCAATGTTTTGGATTGCGTTAAGTACATTGAGTTACACCATAAAAGTCATTTTAAACCCTAAAACAAAAGTAGTTTCCCAGCAATTATTTTTGCGTAAAGTTACTTAGTTTGATGTACAGAATGCGCCTTCGTATTGAGTACGCCCCGTATGCTATTGCGTCTGAAAGTTTCCAAAATAACCCACACGATACGTTTGTTTGATATTCACCATACATTTTTGTCGCCCACAGTGAAGTCCTAGTACTAATGCTAGAGAAATGGCCGGCGCAGACTATAGAGAAACAGCAAGCGGCGGTGCGGGACGCGATACGACGCGCCTGTGTCGACGCCGACAGTACTTGTAGGACTTACGGCAGAAGGTAAGTGTTTCATAAGGGTAATTTCACACCCGCCCACCGTAGATGCGGGCCTGTGGACGGTTAGCTATGGGCTAGCTCGCCGTCCGTCCGACGACATGACGACAGGTCGTGTCGACCAGACCAGAGTGTTCCACGCGCGCCGAACAAGAGATGTCAGTATAAGGGGAGGGTGAAGCCTGTCTGTTCGAAAGAGATACCGCGGCCCCGGAACATAAAGGGCGAGGAAGGAGTAAGAGTCTGACACTCCCTCCCGCTCCGCCCAGACTGGGAGAAGTCATTTGATGATTTCCCATCCGAAAAAAAAAAGGTAAATTTACACCGAGACGCGATGCACACATTTTAATAGAGCGACTCAAAATATAAAGTAAGAAGATAAAAAATGCATTCATTAGCCTTACAGGACGAAACATTAATAAAAAGTAAAAAATAAATGGTTCAATTGTGATTATCATCATCATCATCATCAGCCTATAATTTTGCTTCTGCTGGGACATGGCCTCCTCGCAATGAGAGGGAATGGGCTATAATCCACCACGCAGGTCCACTGCGGATTGGTAGATGTCACATGTCTTCGAATTTTTGGTTCTAGGACATGCCGGTTTCACGACTTACTGTTCGTAAGTCGGGGCCACCGCTGCTCAATTGTGATTATAACACTAGTAAAAACTTAGTTGTCTGTCATAACAAAACATTATTGAAGTGATTGCAACATACGCTCCGATCGTAACGTTACAATGATCGTAATCGATCGTTCATCGATTTATTAGACGTTGTCACGTCAAAACTAAACATACTGAAAAAAAAAACAAAATCATAAAAAAAAAAAACAAAAACAAAATACAAACAGATTTGTCCTGTACAACTCCTATCTCAGCATGGTGCTGTA
This sequence comes from Xestia c-nigrum, assembly GCA_916618015.1. NCBI lineage: Eukaryota > Metazoa > Arthropoda > Insecta > Lepidoptera > Noctuidae > Xestia > Xestia c-nigrum. The sequence goes on from OU745273.1 coordinate 13,248,125, forward strand.
ACATTAAAAAAAAACGTCACAGCGTTGATATTCTGATAGGATTCTAATTACAACTGCGTCTCGCGGTACAGCGTGAAATCATGGCCTCAATGCCTTTGCGTTAAGGAGAAACAAATACCCACAAAGTTTCGTCTTGGTAATATTAGTTGGTTATATTCCACAGAGCATACGCGGCGTACAAGCGTCACTTCCCCGACGACGCAGAACAGCTGTTCGCTCGGCTGGACTCGGCCGCGCAGAAGCAGATAGAGCGAGAGAGGAACATCGGAAGCGTCGACAGTCTGCATCATGTTGGCACGGGTAACTTAACCACTCTATTTTATTTTAAAGAAATAAAGAAAAACCATTTATTAGCCGGCACAGGTGTGTTTTCTGTATAAAACACAATTTTATGTGTTTTATACAAAATTAAAACTAAAAAAAAAAATAAAAAAAAAAAAAAAAATATTATAATTTAATAATTATAAAAAATAATAATAATTAATAAAATATATGTGCGCTACATAGTATCGTACGTGCACTCTCCGCGACTCTTACCCGTCATCATGACTAACCTCACCACCAACAAGTCTAAGGAAATCCGCTCTACACTCAGGTAAGGAGTCCTTAAGTACGCATATACAGGACTAGCTGACCCACGCAAATTCGTCTGCGTCTAAAAAACGAAAGGCAAAAAAAATCCCCATTTTTGCAACATTTTTCATTCCTGCTCCGCTTTTAATGGTGGTAGCGTGATGTTATACAACATTATTTTTTGTTTACACTAAACCCGAAAAGGGGTCATTGTACTCATCATTTTGAATTTTATATATATATATATATATATATATATATATATATATATATATATATATATATATATATATATATATATATTAATAATAATTATTATTTATTTAATTAAATTAAATTTAAAATTTAAAAAAACCCACGACACTATGTACAATTAAAAACCACACAATTCCCTAACAAATACACTCACATTTCGCTTGTCAATTCAAGTCCCATTGTAATAGGGGCCAGCCCATTGACATCAAATGCGCACAAATCCTGCTGCTGCTCCGAAATTAAGATCAATTTGTCAGACCTGACCCCGTATTCACAAACGTTCGACTCGTTTCCGATTCGACAACTAGTATATCTGTCTTCTTCTGGCATTACGAAAACGACCGAGATAGACATACGACTTCCCGAATCGGAAGCGAATCGAAGCGTTGTGAATACGGGGGCTGGGTATCCAATCTAAGATCTAGTTGCTTGCGACCATCCGACCATCGTGGCAGTCATGATAAAGTCAAAATCAAAGCATTTATTTCAAGTCGGCAGTCACAGGCACTTTTGAATAGGCTAGTTTGCACCATCAATAAATTGCAAATCTATTTAGTCCGTCAGTTAGAGTATTGGAAAATAATTGACACGTATTTTTTGTTTTTGTAAATCAATGAATGTTGACAAAGATAAAACGCATCAAAACTCGGGAGTGGGGGCTCGTGACGTCAGTACTCACTAAAAATGATACCAAACAGTGACGTATTGAGAATTTTAAAAGCGTCGTATCTTCGTCAATTTTGCTTTATGTGACAAAAGAAAAAATACGGGTCAAATAGTTTTTGATAATCTAAGTGACGGACTAGTTAGATTTTTTTAGGTAACAAGACTATTGTCTAAACAAAGATGTACAATAAATATAGCTACAGTCCCAGTCTCAAGACATAAAAACTGTGAAAGTACTGTAGTTGCCCATTCCCTAACGTAGATCTCTATGGAGAAGAACGGGCAAGAAACTCCATGGACACTCTTTTAACTCAAATTATTGTTACAAATCTTGGTTAGATCATTCATGTTCACATTTAATTTGTTTGTTTTCCTCATCAACATTTTTTTCAATTGTTTTTGGTTATTCCTCACTTTTTATAATTTATTGTATGTATGTATATCACCGTAAAATTGACAAATACGTTACATTGTAATATCTCTAGCGATATTGTAAACTATCGAATTATTGTCAAACGAACATACTGCTTACAAGAATAAGCATTATTTTTCGTGAAATGCATGCGATGGTAGTCAACTCACGCGGTGTGGAGGCAAGGAGGGGTCTCCCTTGCTCAGTGGTACCACTCTCATGAAAAGATATTGTATTGTACCATTTCTGAGAAATACCGATTAATATAACCTAACCTAAAAACACTTTATATTCCCCTAAAAAGCGTAGTAGACGGAGCCCCGCTTCGCGGGACCCTATTTCCGAGTGCAGGGTTTAAAGGAACCTAACTAACCTAACGGGGGGTGACCCAAGTCCTGATTATGGAGGCAGAGATACTTCCGTATGTTCTGTTGACAATAATTCGAGACATTACAATATCGCTTGAGAGAAACACGTTATATTCTAATATAACGTGTTTGACAATTTTACGGTGACACATATTTATGTATTTATTGTTATATTTTATTCTTCATAATTTTCTTTACTCTTGCACCTACAGTTTAACCTCTGCATCACCCTAAGGTAGACTGGTAGAAAATGTCGAAGGCATTTAGTCCGTCTTTGTACATTAAGTGCATAAAGTTTAAATAAATATCACAGTTATACCATCTTTATTATTTGTTGCAGAGAGAAGAGCAATCACTAGTCCCAGAAGTCCATCAGCCAGTGTATCAGGTTAGTAAGATACAATAAATATTGCTAGAATAACATTTTCTTTCAACGGTGAGCTATGGGCTAGCTCGTTCATCCATGTCGACCAGACCAGAGTGTTCCTGTGTATGTCATCATAATATAACGAAGGGGAAGCCTGCCGGGGCTGCGGGACTGTTCGAAAGAGATACCGTGGCTCCGGAACATAAAGGGCGAGGAAGGAACATGGCTGGGTTCTAGTCGGTAAAAGTCCCAGAGCGGGAAGAGTCATTTGATGATTTCCAATCCGAAAAAAAACAAAAAGATCATTTTTACCGCAAGTCACTAAATTAAAATGTTGACACACTTACTTTTTACAAACGCTTGTTTGCCAATATTTTTTCAATAAGTGAAACCTCAGGAACCTATTCATTTTTTTAAATAGGATTCTATTGACTAAGTGTTATGAATATATTATGTAACTAAAACAGCACCATATTGTTCCACGCGGCCTGGATATCGGTAACTATATTGTAGCGTCTACGGAGAACTTAGTGTCGGGCGTCAGTCGGTCGGGCTCGCTGCGCCGGCGCCGCGCCTCACAGGAGCGTCCGTCCGCCTCGCACATACCTGTCGCTATGTGTGCACAGCGACATGACGGTGCGGGATACACATCTATATAGTAGTAGAACTTAGTGTCGGGCGTCAGTCGGTCGGGCTCGCTGCGCCGGCGCCGCGCCTCACAGGAGCGTCCGTCCGCCTCGCACATACCTGTCGCTATGTGTGCACAGCGACATGACGGTGCGGGATACACATCTATATAGTAGTAGAACTTAGTGTCGGGCGTCAGTCGGTCGGGCTCGCTGCGCCGGCGCCGCGCCTCACAGGAGCGTCCGTCCGCCTCGCACATACCTGTCGCTATGTGTGCACAGCGACATGACGGTGCGGGATACACATCTATATAGTAGTAGAACTTAGTGTCGGGCGTCAGTCGGTCGGGCTCGCTGCGCCGGCGCCGCGCCTCACAGGAGCGTCCGTCCGCCTCGCACATACCTGTCGCTATGTGTGCACAGCGACATGACGGTGCGGGATACACATCTATATAGTAGTAGAACTTAGTGTCGGGCGTCAGTCGGTCGGGCTCGCTGCGCCGGCGCCGCGCCTCACAGGAGCGTCCGTCCGCCTCGCACATACCTGTCGCTATGTGTGCACAGCGACATGACGGTGCGGGATACACATCTATATAGTAGTAGAACTTAGTGTCGGGCGTCAGTCGGTCGGGCTCGCTGCGCCGGCGCCGCGCCTCACAGGAGCGTCCGTCCGCCTCGCACATACCTGTCGCTATGTGTGCACAGCGACATGACGGTGCGGGATACACATCTATATAGTAGTAGAACTTAGTGTCGGGCGTCAGTCGGTCGGGCTCGCTGCGCCGGCGCCGCGCCTCACAGGAGCGTCCGTCCGCCTCGCACATACCTGTCGCTATGTGTGCACAGCGACATGACGGTGCGGGATACACATCTATATAGTAGTAGAACTTAGTGTCGGGCGTCAGTCGGTCGGGCTCGCTGCGCCGGCGCCGCGCCTCACAGGAGCGTCCGTCCGCCTCGCACATACCTGTCGCTATGTGTGCACAGCGACATGACGGTGCGGGATACACATCTATATAGTAGTAGAACTTAGTGTCGGGCGTCAGTCGGTCGGGCTCGCTGCGCCGGCGCCGCGCCTCACAGGAGCGTCCGTCCGCCTCGCACATACCTGTCGCTATGTGTGCACAGCGACATGACGGTGCGGGATACACATCTATATAGTAGTAGAACTTAGTGTCGGGCGTCAGTCGGTCGGGCTCGCTGCGCCGGCGCCGCGCCTCACAGGAGCGTCCGTCCGCCTCGCACATACCTGTCGCTATGTGTGCACAGCGACATGACGGTGCGGGATACACATCTATATAGTAGTAGAACTTAGTGTCGGGCGTCAGTCGGTCGGGCTCGCTGCGCCGGCGCCGCGCCTCACAGGAGCGTCCGTCCGCCTCGCACATACCTGTCGCTATGTGTGCACAGCGACATGACGGTGCGGGATACACATCTATATAGTAGTAGAACTTAGTGTCGGGCGTCAGTCGGTCGGGCTCGCTGCGCCGGCGCCGCGCCTCACAGGAGCGTCCGTCCGCCTCGCACATACCTGTCGCTATGTGTGCACAGCGACATGACGGTGCGGGATACACATCTATATAGTAGTAGAACTTAGTGTCGGGCGTCAGTCGGTCGGGCTCGCTGCGCCGGCGCCGCGCCTCACAGGAGCGTCCGTCCGCCTCGCACATACCTGTCGCTATGTGTGCACAGCGACATGACGGTGCGGGATACACATCTATATAGTAGTAGAACTTAGTGTCGGGCGTCAGTCGGTCGGGCTCGCTGCGCCGGCGCCGCGCCTCACAGGAGCGTCCGTCCGCCTCGCACATACCTGTCGCTATGTGTGCACAGCGACATGACGGTGCGGGATACACATCTATATAGTAGTAGAACTTAGTGTCGGGCGTCAGTCGGTCGGGCTCGCTGCGCCGGCGCCGCGCCTCACAGGAGCGTCCGTCCGCCTCGCACATACCTGTCGCTATGTGTGCACAGCGACATGACGGTGCGGGATACACATCTATATAGTAGTAGAACTTAGTGTCGGGCGTCAGTCGGTCGGGCTCGCTGCGCCGGCGCCGCGCCTCACAGGAGCGTCCGTCCGCCTCGCACATACCTGTCGCTATGTGTGCACAGCGACATGACGGTGCGGGATACACATCTATATAGTAGTAGAACTTAGTGTCGGGCGTCAGTCGGTCGGGCTCGCTGCGCCGGCGCCGCGCCTCACAGGAGCGTCCGTCCGCCTCGCACATACCTGTCGCTATGTGTGCACAGCGACATGACGGTGCGGGATACACATCTATATAGTAGTAGAACTTAGTGTCGGGCGTCAGTCGGTCGGGCTCGCTGCGCCGGCGCCGCGCCTCACAGGAGCGTCCGTCCGCCTCGCACATACCTGTCGCTATGTGTGCACAGCGACATGACGGTGCGGGATACACATCTATATAGTAGTAGAACTTAGTGTCGGGCGTCAGTCGGTCGGGCTCGCTGCGCCGGCGCCGCGCCTCACAGGAGCGTCCGTCCGCCTCGCACATACCTGTCGCTATGTGTGCACAGCGACATGACGGTGCGGGATACACATCTATATAGTAGTATTTTAAACTAAGCTTATTATTAGTAAATTAAAATCTACAGGATTCCATCTTTATTTTTTACGTGTACATTCATTTTATTTTTTTTTGTTGTAAAGTTTATTCAATCTTATAGGATTTAAGTTGTAAACTTTTGTACAGACCGCACGCCCGGCGGCGTGACGGCACGCTCGGTGTCTGCGCTGGACGCGGCGGCGGCACAACGCGCACGTGCGCGTGCGCTGTACTCGCACATGAACAGGAACAAGATCCCGCCCACTGCTAGCTTGCGTGAGTATCTTGTCTGTCATACTCTACACGATTACATACTACACGTATATACAACGTGTGCCAGAATGAGAGCTTTTCTTTTTGATTATTAAAAAAAAAGACATAGTTTTCAAGAACTCTGTAGATGGCGTTGAACTGACTACGTGCCAAAGCCAAAACGCTTGAGAAAAACAACATGCGTCACGTCACATACGGTCGTTGACTGACACTTTCGTTTGCACAAGCTTCCGAATATAACCATAACATCCAAGTGAAATGATGTGACGTTCCGTTCCTAGCAGTAACGTACCAAGTTCAGCGCCATCTATCCAGCGACTAGGGAAGAGTTTTAAAAGAAAATCCCTCACTAACGCGATACCTCTGTAGATGGTGATTCCAACCATCTAAATTGCCCTTAAGGCCGCGTTCCCACTCTGTCGTGACGACAGATAGTCGTGTAGTTTAAGTGTCGTGACTTGTGTATTTAAATGGAGGTGTTCACATACAACGTGTAACGTTAAATGCGCAAAACCTGAAAATAGTTTGATCAGAATCACGGGCAGAATCAATTGAACCACTTTTTAATACAGGGTGTAAACCACCTCATCACAAAGCCGTTAACCAAGCGTTCTGTACAAGTAATCTTCGCAAAAATTATTGCTGGGATACAACTTTTTTTTTTGAGGTTATAAATCATGTTTTGTGGTAGAACTCAATGTAACGCACTTAAAACATTGTGCTGATGGATGGATTGAATAGTACGGGGGTCGAGGAGGTGTTAAAAGTCAAAAGTTTACAAAAAAATCTTGTATTTAAAAAAAAAACTTTAAAAAAAGTTGTAACTTTGACCCCCCATATCTCCGTAACTAGAAGGTTCCCAGGTATGGTGTAGAACAAAAAAATGATCGCAATGATGGGGAGAATAAGTGCCTTTCGGCTTCGTGAAGAGGTGTTTTACACCCTTTATAGATCACATTTTTCAAAAATGTCTTCATTGCAAATGTTGCCCTGTCTATTTATTCAGAGGTCAAGCCATCACGTCAAATCACGTGGGCAAACCCGCCAAAATAGGTAAACAAACAAACACAAATTGTTGTCGTCCAATTTAAATTGCCAGTCAAACTAAAACAGCCCATAAAACGTTTAATCTTTTTTTATGTTTTTTTTTCTCTCAGTTTTAGGTCAATTGAATTCAAAATCTTTTGGGGTGTCTGAGGTCTTGCGCATTTAACGTTACACGTTATACAGGGTGAATTTTAATTAACGCGACAAAATGAAATTGGAGCTTCAGTTACAGTAACATAGTAATTATAAACTGTTTTTTCTACAATCTAAATCGTTAAAAAAAATACGCGATTATCGTTTTCAAAAGGTCCATTGATGTTATTATCTGTATTTAAGTACGAATTATCGGTATTCCAGTAATATGCAAAATAAATAAGAAAAATTAAGGCAACATTAGGTAAATGACCGCTATATTGAGCACTGCGATGAGTCGGACGAGATTTTTTGATACTTTTATTATTTTAACGGTTTTCGTAACACGGATCAATTATTTTTTAATTTTACATTTGATATTTTATACATTTTCTTGACAACACGTATTATTGTATATTTAAATTTGTCGCATCTATTCAATTTCACCCTGTATAGGAAAATGCGATTACTATCGTCCACGACTTGCCTACTAAAAACCAACGTTAGATTGATCATCACGACATACTGGGAAAACAGCCTTATTCGTTGGAAAAGTATTCCAGTTTGATTTTCTACTGACCTACGCGGACCGGGACGACATGGCGAGGGATTTAATTGTTTTGCCAATGGACATTCAAACGTATTGATATAGAAATAAGAGCGTGGCGTGTCTCTCAATGCAAATCCCGTTCGATGCCATGGCGTCATTTTTAAGCATAGCAATTTATGTCGTATTTCGATATCAATACGTTTGAATGTGCATTTGCAAAAAAAAATTGCTTGCCATGCCAGCCTGGTCTGCATTGGCCTTTAATTACCATCTAAGAGGTATTACGCTTATTCTGTTACATTTGAATAAGATAGCGGTGGCGAAGGGTGACTGGAATCGGGATTAAAGCTATTTATACAAAGAAAATTTCTAGAGAAGTGAAAAGGTGGTGGTGGGATTGTGTTCTGCAATTTATTCTTAGTCTAATTCCGATAATGTGTCATTTAAATATTATGATTTCTTAAAAATTTAAATGATACACTAATTTAATAAACCATCTTGTTGTATTTCGCCCTAGCTACGACTAACTTTGGAAAATACCAGAAAGTTGAAAGACGCTCATTTTTTTTTAAACGTCATTAAAAGTTTAAAACCTTTTTGGAAGGATCATATAAATACTAACCTAAAACATCTCGTAGTATAAAAAAGCTTTTTTCCAAGACTTCGCCACCGACACTACACTTTTTTATTTGATGAGACACTGTTAAAACAGGGATCTTTATCGAATCTATTACAAAAATTTAATATTCTCTACTGATGGATAACAAGTTTCATGAAGATCTCTGATCTAAATACTCAATTTACAAGGTTTTACGGAAATATAAAATAACAATAGGGGTTCAAAGGGGGTGGGGGGTGAAAGGTCATAAATAATAACAAGCATTACTTTGGAAGCTACTCAACAGCAGAAAATGGGAGGTATGTGGTACTATAGCATGCAGGATTTCTCATAAAACATGAACTAAACGCTACTCTATATTTAAAACGCTAAATAATAGGTTGCTATTAATTAATGCTAAAAATATGCTAGGCTTCATCGCATTACTGATATGTTATAGGATCGAACTGATATCCTTTTGACGTCGTTTCGACCTATGAAGAATACCCCACACAGAAGCCAAAGTATATACAGGATGTAAACAACCCCATCACGAAGCCGTCAACCAAGCATTCTGTACATCAAACTAAGTTACTTAGTTTGATGTACAGAATTACGGAAAAATTATTGCTGGGAAACAACTTTTTTTTTGAGGTTATAAATCATGGTATAACTCAATGTAACGCACTTAAAACATTGTGCTGATGGATGGATTGAATAGTACGGGGGTCGTGGAGGTGTTAAAAGTCAATAAAAAAAAACTTGTATTTAAAAAAAAACTTGTCAAAAAGTTGTAACTTTGACCCCCCATATCTCCGTAACTAGAAGGTTCCCAGGTATGGTGTGAAACAAAAAAATGATCGCAATGATGGGGAGAACAAGGGCCTTTCGGCTTCGTGAAGAGGTGTTTTATACCCTTTATATAGGGTGTAAACAACCTCATCACGAAGCCGTCAACCAAGCATTCTGTACATTAAACTAAGTAAGTTTACGCAAAAAATAATGCTGGGGAACAACTTTTATGGTAGAACTCAATGTAACGCACTCAAAACATTGTGTTGATGGATGCATTGCAATAGTACAAAACTCATAGAGCTGTTTCAAGTAAAGTAAGAACACCATATATTTGTAAAAGTTGGGATGACCTCCAATAACTCCGTAACTAGAAGGTTCCCAGGTATGGCCAGAATACAAGAAGAACGAGTGACGCCTTTCGTCTTCGCTAAGGGTTTATTTACACCCTTTATAATATGTCTGTATTATGTGATGTTTTGTTTATTTTACATAGAGTGGCACTACCACCCGTTCCCCCCCCCCCTCCCTACCCTTTCCCTTCGCCAACGCCTACACTAGGCAGTGGCGAAGAGTGTTAAAAAGTCTAACCCTCCCCTAAAAAAAGATGTTTTACATTATCGATATACAAAATCGGTGTGAAAAATATGCCGGAATACTCAACCTCCTTCTTTTTTAGGAGTCTGTCAAAAAACAGATTTACGCTTTAGTGTGGGGTATCTTTTAACATGTTAATAAAAAGCTGTAGTCGCTCAAACTAACACAATAACAAGTAACAACTGTATCAATGAGTTTTGTTTTTATCTTTCATTGCATATATTTAACAAATTAATATTTTACAAAAGAATATAATATAGTGTTTATACATTTCGTCAGAAAAAACACCTTACCACCCATAAAAAAGGTCTATATTCCAAAAAAAAAAAAAAATGTTCCTTATCTTCAACGGAATTCAAAAACATTACTCTTTTACTCATTCTCATCCAACATTTTAATTTAAAAAATGACCATTTTTTCATCATTTTATTTTTAATTTTCAAAAATCTTAAAAGTAAATATACTGAGTAAAGTTTTTGAATTTCAGTGGATCCACGATTTGACCGTGACGAAGATATAAGCGAATAAACCGAACAACGAAGAATATGATATATAATATAATTATAAATATACAAGTGTAAATTTAGAGGCATATCATTATAAATAATAAATAAATAATTATAAATTAGTTTAACTTTAATTTATGCAATGCGGACGAAGGAGATGTATCACAACCAGGTATTTTTATTCGTCAATTATTATTATTATTACTTATATCTTTATGTAGATTTTGTATTTAGTTTTTTTGTACGCGCGCTATAAATGGCCTGCATGCACCAAGACAAAGGCCGTGGACTAACCTAAGCGATCGTTCGCGTGCAATCGTTACTGACTTATAGGTACATAGTATAAAACTAAATTTTCTCCCGTTGTCTGTACCCTAAGAACTTTTAAACTACGCAACAAATTTTAATGCAGTTTTCAGCAATAGAGTGATTTAAGAGGAAGGTTTTAATTATGTATACCCATGCGAAGCCGAGGCACGTTAAATGAAATTGATTCATCAGTTATCAGATTTACATAAATCACTATTTGTCTGCATTTCCCAAAATTTAATTTGTAGAAAATACCTATAGCATCGAGTACGCCTCAGTACTCAGTGCTCAGTGTGAAAACACCAGGTTAGTCCGCGATATTCAAAGAGGTTTGAGCGAAATCTTCTAAAGCGTCACATTTCCGAGATTTAAGCCATCAAAGTGGTGCTGGCAACGATAAAAACGCCTTATTTCAGAAACTTGACGCTTTAGAACGTTTCGTCTCAGATGAAACTTGTTTGTTTTGATACCAGCTATCGATTTATATAGGCCTTATGCATGGCCGCTACTTCGCAAAAAAAATAAAATGGCGGTAAAAATCCGGCTTCTTACAGAAACGTTCCAAGTGTTTTCTTAGGGTTTTTGCAATTTTCAGGTCAGTGACGGATTTTATATTGATTAAAATATGATTCGTGACTGAAATTTGAATTTCGTGGGCTTCCCTAGCGATTATAAATAAATAAAGGTGCCCTCTGTCGTGTAATCATCCGCTTGCCTTTTCCAACTATGTGGGGGTCGGCTTCCAGTCTAACTGGATGCTGCTGAATACCAGTATTTGACATGGAGCGACTGCCTATCTGATCTCCACAACCCAGTTAGTACTGGGTAATACGATACCACTTGGTATGAGTGGTTGTGCCCTTTGTCAAGTACAAAAACAAAATTAACAGGACCGATCGCTTTGGTTAGGACATTTAGCGAAAAATTAATTTAAAACATCGTTCTATTTCTTTCTGTCGTTTGAATTTGAAAGATACAGAATTATGTTTTTTTTTGTTAAGTATATGATGCAAGCTGGCCTAAATATACTTTATTTGCTTGTCTGTAAGATGTAATCTGAAGATGTACCTAGATGTATGTATATTAGTATACAAGGTAGAAATGACACAGAAGCTAAAACGGTTACGACGTATTCATTGCCCCTACATGCAGGATGTAAACCACCTCATCACGAAGCCGTCAACCATGCATTCTGTGCAACAAACTAAGTAACTTTACATAAAAATGGGATGAATTTTTGGGGTCAAAAATCACGTTTTGTGGAATAACTTAATGTAACGCACTCAAAACATTGTGCTGATGGATGGATTGAATAATACGGGGCTCGTAGAGATGTAATGTGTCGAAAAATCTTATCATAAAAACTCGTATTTAAAAAAAAACTTGTCAAAATGTTTGGTTTTACTCCTAATATCTCCGTAACTAGAAGGTTCCCAAGTATGGTGTAGAACAAAAAAATGATCGCAATGACGGGGAGAACAGGTGCCTTACGGCTTCGTTTAGAGGTTTTTTTACACCCTGTATATGGAACAACAGCTATGTATTTTTTCATAACCGATGAAAAATTTCTACCTCTAACTGAATGAGTGGTAATCGATTTAACGTCGGTGTCCCTTTAAGCTTGACTCACGCTAGGGAATATTGGGTCCGAGCAGAGTGTCGATCGTGCAATTTAGTATGGACACACTCACTCTTCCGAGCCGCTACCGGGCAACGGACTGTGCTACGGTCGACACTCGGCTCCGAGGCCCTACTCCCTAACGTTTCGTGTGTATATTCGGATCTATCCACCTCTCTCGCTCGCACTCATCTGCAGACGTGCGCGAGAGAGACTAATAGATCCGAATATACGGACGAAGGCCGGCACGGTCTAGCGTGCGTCATCCTTGAACCTAGCATTTTAAAGCCTGTTTCTTTCACTCATATTTATTTCTTCAATCGTTTTATACGACTCTAAAAAAAAACACCAATAAAAAGTGTTGACAAAAATTTTTGGAGTAATCGAGAAATTGCCGTGCGTGTTTTCCCCCAGATACAAGTATTATTTGCATTACGTGCACTTATACGTTTTTAAAAATCTTTACAATAGAGGCAGTTTTTTTTTTCGTAAATGTGAGCTAGCTCTTAATTCTTTATTTTTTTTACAATACAGCTAAATTCTGCAGTTAAATAAATTTTGTAGTACTTCTCTATCTTTATTTTTACAAATTATTTTCTTTTTATCTACAATTTTGTCGTTTTCTCAACAGCCAGAGCAAAACGTTCGCCGGTCGCAGCCAGCGGCGTACCTCCCAGTCCAGAGCGGTCGGTCGGCCGGTCCCGGTCGAGACCTGGAGTGTCACAATCACAACGTGAGTATTACCATTATCATTTGTCCGACTTAGGTCCATGTTCACCGAAAAAATAACGGTCTGATTATCTAAAAACAGTTGTTAAAAGGACATGTTCCCCTACAAAAATGTGTCTCCGTCCCCTGTCTCAACTCTCCTCGCCCCCGCACTAGTCGTCTTCGGGTCTTCCGCGCACCTCATACCGACTTAGGCTCAGCCCAGACAACGGAGAGCAGCGGAGAGGATTTTATTTACGCACTTGAAAATAAACTTTATAATTATTACAATAAAGTGCATAAATGCTTGAACCTGACAAAAAATGCTCGCGCGTCCTCGAAGTGAAGACCCTAAGGCGATAACATGAACGAAAAATAGTGTTCGACTGTTCATAAAACTTGTTCCAGGAAATATATGTTTTTGAATAAATCGTACAAGTTTGTGAAATCAATATTTGTCATTTATAATCTCCACTACATTTGCGAGGCTTCTGTCACGATGTTTTCTACAATTTATGAGTACATTATGAACGGCCTAAGTTGAGGAAAAATTTGTACATAACAGCAATTTTTGCAAGCTTAAACTGAATCCCATCAAAAACATTTTCATGTAAAATATTGTCAAGACGAGACCATGAGACTCGCACTGTCAAAAAGTTATCAGATCTCACGTATTTAGATTGTTTATTATACAATTGACATAAAGTTCATTATGCTATGTAGAATTTCGTTGCGAAAAGTCGCTCCCATTCCATTCTACGGCGGTTTAAATTTAGCCTAATACGTATTCTTTTTCCACAGCGACATCTCGTTCGTCATCGCCATCATCCCGCAGCAGTGGTCCTATGTCACTGGCGAGCGCTCGCAGACGACCCTCGGGTATCCCGCGCTCTCTAGCGGGCTCTAGAGAAACTAGTCCTACCAGGTAAGAAGAGCTTGTAGAACTCTCTATGGATTAAAACTAACGATTCTTTTACTTCTGAGTTATTCGTGACGAATAAGAAGAAGAAAAAAAAGAAGAATACAACGTTATTTTTTAGTCGTTTTAATCCCTCTCAGGGCGGATAGTACTCATGAAAATGAACAACTTTTACTATGAGACCGACTATGAAATCTTGAAAAAAAAAACAGCTGCTTCATACATTATTGGAAGCGTAACTCGAAAAAATGTAGGCAGCAGCTGAATTTTTTTTCGAGATTTCATAGTCGGTCCCATAGTAAAAGTTGTTCATTTTCATGAGTACTATCCGCCCTTAGAGGGATTAAAACGACTAAAAAATAACGTTGTATAAATGGTGTAAGGGACAGTCCTCTACAAACTCATCATCTACCTGCCTTTTCCCAACGATGTTGGGGTCGGCTTCCAGTTTAACCGGATGCAGCTGAATACCAGTATTCAACATGGAGCGACTGCCTATCTGACTTCCACAACCCAGTCAATACTGGGTAATACGATACCACTTGGTAAGACTGGTTGTCAGGCTTTTTGGGCCACTGACTACCTGTAACGACTGCCAAAGATAGACAAATGACAGCCGAGACCAACTGCTTAACGTACTTTCCGAGGCACGGAGGAAACTCTGTATGTAAGGGTGGACACCCATCCACAGACCAACCTAGGCAATCACGGCTTAACCTAAAGATCCTCCCGAGCGGCTGTTATTATTTAGCCATGAACTCCTCACCCCTCCGCAAACTGATAGAAAGAAAAAAAATGTTTATTTGAAGTCAGTACATTAAGCACACACAATAATGTTAAAAAGTTACAAAAAAGGACCCCACCGGCTGCGCCAAAAAAGTCAATTTCAGCATTCATGCCAGACAGGTGGCGTGTTCCTTACTGAATCATATTTCAACGTTATTTTTCTCTGGTTCTTTCAGTTACTATTCCTACTATTCAATGTAAAATTACATTCTCTGAACGCAGTACTCCATTTATGTAAATAATAGGACCAAAAAAATAAAAACAATGGATGTTGAAAAACTCTAACAACCACATCGAAATCAGCTGTTCACTTCCTGTCTAGCTACATAGTTCTTCGATCTCGTCGTCGCGCTTGCCGTTCGCAACAATCATCACGTCTTTTGAACCAACAGAAGCGGCAGATCCAGTAGTGTGGTGAGCGCAACAGTACGACGGCGCGAGTCCATCGAGCGCACCGCCCCCTCCCGCGCCCCCGCCGCCACCCTCCGCCTGCTGCAGCAGAGCAGGGACGCGGAGGCGCTGCTCAGGGTACGTATTCCACTCTCACTCAACGCAGCTGAATACCAGTACTTGGAGCGACTGAGCATCTTACGTTACTGGGCTAGCGAGCAAACCTAACATCTTGACAATAATTTTACTTTTCCTTTACCCGCAGAGTCCAGAAGACAGTTCCACATGTGAAGGCGGTCGCGGACGGGACGACGACTCGGAAGCTTCCAGCGTCTGCTCAGAAAGAAGTCTCGACTCTTATAGAAGGCATGATGTGAGTAAAGTAAATTATTAATCGTTATTACAAAATGAAATATCGCCCGGTGTTTTAAAGTAGATTATACAACAACGGCAACTCGTGAAAAAAAACACATCTCGGTTTTGGTATCCCTCGTTCCGCTCAGGATTCTACTCTAGAATCTCGTACTAGGCTCGGGTTCGACTCTACAATCTTTCGCTGCTCTCGGGATTCAACTTAGTCCTTCGAATTAAATTCCGTTTTTTTTTTTCATTTGCTGGATTTATCTTGAGTTTCATAATATTGTATTAGGTGTTGCATGAATGAAATCTAAAATATAATCATAATTGTAATGCTCGCTTAAACCAATCACAAGGTATGTTTCATTTAAGTATTTAAAACTTTTTTTTTTTGGCATTTCGATTGGCAGAATTTTTCCAATGTTTCAAGCCTTGTTAAGTTGAGAGTGTGTCTAACCGTGTATATTACCAGCATACTTATTAACACCTATAAGTCGAGTTACACAATAACTGACAAATGCTTACACTGACTGGACAGGACCACTCAAATCTGTATGGTTCTTTCTTCAAAAGACCATCTCAGACACTTAATCTGCAAAGTCCTCATGTGAATTGAGGAAGATTGTCTGGACTTTAAAAGAGACTATGACCTCTGTGTTTGTTTCGGCTGTTTCTTAACAGAGTAGTCAGGTACGAAACACCGGCCCCATCTAGTTTACAAAAAAAAAAAACTTGTAATAGTGTTTGTAAAAAAGGGGCGTCCATTAATTGCGTGAGGCAATTTTGGCGATTTTTCGTCCCACCTCCCTCCCCCATGACGAGATGCCGTGAGATTCCACTTGGCCCCCTCACCCCCTCTAAATCTCACGTTGGATTGCGTAGCTTAATTATTTTCTTTAAATATAATGTATATGCCATACTTTAGTGGAGAAACAGGTTTACTTAATGAATTACCTAGTTTTCACGCAAGTTAAACTTATATTGTCACTTACGGGATATCTTCCGTGATTATTTTTAATGTTGAGCTTCCGATATTTCGACGTTGTTGCAAGCGCCATGATCGCGGGTAAAATAATCACGGAAGATATCCCGTAAGTGACAATATAAGTTTAGTTTTAAACCGTGAAAGCCTAAAACAGTGTTCACGCAAGTTTTCACTGTTTCTAAATTATGTGACATTTATTTGCGAGAGCACCCCTCTGTCCCCCTAAACACATCACGTCATTAATGTTAGCCCCCAAACCTATTAGCTAAATGAAGTGTTCACCCGTTCGTTGTAGAGCGTCTCCTGGTCGGGGTCGGGGTCCCGACTGGGCTGGGAGTGCGGGTCCCCGCCCCCCCCGCCGCCCCCCGACGACATCATAGCGCTGTGCGCGCAGACACACTGGACCGAGCGGAAGGACGGACTCACGCACTTGGTGAGTACTACCACCTCATACCTAGGTACGAGGTGACTGGATTGTGAGAAAAATTATAGAAAACAAAAAACTTGCGTAGCAGTCTATCACGGACTGCGCCGCAAAACTAATATCTGCTACGAATGGAGCTCGCGCGCGCCTTGTGGTGCTACGCCGTAGCGAATCGGCTACGAGTGCTACGAAGTGTACAGCCGAAAATACACTACGTGATGTGGCGTGTCGCGCCATAACCCCACCACCGCTCTAACCAATCGGTGGAAAGCAGTCAGCGCCACGACATAACGCGCCACGACACGACACGACATACAAATACAGGGTGTAAACCACCTTATCACAAAGCCGTTAACCAAGCATTCTATGCATCAAACTAAGTAACTTTACGCAAAAAATATTGCTGGGAAACTACTTTTTTTTTTTGAGGTTATAAATCATGTTTTGTGGTAGAACTCAATGTAACGCACATTGCACTGATGGATGGATTGAATAGTACGGGGGTCGTGGAGGTGTTGAAAGTCAAAATCTTACAAAAAAAACTTGTATTTAAAAAAAAACTTGTCTAAAAGTTGTAACTTTGAACCCCCATATCTCCGTAACTAGAAGGTTCCCAGGTATGACGTAGAACAAAAAAAATATCGCAGTGATGGAGAGAACAAGTGACTTTCGGCTTCGTGAAGAGGTGTTTTACACCTTTTATGTCTCAAAAATCAAAATCGGAGCATTTATTTCAAGTAGGCCAATTACAGGCACTTTCGAATTGTCGAAACAAAGATGACATTAAAATGTAGCTACAGTCCCAGTCACAAGACGTAAGTTAAACCATACTAAACGTATGAAACCGATGTGCTTCTGGCGCGCCACGTCTCGTAAGTGTGTTTCCAGCATGAGATGACGGTCATGCAAGTTCCATAATTTTTGTGGTACAGACCGCCAAACTAAACAATCTCTATAAAATAATAGTGCAGCCGTCTTACGAAATTTCAATATCTGTCGCTAAAAATTTGTAAAGGACGACTGAACAGTTTTCACGATTACATTCTTGGACCTTCTAATGACCTTATTAAAATAAATAATTATTGACTTTGAAACTAAACCTAACTAAGTCGAGCTACACGATAACCGACAAATGCTTGCACTGACTGGACAGGTTTACTCAAATCTGTATGGTTCTTTCTTCAAAAGACCATCTCAGACACTAATATCTACATGATCCTCATGTGAATTGAGCAAAATTATGTCTGGATTTCAAAAGAGACCATGACCTCTTAGTTTGTTTCGGCTGTTTCTTCTCAGAGTAGTCAGGTACGAAACACCGGCCCCATCTAGTTTAAAAAAAAATGACGTGTAAAAGTGTTTGTGAAAACCTACTTACAAAATAAAGATCATTTATCATTTAACTCTCTCCTTCCCAGGCTAACTACCTAAACAGCGGCCGCCTCCTAACCGACGAACAACTCCGTCGTCTAACGGAACTGCTGAACAAGATGTTCGTGGACGCGCACACCAAGGTGTTCTCCCTACTGCTGGACGCTGTCTGCGAACTGCTGCTGGTGCACTGGCAGCAGCTCAAGGACTGGCTCTACCAGCTCATGTTCAGGTATGTGCATCCACGGTGAGACCGCGGCGCGAGGCGCTTGACCTCTAGGGTAGCAGAGAGGTTAGACACAACTCGAATCAGCAGTGCAAGTACGTAGGATTCGATAGGACTCGATTAGATAAATTTGACAGTTATTCTCGATAAAATGAGTTTTCTACTCCATAAAACTCATTTTATTGAGAATAAGTCAAATTTATCCAACCAAGTCCTATTGAATCCTGCGTACTTGCACTGCAGCTGCGCTATCGAGAAGCGACACACACGCCTTTACACTTAAAAAATGTGAAGTCACGTCTATGGGTGTCGCCCAGACCATCAAACTTAACAAATCTCTCTATGGGACTAATATTGCTATCACGAAAAAATCATCAGCTCACCCACTCCTCTAAAACGGTGAAGGAAAACATCGTGAGGAAACCGGCATGTCCTAGAACCAAATATTCGAAGACATGTGACATCTACCAACCCGCACTGGACCCGCGTGGTGGATTATAGCCCATCCAAAACACACGCTTTGACGTGGAGTTGCGGACACCAGCCCATTGTACAATACAATACAGATGTACAGCCCACTACTCCTCATAGAGGAGGCCGTGTGTCCCAGCAGTGGGAACATTTTAGGCTGATTATGCTAAGAAGGATCCAGAGTTCATTTGCATTACTAGCATAAATATACCAAATGTACGATTTTGTTTCAGATTGCTGATGAAACTCGGCACAGATATTCTAGGCTCGGTACAGAGCAAGATCATGAAGACTTTAGACGTCATCCACGAGTGCTTCCCTGCTGAACTGCAACTACATAATATATTTAGGTAAGAGTAAACGAGAAACACAAGAAAATCTATACTAATATTATAAAGCAGAAGAGTTTGTTTGGTTGAACGCGCTAATCTCAGAAACTACCGGCTCGAATAGAAAAATGTTTTTGCGTTGGATAGTTCATTTATCGAGGAAGGCTACAGGCTATATAACATCACGCTATGACCAATAGGAGCGGAGCAGCAATAAGAAAAGTTGCAAGCGGGAAAAAAGCTTCCGTTGAGCAGGCGATGCGTTGTGATATTAAAACTTCACGCGGACGAAGACGCGGGCAGACGCTAGTATTCCTATAAATGTGACGTCATTGAAATCGGGCCAAGATTTAAAAAGTTACAGCGTTGGAACCTTTCAGCGCTTTTGTTTACATTGCGTTCCTTTGTACACTTACAGCAGTGACGTCACACTGAG